>OY804551.1:12307631-13507631 GCA_963680865.1 Spergularia marina | reverse complement strand
GGTGTTGTGCAAATTTGGTGTTGTTTAGAAGTCGTTTGAATGTTGAAATCCAAAGTTAGAGTGCCTTGGATGCACTAGTAGGGTGATGGTTAGTGATTAGTGTATTGTTGATTGATTTTAGGTTGTGTGTTCGAAGAAGTACCGTTCTAAAGTCTTGAGTTGATCTTGTGATTTCGCTAGTAGGGTAAGAACGTTGATCACAAACCTCTCATTAGCCATTATCTTGTTTGATACACTTTGCTTGATCATCGTATGTTCTTGCTTTACACATTTATTCTTGTTACCCGTTTCGCTCGTGCCTAATTATATCATTAAGCATATTTTCCTTCCGTCTTATCCATGTTCGTTTGCGGTCTTTCGACCACCATACTCCCCACGGCCCTTCGGCCTCTTAGCCGAAATCACCACTCGGCCACTCGGTCGAGTGGTGTGTTTGTTTGTCGTTTGTGTTTGTTTCGCTTCAAGTATCTCTCGATTATGATCATTGTAATTTGTATCGTCAAATAATGCATCTTTGAATAATGTATATAAAATGGATGAAAGAAAATAAATGACTCCACCTAGAGTACGATGGATTCGGCTCGACCGATCATCGTTTGATATACCTCTGATCAAGGTACGTAGGGTCGGATTAGCTACCGACTTCCTAATAGTCTTCCTCCTAGATGGGAACTCGTCCTACCGGCCTGTCTTGCGAGGGGTGTACACACTCGGGATTATTAGGGCGATAATTACAACTCTAGCTCGAAGAAAGTTCGTTAAGTGGGGGCTATGGGGTAGGACCCTGGCCGAAAATATGATTTAAGTAATGTATATATTGAGCGACGATGCTCTTTTGATAATGCACTCTGTTGTTATTGATATTCCTATGTTATAACGTCAATTCGTTCTTGTTAGCTACGCGTCTCAAGGCGCGTATCTTATTTGTTCTTTATGCTTGTTAATTCTTACTCAGCCTGTGCTGACGTTTTGTTTTCTGGTTCGTCCCTACCGTGTTTTGGGGCCTATGTCAATCTTCGATGGCATAGTTGACAGGTCTTGATGATATGGCTGCATGCTTACGAAACTGATCATGTTGGGGTTTTCGAAAGACTTTGTTTTATCTCAGACTTCATTTCGTTTTGACTATGTAATTTGGGTTTCGTTTTGAGAACTATAGCTCGACATTTAAAGACTTCCGCTGTTTTATTTTCCGTTGGTTTATTATAGTTGAATTTCTAGCCTAGCAATTGACTTGGTAGTCAATTGTGGCGTGACAATTCTAAATTTATTTCTATTTATCGTTGGTCAAAAATTTAGGGTTGTTACAGTGGTTGTAAATTGGCCATACTAACATCTTATACCTACAGTATTGGACATCTGTACAAACATTCCTAAACCAAAACCAATTCAAAGAGCAAAGAGGTGAAACCACCCGTGCAAGTTTGCACGGGTCAAAAACTAGTACTTACTTGAATAGCCATGACTCCATGAGTAGTTGATGCAGGGGATTCTGGAAGACGAGAATGGTATTCTGAGAGACGAGAATAGGATTTTGGGAGTCGACAATGGGATTCTGGGAGACCAGAATGGAATTTGCGCGAAGAGGCGGAGGGAGGCGGTGGAGTTAATGTGTGTGCGGTGCTTCTTTTCTAAATTTCCTCTTTTTTTTCCTAAGGGTTTGCTGTATATTGGCGCTAATCTTAGCCAAAATTTTCGTTTTTGCGCCAATAAAAACGTAAAACGAAAGTTATTTAAACATTGAAATAAATCTGTAACAAAAAGAAAGAAAAAAATCATTAGAAAAATTATGTGCAAGCCAAATATTTAGAAGCGCTTTTAAAAACGCTCCAAAAACAAGAGAAAACGCTTCAACTCAAGTGGGGGCAGCACTTTTATGGAGCATTTTGAAAAAACGCTCCAAATTTCACTCATATTAGTAGGAGTCCATCACTTTTTTAATATGCGTTGCAAACATAGCGTCGCTATAGGCTCATTTTCTACTAGTGAGTGTTTTAATTTGGCTGCTCAAGTAATGTTGGTGATTAATTACTGTTTCAAATGCAAAATTAAGTTTGTGTTCTCTTTGGTTCGTTCACTAATGTCGGGTTACAACACAAATGACAAAGAACACCAAAGGGAACAAGGTTGGGAACAGGGTTGGGAACAAGGTAGGGAACAAGGTAGGGAACAAGGTTGGGAACATAGTTATGGAACTCATTCTCGCAAATCTTACGTAAGATCTAGGAAACTCCGCCTAGGATAAACTCACCGGATTGAGTCTCCCTATTATTTATCCGCACCTCCTAAGACACAATCGACTCACAAAGATCAATTGAATTTGTCTGTTTTAAATCATTATCACATGATAAATGTATGATTAAGGTATATGGTACTTATAGTTTATTTTTTTAAAATCATTGCGCTATGTAGGTAGATTACACATGGATGTATTCACGGATAAGAGTTGGGTTAAATTGAATAGAAACAATCGTGACTACAGAAACACTCTAGAACTCTTTTTGGATCACTCATTTGCAACTTCCGCCATTGATGAGAACAAAATTGCTTGTCCATGGTCACTTTGTGCTAATCGAAATTACAATGAAAGGCGCGTAGTGTGGGCTCACATGATAATGAGGGAAATGGATGCTACTTACCAGAGTTGTTTTTAGTTTTTCATGGGGAGCCAAGGGTTAGTGATGCAGAACTTTATAATGATAATCCATTTACTGGACCTCATAGTGTTAATGAGTATGATATGGTAGGGATGGTAGGAGACGCCTTTGAATACCATGAAGCCCCCAGTGATAATGACCCTGGTACTAATGCTGAAGTTGAAGAATTTTTTAAACTTTTAGAAGATGCTGGTTGCTGTGAAGATGCAACGAATTATTAAAAAGATTGGTCTCGGCTATCAAAAGATTGATGTATGCCCGAATGATTGTGTGTTATTTTGGGAAGACAAAATCAACTTGGATGATTGTCCTACTTATAATGCTTTAAGGTCGAAAACAACAAATGATGGTACAATCATAAAACTAGTAAGTGGTGAATATTTACCAAAAAAGGTATTACACCATTTTCCCTTAATACCTAGAGTGAAAAGGCTTTTTATGTCCTCTAAGACAGCACCACTTATGAGATGGCACAAAGAAAGAAATAAGTGTAACTCTGGTGCAATCAAACATCCATCGGATTCTCGTGGTTGGACGAAGTTTGATTCAAGATATCAAAACTTTACTAGTGATCCACAAAATGTAAGACTTGGGCTTAGTAGTGATGGTTTCAATCCTTTTGGTATGATGAGCACTCAATATAGTATATGCCCTGTCATCTTAATGACTTATAATTTACCATTTTGTGCAAGATATCTACATGGGGTTGAAACAAGGGAGAATAGGCCATCAAGGAATGACGATGATAATGACGAGGTATCATACAAAGGACTTTCCGTATTCTCCCTTAAGTGTCGTGGAATGTCAAAAAAGGGAGAGCTTTTAGCGGATTATACCTTATTCGATCAAGCTCATAACTACGTGATAGGAAATTGCGTTGAGGTTGATAATTATGCAAAGTAAGTTTTCTTTTTAACTCAGGAGACATTCACATAAATTATTCTATTTTAGCAAGTAGTTCGTCCCATTGATTCCTTTTAGAAATTCCCACTTTTCAAACATTCGCCACTTTACGCAGAAAATATTATGAGCTTGTTTGTGAAGACTATCACAAAAAAGCTATGAAAATTCATAAATCTACATTTGCAAGTTGGTTTGCTGAAAATGTAAGTACAAGACAACCTTTCTAAATGACATTAAGTCATCTCATAACTTTTACAAGCTCTTTGTTTAACTATGAAACTAATATACATATGTCAAATTATCTTCCAAAGGATCCTTTCGTTGCAGCTGACTTGAAATATTTGAGTCGCTCACCTAGTATGTGGGTAAAGACAATGACCAAAGTTAGTTGTAGTGGCTATAGGTGGCGTGTGAAAAAGATTGATAACAGAAGTGTGACTCAGAATTCTGGAGTGCTTCTGAACTCAAATTTGAATTCTGTTGGTATAGCCTATTATGGTGTATTATCTAAGATTATTGAGTTGAGTTACCCTCATGGAAAGAGTATTGTGTTATTTCGTTGTGATTGGGTGGATCCATACAAAGGCGTAAAAGTGGATAAATTTGGGTTTGGCCTTGTTAACTTAAAAACAGTGTTAAAAACAGATGAACCTTTTGTTCTCGCATCTCAAGCGTTACAAGTATTCTACACTCTAGAAACGAAAGAGAAAAATTGGCATGCTGTAACCATAACTGAACTGAGAGATTCCTTTGAAATGGAGGATGATATGAATCCAGAGGTAGAACCATTGCGACAAGAGAAAAAAGATGTTATATGGGAGGAAGTGAAGGTACATAGATATAAGCTTGTGTGTTTCGATTTGGATTTGACTTTGTAGCTTTATTTAACCATGAAGGTTATGTGTTTCAGGAATCGTATAAATTTCCAGAAGGAAATGAGCCTTACGATTGGGTAATTAGCAAGGCAGGTGCTGCATGGAGGCTAAATAAGTGTGATATGAAGATCAAATATTTTGATGGAAGAACTCATGATGAAGCAATGGCTCAGAGATCCAAAAATCTATCGCATATGCCTTTGGAGTCCTGGGTGAAATTGGTAAAGCACTGGGAGTCCCATGAAGGACAGGTAATTATCGTAGACATATGACTCTTTACCCATGCCCCTCAAATGGGTTCTCACCTTGATGATGAATCAAAAGCAATGAAGGTGAGTGTTTGTCTAATTTTTCATGCACGACTAATTTTAAATAGAGTTATATGAAGTTAGCTAGAGGAAGAACTTAATCAGTAATCAACATGTTGTAATTGCTTATGTCTTTTTAGGAGGTGATATATAAAGACTTGGCTAAGCTGGCAGAAGGTTCAAGTAGTGAGTTGGAACGAATGATATTTTCAAGAAACATGTAGGACATGATAAAAATGGATACGCAAAGACTTTTGGTTTAGGTGTCAAAGTGTCTCGTTCTCACAAAAAGAGATGCGCATTAGAGGAGGATCGCGCCAAAAGAATTGAAAGCAAAGAAATAGGCTAAGTTAGCGTCCAAAATTCTAAGTTAGCGTCCAAAATTCTCCAAAATGAGTAGCTTGCTCAAGATACTTCTTAAAAAGCAGGTACTTCTTTTTGCTTTCTTCTTTTATATCAGACAAAGTTCTGACTTTGTGATATATATCCCTACGTATGTAATCACCTCTGTGAAATGGAATACTTGTGGAATATGGACTGCCTTTGATTGCATTATATAAGCATATATTTGACACTGAAATGCAACTTTGGCTTATTTAAGAATCAAATTGATGAAACATAGTGATATCTTTGTTTATTGTTAGAATTATTTGGTGGTGGTGTGTGGTGGTGACTAATAGTTGCGGTAGTGGATTAAAGGATGACCATGCGTAATTTGTTGGGCCTCGTTTTCTTTTAATTTTTGGAATTTGAGGGATGAAGGTGGGCAGGTTATAGAAATGACGTGGTAGTGAAAAATTATTACGTCCAAAGGGTGTGGCTTAAGAAACCTTATTTTGGTAAACACCTGACACCTCAATTCTGTCGTGAGTTTATGAATGATAAGATTTCGAATCAAACGCCTAGGAATGAATTGATAAAATAACTTAAGCAACATGTTTGTGTTTTTTATGGGCACTTGAGTTTGCAGAAGGTGGTCGGTTACATGAGCTTTGTTATATTCCTCCTGGAGGTAGAGCCGGCCACGGGCCGGGCTCACCCGGGCTAGTGTTCCGAAAATCGAGCACTGGCACTAGCCCTACACACCCGGGCGAGTGCCAGTGCTCGATTATCGAGGCACTAGCACTAGCTCGCCAGTGCTTTGACCGGGCTTGACTGGGCTAGTGTCGGGCGGGCCAGTGCTCGGACACTGCCTCGGCCGGAAAAAAAATGGCTTGCTCATAATTATCATAATTTTATCATTAATTGATAAACTTATAATAATTAGGATGCCTACGTATCTCAAAAGAATCAAAGCACACGTATTTCTTCACTTACCTTACTTACGTTCGTTTGATTATTTGATCGGTTAATTCTTAGACGTTCTCATCGGCGGTTGATGCTCCCGATTCCGATGTAGTATCCATTGTCATGAATGGATCATCTTCTTCGTCGTTATCATCATCATCCTTCATTCCTTGTCTTCTTTTTACTGCTTGATCCCAATTTTTTTTTCATACACATAATTTCACGGATTCGGGAGCCAAGCTTGATCGCTTTTCATCCAATACTCTTCTACCTGCACTAAAAGCGGACTTCGAAGCAACTGTCGAAGCTGGAACTACAAGAACATCCTTTGCAATTTGGGTTAAAATCGGATATTGGTGGCTATGTTTACGCCACCAATTAAGAATGCTAAAATCACTATCGGTAGTATCATGGACAAGTGTTAAATAATCATTGACAAAAGATGTTGTATCGTCTAAAATAGTTTTTTGTTTTTTAAAAATAATTTTATGATAATCACCAAATCTACTTTGTTTAGATTTAGATGACATGGAAGAAGAAGAAGAACTAGGTTGTGCATCAGTACCACTACGTGTATCATACAAATCATGTAATTTAATAAGAATAGAACCACATTTGTTCACATTATTTTCTACATCATAGTCTTGTTCTAATGTTGAATAATAAAATTCTAACATGTTTTTCAATCCCGCGGATTTAACACCGAGATCAAGAATACATGCAATGCCATATATAATAGGGAATTCAGTAAAATAATGCAAACATTTCTCACGCATTAAAGAAACGACTTGCTTTAAACTATCGTAAATAGAAGCATCAATATTAGACATAGCAAAAACTATTTTAATGCATTGTAAGATCACCAAATGAACATTTGGTTCATATACTAGCGAAAAAATTTTTGTAGCATCATAATAAGATTTCAAAAGATCACAAATAGGTTCGGCAAGTTCCCAAGTAACATCATCGAGAAGTTGTGCATTTGGATCGGTAGAATGATGTTCATTATACAAAGTACTAATAATTTATTTATACCTGATTGCAGCACCTAGCATTTTGTAGGTAGAATTCCACCTTGTTGGTGTATCAAGACAAAATCTCTTACATGGCAATTGATGTTCTTTGCACAATTGTTTGTATCTACGCTTTTTTGTGCCCGTTACCCTAAGCCACTTAACAACTTTTCTAATTGGCTTTAAAATATGATAAATACAAGCAATTCCTTCTTGAGCGGACATATTAATAATATGTGCACAACATCTAACATGTAAAAAAATACCATCTAATAATAAAGTTGAAATGTTGCTCTTGATATGACTAATACAATTAGTATTAGCCGAAACATTATCAAATAAAATAGTAAACAACTTATCAAGCAATTTAAACTCACTACAAGTACCATGAATATGAGAATATATGTTATAGCCGGTATGCGACTCTTCCATAACATCGAAAGTAGTAATACGCTTTTGCAATTTAAAATCATTATCAATCCAATGAGCGGTAATGCATATATAAGGTTCACCTTGTCTTGAAATCCATGTATCACTAGTTAGGAAAACACGTCCACTAAATGAACGAAAATATTCAATTAGCTCGCCTTTAGTTTTGTGATATTGTGTCATAGTATGACGCTTAAGAGTGTTCCTAGGCACCTTTCTATAAGCGGATTGTAATGATAATCTATTAAACTCTTCATAATTAATACTTTCACCAAAACTAAAAGGCAATTCATCAAGACAAATAAAACTAGCCATATTATCAATCATTCGATCTCTATTATAATAGAAAGGGGTACCTCCACCGAGAGTCGGGGTCATATAACCTCCGATTTGTGTTTGACCACCACCTTGGCTTGATTCACCTTCACTTTGTTTTTTGGGGTCGGTTATGCCATGTACGCTTTGTAGGTGTCGAGTTTGAGTGCCGGTTCCGCTATCCGTTTTCCACTTCAATTCTACATTAACATTGTTGTTTTTGCAAATTCGATAAATAAGTTTGAAACATTTTACACCTTTTTTTGTCGTTTTCGGTGTAGATTTTGTCAAAATGAGCCCAAATAAAACTTGGTTTGACACCACGTCGATTAACAATACCACCACCTACAATTAAAGAATAATGATATTAATTAAGTTGTAAATTAAATTAATTGAATAAATTAAAAAATTAAATGAATTGAATAAATAATAAATATGCAACTATATAAATTGAATTTTACCATCTTGTGAATCTATATCCGTTATTGGACGAGAACGAGGTGGTGGCATGGCCGATGATTCTTGATGTGATATATACATATACATATAAATAAAATTATATTAATAAAAAGAAAAATTGATAAAATAACACTAATAATTATAAAAATAAATTACAAACATTAAGTTACCTTGATTAACATCACCTAGAAGTGATTTTTCGTATTCTCTCAACACTCTTCTTTGATCGGGAGTTGAATTCTCCATTTCGGGTTAATATTATTTTTTGATAAGAATATTAAAATATTGAATACAAAATACAATAATTATCAATACTAATAATAATTATCAAAATAACAATAACAAAAGTACTAAATATTGTATACTTAATATAATACTTGTAGTAATTTTTTTCTAACTAAAATTGAAAACTTAATTAATACTTGAAAATTGTAGTAATTTTTTTTAAGTAAATTTAAAACTTGAATACCTGAGAGTTGTTGTAGAATTATAGTAATTGAAGAAGAAATGTAGAATAGAGAGAGTGATTGTGTGGAAATTAGAGTTGGATGTAGTGGATATTTATAGAAAATTTTAGGGTGGGGGATATAATTTTAAAAAAAAAAAAAACAAAAAAAAAAAACAAAAAAAGACAAAAAACTGCCGTTAGTAGGAACAAACGGCTAGTTTTGGGTTTTTGAACCTATACTAGCCGTTGGCTAGAGCTGGCTGGGGGCGGGCTAGGGCTTGACCAGGGCTTTGACCAGGGATTTGACCGCGTTTGACTAGGGCTAGTGTTTGAAAAATCGAGCACTAGCCCTAGCACTACCAAACCGGGGCTTGGTAGTGCCGGGTAGTGCCGTGCGTTGACAAGGGCCGGGCCAGTGCGGGCCCGGGCTCCTAGTGCTCAATGGCCGGCTCTACCTCGAGGTAGCAATTGTTCTTGTTATAGTGCTTGAAGGAGATAATGCATCTCCACTACTCTAAAAATGGTGCTAGTGCAACCATCACAGTTGCACGAAAGCAAATGATAATAATTAGATAATGCATGCACTATCTCATTTTGAATTTGTGAATTGTGAATATACTCTTTAATATACTCTTTTTTAGGAACTTTCTACTGACGTGCTTTCGTCCGACGATGAAAATGATGGGGCAGATCAAGACAAAATTGACAACTATGAGGAGGAAGAACATGAAGAAAGTGATGATAATGATGGTGAAAGAAGGGTTCCTGATTTCGATGTCAATGACCTTTCTGATGATGATATCGAACTATAAGATATACAAGCAATAGGGTGCCAATATTATCGATGTCAACTTGGTAGTATCAATGTATCATTTTGGATGTGTAGTGAAAAACAATGGGGTGCCATTTTTACATTGATTATGCAATGAAAAGCTCTTTGGTAGAAATCAAAGTGGTTGTTGGACTTTTATTGGTAAAGGTGAAGGTGGACAAAAATTGTAAATTCTTGTGTATATTGGTTGTAGTAACAAGGAAATATCCATTGGTATACGCTGAAAAGCTGTTATCGTTGTTAAAATAGCAACAGAACTCTTTGTTGGTGTAAGTATTACCAACAACACAAAAAGTTTGTTGGTGCAAGTTATACCAACACAAATATCTGTTGGTGTAAGTATTAACAACAAATATCTTGCAACAGACCCCATGTGTTGGTTTTAAAATAATTAGCAACATAACTCAATTATCCGTTTGTGATACTTTTAGCAACGGACTTTTTACCAACAGTCTAGCAACAGATGTATATCTGTTGGTAAAAGCTTTTACCAACACTTATAGGACTTTTACCAACAAATAATACCTTGTTGGGGAAAGCCAAAATTCTTGTAGTGAATGATGGTTAATACTGCATTTATGACAATAAATGTTGTAGAATGAATGTTGGAACCACAAGAGGAACAAGAGGATAGGTTCAAGGAAGGAGAATAATGAGCGAAATTAATTACTACTAAGGGAGCAGCTATAGAAGGACACTCGAAGGCAAAGGAAGAGGATATACAACACGCACAATCAGATTACTATACTTATATTCGAATTTCTACACATCTACCCTTTTATAACTAGCCTAGGAACTTACAGAGCAATTGTACGCTACCTACAATGGAACTAGTGGAATACTTGGTGGGACACAGTCTTCCCCCTGTGGTTTTTCCCTTATTCACAAGGGTTTTCCACCTACAAAACTCTCTTGTTTTATTTGTTGATTATCTATCTTATTTCTAGTACTTTACGTCTTCTATATTCCTTCCCTGGAACTGCAATCTAATTCCCCAGAACTGCATCCTATTTCCCTTGATTTGTAATCTACTTCCCTTGATCTGTAATCTACTTCCCCTGATCTGTAATCAACATCCCTTGATCCGGAATTTGTACCCTAAACCTCCGAAGTAGAAGTTCCCAATAGTAGTAAGGTGACTAGATAATCCCTAAGTCGAAATTAGGTACTAGTTTGACCAAAACAGTTTGGCGCCCACCGTTGGGTATCTAGTCATTTAAATCTACTATCACCCCCTCTCGCAAAGTTCACATCCAAGATGTCAAGTTCTACCTTGAGCCAACAAGCGGAGATCGCATTCGCAATGCTGCAGGAGAAGGTTGCAATACTACATCAACAACAAGCAGATCTTGAGGTCGAGAACAAAAGGCTAGCGGAGACAAGAGATAGTTTGAAGATGCAATGAGAAGCTACCAGAAATTGTACAGGGTCGGAAGCCCAGATCCGGGGAAGGGGGGGAACCAACCTCTACAGCACCTACGGAGTATTCCAGACAGCCAACACATAATCTATCACATATGACTCCCATCACTATTCAAACCACCCTCTACAGTGACTCAAACCCTCAACAAGGTAATGTAGCGCCTAGCATGGTACTTACATCGACTAATGATGCCTTTATGTACATTATGCAGGAAATGCAAAAAATGCATGAGCGTCTAGAGGATCCCAGGAGTTCCACAGTCAATTGAAGAGGTTGCTCCAAATAGCCACTCAGATTCCCTATTCATAGACACTATTGCTCTTGTAAGAATACCTAATAAGTTCAAGGTCTCCTAACATGAAAATATATGATGGAACTACAGATCCACATGAACATGTTGCTAGGCACAAACAAAAAATGTTCACCATTCCTGTTCCAAGTAACATTAGAGAGGCGTGCATGTGTAGGGGATTCGGTTATACCTTGAGCGGATCCGCGCTACAATGGTTTATCAATTTACCAAATGGGACAATCACATCATTCGCAAACTTGATCAACATGTTCAGCCACCAATTTGCAACAAGTAGGAAGTTGGAGAAACACACGAGAGATTTGTACCATATTGTCCAACAATGTGGTGAATCTCTAAGGGATTATTTGAGGAGGTTCAATGCGGAGAAGATCTCGATTCTACAATGTGATGTTCCTACGACAATAGAAGTATTTCGTCAAGGCTTGGTAAGAAATCCTAAATTATATGATGCATTAACAAGGTTCTCCTGCAACACTTTTGAAGAATTGCAAGCTAAGACACTTGCTACATAAGCGCACTACAACAAATGAGCACTTGCGCCACAGATAAATTCGTGGCGCAAGTATTGAATTCCCGTGGCTAAGGCATTTGGCCATGGGAATTGCTTTCGTGGCCTAAGTAGCCGTGGCAAAGAATTGGCCACGGGAAAACCAAAAACGTGACCAAAATTAATTTTTTTGCCACGAATATTGGCTACGTTAATATTCGTGGCAAGACCATACTCCCGTGGCCAACATTTCAAGTAGCCACAGGATAACATTCGTGGCCGAGACATTTATTTCCATGGCCATCAATATCCTATCTAAGTGGCAATGTCGTGGCAGAAGCGGTACTCCAGTAGCCATTCCTTATGATCAACCATGGCAAACACCAATAACTAGCTCCATTTATTTGTATCCATCAAGATAATAAAATCACAAAGGCGAACAATAAGAACACAAAATTCTTAACAAAATGTTATACATATATAAGAATATAAGATGCATAATATTTTCGATACAAAAGTCTTAGATATTCCAATCGTATTCTCGAGTCATGTACTGAAACACTAAACTTAAACATCAAAATTCAAAACTACTGATTTCGGGTCTTTTCCTTTCACATATAAAACAAGTACTTCAAATGGCTTCGGTTCCGCCTTGTAAAGATCACGTCATAGTCATCGCTCCTACCTTTCTTGCTTCACAAAAGTACTCACGTCAACAAAGTTATCTGCATAAAAGAGAGCTATGTTACTAACAGGATAACAATAACCACCACTTTGAAGAAATTGGGAACAATTGTTGGGGAAGGAATTTCCAACATAAATGTCTATTTCGGATCTAGAACGAACATGGATCCACCCAACAGAGCAGTGGAACCACTCTACACAAAAGAGGAACCACCCAATAGAGCAGTGGAACCACTCTGCACAAAAGAGGAACCACTGTGCAGAGATACAGGGGAACTACTTTTATTTCCGCATTGTAAGACCTTAGAACGTTTGAATGGGTCAACAATGGCTAATGCAATTAATTCTCCATCAATTATGGAGATAATGGCAGTAATGATGAAGATGTTACACAATTAAGAAGGACAATTTCATATGACATTATGAAGAGGATAATGTAATACCATATACTTTTTAATTACTTCCAAGGAAATTAAAAAAAAAATCACAAATGAGTTTTATTCTAACAAATTCTATCAAAATCCTAACTTCTTATCTATTTTATTTGTTTTGAGGAAATTGATCCGAATTTACTCAGTTGACCATTCACACGAAAAAAAAAAAAAAAAAACCTAGCTTACAAAAAAAAAAAAAAAAAAAACCTAATCCCAATCTATAAAGCACGCCTTAAACCCCATTCTCTTCCTATCACATAAAAAAAAAAAAAAATTTACTTCCTACGGCACATTTTATAAACTCCTCCATCGTACTCCATTCTTTGCGGAACTAGTGGTCGATTTGTTCTCCTATTGTCGATTCGAAGCAACAATCAGTAAATTTTCAGATTTCTCGAATGTCTTCTTTTCCATTTTCTTGCATTTCGGATTTTTACTAGTGTAAGTTCTAAGCCTTGTTCTTTTAATAGTTTCCGCTTTAAATTATGTTCGTATATTTTACCATCAAGTTCCTGAGTTAGCCCATTAATAGTCCCGAATTCATTGTTGTTCTTACGTTGTTGTTATGAGTAGCGGTCTTAGTAGTTTTCAACAGTAATTTGATCTTCCATTTTGTTTGGTATAACACTCGGTTGTCGGGGTTGTCATGGTGGTGTTCAGGTTAAGGTCAAGAAGGAGTTTGTCGAGGGCGGTTTATAGTTGTCCATAGGAATAGTGCTAAGCTGATTTAGGACGTCGCGTGCCTCAACGATGCAATATATATATCGTGGGTCACGGGTCTGATCGTTGGGCATTAGGGGCTGATTATTCAATGCTTGTGGGTTATTTCGATTTTTAGCGTCTTGTTATTATTATTAAGTAATGTCGAGTTCAGGTTCTTGTTGATAGTCATTGTTGTTTATGTCGTATAGAAGAAGGTCAATTATAGCGTTCATGGATCAGAATTGTTAAGAGCATTTGTTTAAGAAATTAAATGGGTAAGTTGAAAGGCGACATCAGATTTCTATTGGTTTAGTTTGTTGCAGTGTTGGTCTTGATGCTGCATCGAGGGCCTAGAAGTGTTGTCAGTAGAAATTGGAATAGATTGTTATAGTGGGTTTAATTGTTTATTTAATGAAGTTAGGCGTTTAATCTAGTCTACTATCTAGTTGTTTTCACGTTTTGCATGCTACTTTAGTTTGTGATTTGCTATCTTTGATTTGCTAAGTATATAGGATTGCTAGTTAGGGCAAAGTGATTAGATTAGGGATGCATTAGGTGTTGATTGTTATATAATAGTTAGGAAGGTCATATATTGATTAGTCCTATAATTACTATAGACTCTGAGTTCGTAGAGGATCATTTTTTAGCTAAGGACGTTGTTGTTTGATTCGTTTCGAGGTAAGATAGAATTCTACCTCCTTCTAAAGTTTACTAAGTGTTTTATTATATGTTTGATTGAGACAAAATTGTTTGAGATAAGCATGTTTTATATGTATTTCAAATAAGTTTTAAGAAGAGAAGTTTTATGATGTCGATCCGATCGACAAAAACATCACTGAAGACTTTCTTTTCAAAGCAAGTGAAGGAGCTATTCTTATTTTGGTTGGACCAATTGATAATTAGGGTTTTTTAGACTAAATCCTTTTCTATTTTGATAATATGTAAATTATGGTGTGGTAATTAGTTTAGGAGGTTGGCAGGGTAATCCTTTCCTAAACCTGAAGTAAAGGAAAGGCTGAAGCAGGTACACAGGCAGCTCCCCACATCAATGATGTCCTTATTAAAATTATGCATTGTCATTTTGTACAACTACTGGAGTAATGTTCACGGCAATGTTGGTCCACAGACCAATCAAAGGAACGAGCAATGGAACAATGCATGGACTAGTGATAGAAGGTGTTTCAATTACTATAGACATGAAACTAGAAGCTGGAACAACCATTGGAACACTACACCGACCAGTCACAGAAGGTGGTCATTACAAGGTAAGTATATTTGCATGCCTGATTCCACTGTGCATTATCCGTCTAATGATGTTGAGATGTATCAATGCACGAGACAAATGAAAATAATAGCAAGGAACGGTAAGGTAGTCAAGCAAGTATGGATTCGTAAGGATTTGATTAATATTATGACTAACTCCAAGGGACCCAAGCTTATTTAGGTTCCTAAATCAAATAACTAAGTTCCTTTTGCAAGCTAGGGTGAGAGTGAGAAATCGTTGGTACTTGTAAAGAGGTTGCTTGAAGCATATGACGACTGATCCGATTTATTTCTCTCACTCACAACCTTTGAAGGAGGGTGTGTGATTGTTGATGACATCAAACATGATATTATCACTGATGTAGATAAGATTGGTAAATCTTTCACACACTCGGTTAGTGATTTGATTTGTTGAGTTTTGCTCCGTGTGTCAAGTTTTGCATTGTGCTCTATTGTTCACTATTCGTTCTTGAACAAAGCATATGGACATGTATCTCATTCTCTGGGACAATATGAAAAAGAGGATTTGATGAGCTCCTGTAAATTAACTTGCTGGTACTTTATTAAACTGTTACCTAGTGATAGGTGTAAGAAAATAAGAGTTGAACTTTGGTTGATTAAATTGAGATGTTTGTAAGCATACTTTGACCCCAATGATTGACGAGAATTTGTTGTCGCCACTTGAGTTACACATATGTCTTTTGTATGGACTTATGACTGATCTTGTTGAATTTGCTTTAGATGTACAAAGACTCATGAATTTGTTTGCAAGCTATGATATCCATTAACCTAAGTTGCCTTAGAAACAACACTGAGAACAGTCCTGAGAATAACATTGACCCCCTTGTTTCATTGTGCTTTTGATCCTAAAATTGTTTCAAAATTGCTCTCATTTACGCCCTGTCCATTTTTCATCCCTTAGTCCTACACCTGTTCTTATTCATGTTTCTATCAGTTCACATGGCACGAATATGTACAGCTCTCTCGCCTCTTCCTAAAATTGTTTCATGGATCATCTAATCAAAGGCAAGAGGTTGAGAACTTGAGATTATATGTATAACTGCAATGGTAAAAAAATTCTATAAACATGGGAAATCGTATTGAAAATACTTGAGAATATTCATTGGATGAAAAGTTGGTTGATACTAAAATCAAGGTGGATACTTGCTTGCAAGAAGGGAATTTGAAGAGAGATCACATAATATTTGCAACTGATGAAATTCAGAGAAGATATTCATGTTATATGGTAATTTTGGTTTGAAATATTATCATAATATGGAGATATTAGTTTTGAAGATACTCAAAAGATTCGATGAAGAAAATATTGCACATTGCAATGGAAGGAAACAAAATCTCAGCACAACTTTTATGGGAAGATTTGAAAAGAAAAGATGTTCACCACAAAAGATGATGATGATACAATATGTGGTGTTAAGTGACTCTAAAAGTGTCATTATATATCATTCATGTTGTTGTTCCTTCACCTGTCGATATCTTTGCCGTGTGAAAACTTGGAAATTGTATATTAAAAAAATTATGGTTACTTGGATCCCAAGCAGAAAATTTGCAAAAGATATTTTGGATCGTAGTGGGAAGTTCTCGAATTGGTTTGAAAAATTTCATGGAGTAGGGAACGTCAGAATAATTTTGTTCAAGGAAGGGAATACCAAAGCAGAGTTGTTTTACCAAAAAAAAAAAAAAAATTAAAAAACAATCGAAAAAAAAAGAAATCCGAAAACTGACCCCTAACCAAAGAAGACTTCCAAGACGTGTTCAAAGTAACAAAAGTTTGCGTTGTTTCAAGCTCCCAGACACTACTACTGTAATAGCTCGATCCACCGTCCATCTGAACACAGTCCAATAACATGGATAGTCACCCCTTAGGTCCGTAAATCCTCGCTTGGGCTCTATAAGGTGAAGGCCTTGTTATTAGTATGATGGTAGAAATCTATTATAAATTGATCATATGAGCCTCAGTTTCCCAATGTGGAATAAACCAATTCCATCAACCACTTTCCATAATCCGTAGTGTTACAACTACTACTCCATTCTCTTCGATTTCACAAAGAAACCATGGTGCGTATGATCATTCGTGGGGAAGAGATCGTCATACCACTCATCTCAAAGAAGAAAAGTCTTGCCAAAAGAACCAACAAATATGCAACTGATCTCAAATGTCGTTCAAATCGATTAATGGCTAGCTCATCGAGAAAAAGTTAGGGTCAAGCTCAACCTGCTGAAAGTGACGACGTAATAGAAACCTTTAGCGATAAGACTCTGAGTGATGGTCTAACTATTGAGAAAACCTATGAAAGAGAAAATGAATCCTCTAGTGATGAGGAAGAGGGTCCAGATGATCATCTAGTGAACAAGGATAACCGAGATATAGTGGCTGCAACTCAGCGGGAATGTCCTGTAGTGGATTTTAATCAGCGAATCGATAAGCTTTTTGTGGTTGATGAAGTGGGACAATCTGGTGATATAGTTGAGCACAAGTACTCCATTGGCTTGAATCTGCCAAGTAAAATATTTAAATCAATGTGGCTCAAAAGCTCCATGGCATGTTACTATAATTGTGATGTGCATAAAAAATTAGTGGTTGAGTATTATGCCAAAATGGTGCATTGCTTCTGGTATGATTTTCGGATGGCAAGCAAGATGCTTTGAGTACAACTACTCAAACCTTTGTTGCTCCTTTCACTTTTACATCGACTTTGCTGCCTTTGCCAAACATATTGTTCCCAGTGTTGATCTCTCCATTGTTCCATCATCTGGCCCGACATTCTTCCATAATTTGTTCTTGCTCCTAGTCTTATCAATGTTCCCTAGTTGTGAATTGATTATGATAGACTATCATTGAAGAGTGAAGAGAATATACAGATGATTTTGAGGGGGAACATGTTTGACAATCTTGAGGGAGAATATGGTTGATAAATTTCACAGAATAGGTTATTGCTCAATGATGCATTCATCGCTGGATCTTTTGAGGGGGAACATCTTTGCATTAATTTTTGAGGAGGCAAGCTCGATTCCTGAAAAGTTTTGAAAATCTGGAAAGTAACTTGTATTTGGGGTTTTTGGATGCATGAGTAGATGACTATTCTATGCAATTTTTGCTATTGCTACTCATGGTTTTAGTGCTACAACAAGTTCTTGTTGAGAATGTTGAACCCGTACTCGTTCCCAACAGTGTTCCCATGTTACACTATGTTATTACTCTTCCCGCCACTGGTCCTATAAAATTGATGAGTTTACTCATTATGCATCTGATAATATTACCTTGTTCCCACAACGGTTCCCTCATCCGTTCCCAGTACTGATCATTTCTCCCTTTTTAATACCACAAACCCAGCCTTGAACATTTGCTGTTGTTCTCTCTTTTGTTGATTGTTTAATACACTCTCATGCTAACGTTGGTACGTTTTTGAGGATTTGTGACCTGGTTTTGGGTAGTCATACTTGTAACACTACGGAATATGAAAAGTAGATTATGGAGTTGGTTTGTCACACATTGGAAAACAAAAGCTCACATGATCAGTTTATAATAGATTCCTACCATCATACTAACAACAAGCCCTTCACCTTTTAGAGCTCGAAGAGGATATATGGGCATAAGGGGTGACTACCCATCTCATTGGGCTGTGTTGCGACGGACAGTGGTACAGGCTGTTACAGATGGTATCAGAGCAACCCTGTGACCGCGTGCTGGGTGATGGGGCGAGGCCCAGACTAGCCGTCTAGCGGGGGAGATCTTGGACCTGTGTTGATGTTGGTATGGAATGGTTGAGGCGCAACGGGTAGGTTGCGTTCTTTAAGTGGGGGAGTTTGTAACACTATGGAATTTGAAAATTGGATTACGGAGTTGGTTTGTCCCACATTGGGAAACTAAAGCTCACATGATCAGTTTATAATAGATTCCTACCATCACACTACCAACAAGGCCTTCAGTTTTTACAACCCAAGCGAGGATTTATGGGCTTATTGGTGACTTCCCATCTTATTGGGTTGTGTTGTGATGGACGGTGGATCGGGCTGTTACAATACTTGATTACAATTTTGCTTGAGCTATTTGGTTTCTATTGTATGCTCGACTTGGTACAATTCGCATTTGTGGTGTTGGACTTACATACTCTCTTGTGCAGTCTTGACCTTTTTTATGGTGTCAAAAGGGGGAAAATTTGTGCAAAACTTTTCATCTCTAAGTTTATGATAACTAGAGTTATTCTTGAGTTTTCGGCAGTTTAGTTCGGTACCAAAATTGTTGAGCTTTATGTTTGCTACTGACCATTGCCCACAGCTATGTCGTTATGCCTTGCTTCTGGAATGATTTTGTGAAAGTCTGACACATATTTCTCATCATGAAAAAGGGGGAATTTGTAGGGTTTTCGATTTTGATGATAACAAATATTGTTGCATTATTAAGGTTAGTAATGTGATTGATGTGCTTATTGAACTAACCTTATGATCTAATACTTATCGAGTTGTTTGGTTCTTTATAAGAACAGGTTTCACCAGCGATGGTGAGTTGATTTTCAATGGAACAACTAGAAGTTTGCCTTGAAGAAACAGAGCTGGGAACAGAGCATGGAATAGACTTATAGTCTCTGTTCCATACATTGTTCCTATGTAGTGACATTTCAAATATTCTTTATATTTGATTTAAGAAAACTAACTTTCTCAAAGATAAGTAATTTGTTTAAAGAGTATTTTCATAAAAAATTTCATAAAATTAATTTTATTATATATTAAAGATATAACCTATTTTTGGGTATTATCCTTATTTTATCATATAGTAAAGATATAACCTATTTTTTGTTATTATCCCTTCAAAGAGGTATTTATGTGATCCTGTAAGATAGGTTTTCCAAAGCATATTTTTATCTTTGGAAATAATATCTTTTATTTAAAATGTAACACTACGAATTATGAAAAGTGGTTTATGATATTAGTTTGTCTCACATTGGGAAAATAAGGCTCATATGATCAATTTATAGTACATTTCTACCATCGTACTACCAACAAGACATTCACCTTTTAGAGCCCAAGCGAGGATATATGGGCCTAAGGGGTGACTACACATCTTATTGGTTTGTGTTGTGACGGACGGTGGATCGGGGTGTTACATAAAACCTCTATCTTTGGGCGATTCGTGCGTCATCTTGATTTAGGGCTTATTGTATCTCTTCTAGCTTTTGAGAAACTTATCGAGATAACTATCTTTTGTAATCATAATTTTCTTGAGAGTGTTGCGGGTAGAGTCTCAAGATCCGTGGTGGATTTTTGAGTAGAGGTTCTTGTCGTAAGAATGTCAATTAGTTCTTGTGATAAGAACGTTAATTGGTGCTTGTATTACTCTTTTTGTAATAGTGGATTATTGAAGATTAGGTTAGGGTGGACGTGGACCTTGAGGTAAGGTGGAACCACGATAAATCTCAATGTTATCTGCGTACTGCATTATTTCCATATCACAGGGAACAGTCTCACATACACTGTTCCGTGTGGCTTTCATCTTATTGTTCAATTGTTTTGGGAACTTTTACACTTACACTGTTCCATACGTTGTTCTCACTTATCATCCATCATTATCTTCATTAAGTGCGAAAAAGTTGTAGAATTTTGATATTTTACTCAAATTCTCTCTAACACTCTATTCATCCCTGCCCCCTCTTAGAGTGGCCGCCTGATACCAACATTAACCTCATTTAAGCCGTGTTTTGGTGATGCTAAAACTTTCCCTCAGCATTAAGAAAGCTTCGCCGACTATCAAGAAAGCTACTAGGCAAACAGCTCAATTACTCAGGCCCTTTTTGCAGATCAAATGCTCTCTTTGGTGCCTTGAAAAAGTACAGCAGCTATTGTCCCTACATGCTTCTCTATTTTGGCTAGTAGAAATCCTTGTGTATAGCTTCAGCTTATTTCTTTATGCCAAGTAGTGTAATTCTGTAATATAAAAGTTGACTCTCAACTTAGAAGAACTCACTTCCTTCATAATCAGAAATCTTCGCCAAAGGTTTTCCTTTGTTCACAAAAACCTGAATTTATCTTACTAAGCATAGGATACTTAGTTTGCAAGACTTTCAGTGCTGCTAAACATTAAGGAAGAGTCATTTGTTTATTAGTCCTTCCTAGCTACAAGTTCTAGTCAAGTTTAGTCAAAATCTAGCTTTGGAGTAATCTCAGTTCACTATTATTTTGTCTTAAATTTCAGGGAGAATAATATTGATCATATCCTGGTTCTTTGCTGTAGTTTCCTTTCACAACTAAAACTTACAAAATGAATTTCATATCCTCAAAAACATCACTGGTAAATTAAATCATACTCCCTCCTACCCAAAGTTATTTTCCTGTATTCCTCTTTGGGACGATTCACTATGATTTTCCTCTTTCGAAACTTACCCGATATGGCAAATTTTTTTGACGTTTTTACCCTTACTAATTTTTCTGATTTTTCCCTAATCTTCTATTAACCCACTAACAACTCCCTCCAAAATCTAATTTCTCCCACCCAATTCCAACCCAATATCAAAACCCAACCCAATTCAAACCCAAACAATTTCTACCTCAAACCCAATCACTCTCACTCTCATTCTCATTCATTTTTTTCTCTCAAGAACAAAACCTACTGCCTCACTCATCTCCCTCCCTCCCGACTTCACCAACCCAGAAAAAATTTTGCTTTCTCATTCTCTCTCCTCACAAATCTACATCTAACCCAAATCATATGGCGACTCGATCTAATCTACTTTCAACCTTTCGTTCTTTAGATCTCATCCTCTCTTCTCTTATTTCTCTGTTTTTGTTGTAATTTTCGAATTGAGGATGAATTTGCTGTTGAAATTGGGGTAAGTAGCACGAGTTTTATGGGTTTATGGGGGAAATTTGAGGATGATTTTTATTTCTGGTTTATTTGGTATATTTGAGGATGATTTTAAGGGGTTATTTGGGGATAATTTAGGACGGTTTCTCTAGGTTATTTGGGGAGGACGATTTTTCTGGTTATTTGGGGTAAAATTTAGGACTTTTTTATGGGTAATTTGGGGAAAATTTTGGACGACTTTTTGGGTTAATCGGGAAAATTTTGGTTTTTTTTTTTCTGGGTTTAATGGTTGCACTTCAATTCGAAGGATTGATTTACTTGAAATTTTGCTGCTACACATAAATTGATGTGAGGAAGAGGGTATTGGATGGATGATTAATTAATTGGCTTTGGGAAGGGGAAGGCTTTAACTAAAGAAGACAACCAAGAAGAACGACAACCCAGAAACCCAGAAGAACGTTTTTTTTTTTTTTTGTTTTTTTTTATGTAGCAGAAGAACATAAATGGATTTGGGAAGAAGGGAGTTGGAGCTTAGGGATGGAAATGTGGAACTAATTTGGTTTGAAAATTTAGTTAATTACTCTCTAAACTCCACTATCCCACTTGCAACTCCACTACCACATTTGATTAATATTAAAAGTTGGTTTATGTGCCCAACCCAAAGAGGAAAATATATTTGGGTAGGAGGGAGTATAATTCTTCTGATTGATTGTATTTAAACTCTCGAAAACCTTATCCCGCTTGAGGTAGTTGGCATCAGAAGGGAAGTGAAATATTAAATTGGTTTAATCTGCATTCCACAATCAAAGATAATGCATCGCTAGCATCTATATCAAATCAGTTTAATCTTCAAAATTCTCATTTTTCAACAAATAATTATAAACGTGTATGCTTTATAATTTTCTAAGATCGTAACCTGCAAAACAACTATCGTGGTCTAAAATTCTTATTTTATAAATTTTGTGTTCTTTTTTATTGTGAAGAGCTATTCATCGCCCATGTTTTACTAGTATCGCCCAATTTTTTTTACAACTTTTCCAATTATACCCTACTTACCGGAAATTACATAAACAATCTCTCCTATTTTCCCATTCTTTTGATTGTAATTGTAATTATTTTCGAAGATACACTACACTTTCTACTTCCAGTTTATCCATTTTCCAATAATATAAAGATGCACAAGAATGAAAATTTAAGGGCCGAAAGATGATGATTTCTGCTGTGTCAACAAAAAGTTCCTAATAATACACAAGTTCTTACCCTAGTTGAGTATATGTTGACAAGAAGCACCCTTGGGCCCTGGCTACAAGTTCTATAAAGAAAATTTCATATGAATTTGTTAACGAGGGGGGGAAGGGGTGATGAGCCAAGGAGGTACTCTTCTGATGGATAAGACAACAACATACAATCAAAATATTATGAGAAAACCACTTATTCATATACACATTCAACCATTAGCATAATTGCTCGAATTCAACTTAATTTGGAAAAAATTATCTTAGTGCATCGATTTGAATCAATAAAGAACCGGTGTCCAACATTGATGTTGGTGATCTTTCAGCGTTGGTGGTAGGTGTTTGGGGTTACCGGGAATAGTGTAACTGAATGACTGAATGGTGAGAGATGAGAATGGGTTATTAATTTTGCAGGTGAGATATTAGAGAGATATTGAATATCTCGCGATAAATTGGAAAGAGGTTCGATTTCACCAATCACTACGCCAAAAACGACAATTAACACCAGCAAATATGACACCGGTAGGCAAAGAACCGGTGTCAGAATAACATAAGACACCGGTTTCTCATCAACCGGTGTCAAATGTGTTCAACAAAAAAAAAAATGTTACCAGGTATATATGAGATTTTTAATTGAAACGAGGAAAAAAAAAATAAGGTATGTATATGACACCGGTTTTTAATAACACCGGTGTCATATGTGCTGACAGAAAAATCCACCCCCAGCACAAATATACTTAGCGAAAAAAAAATAAACATTGGACATACGACACCGGTTTCTATGTCAACCAGTGTCATATGTTCCCCCAGTAGATCACCGCCTTTTTTCATTCACTTTGCGCAAAAAAAAAAAAAAAAAAAAAAAAAAAAAAAAAAAATTTAGACATACGACACCGGTTTTATTACCGGTGTCATATGTTTCCCCAGTCAATGCATTAATCCACTTAGAGAAAAAAAAAAAAAAAAAATCAGGAAGTGTCATATGTTGTATTGAATTGGTATTTTTCCTTTGTCGTTGATAATTTGGCAATTAATTAAAAAAGCTATAACCCCCGAAACCCAGAAAAAAAAAAAGTTTGAATTCGCCGTCGCCGTTCGTGCTCCGTTGTCGTTCGTGCTCGTTGTCGCCGCTCGTGTCGCCGCTCTTGTTCGCCGTCGCCGTTCGTGCTCCGTTGTCGTTCGTGCTCGTTGTCGCCGCTCTTGTTCGCCGTCGCCGTCGTTCTGTGCCGTCGCTCTGTGGTTCCTCTTTGTCACCCACTTCTTTGTCTTGGTGCCTCTTTCAATTAGGTTTGTCGCCAATTACTGTTTTTTCAATTCAATTTTGTATTTTTGTTTTTTGATTGATATGTTTGGATTATGTGTTAGTTAGTGAATTGCTGTTAGTTGAATGGAATTGGTATGTAATTTTCATTTGTTGTCGTGTGGAGTAGAATAGAGTACAACTTTAGATTGTAGTGGACAAAGACACCGGTTATACTTTTGACCGTTTTATTATCTATAATAATGTTTTGTTTAGGTATTATGAATATAGTATGATAGTAGTGGGTTTAGTGGTATCAAAACAAAATTAAAGCATTATAGATTATTCAATTAGCTAGATTTAGGTGTTTGATTTTTTTAGGTTGAATTTAGAATAATTGGTTAATAATTCTACTAGTGAGTTTAGTTTGATTAAAACTATAAAATTTAGATTATTTAATTTGTAGTTTTAATTAGCTATGTTTAGGTGTGTACTTTTTTTAGGTTGAGCTTAGGATAATTGGTTACTAATTTTGGTTTATATAGACATGGATAAAAAATGGATAACAATGTCAAATCAAGGAGACCGTGATTATGAGGAGGGGATTCAAAAGTTTATAAATATTGCCGAGAAAAATTGTGAAGACTTAAAGTGTATGCGGTATCCGTGTTGTAATTGTTATAATATGAGATTTCACTCTCTTGATACGGTAAAAATTGATTTGGCTAAGAGCGCTTTTGCTTCAACTTATACAAAATGGATTTTTCATGGGGAGGCAACACATGACTTGAGCATGGAGAGTCAAAGTAATAGAGATTTTGTCCAAGAAGATATTGGAGAGGATGATGATGACTATATTGGAGAGGATGGTGAATAATATATTGGTGAGGATGATGATGTCGAGAATATCGATGCCACTAATGGAGAGGCTAGTGGAGAAGAGGGTAATAATGATCCGAATGACGATGAAATTGATGTAGATGTAAGTGGTGAGACCCGAATATGATGGAGAACTTGTTGAATGAAAGTGAAGATGAGTTGTATGAAAATTGCAAAAAGTATACTAGATTGTCCGCCGTTCTTAAGTTGTATAATTTAAAGGCGGCAAATGGTTGGAGTGACAAGAGTTTTACAAGTTTGTTAGAGTTGTTGAATGGCATGTTACCAAGTGGTAATTTTCTCCCTACTCGGACTTATGAAGCCAAACAAATATTAGCTTCAATGGGTCTAAGCTACCAAATGCTTGTCCAAATGATTGTATATTGTATCGCAAAGATTATGAAGATGATGTTGTTTGTCCTACTTGCAATGCCTCTCGATATAAGGAGAATACGAATGGCGTTCCGGCTAAAGTTTTGTGGTACTTTCCCATTATACCAACATTGAGGAGACTACTTGCCAATCCAGAGGATGCGAAATTGATGACATGGCACAAATCTGGTGTCGATAGAGTTCATGATGGTAAGTTGAGACATCTGACTGATGCTACTCAATGGAGATTTTTTGATGCAGAAACCCGTGATTTTAGCAAGGAACCGAGAAATTTACGACTTGCATTATCTACTGATGGAATGAACTCATTCGGGAATATGAGTAGTGCACATAGTACATGGCCCGTTATACTGATTACTTATAATTTGCCTCTGAAGTTATGCGTGAAGAGAAAGTACATGATGCTTTTTTTGTTGATTTCTGGCCCAAAGCAACCGGGTAACGACATAGATGTTTATTTGGCTTCCCTTCTTGATGATTTAAAATTATTGTGGGATGAAGGAGTACAAATCTTTGATGCTCATGTGGGTCGTAAATTCAACTTACGTGCTATGTTGTTCAACACTACCCAAGATTTTCCCGTTTATGACAACTTGTCCGGATATAGTGTAAAAGGGGATTATGCATGTCCGATATGTGAAGAAGATGCAACTAATCTCTATTTTAATCAATCTCACAAGAATGTTTATCTTGATCATCGTAGATTTTTGCCATACAATCACCCTTATCGTAGACAACGAAAGGCTTTCAATGGACAATTGGAAATGCGTGAGCGTCCAATTGTTTAGACGGGTGCCCAAGTGTATGAGAAAGTCAAGCATTTGAAAATCATCTATGGGAAAAAATGTGGGTCGAAACTTCCATCCAAGGGTTATAAGAAAAGATCTATATTTTTTTATCTTCTTTATTGGAAAGATTTGACCGTTAGACATTCTCTTGATCTCATGCATATAGAGAAGAATTTTTGTGATGCTATTGTTAACACATTGTTGGATATTCCGGGCAAGACAAAGGACACTTTGAAAGGAAGAGAAGATATGTTCGAAAAGTGTAAAGTCAGAAAAGAGTTGTTACCATAAAAAGTGGGTTCACGAACTCGTTTACCTCCCGCTGCTCACACTTTCTCTAAAAATGAGAAAAAATAATTTTGTGAGTGTCTCAAGGGGATAAAGGTCCCGGAAGGTTATTCTTCAAATATTAGCAATCGTGTGTCAATGAAGGATTTGAAACTTGTTGGATTGAATCTCATGATTCTCATATACTCATGCAACAACTTTTGCCTGTGCCTATTCGTTCCATTTTACCAAAAAAGGTACGATTTGCACTTACAAATGTGTTTTATTTTTTAATGTCATTTGTAGCAAGGAGATTGATCCGACTGAGTTGGACAATTTGGAGGAAGGGATTATTTTCACATTATGTCAGTTAGAGATGTATTTTCCTGTTTCTTTTTTCGATATCATGATCCATTTGCCGGTTCATTTGGTAAGACAGATTAAAGAATGCGGACCAATCTTTTTGAGATATCAATATCCATATAAAAGATGCATGAAAATCTTTAAAGACTATGTCACGAATAGATCTCATCCAGAAGGTTGTATTGCCGAGGGTTATATCATAGAAGAGACTCTTGCTTTTTGTTATGAATTTCTCTCTGATGATGAGCGTGTTGGTCTTCCAAAGGCACGTCATGTCGACAAAATGGAAGGCAAAGGAGTTAGGAGCCACAAGATTATCCAACTCAATGCCGAAGAAATGAATTCAGTTCACTCATATGTTCTTCACAATGATAAAGTTGTCGATTCTTACATTGGTGAGCATAAAAAGCTTTTGAGAAATGTTCATAGAAATAAGAGCGACATGTGGATTGAGAATGAGAACAAAAAGAGATTTGACACTTGGTTGAAGAACCAAGTTGTAAGTCAACCCATTAATAAGTTCCCTGATTATGTGAGAATTATGTCTTTTGGTCCATCTTTACAAATTTCCTCTTATAGTGGATATGCCATCGGTGGATATACGTTCTACACCAAAGAACAAGATTCAAGAAGCACTATGCAAAATAGGGGAGTTTCTGTTGAGGCCACTCCTATTCATTTTGCAAGTGCTAAAGATAAGTCAAGGGAAGAAAAAATGATTTATTATGGGCAAATTGAAGAGATTTGGGAATTATATTACCAAACTGTTCGAATTCCCGTTTTTAAATGCAAGTGGGTTGACAATAACAACGGCGTTAGAAGAGAAGAGATGTGCCAGGCGTTTCGGAGGTACTTACTTTACACAATAACATTGTACCTCCCGATTATAGTAGAGTGAGTATCTCTAAAGACTTGGTGCCAAATGCGGAATTGCCAGTTCCAACCCCAGAAGCTTGTTTTCTCTCTTCGGCCCTTGGTGGTTATGTGTTGTGGCCTTCTCCTTTCATATATATATATATATATATATATATATATATATATATATATATATATATATATATATATATATATATATATATATATATATATATGCCTGATACGGTAATTTATACTTCATTATTAAAATTCTTATATTCTCTTTGATTTATATTTAAATTTTAACAAGTGTTTTATTTTGTTTGATAATTTAGAATGACACGGATAACTCTACGAATAAGAACAACACACCACCAATCAACAATTCGACCCCTACGTCCACTTCAACTTCCTCTCCGCAATTCATAACACTGGAATATAAAATGAAGATGAGAAGAACTGTGTTGATGAAGTGGCTTTGTAAGAAAGCTCGAAGTATGAGGAAAACCGGAGATTCGGGAAAAGTTTTGCATGTACCCGAGCATGTGCTTCATAATATGCAAGACTTGTTTGTGACACCGGAAGAGATGGAGCTATGGTGTTATCAATGGAAAATTCAATCTACTCACATTACGGCATTTATCTTATAAGTCACTAAAAATACCTTTGTTTAAGAAAAATAATAATTAGTTTAGATACTCATATATATTGGTAAATTTATACATGTGACACTTTCTTTTTGTGTTTTTTTGTAATAAGTATTTGAAAAAGTTGTGTGAAAGGAGCCGTGTAGATGGTTTGTATGGTTTTTTATGCTCGGCATTTTTGTCTCCTATAACACCGGTTGATGATGAGGATGATCGTGGAAATTATGTTTTTTGTGCGTTCAGTTGTACATGTGCACACGGGCAAAAGCTATTTTTCGCACCTTATAATGAAAGGTAACTAGTTTTACAAATTCTAGTATGATTTTTTTTATTTTATATTTCATAACTTATATTATTTTGATAGTGTGTAGTTTGCATTGGATGTTAGCTGTGATTCATCCACCGTCAGGAACGGGGTATTGGTTAGATCCATCAAGAGGGAATAAGAAATCACCCGAATTTCTTCGTAATCTAATACAAGAGTATGTATATATTATATATCTTTAAACTCCATTGTTCTTTAAACTCCATTGTTATTTAATTATATATTTTATATTGGAATACCGTGTTCTTTAACCAGCACCGTGACGAGGATCATGACTTTGGATCCTCTAAACAAGTTGAATAAGAATTCGACGCTTATGAAATGACATACTGTAATGGTACGTTTGAATTTTTTGTGTTTATTAACTATATTTTTGATATCCTATTTATGCGTTCGAATTTGGGTTTATTTATTTTTTATTTTGTTTTGTAGTGTCCCCGTCAACCCTTAGGAAGTCACGATTTTGGATATTATATTTGCCGTTACATGTTCGAGATAATCCAAAACAAAGCCACAACTATTCCAAATATGGTAAATATCAAAACATATATATATATTTTATAGTAATTTATAAATGTTAAGTTTTGGTTATCTGAATTCAATTTGTCGTTTTAGTATGTTGTGAAGGGTTGCAAGCAATTTACGAATGAACAAGTGGATGAAATAACAGATCTTTGGGCTACATATGTCTTTGTGGATGGAGATGAAGAAGAAGACGATGTAGATCTCTAGCTACCTAGCGAGTTTTGCTTGTAAGTGTTCAAATCTACTTTGATTTCTTAAAACACTTAGATTCTCTTTAAGTTAGAAATGTTAGTATGTTTTAGTTAGGAAATTTGAAACTAGGAAAAGCAAGAGATCTCCATTGTTATATTTTGGAGAAATAATGTGGAGTAATTGAGATTGGATGGATGCTTATTATATATAGAGTGAATTTGAAGCTCCATTGTTGCATAACAAAGAATCGACTTGGTTTCTTGTAGTTGATATTTTGGAAATTGGTATCGTTGAAACGGCATAATCGTATTGTATGTTTGTAATGTGGGAATTGGCGACTAATTGTTGTAGAAGCCAATTCCCTGGCCGGGCAGAAGCAAGCAAAAAAAAAAAAAAAAAAAACCTACACTATGACACTGGTTTTTCCAATAACCGGTGTCATATGTCACTCAAGCGGAAAAAAAAAAAAAAAACTACCTATGACACCGGTGTCAAATGTGTACCCAGAAAAGTCAACACAAGGGTACATATGACACCGGTTTTGGTCAAACCGGTGTCAAATGTGTACCCAGAATAGTCAACACAGGGGTACATATGACACCAGTTTTGGTCAAACCGGTGTCAAATGTCCTACCAAATTGCCGAGTCTTGTGTCTACATACGACACCGATTTTTCTTGAAACCGGTGTCTGTATGGTATTCAACCCGGTGTCTTATGTATTATTTGGCGTAGTGAATTGTGAAACTTGTGGGGGTCAATTGCTCCTTTTAATGCTCGTGGGACTACATTTCACGTAGAGGCAAACGTATGGGGGTTCTAAACCACTTTCGCCTTTGATCTACTTACAAATATAGCAATCAGTGTGACAATAAATATAGCAAGGGCAATTGAGGAATATAGCGGGCGATATTAGTAATTGGGAGGGCGACAAATAAACCTCTTTTTTTATTCTTATAGTAGTATGTATTATTATCCTAATAAATTGTAAAATTTATATTTGTCAATGTTAGGGTTCAAAGTTTGAATTCTCTAATATCACTAAAGTGACAATGTATAGTACTATATTAAGCAAGTATTTGAGATTCCTGTGCATTTGCGTGCAAAGGTAAAAAAAAAAAAAAAAAAACTAGTTGAACACTATTTGAGTTACTTATTATTGTATACTCTATTGCCTGGGCAATTCTGGCATAGTTTTTGCAACAGGTTTTTAAGAACTGAAAATAGTTTTCTGTTTTTAAAAAATTGAAAACTGAAAACGATACCGTACAGACCCTAAGACTTTCAAGAAACTAACTAATGTTAACATTTGTAATACTCCCTCCATTATTCTTTTTGTTTCTTTACATAGAGAAAGTGAGGGGAAAGCAAGGTGGGTAGAGAGAGAGCCTTCAAAAGGTGGGTAGAGAGAGAAAGTGATCAGAAAATAGAGGGTTATATTTTAAAGGAAATTAATTACCTATTATTCTGTCTTGATATCTCAGTGAGTCTCACAACTAAATCAACCCGAAAACACTGCACCACTTTTATGACCTAAAACCACGGCATCATCCTGCCCTTCTCCCCACGCATAACACTGCTGCCCCTTCCAATCCGAACAGAAAGAAACAAAAAAAACTCAAATTCATCAACAATCAAACAAAAAAATTTAGAAACAAAATTAAAATTGCAATTAATAAAATCCACGAATAGGTTCATGGCACCAGATCTGGATTATGCGCGAAAAATGAAGTGAGAAGGGAGATCTAATTCATGGTACTAATGACCACCAACTAACCCCCAAAATCAAATACTCCTACCCATAAGAATTAATTAAAACTCCCACGCTTCATCCTCATAATAAAAAAAAAAAACACTATAAAACCCAGAATAAATCCCACACAAATATAAAAAAAAAAATAGAAAAATGAAGTTCACTAGTGAAGATCCAAATGACACAATAAAAAAGGAGAGATAGAGTGTCAGAGGAGGAGGATGAGAGAGTGTTTCAGAGAGAAGAGGTGGATATGTGGAGATGATTGAATGATGAATGATGAATGATGATTGAATATCATATGAGGACCCTTGACTGACTTCATTCTAATTTGGAGAAGAAAAAAAATTTTGAGAACATGAAGAAAAAATATGAAGATGGGTGGTGAATGGATGAGATAGGGTAATTTTGGGGCGAGTTGGATCTAAATTGAGGTGGGTGTTTTCATTGGATTAGTATTAGATGAAAAATAGAGTTAACGATTAGTGGTAATAATGGGGTGGTTTTTGGTTAATAAAATTAAGTGACCCAATTACGATATGAGTGAGTAGAGTTAGTAAGGGTAGTTACAAAACTTAATGTCACTAAATGCCGCTCAGAACAGAAATGTAAAGAATTAAGAGAAATTGCCAAATAAGGGAAACGTAAATAACCAAAAGAAATTGAGGGAGTATAAAAGTGAGACCAACTAATGACAAATAACGGGGTATAACTATTATACAATTGTTAAATTATTCTATATTATTAACATATTGATCAATCCATGACATGTATTAATATTACCTAAAAGCAAGTATAATAAGTTTCAGTCTAGACTCATATTGGTTGATGCAGAGTTACCAAGTAAAAATATTAAAGGGGGGTGGAGAAGATGTCAGTTTATAGTGGTCAAATAGAGGAGTCAACAAGGGTGGGGGTTTCGACTAGAAAAATTTATTGAACGATGTCGGTTATGGGGCACTACTACAAAAACGAGTATAGATATCAGCATATAGACATCATACATGTAGAAAATGGACGTATATTAGCAACCAATGACATTTTTGAAATTATTATGAAATAATAGACATCAAACTTTCCAAGAAAACTGATGTCTATTAATAGACATCAGACTTTTGTCGAGAACTGTTGTCTTTTATTGTTTTATATACATCATATTTTCAGATAAACTGATGTATATTCTTCCGAAATATATTTTTGTTTTCAAAACAAAAAAAATTCTCACGCCCCCACCCCTCTACATGTTATTTCTAACCTAATGTCATAGAACTTCTACACTTCTTCTTCTTTCTCCTGATAGCCCCCAATTCCTCCATCCTTCATCTTTACATTTTCTCTCTCATGCATCTTATTCCAAAATTGCTCTATTCTTCCCTCTAATATTCAGTTAAAAAGTTCGACTATCACCCCTATATATACCAGTTAGTTGCGCATGTATCATTATTTTCTCCAGATCTAGTAGTTTTCGGCTCTAATGTTTGTTAAATTCGGTTTGTTTTTTAGTAGATTTGAGAGTTTTCGCTGCGTTTTTGTAAGTATAGTCTATGTTTTTTTAATTATGAAGCAAGTTTGTTTTTAATTTTATTTTTGGTAGAGAAGGTTTGAATTATTTTGATACTATTTGTGTGTATGTTGTGTTGCCTTTACGTTTTACTGGTTTTGTAGATTCGTTTTTGGGGAATGTTTGAAACCTCTTGGTATTATAAGACTTTGGGTTTACTAATTCATCTTTTGTTTGTGTTTTAGAATGTATGTGCAATCTGAGGTTGATTAGTTCATTGAGAAGTTTTGTCTTATGGTATTTTCTGCAATTTCTAGCGAAAATTGTTATCATTTCATCTGTTCGCGAATTTGTTGTTGAGTGACTGGAACCATCAAAAGTTTTTGTACTTGTTTTGTCGATTTTTTGCTAGATCTATATAGTGATATATATGTTTGTTGTTCTTGAAGTTCCCCAGGTCTTCTTTGGATTTCTCAATCTGCAAATTTCCATAAGAGTTTGTAGTTTGCTTCCTAACTTTGTCAATTTGCATCATAGTTCATAGTCTGCATTTTCAAATCTTGTACTTGTTTCAATGACGCGAATCATTTTGTAATGATATACATCAATAAAGCGGAGAATTATGGTGTTACTTAACGTCTATTCACAAAGTTATCCTTATATCGTTGTGCAGCGATTTTTTTTTTTTTTTGATATTTTTCGGAGAATAGACGTGGGATATTTGATAAGTCTGATGTCTAAACTCATCAATAGACGTCAGAGTTTCCAAAATATCCGATGTCTATTATGGTGAATACATATCAGTTTTCTGAAAAAGTCTGATGTATATAAAAACTGATAGACATCAGACCTAAAACCGATGTCTATTTATATACGAAAGACGTCAGCCCCATTAACGTCCAGACGAAATCTGAAGTCTATACCTTTAAAAGTCAGACGTCTATGTAGCTTTTTGTACTAGTGGGGCCAGGTTTAGGAGCCAACGAGGGTTGGGGAATGTGGGTGAAGGGGTTATTGGAGTATAGGAATCAGTGAGTGGTTGATGGGATACGTAGAGTTGAGAACTAATGTAATATCAGAAATTTTAAAGTATTTATATTATTATTAATTAGATTATCGTAATGAGAAAAGATAAAAGTTATTTGTGAGTTGTTTTCAAAATTGGGTACGGAAATGATTTTAGAGTCTAATTGTAAGTCGAGTGTCCTATTTTCGATTTGGGTCAAGTACACTAGCTACTACAACAACCCAATCCAACACAACTTGGCCCAAACACACAAACCATACCTATCAAACCCAACCCAAAAGAAAAAGAAAAAGAAATGGAAAAGGAAAATCAGAAGAAAAAAAAAAAACACACACACACAAACCTCACCGCCTCTCTCTTCTCGCGCACGACCCCCCCTTCCTATATAAAGCAGAGTTAACCCTGTTTCTCGCCTCACTCCTCCGCTCGTCCTTCTTTGCTACACACACCCAATTATGCACGCCTTCTTCCTCTACCCAGCTCACCGGCCGACCACCTTTTCACCTATCTCTCTTCCTTTCCTTGCCGCGGTAACATCCCCTTCTCCTTACCCCTGTTTTCGTCCCTTCAATTAAATGTAAATTTCAATTATTTTTTTCAAGCTTTGATTGTGTTTAATTGGTTTTAATGGATGTTATGATTAGTGGGTAATCGATTTGGGTTAGTTTTATGCATAAATAATTGATTTTGATGATTGTTTTGAGTTGATTTTCACTTATTACGAATTTGGGGATTATTTGGTTTAATGATTCAATTTAGGTTCAATTAATTTTGAAAGTTATGATTTTAGTATGCTTATAATCTGTTAATTAGGGTTACTGAATTTAGTTTGAGATTTAAATTGGGGTTTGTTCAAAGTTCGTAGAAATTGTAAATTGGGGGAAATTTTGATTAATTGTTTCTTGATTAGGTTAATTAGCCAAAATTAATTATGATTATTAATATTTCGAAATTTTGATAATTTAAGAAATGATAAACTGATTTTCAGATTTTAGTTAATTTAATTTGTTTTTATATAATTTATTGTAATTTAAACATGTTTTTGATAATTAAAATATGATATAAATTGTTTAAATAAATCCTAAGTAAATCATAATAATTAAGAGTTGGTTTTTATGAATTAGAATCTGTTATAAAAGTGATTTTGAGTCTTTGAACTTTTTTTAAATAACTTGAGTGTTATATGAGTATTATTAGTTAATTACTGAATTGGAATTATAACTAGCTTTTGTGCCCGGGTCTAGTTTTTGTTTTTTTTTTTCAATGGAAATTTTAGAAGATCTCTATGACTAATGATTTTGATCACCCTGACCCGAAAAATGGTTGCCAACAAGGTAAAACTTTATACCTACCATTTTTTTCCCCATCATTTATTAGATCGTGTGCAATTGACCTTTTTGATGAATATGTAAATTAATCACATCTGAAGTTTCATATAATATACTCGGAGTCAATGATAGTCATCTCACATATAAGCCTGACATGAGTAATTAGTACCCATAAAAGTAGTTCATAAGAGCATGACATGTTTTTATCACTGAAAACCAATACCTAAAAATGTAGAGACAATTCTTCGTATTATTACTTTTTCTTGTGGAACGTAAACCAATCTTGAAATTGGAAAGCATTGTTATACGTAAGGGTTAAACATATGTGCAACAAACTTTTTCTAACAACATCACATAATTTGTGAAACACAAACGCATGGAAAAAGAGCCATGAGTGGCAGCATGTATATTTGAGAGAATTTAAGTGTATTCTATGTACATAGATTCTTAGATAACCAGAAGAAGTGAGTGGAATTTCCATGAACTCATTGTCGAAATACTTCCTAATGTCGAAGACTTTGTTTTTGACTTCTTGTTGGCGTCCAAGACGTATGAAAATCGGTTCTAAACTCATGGCTTTCGTTTGCTTTTTGTGCCCGCACATGTTAGTACGACATTCTCTAATACTACTACTATTTTTGTAGGTTGCTTATCTTCTAAGGCCTTTTTGCGATTCAACTTATTAAGCAGTGTTTTCAAATCAGATCAAATTTATTCAAATCAAATCAAATCAGATCAGCTTCATTCAAATCAAATCAGATCAGAATTATTTAAATAACAATCAATGAATGTAGTCTACTTCTAGTTATTAATTAGTTTAAATGCAGTTAATTTATCAATATATTCAGTTCAGATCAAATCAAGTCAAATTTATTCAAATCAAATCAAATCAGATCAGTTTTATTCAAAACAAATCAAATCAATTCAGAAAAATGCAGTCCAATAATCGCACAGGGCCTAAGAATACATATAAAGAAAAAATACAACATGGTTCGAGTGAGATAAAAACCCATAAACCACACTACCATGACAACATCTTTAACCCCAGTGCCTTAAAGGTTGTCGCCATAAGGCGGGGTAAGGGGGGTCGGATGCACGCAAGCATTACCCCTATTGAAACATAGAGAGGCTGGGCACGGATGACACAAAATGAAAATTGTTTCGAGAATCGCACCGACGGACTGCTACTTCACAAAATAAGAAGCACATCGGATAGAACTGTGAGCAATGAATATAGTTGCAGAACAATGAATTTAAACTTGAGACGATTAAGCAAACATGAAACTCAGTCAATGTAATTGGAAAGCTAGGAATCATAGCAGCCTATCCATTCCATCAATAATGATAACTCTACCGAGCTAATGATCCTAACACTTTGTTAATATTTTTAGCCAAAAGATGAAAGAGATTTGAATAGAGAACTGCGACAAATAGCCTCAACCGTAACGTGATACCAAAGATCATATATTTGCAAATGGGATGAACATGGACCTGGCACACTTAGCAGTTACTTAAACTTCCTATGGGTCACAACTGACCGGTACTGAACTTGCTTTCGAACGTGAGGCTTGAATGCTAGTAGAGTTTGCTAGGGTATTTATTTTATTTGGGGCTTTCATGATATCCTTGTATTACGAAAAATGCTCGACTTCGGAAAATTCTTGGGTGATGGTCATTAGTAATTGTGTCAAAATTAAGTGCTTAGCAAAGATGTGGATTGACTGATTGAATGCATTAATAAGCTGGTGTAATAAAAATACACTACCTTTAATATGAAAGTCATGCACATTCTCGTGTCATGAAATCGTGACCTTTGTTTGACATTTTAAATAGTATATTTCTCCTTAAGGTTTAAGTTACTAAATGTTGGTCACTGACATGAACCTAAATTTTTCCAAATATGTTAAGGTTCCTCTTTATTTGCCACACCAAATTTGCGAGGTCAGTAGGTTAAAGTCAAAGGTTAATATGATAGATCTAGTGCTTACACTGCAAAAAAATATATATTAGAGTGTTGGAATTAGATTTTGTTTCAAGGGTCAAAAAGTGAGATGATGTAGTATTTTTTCGGAGGAGAACTATTTGATATATAAGTGTGTGCCTAAGCCTAACCCATTACTCTGATCTGATCATCTACAACATTAATCACAGCGGGAGGTCGGGAGCTATTAACTCATTAAGAGATAATAAAAACAAAAGCTATAAAAATTAAAACCACCATTGTCTTAAAACGTAAATCAAATAATAATCTATAGCTAAGTATAAAAAAACACATCTAAACTACAACTCCATTACAACTTCATCTAAGAAATTATGATCAATGTCCTATCACAATTCCAAGAAAAAAGAAAAACAAAAGAAAGCTCACAAATTAAATAAATTGCCGACTTATATAACTAAAGGTAACATGACATACCTTACTAATGTCACAACGTACAAAATTGACCGATTGATCAAGCGAAGATCCCAGTAGAAGCAAAACCAAGTTTTCCTAGAAAAGACAGTATTAGAGCATAATGTCTTGAAAATTAAACTTGACTAACTAACTGTCAAGACTCTAAAACTAAGAGGGTGTAGTCTGATATTAAAATTGAGGATGTGAGACCAAGATTTGGCCTTGATTCGCAATTTCTCATGAAAGATAATAGATTTAAGTTCATATTATGGGTTGCAGGTGCAAATAAAATAAAATTATGTAGACTTGCAATACCGAATTACAGATTACAGCTAAAACTCTTGGACTGATATAAGATATCCAGAAGATAAGTGGCCAAAAAAAATATGGTTTACTGTCTCTGATTTGGTCGGAGTCATACAACTGGCCAAATTACAGAATATAGATTGAATAACACAATTTGTTTCTCTAAACAATACCATAAAGATAAGAAAACATACTTGTTTGCCAAAATAGATTAGAGGCAGTTCCAGCATCTACAAAAACTTAATATGAAATTGTCAAGCAAATGTATCTTGTTTTGTCAAATAGATTGGACGCAGTTGCTACACCACTATGTACATTTGCCACCAATTGGACAATATTTAATTTAGGCGAATACAAAATATCTAACACCGGCAATATCATATTATAACAACACTTGATCAGATCTATCTTATACAATCCCTACATGTTGATAGACCTAAAACATGTTGATCTCAAGCCAATCTAATCTATCCTAGTGTAGCTAGGCTCGAATCCACAGGGACGGGGGTGATTGTCTATCGATTTTATCTCTAATTTTAGTCTAATCTAATTAAGGTGAGAGAATTCATCTAATAACTACCGCTAACCAACTATTAGACAAATAAAGATGAAGACTTCAAGGTGATAACCGCTTAATTAAGGAATTAGGGGGTTTAAGTGAGGTTTATGCAACAAAGACGATTACTTTAATTATGGGAATTGACAACAACATTTAGTGAATTGATTCATGCAAAACAAGTATGTTTTCTAAGTCCCAATTAATCAATTAAATCATTCTCATGCACTTAACCTTTTAATCCTACTCGCTTATGCTTAATTGGGCCTCAAATCTCTTATGTTGGCCTACTTAGTGAAGGATACAAACTACCCAAATGTACATCTTAACCAATCATGCAATTAAAGCCATAACGCTAGCAATTAGGCAGAAATCATATGAAATACATAACAATAAATCAAATCCCCACACAAAGGTACCACCTTTGTCACATTTCCCACACCTCCTAACAATAGAACTACTCACAAATCATTAAACCAATATTAATTACAATTAATAAGGCCCTAAACATGATATTAAACATGAAAACTATATAAAGATTCAAACTTGGATGAGTAAACTAGTTAAACAACAAATACACATGAATTTATAATAACCGACAATAATTAAAACAAAATAAATAGCATTAAATAAAAGAGAGCGGAATTGTTACCAAAGTGTGGTAATAAAGAGATGAGATGAAATGAATAATACTTGATATTGATAACAAAGCTGGACAATTCTTGCAATAATTTTCAATAAAATGAAAGATGATAAGATGAAAGAATTACAAAGGTGGAGAAACCAAAGCTAGAACTAGGAGAGAGAGAGAGTTTTGATCTACTTTTAATTAACCTCAAATATATCTAACAAGCTAAGACACGCACGCAATGCGTGCAAAGTTTCAAACTAAACAAAAAAAGCAAGTGATTAGCAGATATTGAGTTCGTACACTTAAATTCAATACAATACATGAAGTCAAGTGTCTCCAAAGAGTACTAAATGATGTAAGCAAATGTAATAAAAATCTGATTTGAAAAAAAAAAAAAGTACATGAGTAAGGTAATTTGAAATGTGAGTGCATGTCGATTGGTTCCGACTTGTAACCTAAAAAAAAATTCAACACAATTTTGTTCTTGCGTTATACGGTGAAATAGAAAAAAAATAATAAGTGCATGTAAATGATATGAAACGGGCAGAAAGCTTAGAAATATATTACCTCAGTTAGGGAGAAACACTTCCCTATAAACAACATTTTTGGTGAAAATGCCATCTTGTCTTGGAATGTTTACTTTATGCGCCAATACTTTTGTAGTTTCTTTTGAAGTTCCTCTAGAGAGTGCAACATACAATTGACCGTGACTGAAGACATTGTTTGGAAGGTATATTCCAACATGGGGAATCGTTTGCCCTTGAGATTTGTTTATGGTCAAGGCAAAGCATAATTTTATCGGAAATTGCTTCCGAACCATCTCAAAGGGCAATCTCACATCTTCAGCTGTTTTCAAAGGTATGCGCGGTATGAAAACACGTGTTCCTTTGCCATGCCCAGTGAGAATTTTGGCTTCAATTAAGTGCTCCCCCAAGTGACAACACATTAATCTAGTGCCATTGCACAATCCGTTGCTTGTGTCAATATTTCGAAGAAGCATGATGGGCAAGCCAACCTTCAATTTCAGAATATGAGGCGGTAGACCTCCAAAAGACAATGAGTTAAGAAATTCCTGAGGGTACAAATTATGACGATCTTCTGGAACCGAATCAATAGAGTAGTATATTTTCTCAGGGTCAAGGATCTTGCTTGCAATCTTTTCATTCAATACATGTACATCGTCATTCTTTGGTGTGACTATAGCCCGTTCAACCATATATATTGGATCACCTATATGATCACTCAAGTTTGGAAATATTCCTTCTACCAAAGAGTCAATTGAGGTGTCGCTATCAGCTGAATAACACATCGAAGAAGGTAACTTAATCATGTCCTCAGCAAAAGTAGGCTCGCGACCGTCTCCGACCCTTAAGAGAAAATCAGCAAATTCTTCGTCATTTCTAGACCTCATGTTTTGTGTCAAATGAAGAACTTGAACATGTTCCCATAGCAAAGATCTTATGAAGCATGCATCTACAGTTTCCGCTCTTGTTCCCTTGACTATAACAGGGAGCACTTGTCTAAAATCCCCTCCAAACACCATAATTTTCCCTCCAAATGGCATATCCACTCCCATAAGGTCTCTTAAACTACGATCAACGGCCTCAAAAGCATATCGATGTGTCATTGTCGCTTCATCCCAAATGATAACTGATGCATGTTTTAGCAAATTTGCTTCCACACTTTGCTTGCTGAAATTCCACATTGTCGACGCGTGTAGCTTGACAGGAAGTCCAAAGGTTTTATGGGCTGTTTTAGCTCTATACAACAACGTTGCCGCTATTCCCGAGCTGGCAGAAGCAATTCCAAATTGTCCCCTAAGCTTCACAGTAGCAAGTATCGCCCGATATAAGAAGGTTTTACCAGTTTCGCCAGGACCATCTATGAAAAAAACCCCACCCTTTTGATTATCTATAGCCTCCATAATCCTGTCAAATGCAATCCGTTGGTCTTGATTGAGGTGCTCAGCACAATGCACATCATTTGGAGGTAAAGCTGCAGATAACTCATCTCTCATGGCTCTAGCTAAACCGACATCACCATCCATTTGAATTCTAATTTCTGGAAGTGCATAGTCATTGATGTCTTTGTTCAACTGCTTCAGTAAACGGACTATCTCACAAAGAACACAATTAACCACAATGTCGTCCATTAATGATGCTGACCTTAGGTAGTCTTCAGCCATATAAGGCAAGAACTCATCCCACAATGAGCGAACACCCGTTGGTTGACAATAAACTAAAATGGTGACAAATAACCTCCTTAATGCTGATGGCATTTTTGAATTAGATGCTTCTTTCAAACACTCACGGATACTTCCATCATTATCCATCAAACCTAATTTTTCCGCAGCTTCTCGAAATGTTGGATAGGTTATTCCATTAACAGTACGAAGATGCTCAAACGAATGAGCGCCCTTTACATGATTGAGTAGGATACGCAAAAACCATTTTTCTCCTTCAATTGGTGAGGCAGTGTATACCCTTCCAATAACTTTTTGGTTGGTCTTTCTCCTACTCCATACCTTTGCAGCTGGAATCCATCGATAAAACTTTGGAAAATCTCTATATAGGTGGTTTTTGGCTTGTGAATCAATGGCATTCATATTGAAAAATTCAGTGAGCATGGTTTTAGAGTTTCTCGGTTCATCCAAAATTTCATCAATGGTTTGGTCTGTACGATATTGTACACGGTGCATGCCGGGTAAGTGGAGTTGCAAGCGTGTCACTGATGGCCAAATTCCTGCGATAGGAAATTGATACAATCTCCAGAATGCTTCAGGTGCACATACCCATCTTGCATCGACATAGTGTTTGATCTCATTGTAGTCTTCTCCGGATCGAACCTCCATTGCAACTTTGTCAACCCCCTTGTAAACGTACTTGTATAAGTACTTCACACACTCAATGCTGCTACAGATCTCTACATTAATATGACAATCATACTTCAAGAGAAGCCATGCATTATACGGCACTACCCAACTATTGTCGATATAGGTTGAGCTGTTAACTTGTACCAGTACAGAGGGACCATTTGCTCGACGTCGATAAATTGGATATGAGTTATTACCTTGGTGCGTTTCAGATGCGAATGGTTTTGGATAGTTGAGTTTACAAACACCATCTTTCATGCATGATGAATTTCGACCACCAACACAGCATGGACCATGGATCATATGCTTCAATACATTGTCATATAACTCAGGCTCCTCATCTTTATCTGGTATCTCTGCCCGAACGAATTTGTCGTAGTCATCAGGGGATCTTGGTTTGTCATTATCATCTAAGATGACCAACATGTGCACATGTGGGAGACCTCTTTTTTGAAATTCGATGACATAAACATAAGCAATCACTTTTCCAAGGACGCCTTTTTCAACAATATCTTTCTTGAACTCTTGAAATTTCGCATGGAATACCCTTGCAATCAAATCGGGACGGTCTTGGGCGAGTTGACCTTCGTACAACTCATCAGTTATTTCTTTCCAATTTGAGTTGCATGTCATAGTTAGGAAGGCTAGGTTTTCCATATTCTTGTACCACTGCCATTGAATCCTGATACCTTTGGTTCATGTCTCGAGGACATCCAGTAAACGAAGAAGGCAAAATGTATCTTCGGCCAACATTTTCTGGGAATGAAAATTTAAGGTGCGTTATTAAATTTTAAATTCAATAAAAGCTGCTTAATTTTGAAAAGATATATGCATTTAAATTTATTAAAGAGGCGTAAAAATCTACTTTATAATGAAAATATTTTAGATTTTTACCGGCATTGGTTTCGCCAGCATGTAAGCAATCTTGAAGACCTCCATATAGATCAGCTCTAATAGTGTCTTGATTATCTCTTATCCACCTGAGCTTGTTTGCCTCATTTTTTACAAAATTATCTACAACATATTGTTGAAGTAAACGCCCAGCAAGTAAGAAGATAGACGTAACATTTCGACGTATCTGCAAATGGTATAATAACTAAAAGTTAAACATATATTAGAAGACGACATAAATCCATAGATTACTTTTAGTATATGAAAACATGGACAAATATATTCATGTAGAAATCATAAGATGACTTACTTGGAATATATATGCGTAGAATGCTCGACATGGAATAGTGGCTCCACCACTGGTGCGACTATTGATTGACCAACCATATGATCCATAAGGAAGGAGTAAAGGATACTGCATTGGATCGTAATAGCCTGTAGTTTCATTAATGGTCAATAATTCTCCTGATGTGGTCTGAACCCTAATATCCCTTGGGTTCAAGTCTCCCGCTTCTTCTGCTCCGACTATTACTCCTGCGACCTGTGTAGCGGTTGGTAAGCAGTATTGAGGTCGATCAGTTGGTTGCTCACGTATAATAAGTCGGCAATTCTGTACATCGTCACACCGCGACAAATTTCGAAAGTTATGTACAAACGGATTACATCTATCAAGTATAGACTTAATCCGTTGAAGAATATCTTGATGCAAAGTGTTGTTCTCGGCAAGACGATTTTCCAATTCATGATCGGTGTCGTAGATGTATAACTGCAGATATCGCGGCCGTTCGTCTGGTCTAGATGGGAGTAAATCACCAATCCTATGGTATATACTTCCTTGAGCACGGAAAGTGTAAACTCCTAATTCAGCGTTGGCTAAACTTCGATCTAGGTGAACCCCCATAGAAGTGAAAGAAAATACGTGATTGTATTTCCTAATGTTATGTCTGAAATCTTTACCCATAGGTGTTTGGTCAATGTAGAGAGAAAGTAGTTCTTCCGGCACAGGAAAATTTGGTAAGTTTATTTTTCCACCCAAACAACATATTTGAGGAGTTTCGTGATGAAAAAGCACGGCTTGACAATGGGGACATGTCCTAGGAGGTGACAATCTAGACATGGGAATTCCATGTCTTTCATGATAACCCATTGCACAACGATAATATCTGGGTTCACGGGTTCGTCTTTGGATAGTGTTATGAGGTAAGACATTTTGATGTGGAACAAACGAATTGCTATTTTGAACCCTTTGTACAGTTGAGTTTGTTGTACTACTTTCTCCAACTTCGTAGGTGTGAAAACTCCTATTAGCTGCAATTGCAGAAGTGTAGAGATGTTTAATTGAGTTAGAGAGTTTGTTGCATTTTCAATCGATTATATATAAAAGTATTAATAAATATGTATGTCAGAACATGTAAGTGAATTCTTTGACTCATAGGGTTACATATCATGCAGTCCACAATCACATAAGTTTTTTTCCTTAACATTTCAATAAAAAATAAAAAAAGATTAAATAACTAAAATTAAATATTTAAATAAATTGACAAAGTTTAAACTTAGTATTACCGAAACGGGAGTTTCTCTGTACGTTGTTTGGGACTTGATTATTGTTTAGATTAGTAATATCCGTTAAGGGTCTCCGTGGATTAGGCATGGCTTCTTGATTGAGTTCATGACACCTTCTCGTGTTATTAGTCGACCGACGCCTAATATTTCTTGTGTTATTTTCTTCAGCGATTTCATCGGCTGTCATTCGTTGCCTTCTTAATCTTCGATAAGCTGATGATGTTAGCCTTCTATCAGGAATTTCGTTCCCCTGATCAACCATTTTTCTAGTTCCCTGAACAACCAAAACCACTGATAAGATTTTTCATGTAATGTGCATAGAGTACTACATAAAAAAATTAGACCATAATTCAACATACTAAAGTAGGTTATGTGTAGCCTGTTGCAAATTAAAAGTTCACTCCTGTCAAAAGTATCTATGTACTATAATTCTAAAAATTCAATATTAGATTTCTTTTTGTTTGTTTTTATAATCAAAAGTCATTTTTCATCATGTGCTACGTGTATTACAATGCCTAGAAAAAGTACACCATTGCACATGGGTATTTTCTTTTTCAAGAATTATATCAGCTAATCAAGAGACTTTCTCTCCTAGTATAACATTGATAAGCTAGAAGACCAACATTCACAATTATCTCTCCTCCCCACCACACAAAAGAAGCAATTAAGGAACCCATAAAATTAGACAACATACATCCGATGAGAGTAGAATAGAGAAGGAAGTCACAAAATATCACACCATAATGTGTTCTAATCAAGTTGAGTATGTGAAGTTGCAAGGTAAGTTAGTATGTGTTGAATTTTTTTTTATGTCAACATATAAGCTTTTTATGATTGATAAACAAAGTGTATTACCTCTGCATTTTCGATCGATATAGTCGTGCTGGAGATTAGCCGATGGATCTTATTTTTGTGACATCAAAACTCTTTCCGACTATTGTAATTTACCTGAAACCGCAAATGAAGTTTGTGCACTTTCAAAAAATTGAGATTTTAGTTTAGCAGTTGATCGGGTTTGGAAACGAAATTTTTTGTGTAAAATTTAGGTTAATATTATGTGTTCTATTTGACTAAAAAGTGAAGATACATTAATTAAGCGGAGTTAGTTAATTGTCTCTCCACTCTTTGTCAAACCCCCTGTAAACCACGTTCTTGGTTTTTTCAATATTCTTTTATAGTGATATCTATTTACATATATTATTATCCCATTCTATAATGATATTATAAATTATAATATCATTTACATATTAAACGTTTTTTATGGTGGTATACTTCGTACTTTCTATCTTCGGCGAAAATGGGCTTCTGTAGTTGAAGTTATGTTTTAAAAGTTGAACTTTCTATGTTAACTTAGTGAGTGTTGGGAACATTGAACACCATATTAAATATACCACGTGTTTTGTTTGATTGTTCTTGAGTGTGATTAGATGTAGTACATTAAAAACTATCGCATGTTTCAATTATTTATGTCTATGATCGAGAAATTGTGGTGTTGTTATGAATGTTCTTGATTTTTTTTTTCAACAAATTTTTTGTAGGTTGTGCGATGTGAAACGTTCTTGAGCTAGAGTGTAAAAAAAATTATTGGTTTTTTTTTTTTTTTTTTTGTGAATGAATATTATTTGTAGCGCTATGAACATTATCTTTTTGGGGCTAAGGTCACACATTTCCTAGGCTCATGGATAATACATAAAGTTACTTGAAATAACAACTTTAAAAATTATCTGAAAAACAAACACTCACATATTTACATATAAAGAAGTTAAGCTAAAAAAAAAAAAAAAAAAAACTACTTAAGCCTAAAAGAAAAAGAAGTCTGACACTGAATATGTAAAGACATGTTCAGTTTTAAGCGGACGTTGGTGCGAGTATCCTGAAAAAGGAGACGAAACCATTAGTATCTGTATTAGTGTGTCTTTAAATATGTACAAACATTATTATGGCGAGAAAGTATACGTGCGTCTCATTTACCTTTTCCGTTTTAATAAGTAAGCACATTCTTCGGCCCAATCCGGATACATGATGTACGTTGTTGTAATGTCGGGCATCGAGTTGGGAAACCTTGTCACTGGCTCTAATATGAACACATATGATTTGCAATAATATTTCTCGCACTTTTCTTGAACTGTCTCTTTGCCATTGGCCTGCAGTTATAACATAGATGTCGTAAATACCATGATGGTGGACAAATGTTAACAATGTTTGACTGAAAGTCATGATTTATAAATGTGGACCTGTTGGATTAGCGTTTGCAACTGTGCGGCTGAAGTTTCCAATAAGAATTCCACTTGTTTGTCGTATAATGTTATTGTCATGGATTCACTTGAATCTTCGATAATAATCGAAACAGATACACTTCAAATTCAGAAACAAAGTTAGTAGAGTGATTAAAATAAGAATTGATTTATTCATTATAATATTTTAATTGAATAAAGTTACAATAGTTTATGTACCTTAATGTTAATGATACGACATCTTGGCATGTCCAACAAATCACATATGAACGAAAATGTTCGATCGCATTACCGCACAGTGAGCATGTTTCATAGAAAGTGAAACTTTGAGTGTTTATGGTCATCAACTTTGCAAGAATTCTGTACCTATCAACCTGTAGAATAATAATAATGAAAAAAATGATGCAAGTTAAAAAAAAATAGATTTCTATTATTTATAAATTTAGAAATATGATAAAAGGACAATTAAGAAGCTTACTGTTTTCATTGAGCCAAGTTCTGATATGGTAGAACGATATGAATTTGATACTAAGAGTTTGTGATACATTGGCAAGTCACATGTGTCAATCCATTTTATTTTTCTTCTTGCAAAGACGTCTTTCTCATACCTGTTGAATTCAAAGACGTTAGCTAAATATCTAAAAAGTCTAAAATAAGAGTTTTGTACATGTAGTTAGGAAAATTATATACCAATGAGCCAATGTGGTTGTCGCAGGATCTTTATTTGAAATGTAGAGTCTACTGTATCTTCCAGTAGAAAGGTATGTACCTAAACTAATAAAAATAGAGATAAGCACATAGAACTTTTTTAATTGATTGATAAAAGAAATGAATATTTGATGAGCATACCTTTATAATCTTTGACTTCCACACCACATGCAATTAAAATGGGCTTGTTGAGAGGGTCTTTAAGAAGTTTTTTACCGATTTCAATCACAAAGTTGTCCCATAAAGTCAATCTCATAGCAATGTAGCTGTGGAAACAATACATATTACAATTACAATTTAGAATAATGATTTGATTTGAAATGATTAGGTTGGACGATATATGATTAACCAAATAGGGAAGACAAATGAACATATTATGGTAGTTCACTTTAGATTTAGAAATATGTGAGTAATGCGTATGATTGTCTATCAGCACTAAAGTAGTGAACCCCCTTGTTAAAGTAATCAAATAAATGGTCAACATAGTCAGAAGTGTCATGTGATTATTAGTTATAGTCAATGTTCAATCTTTCCACATATTTTATTCACTTCCTAACGACATAACAATCAGAAAATTGCATGAGTAAGTGTTACGTACCTTTGATCCATGAGAATAATATCTTGTTTCATCGTCTCGTTGTTGCTACTTACATCATCAACACTTGTGGAAACTACGACACCCATAACATCTATATATTACAATAAAAGTGAAATTAGTATAGTGGTCGAGACAATATTACAAAAGTGCATTTTAGTTCGAATATTGAAATACCTATGACTTTGTGTTGGTAGTTTATTGCGGATGGAATGACATTTAGACCAACAAAGTTATAATAATTAAGAGGGAAATCGTCGACGTCTTCAGTGGCTTCTGCAACTTCAGTGTGTTGAGTTATTTTGATTTGGTATTGATTCGGGACGACCTTCATACTTTTGTCAGCCGGTATGACACTTACTCCTTCAATATAATATATCAATCCCTCTAAGAGTCGGCCAATAAAGAACTTCACATCTTCTCCGAACATTATGCCTTGCATAGGTTCTCCCTAGCGTTAAAAACAACATTTTAAAAGTTATGTACGTATTATCGGAAATCTATGTTACCAAAGGATACTACTACATAAATTATAAGACGATGCTTACATCAGAGTCGAGTAGTAGGATTTTCCAAACTTTTTCTTCATGGTTGTTCTTCTTAATAGTTTGAACATTAAACACGCGTATTAATCGGGCCTTGACTTTCCACTTTGTGTCATAAGGACTTATTCGATAAGGGTGTAGTGCCCAAAAAGGAGCATAAAGTGATTGGATTCTACTACAAAAAAGCGTAGAGTTGATGCATGTAAGCAAGAAGCAATTTAACAATAATTATCTATCCTTTTTGGCCAAATGTTGTTCATAGCAAAGTTAAAGGAGTTACATACCTCATTAGACGATTTTTCTCCTTGGCTTAAAGTTACACTGTCTTCCCAATTCTGCATATCCAATTTCAGTTGTCAAATAAGCAGTGGTTATCACCAACAAAAATTAAAAAATAAGTGTGAGATTAATTTAAAACAACACAAATTTTGAGACATACCTAAAGAATTTGTGAAAGAGATTCTATGGAGTAACTCGGAACATGGGAGAAAATAGAGTAGCTTCATTTGATTTTATTTAATTGAGTGTATTAGTGGGGTGCCAGTTGAGAGTATGGGGGAAGTGGGACGGAGAAGTTGAATAATACGCTCAGGGATTCAAGAGGAGGAGATTAGGCGGTTGAGGTGAATTTTTAGGTTTTTTTTAGAGCAGCAATTTAGGAGTGGAAATAGATTTTGTTGTATGACTATTGTACCCTTACCAATAAATTTGATTCTTTTGTACTTAAGGTGGGTAAAAAAGGAAGATCAAAATTTCTCACCATTAAGGGGGGCTTCTCTTTAATATGTAAATAGATAAAAATGGAAAAGTAGCTATAAAATTAGGGTAGATGGGTATTTATAGTGGACAAAGGAAAAGACGAAAAAAACGGGTGAAAAAAAAAGAAACAGGGGATCCGCTCGGCCAGGCGCACGCCGAGCGGATATATGTGCTCGGCGAGGGGACATTGGCTCGGCGTGTTGCTCCATGTTGCTCATGCACTCGGCGGTCTGCTCAGCGAGCGGATGGTCGAGCGTAGCTTGTTTCTTCTTCTACTTGCTCCCTTTTTCCTCGTTCGTCGCGCCTAAAGTCCCGCTTCAAGCTCTATTTCTGCTCCTCGCCTCGTTCGTGCCTCGGGTTTCGCTCCAACGTGCCCCGTAGGTGTTCCTACAAAAGCCAAAAGCAAACTGCAGAACCCAAATCTCGTACAAAATAGGAAATGTACTAAATTATGCAAAATAGCATCGAATTGAGCCAAGACAAACATATACATGAAAATGGCGGAAAATTAGCTATACAAACATCAAAATTAGGGGACGGGATGCATGAATCACACGGAAAAAGGGACCAAAATAGTTGTATCACATGTAAACCCAGGATTATATACTTAGTGTCCTGAATTCGATCGAGCATCTAGAAAATATATCACACAACAATTCCAAGTAGCCATAAATGTCATTCTGATTAGAGGAATAGGAAGCTTGTCCAAAAAACATAAATTACATGAGCCCAATACACATGTTATCAAAACATAAAATGTCAAGAACTTTTATAGCTGGATAATAGCTAGTTGAAAATTTGATTGCCTGTTAATAAGATGGTGTACATTTTCTCATTGTCGAATTCTATCTTAGTACAGAACTAAGCCAATCATATGCATAAAAGGACCCCTCTTAACTTGCCTATTATGGCTAAAAAAATACCAGTTCGAGCTGAGAATTATTAGAAGCTGAAAATTAGTACTTTCTTACCTGCTTTCATATAACTTTTAAAAACTGAATGCCGATCCATCAACCACAACTTTAAGGACATTAGCCACTTTCATACAAACCACGATCAAAACATTTGAAAGTACAGTATAAAGAGGAATGTGTATAGCCGTAAGCAGCTTGCAGTCAACATAATGGGACATGATTGAATCAAAATTAATAAGAAAGTATTCAAAGTTTTACCATGCTTCATACATCAACCAACCAAAAGAATAATAACATCAGACATGAAAAAAACTAACAAAAAAATTGAAAGAAAATAATAAAATCAAAACATAACTTTCATTTGACATTAAAATGCAAATTGATGAAGGATCTTTTCCGTGGGATGATTGCGAGAAATGGAGTGCAAGGGGTTACCACTTACCAGGAGGTTGGGTGCAGATCACATGACAATGCAATTGCCTAGTTGTAATTTCTGATGAATGAATACAGTTCAAGAACATTTCCCTGCACTATATATGTATGTTTAAATCTTGTTACCTTGGCTTTGTTACCATAGATTGGCTTGCGCAAAGTGCAAAGATATAAGGAGTAGGAGGAAGTGATGAACTCACCTCCCAGCATCAATATTAACAAAACCAACCTGAAAAAGTACCAAGAACAGTACCAAAAAACGATAACATTAGGAAATCAGAACAAAAATTGTAACATAAGGAAGCGAGAATTGATTTCGTAAACTGATTGGTTTAAAAGTTGCACGGAAATGGAACACCTTATTGCAAAATTTGACCAAAAATCTGAAACAGACTAAACAAAACAGGATGAGTAATACAAAGAATTGAACTTCATTAATACAAAACAGGATCAGTAATACAACAACAACAACAAAGCCAATCAAATCAATATAAAATTAGGAAAAAACAATATGAGCAATAATCGGCAATGAAGTAATATGGCTTATGACACATTAGGATTTCGAGTGCTATTTTATACGATTTACATGATGATTAGGAGATGATTATGTTGTTTATTGGTCCACATTTTATATTATTGGTTTTGTAATGTTTTGATAGAAAATGTGGCCATTAGAAGCAGTTTTGAGCTGATTTGCGCAAGGGTCGATTTTGAAGGCTCATATCTCTCAAACCACTTGAAATTTTACTGTGAAACCACTTGGAAATGAAACTTCACGATCTTAACTTTTTGGGATGTGGTCATTAGCCTTATTTGGCCAATTACCGAGGGAGATACATCCGTTTGAAAATCGCCTGATACCCAATTTCAACCGCGATCGCGGCCACCTCTTGCCGGGCTTTCCTAATTAGATTATCTTCCTAATTTTGTTCTCAATTCTTAATTGTATAAATAGGAAACTCAAAACCCTTGTATTTGTATTCAATCTTTCAGTATTCTTGTAACCATCGGTACATCGTATGAAGAACTAATCTTTCAATTCTTGGTTGCGTAATTCAAAGCTAGCATTCAATTCAATCGTGAGTTTTAATTCTTTTCCCTAACTCTTAATTATTGTTGTTCTTCCATTTTAATTGTTTATGAATTGCATGTTCTAGATTGATCACCTAGGATTTACAATTTTACACTTAGCCTTTTTAATTATCGCTTGTTTAATTAATCTGATAAAGTAAAGAACCTTGATCTAGTATTAGGTGTTCATCGGTATTAAATTAAAGGGAAGAACAACATAATTGGCATAGTATATTACTGCTCAGTGTATGCGCCCAATTCTCTATTGATATTGTTCTAAATCTTACTGTTGTTATTAAATCGAGTCTAATCGCTTGTTTTAGAATATTTAATAATTAGGGTTGTTAGATTCGTGCTCACTCCTAATAACTAATCACTAAGGAACAATAGGAATTCATTTCCACAATAGAGTAATTAAGAGGAAGATAATTGAATTGGAACTAGGACCGATTTTTAGAATTGCTAGCGGGGATAACCCTGACCATGACCTCTTTAATCTTGATAAATCAACCACTCATTTCATTGTTTTACTTATTAGTTTATTCAACAACTCAATCAATGGGAACCCCCAAATTGTTACCGCTATTAAGTCACACACTTAACTACAATAACTCGTAGAATTCCCCGAGGATCGAACCCTACTTCCCTATCACATAGTTTTAGGAGAGTATTGTATTATTTTTGGAAGAGTGACACGATTAAGCTCCACCAAATTTTGGCGCCGTTGCCGGGGAATTAATTACGGTGTTTATTTGTTTGTTTTGTGTGTGATTTTTGTTTTTATTTAATCATGAGTGCTTTTGACTGTGAACCACTATGCAAGTGAAGATTTCCATGATTATTTTGCTAGAGTTGAGGCATTAAATAAAGAGTTGCTTTCACGTGGTGTAAAATGTTCTACTTGGCAATTAAGCAGTCTTATCAAATATGGTTTGAACTTTAAAACTTATGAGTTGGCGGATTATTTGAGCAATGGAAGACTTTATTGTATGGATTCTTTTGAAATTTGGGACTTCTGGAAATTTATGGCTGCTCAAACTTTAGAGACCGCTGAGTCGAGACTGAAAGAACTCTTCCAAAGTACTACTGATAGTGTTGAACTTGAGTGTCTTAAATCTTTTGAGACACATGAGACCGATTTAGAACCTATTGGTGAGTTAGATGAGATTGAAGAACCTTTTAAAGTCACTCTTGACCATGAAGTTGATCAATCCCCGCTAGTGGAGCCTGTAAGAGACCTTTATACTCCTACGGTGGTGGATGTTGATGGGTTAGATGATGGTGACTACGCGAATGATTGTGAATTTTTATCTTATTTCACCAACCCTAATGTTTCTACACACCTTAAGGTTTTACTCATGGGAGTTGATGATGATTCTTCCTTGACTTGTGCTTTACAAGATGATCCATCCCTTAAACTTTCTTTAGATGTGATGAAATTTGTTAGTCAGGAAGATAATGCCCCTTTACAGAAGAATGAGAGGCTAGTCAATGACAATGGCGAAGGAGTTAAAACTTGCTTATTTAAGGAAGAGCCACCTACACCATATATGAGTCCCCTATGTTAGCTCCAAAACCCCCTTGGGTCATAGATCATCAATCTCTTTTGCCTCCTACTCCCAACTTACTCAACTTTGAGCACACCAATGACATGGGAGATTATTTCGAACATAGAGGCTCGGACAATCCTCATCTACATGACTTTGCCTCTGTTGTTTATGTATTATTGTTTAGTAATGTTTTCTACTATCATTATTCATTTGAGATATATGCCAGCTCCTTTGATAAACTTCTAAGAGCGTTGTGTTCTTCCGCTCTGAAGTCATGCAACCTTACTTCTGCTAGGTGATCCAAGAAGAAGCCCATAGTCGCGTCGAACCAAAGACGTTAAACAACCGCGCTTCTCGGGAGGCAACCCGTGTTTTTTATTTCATTTTTTTTGTTTGATTTAATATGTTTTTTTTTTTTTGTGAAAATAAGATCAATTCCGGTGCTAGTACGTAAATGTATGTATTTCCTTCCTTTTTCTCTCTCTCTTCTCATTATTCTCACCATTTCTTTCCCAACCCACTTTTTCTTCACATACTTTCTTAGACCATCTCTCTTTGTTTCCTACCCACGATTTATCACTTTTGCTTGTTGTAGCCCTCCCCAATTTTGCGCATTACATCCAATATGTAACCCCATTGCTTATTCTTTGGTATATTTTGAGGGTGGAGATTGGAATATTCGGTGGTGGTGTGGAGGTAGAATCTATGTGCATTATTGTTATTTGAGGAAGATGGAATTTTTGTGAGGTGAGTGTGTGGTTTATTGGTGGCAACTTGTTCTTGAGGGTGTTCGGGTTATGGTGTGAGTTGAGAGTGGCTCTACACCTTGTTTCTTTCATATGAGTCTATTGTCTTGAGATGGTTAAGAAGGAATCGTTATTTCTTGCTTTTGAGAGAGAAGTTTTAGAGTTAAAAGGGAGGTGCATCCTTCAGGATATGAGAACCTGATACGTCTATCGGTGCAAGTTTTTGTGAGATCATCTTTTCGCTATTATATTGTTGTCCTATTCTATTTATTGATATGATTCACATTGTGGACAATGTTCGATTCAAGCATGAGGGAGTGGATAATCATTGATATATTGTGATGTACTTATTTATTGCTTTTACCAAAAAAAAAATGAAAAATGAAGAAAAAAAGATAGAAGAAAGTCAGGAAAAGAGATGAGCGTAAAAGAAAGTAAGGAAAAGACACGAGAGAAGAAAGTGAGGCGGTGAGGACAGGTTAATGAGAGGTTAGGTGAAAACTCATTGAGCGCCTAGGCAAAATGAGTGGAGTGTTGTTACTTATCGGCGGGTGGCATAAAAAGGGCGAAAGATGAGTCGTGTCTGGGTAGGTTCTCTCTTGAAGATATAAACAGGTTCGGTTGGATGTATAGATAAGGAGATAGGACTAGAAAATTCTCGATACAATTGAAGCTATAAGTAGCGATTGGTGAAAAATATCGAGGTAGTCTTTGATCCGGCGGTATTATTCCAGACCTAAACTCCCAAAGGAGTTGGGTGTGAGCTAGCTTAGGGACGTTTCGGACGTTATAGGTCCCTTTGCTATATTGATTAATGAGTGGTCTATGTATTGATGTATAAGATGGTTGGGGGCCGTTACGTTGCGATTACATCCGTGACAGTGCCTAACTAGGAAAACGAACAGCACAAGTGAAGTAAAGGAGATAGGAAGATATCAATTCTCACCCGTGTTGCTTGTCAAAAGACCTTGGGGACTTATTGGAGATGTTTGAAGTACTCGAGGACGAGTAACGGTCTAAGCATGAGGGAATTTGATACGTTAGGATTTCGAGTGCTATATTATACGATTTACATGATGATTAGAAGATGATTATTTTTTTTATTGGTCCACATTTCATATTATTGGTTCTGTAATGTTTTGATAGAAAATGTGGCCATTGGAAGCAGTTTTGAGCTGATTTGCGCAAGGGTTGATTTTAAAGGCTCGTATCTCTCAAACTACTTGAAATTTTACTGTTAGACCACTTGGAGATGAAACTTCATGATCTTAGCTTTCCGAGAAGTGGTCATAAGCCTTATTTGGCCAAGTAACGAGGGAGATACGTTCATTTGAAAATCGCCTAACGACCCAATGGAGAACAGAACTGGTTCCCGCGATCGCGGGAAATGGAGCCGCGATCGTGGCCACCTCTTGCCGGGATTTCCTAATTAGATTATCTTCCTGATTTTGTTCTTAATTCTTATTTGTATAAATAGGAAACTCAGAACCCTTATATTTGTATTCAATCTTTCAGTATTCTTGTAACCGTCGGTACATCGTATGGAGAACTAATCTTTCAATTCTTGGTTGGGTAATTCAAAGCTAGCATTCGATTCAATCGCGAGTTTTAATTCTTTTCCCCAACTCTTTATTATTCTTGTTCTTCCGTTTTAATTGTTTATGAATTGCATGTTCTAGATTGGTCACCTAGGATTTACAATTCTACACTTAGCCTTTTTAATTATCGCTTGTTTAATTAATCTGATAAAGTAAAGAACCTTGATCTAGTATTAGGTGCTCATCGGTATTTGATTAAGGGGAATAACAACATAATTGGCATAGTATATTACTGCTCATTGTATGCGCCCAATTCTCTAGTGATATTGTTCTAAATCTTATTGTTGTTATTAAATCGATTCCAATCGCTTGTTTTTAGAACGTTTAGTAATTAGGGTTGTTAGAGTCGTGCTCACGCCTAATAACTAATCACTAAGGAACAATAGGAATTCAATTCCACTATAGAGTAATTAAGAGGAAGATAATTGAATTGGAACTAGGACCGATTGTTAGAATTGCTAGCGGCGATAACCCTGACCAAGGCCTCTTTAATCTTGATAAATCAACCACTTATCTCATTGTTTTACTTATTAGTTTATTTAACAACTCAATCAATTAGAACCCCCAAATTGTTACCGGTATTTAATCCCACACTTAACTACAATAACACGTAGAATTGCCTGAGGATTGAACCTTACTTCCGTATCACATAGTTTTGGGAGAGTATTTTATTGTTTTTGGAAGAGTTAATAGAAGAACATTTGAAATTATGAATTACCTTTACCAGGGAGATGAAATTGGCCCTATTTGTGATGCGGATGGATCAGAAGGGGGTAGAGAGGCATTCATAAGGGCATTTGTTTGAACCGTTTTGCCTTATAACGATGATTAATGGAAAGAAGATGAATTGCAAGGTAAGGAAGATGAAGAGGAAGAGACTGATAATTTTTGAAACGGAAAGACCTTTCTTGACTGAGGAGTGAGAACAAATTTAAGGAACACTCTGGGGATGACACATCATATTTGAGCTGGATTTTTTGTTTTGCTAAGAATACCTCCAAACACTGCCACGTAGGCGTGAAAGTTAGACTAATAAAAGTATAGTATTGATTGTTGGTTAGTTGTTGATTGTTGGGTTACAATTTAAGTGTTCATGGGCATTGCATATAGAATACAACTAACATAGGTATTAGTTGAATGATTGAGTGAGGTTAGTATTAATTTGGGATTATTGGTTGTATTAATGTAGCCCCTGAGTTCAGAGACGAAGAGTACTAGTGATTATTGTGATGTCGTGTTCTTGTGTGCAATTGAAAAAGGTAAGCTAGTATGCTCAACCGTTCTTAAATTTGTAGAAACCTTTCAAACTTATGTGTTATATGTGAATGGTGTGATGGATGAGAACTTAGTATCATGCTAGGTGGAGAACGATTTAATTTCCGTTATGATTATTACATTGTACTTGTGTGGTTATTGCAATGGAAAGGTAAGGTGGATTTTGTGTGTGATTTGGTTGTGATTGGTTTATGAATGATTTAAATTGTGAATGTGGATTATGATAGTGGTGTGGAGATTTGATGGAGAATGATGGTATGATTATTGTGTTGTAGCCTAGGAGTTACTCCTAGTTATTGTGTCGGAGCCTCAGAGTTGCTCTTAATTATTGGACGGAGTCGCATCGATTCCTAATTACAACCCCACCGCATCAGTCTTTAAGTGGGCTTGACTCTAGTACTACTCTATTAGGTTAAAAATACTTAATAGGGGATGTGCACACTTGAGGTCTATTATTCTTGGATTATGGATTATGGTTTATGAATTGTGGATTATGGATTCTGAACTATGGACTATGGATTATGGATTATGACTTATACCTTCTTACTCGTGATTAAATTAATGTTCGATGAATATGTATGGTTAAATGTTTCTTATACCATTGATAAGGGATAAATTAAATTATAGATTGTCGAATGTTTCTTATGCTATTGGAAGCGATGAATCGAATGATGGATTGTGGAATATGAATTTGGATTGTTGGTTTGGAATTATTATTGGATGGTGATATGATTATGTGCTAAGTGTGTTTTCAAAAATAAAAACTAAAACGTTTTCAAAATTCAGGTAAGAGTTTTGGTTCTCTACACGTTGAGGTGTTAGCTTACTCAATTTCACTGACTTTTTCAACTATGGTTTTTGTGCTTCAAATCCACTACAGGTTTGGAGTAATTGATGCATGCAGGAACGACGACTCATTAGACATTAGATAGAGGATTTTCATTTATTAGAGAATCTAATAAACTTAGACTATTTCATATTTAAATTTCAAATGTTGGACTAAAGTAATTTTAATTATTGGACGTAATAATTTAGACCATTTTTGTAACACTACGGAATTTGGAAAGTGGATTATGAAGTTCGTTTGTCGCACATTGGGAAACTAAGGCTCATATGATCAGTTTATAATAGATTCCTACCATCATACTAACAACAAGGCCTTCACCTTTTAGAGCCCAAGCGAGGATTTATGGGCTTATTGGTGACTTCCCATCTTATTGGGTTGTGTTGCGACGGACGGTGGATCGGACTGTTAAAATTTTAGATCATGAGACTTTTTTACAGTTTGGCTTCTGAAATCTCGCAGCATTCAGGTCTTTGACTCGAGTGCGGAGTGACACCTCTGAATTTCCTTATTTGTGTTTTGGTTCGCGATAAAATGTTTTTAAAAAGGAAAGGAAATTTGGGGGTATTACAACTAACTTAATATCCAAATCGATTGTCTTGTCTGAGGAATTACAAGTAGACGATTAAGCGGTGATTGACAACGTAGAGTTGTGAACTACTTAGGTTCTCAAGCTGAGTAAGTCAAAAGGGAAAGGGGGTTTCGAATGGGAACGACTTTGACCAGGGGGCTAGATTTAGAATTGACGCATATGAGGTTCAATATTTTACGTGATACTTCATTTTTGAAACGTATTAAATCACATAAAAGACACAAAAACTCTTAAAATTATATTTCCTTTTAACATTTTCTAGTTGTCAGATCTCATAATGTATAGTACTCCCTCCTACCCACTAAGATTTCCCCCTTTCGTTTTCTGTTTTTGAGTAGCTATGTTCGGAGCTACTTCTATACCAAATGAAAAATCTGTTTACCTTAAAATCAAGTGGAATTGTTAAAATGCAATGCAGAATAGAACATATACTAATTTTCACAACAATTGAACGATTTGTTTGTCTAAAAGTAGACCCAAACATGCCTACCCAAAAACTGTTTTCGAAAGGGGGAGATCATTGTCTATATTATCTTATAGTCTTATACTATACTATATATTAAAAGCTATGTTAGAGGCAACGACCACGTTAACCGGCTTCAGTTAGGTCGTCTGCCATGCCACATGGCATATCTCTTTAAAGTCCACTTAAAAATAATAATTTAAAACGTCTTTTATGGTAAAGAATGTAGATGTACTTTTCATCCATAATGTTATAGAGTAATGTTTTCCATATAAAAAAAATGACAAAATTCCAAAAAAAAAAAAATACTTACTATTAATTGATCCAGTCTTTACCTTATTATGTACTTCCCTTATTATATTTATTTGACTAGAGCCGCATCATCTGTACTGAAAGTGAAGTCTTTTAAATAAACATGATTATTGATAAAATCTAGTTTACTACTCAGCCTACGCCCGAAATAAATTTTATCATTTTATTATTTTGTAAACAAATAATTTTATCAATAAATTTTATCATTTATAAAACTTTCACATTCAATATAGATGATGTGATTCCAGTTTAAATAAGTAATAAGGAAGATACAAATAATAAGGTAAAAATGAAATCAATTAATTCTAAATATGGATTTATTATAATAAAAAAATATTGTGAATTTTTTGGTATGGAAAACGTTACTTATATATAACCATGGTTGGAATGTGCATCTATACTCTTTACCATAAAAAAGATATTTTAAATGAATTTTTTAAGTGAAAATTAAAGAGACATGCCACGTGGCATGGCAGATGGCCTAACTGAAGCCGGTGAACTTGGTCGTTGCCTCTAACACAGCTTTTAATATATAGTATAAAATTATTTTTAAAAAAAATGATAAAATTAATTTTTTGGAGTAGCCCCGGTAGCAGTCATGTTGTCTACCTTGCCACGTGACATGTCCCTTTGAATATCACTTAAAATAATCATTTAAAATGTTTTTTTTATGCTAAAGAGTGAAGATGGTGACAGGCTAAAGTCGTATGCCTACAAATATAATTAATCAATACTAACCTAAAACGTAGTAACAGGCAAGCAAGGTTCGTATCCACAGAGAACGGTAATTGTCTAAGTATGTAATGGTAACCAAATGGGGGGTTTATGAGTGTAAGCGATCAAGTAATCTAAAGCAAAGAGAGTAATTTGCAAACAAATGGAAGGAAAGATCTCGGACAATTAATACCCACTATCGTTCACCTGATTAGTCCTAGTTATCAACTAATCCTAATTCGTTGAGCACTTAGTTGTAGAAATATAATTTCATATCGTTTCTTAATTGTAGCTAAGAGGAGAGATCATCCCTGTAATATCCCGAAATTTTAAAGTATTTTATATTAATATTTTTAGATCTATTAATTAGATTATTGAAATGAAAATATTTTAATTATTAATTGTCATTTTCAAAACCGAGTTCGGAAATGGATTTTGGAGTCGGATTTTCTATATAGGATTTACTAATTTCTGAATTGGGCTATCTTCCAAACACTACAACAACTCAAGCCCACACCAATTGGCCCAAACCCAAAGGAAAAAGGAAATCAGATTTAAAAAAAAAAAAAAAAAAAAAAAAAAGAAAAAAAAAAGAAAAAGAAAACCGACCCAGCCAACCCCCCCTATAAAAACAGAGCTGCCTCAGTTTTTTCGCCCTCTTCCTTCGCCCACACACCGCACGCGCACGCCGACCTCTTCCTTCGCCCTCGACGCCGACCCAGCTCGCCGGCCGACCACCTAGCCACCTTCTCTTCTTCCTTTAATTGCTGTGGGTAACGCCTCCTTCGCCCTTCCTCTGTTTTCGTTCCCTTCCTTTAAACGTGATTAACAAGTGTTTTGAAAGCTCTAATTTGTGTTTAATTGGTGCTAATAGATGTTATGATTAGTGGGTAATCGATTAGAGTTAGTTTTATGCATAAAGAATTGATCTTGATGGTTGTTTTAAGTTGATTTTCATTAATTTCGAATTTGGGGATTTATTAGATTAATTGTCGAATTTGTTCAATTGATTTCGAAATCTTGAATTGGGTATGCTTACTATCTAATTGTTAGGGTTCTTGAATTTAGTTTGAGATTTAAATTGGGGTTTTGTTCAAGTTTGTATAAATTGTAAATTGGGGAATTTTGATTAATTGCTTTTAATTTAGATTAATTAGTGCTAATTAATTAAGATAATCAATATTTCGAAATTCTGGTAATTTAAGAAATTATAAACTGATTTTCGGATTTTAATTGATTAAATTCGTTTTTATGTAATTTTATGTAATTTGAACACGTTTTTGATAATTAAAACATAATATAAATTGTATTAATAAATCCTAAATAAATTATAATAATTAAGGATTGATTTTCATGACTTAGATTCTGTTTTAAAACTAATTTTAGGCCTTTGTGAATTTTTATAATAAATTGAGTGTTATTTAGGTTTTATTTGATAATTATTGAAATAGGATTGTAATTATTGGATAATTGGTAATTGTTTGTTTGAATTTGGTATTGTCATAATCATACATTGCATATAGGATCATATATACTAACATATAGGAATATATTTGGTTGATTGGTTGAGAAAGATTGAGTGTTAATTTGAGAATGTCGTTTGTATAATTGTAGAGCCTGAGTTCGTAGACGAGGAGTACTAGTGATTGTTGTGCTATTGAGTTTTCGTTTGCTTAAAAAGGTAAGCTAGCATGCTCAACCCTTCTTGAACTTATAGAAACCTTTCAAACTTATGTGCTACATGTGAATGGTGTGTTTGGATGAGAACGTAGTATCATGATAGGTGGAGAACGATTCAGTTTATACGATTGTTGTATTTTGATTTGGTTGGATTTATTGTATTGATATTGGTATATGGTATGGCTTGTGACAAATATGTTATTTTGAAAGGTAAGATTAAATGTATATTGAATTGGTTGATTTGGTTTGGTTTGTGGGCGCATAGCCAATTTATATTGTGATGTTGGTTTGGTATCGTATTATATGATTTGTGATCATCAACTCTCTCTCAATAAGATATTGGTTACTTAGACGGAGCAAAAGAACTCCTAATTATTTATTCGAGCCAAAAGAGCTCCTATTTATTTGCTTGAGTCAAAAGAACTCCTATTCAAATGTTTGGGTCGCATCGACTCTTATTAATTACCCCACCGCATCGGTCTTTAAGAGGGTTAGGCTCTAGTCTACTCTACTTGGGTTAAAAACACCCAGTAGGGGGTGTGCACACTTAAGGTCTAGTAGTCTTGGATTATGGATTATGGATTATGGTTGATAGGATGAATTGGCAAAAGATTCAGTTCATTTCTAAATAATAAGGATTATGGATTATGGATTATGGACTATGAATTGTGACTTATAACTTCTTACTCATTATCAAATTAATGTTCGATGGATTGTGGATTGTTAACTATGAATTGTGGATTATGGATCATGGCTTATGACATATGAATTTCTTATTATCGTTAATCTTTGATATGGATTATGGAATGTTTCTTATGCTATTAGTAAATTATGAATTGGATGGTGAATTGTGGAATATGACTTTAATTGCTGTATTGGAATTATTATTGGGTGATTATATGTTAATGTGCTAAGTGTGTTTTCGAAAATAAAACTAAAACGTTTTCAAAATCCAGGTAAGGGTTTTGGGTTTTAAACATGTTGAGGTGTTAGCTTACTCAATTTCACTGACTTTTTCAACTGTGGTTTTTGTGCTTTAAATCCACCACAGGTTTGGAGTGATTGATGCATGCGGTAACGACGACTCACTAGAATTAGTTGGATTCAATAATTAGACTAGTAGTTATTAAACGTAGACTATTTCACATTTCATATTTTGGACTGTTGTAATTTTAATTAATGGATTGTAATAGACTATTTTAGACCATCAGATAATTACACTATGGCTTTTGAAATCTCCTTGCATTCGGGTCTTTGACTCGAGTGAGGAGTGACACCTCTGAATTTCCTTATTTGTGTTTTGATTCTAGATAAAATGTTTTTGAAAAGGAAAGGAAATTTGGGGGTGTTACAATCCCTACCTAATAGCCCTAATCGGTGGATAACAAAGACGCGCGCCTAAATTCAATCCAGCGAAAGCGTAAAGCAATTAAATGATATCAACTAAGACTAACAAGATCTAGACACGCGGTTTCGATCTTCAATTAATATACCAATTCTCTCCTAAATTTTAGATCTATGATCAGCACGGAATTAAGATTTAGTTTCTACTAGTGAATCAATTAAACAAACAATTAGTCCTTTGATTAATGATTCTAGCAATATAACTTAACCTAGGGTTAATTAGTTGTACACCTAATTAACGATAAATCAAGCAATAGCAATTAAAATAGAGAGAATGATAATACTCACCAATAATTGAAATAGATAAAACTCACAATTGTCCGGATGAAATTGTAGCTTCAATTAATCAAATCCGAGAATAAAGTCTTTAGCCTTGCATTGTCTTGAAAATTAATACAACTTTAGGTCTTGAATACTAAATAATATAAAACTACCGAAAGTTTAAAGTATTTATACTAAAAGATTACAAGACGGGATTAGGAAACCCGTCAATACGCCAACACAGCAGCAGGACGACTCGTCCAGACTTGAGACGACTCGTCTAGCTTCAGGACGACTCGTCTAGAATCAGGATGAGTCGTCTTAAATGGTTTCTGCGCGGCTGCGTCTTTCCGACAACTCGTCTCACATCTTGGACGAGTCGTCGGAAGCCCTTCTGATCCGGGGCCTTCTTCCAAAGCTCCAACATCTAGGTTTTCACCGTCTCGGAACTCTAGCATCCTCGGAATCTTCACAGCGCACGTCCTTAATTCCCGAGCTTGCATTTAGGCATCAAAACTTGCATATTCTTCCATTAAGCTTACAACCATGAAAAGTAGAATAATGCACCAAAATGGTCCGAAAACGAACTGAAAACTCAAATAAAACATTACCAAAACCCACCTCTAAAGTGAGTTGTATCAGATTGACATTCGATCCATGGTGATATATAAATGATTTTTTCCATATCTTTAATTGGCTTAAGTTCAAAACTTAAAAAAAAAAAATACTTGCTATCGATTAATTTATACTTATTTGTTCTATTTTGTGAAGATTTAGTACGTTAATATTGTACATCTATTACATAGTGTCATTCTTTATTTATTTACAGGAAAAAAAAAATGATAAAATTTATTTTGGGCGTAACCCGGGTAATAAACTAATTCTCTTTAAAGTTATATATATCCAAATTACGGTTTAAAGTCATTTAAATAATTTTTTTTCGAATCAATCAATCAATATATATCAAGAAATTCCCACAACGCACTAGAATTGAAAAAATGCACAGAGAGAGTCCAATATTTGTAAAACTCTCACATAAAGTTATCTACATGAAACAGATATAATTTGTCATAACTTGAGCTACATACATCAGAATATTACGATACATGTATCAATAAATTCGTGTCGAAATGTACTTCAATATAAGATCCATTCACACATATTTTTGTAAAGTTCAGTGAAGTATGAATTTGGTTGAAATATATCGTCAAGATTGAGACTTTTGTGAAAAATGCGTAAAAAAATACAATTAAATAAATTATGTATATATAAAGTAATGCTCCGTAAGTAATTTAGTGAGATGAGGAAACATCTTAACTAGCAAACAATTAATTAGTTTATATAATTTATGATTTTTGGTTGAACTACGCCTATTAAAAGTAACCCTCATTTGTGCCCCATACCCACCCAATGTTGTCTTTCACAGCTGTAAACGGAGTGGCTGCGGGAGGCAAAATAAATAAGGATAATACTACAGCTTTTATTTCAAAGAAAAGAAAATATTTATTACGTACGTCGTACGATATAATATTTTAACCGTGTAATGCACGGGTTTAAAAATAGTATCCTTTAAAGTAAAATTATATTATATTATAAGAATTTTCCTAACATATGCCCTAATTTCTTATCTAAAACAACATTACTTATTCCTGTATATTTATAAGGGTCAAAAAGGGATGATTATGGTAATTGTCAGTTTTTGACAATCACGATTAAGTTGACTATGATTAATAATAAATTATTAATATAAAATATTACACAATCGTTTGAAAATATTAATTTAGATTTTATTGACATATAATATTACAAGTTTACAGCAAATAAAAATGCGATGCGTTGTTGAGGTTAACGACAATAGTATACAATACTACATCTTCCATAAAAAAGTTCGATTACTCATCAAATCAAACTTTTATTTCATTCGATTTTTGGTCAACTTTCTCGCTAAAATTCCTATTCCGATCACATGCACACTCCTAATCAAGGAACTCTCATTCAATTTTCATAGCACACTCTCTCAGTCCCTCTCTTTCATTGTGTTAGTATTTCAAGCTGCTGCATCTGGATTGTTCTAGATATCTTTTTTTCTGGGAGGTACCTTCTGGGGCTAGGAGCCTATGAGAAGAGGGGAAGTTCCCAACTTCAAGAACAAATAGATCAGCCTGTTGGTGCTCCACGCAATGCCGCCCGACAAATTTCCGTCCCCATTCCACCCTTATCCTCGACCTCTTCATTCAAATTTATAAAGAATCAAAGTCATACGTTGATTCACCTTTTTTTACTTCATTTTTCTGTTCTATTTTTCCTTAAATAGAATGAACACGCAAATATTATCTTAGGCTAATATTTTGCCTCGATTCCTTTTTTTTTTTTTTTTATTCTATCCTGAATATGGGAATTAATCAAGTTTTATTTCCTTATAAACTCAAATATTTCAGATAAGAATGGATAGACAAAATCAGAGTAATTAAGGAAAAAAATATTTTCTTGCATAAAAAAATATTATATTTTGTGATCCAGTGTGGTAAATGTATTATAGGAACATTGTTTAACCATGGTTAAGAAAAATCAAATGGTTGAAATTTATTTTATCCTAATTTATTTCCGATTTAATTGTTTATCCTAATTGTCATATACTGACAACTATATTAGAATTTTTGGTCAAAAAGCTAATTGAGACCTAGACCGAACCGTTGCTATCTCCGATGATTCTATGGTGATTGTCAGTTTTCGACAATTAGGATAAGATTTAACTGTAGTTAATAATTAAATAATAATATAAAATATTACATAATTTTTTGAAAATCTTAATTTAGATGTGTTAAAATATATATATATATATATATATATATATATATATATATATATATATATATATATATATATATATATATATATATATATATATATATATATATATATATCAACAAATACAAATGTCTCCAACCAAAAAAACAAATGTTATTGACATAGAAGGCTAATAACAGATACCATTTTTTACATTAAAAATTATCATCTGGGCTTAGAAAATTGATTGGGCGTCAGATGTCTTTCAATCAAACAATGATCATAAGTTCATCACCCATATCTTTGATCCTGACGAATCCCCACCACACAAACAAAGATGCATAGGCCACGTACCGCCACCCACATCCTCACCACCACCATCCCCCATCCTCGCCGTCACCGCTAATGGGTCGATCATGGCGGCGCGACTCCATGACGGTGGTCTCCCCTCGCTGCTAATGCTCTGAAACCACCACCAACTTTCTAGCGGCATGCACCACTATTTCCTTCTTCTCTCTCCACCGCCACACACCGGTTCTCCTTTATGTTTCCACCGTCTTCCCCGCGCGGCATCACATCCCATGCCATTAAAATGGTTGGGTAAATCGGGTTAGGCCCGGTAGGGGGTACCGTTGCACCCCTACCTCCGCCGCACTAAGCAGTGGCCGTTTTTAAGAGGGCTTGTTGCTGGTCGGAGATTGATGGTGGTTGTCGGTCAGATGTGGCGGGTTGCCGGCGACCTCTGATGGTCATCGAACGGCTTTGCTAGCCGACCATGTTATCTTAGATTGGCTTTTTGAGTTTTTGCCCTTTTTTGTTGCATAAATTATTTTCTAAATTTGGCAATTAATAAAATTTTCTTTCTTTCAAAATCAAATAGTTCAGATAACATTTAATAGAAAAAATCAAACTAATTAAGGAAAAAATATTTTGATCACATAAAAAAACTATTATATTTTGTAATCCTGTGTGGTAAGGTGTATCGTAGGAACTTTTTTTAACCATAGTTAAATCGATGGTTGAAATTTATCTTATCCTAATTTAATGATTTCGATTTCATTCCTTATACTAATTGTCAAATACTGACAACTATAATAGAATTTTTGTTGCTATCTCTTGTTCTCCAATCTCCACTAGTCAAGGCATCAACAATTGCGCGATCTGCCTTTTTGGAGTTTTAGCAGTGAGAAAGATTTGTACATAGCATAAAAACCCCGGGCTGAGGTCTAAACAAAAAAAAAAAAAAAAGAAAAAAAAAAGTAATGGATGCTGAGCTGAAAGACCTGAATCCGAAGTCTGAGAATCATCAACAACAAGAACAAATCGACGACGATGGTCACCATCCCCTCCTTAAAAGCGACGCCCCAGCATCCGATGAGCACCGTCACCATGCCACCCTTCCCCCCCCATCCAAGCCGATGACGGCGGCGGAGCTGGAGGAGATGGAGAAGAAGTTCGCCGCGTATGTCCGCCATGACGTGTACGGTCCGATGGGCCGCGGCGAGATATCCTTGACGGAGAAGTTGCGTCTCCTCGTCGCGATGTTCACTCTCATGCCTCTACGCCTGATTTTCGGGATGGGCATACTTGTGCTTTACTACTTGATTTGCAAGATTTGTACGGTTTTCTCGACGCCTAATCGGTCCGAGGAAGGTGAGGAGGGGCAGCACCAGCAGGAGGATTACGCGCACTTGGGCGGGTGGAGGAGAGTTATTATTGTTAAGAGTGGGAGGTTTTTGTCGAGAGCGCTTCTGTTTACCTTTGGCTTCTATTGGATTCCGGAACGGAACGAAATTCATGCCAAATTCAGTGATCAGGTATGACCTTTCCTCCAATTTTTTTGCTGTTGAGTTTGGGAAGCATGTCAAATTGTTAGTGAATGAATGGTGCTGCAAACCTACAATCGGTCATTGTTATTGTTTATAGGAAACAACTTGCCCATATGTTTGCTTTGACAGCAAGTCCTATGGGATTCTGTGGATAGGGACTGTTTCTTTGCTCGAAATGCTCATGTACTTGACAAGCTCTAATTACAGGAGTTTATTCATGATCTCTATGCTGCAATGTTGCGATTTTTTGGAGGGTAACTTGCTATGACTTTTTGTTCAAAATAGGTTTTAAATTTAAGCATTCTCGAATTTGTTTTACGATAGAGTATAGGGTATACGGTACTTGATATATACGGTAGTCACTCATTAACAGTTTGTTAAAGCACCCAATTTAGAGGGAATAAGAGAAGACAATCAATGATTGAATGTGAAATTCATCTTAAAATAACCTTGGTGGAGGAAATAAGGAAAGGAGCCAACAACGAGAACGAATCCTTACTCCCAAAATGATTTAGGGTCTATTGTCGTGAATCGTCCTTTGGAATAATCAATATGGGAAACATTGAGGAAGCTGTAGAGAAACTTAAAATAAGATAAAATAAAAGAGGATACACATAAAAAAAAAAAAAAAGTTTGGAGAGAACAACAAAGAAAACGTAAATTAAACAATGTGAAAAACCTTCTGAGTGAAAGGTACAGAGAGATTGGAAAAAGTGTAATACTTTTGAATGGAAATAAAGGGTGAAATCAATGCTGGAGATAGGGGTTGATATAGTGGGAATAGGTGGTTTTTGTCAATAAGGCCAGCAACACACTTAATTCCTGGAGCAGAGGTGCGTGCGAAAGGCTTATAGGCTCTTCAGGCAAGAGTGTATGAAATGCAACGTAAGCAAACCAGTTTGGGGAGACTGTCAATATTCCTAAGAACGCTTTTATTGCCAATCTTGAAGTGCAAACAGCCCTGCCTATGGTGTATAACCCCTGTAAGAGGGGCTCATGCTGGTGGTCTCGTGGAGCGAGGCTGTGTGTGTAAGAAGAATTTAGAAACTCACTCCATCTGTTCATTTCTTGTGAGTATGTTATGCAAATTTTGAAGGGAGTCCTCTGCTGGCTGGGTTTCTACCTCAGTGGGTGAGTTTTCAGAGGGAATTAAGATGGTTTGCTGCACGTGTCATTAGCAAGCATTGGAAGACAAAATGGCAGCGGTTTAGCCTGATAGCTACTGTTTTTATTCTCTGGCTGGCGCGTAAACCACAGGCTTCTTGCAGATGTGTAACATGATACGTTGATGCAAATTTTTTATTAATTTTTTTCAAAGGTAAGCGGAAAGAAAGGCTATAGGGACCCCTACTTTTCATGGAAAACCCCAACACCCATATCGACAGAAGAGAAATGAAAAAGGAAAAGGACGTACCAAGCTGAGACCAGTCCAATGTCCAGTGGTTATTCGGGAAGTGACGAGAGAACTCGAAAGACCCGAAAGCAAATGTTACTGAAACTGACACCCACCGAGTCACACCTAAACCTCCCACAATGCTGAACCTTAAGAATTCGACCCTCAAAAGTACATAAAAATTAAATAAGAAGTCAAGTAGAGCCCAGTGTCAGAATGCAAATAAAAAAATTGGTTAGGGTCAGAATCATCGCTGTGGTTAACTGGTTCCATGTAGAAATTGTTGAGTGTCTCAATGCTCGAGGCCTAGAGGGTTGTTTTTGGTAAGAATTGGCCATTTTCGCTTTATGGATGAATAAATCTAGTATTTTCTTGTAAAAAAAGGGCAGCCCGATGCACATTGACGTCCCCGCTAAGCGAGGGTCCGGGGAGGGGTCCCACCACAAGGGTGTAGTGAGGGCAAGCATTCCCTTGTCAATTTATTTGACAAGAGGCTGCTCCCAGGACTTGTACCCGTGACTTATCGATCACACGACAACACCTTTACCGGTGCGCCAAGGCTCCCCTTCCTAGTATTTTCTTGTAGAAAAAGTAAAATTCAAATATATAACTACAATCAAAGAGGATAACAATCATTCGAAAGGGGCATATTTCGAATTCAATTTGGGTAAAACCAAGAGAAGGGAATAAGGAGAGAAAAATCATGGAAGATATGGCATGTGCACTATGACGTAAAGCCGAAGAGTTTTTTCTTTCCAGATCTCTTTGGTCTTACATTATATGGAAATGTTGTTTTTGCTTCTGATATTTATCTTGCTGTTGAATTATGGGAGTTCTTGTTATCCTCAAAAAAGCTATATTTGCAAGGGTTCTATTCAACCAAGTTTTCTATGTATTGATCTCTAAGATAATTCTGTACAAATTAATTCATAGGCCTTAACATCATGATCAACGGGAACTTGTCCAGCTCAATTTTGTACATTCATGTCAACCTGATGTATGTATGTACATTTGGGTCAAGCCATTGGTGACCTTTTTGTCAACCCCCCCACCTTTTAAGATAAATAAATTGATCTTGCGAAATCTTCTACCTGCTGGGAAAATATTGCACATCCGCTCAAAAGTTTACCTCTCTGAATGATAATTGATGAGCTGAATGTTTGAAATGCTGAAACCTGTATATCTAAAAAGAGGTCCGAGTCTGGTGTAAAAGTGGTCTAATATTTAATCGCCTGAATAGGTCTTTCCATCTTCTGCTGTGATGGGTGAACTCTTTTTAATCACATAAACTTTTTATTCATAACCCCAAATAACATGAGTTAATTCCATTTACCCTTTTTCTTATTCTCAGAATGGGAAGACCGATGAAATGGAAGAATCTGGAAGACCTGGAGCTGTTATATCAAACCACGTATCTTACTTGGATATTTTGTACCACATGTCATCTTCGTTTCCCAGCTTTGTTGCTAAGGTTTGTTAATTTGTCCTTTCTGTGATTACAGTTGCCCATGAATCCGTAAAGTTATCTATGCCTCCAAGTGATGACACTGACACATCTTTGTTGCAATCTTACTTTTATTATTTGTGAAACTTCCTATGCTGAAGAGATCAGTGGGTAAACTTCCTCTAGTTGGCCTGATCAGGTTAGCCAACATCTTCACTTTGTTTTGAATGCAGATCCTTTCCGTTGAATTTGAAATTATACCACCATATGATGGGTTTCTATATTCCTGTAATGTGTTATATATTACCTTTTTACTGCTTATTTTTAATGGCTGGTCTATAATACTCCCTCCTGTCCAAAGTCTTTTTCCCTTTGTTGTTTAGTACATTAGCGAATGCTATGAATATAAAAGAAGTGAGTGGGATTGCTAGTGGGGTTTGATGAGATTAGAACTGCAAATCAAGAAACTAACCCATGCGGACTTGTGACCATGAATCTCTTAACAATTCCCACCAAAAACTCACGAAAAGTTTAAACTATCTCTCCAAAATATAATGTGATATCATGATATGTTATTAGGAAATACCATGTTTCATATGTCCTCCCAAAAGCTGTCTCTTAATTACTAAAATCTAGTCTAAATCATTACACTGAACACTACAAAAGACAAAAGTTCTCGAGAGAGGGGGAGGGGGAGGGGGAGGGGGAGAGGGAGAGGGAGAGGGAGAGGAACTAATAGATTTACTTAGTTAATAAGCCCTCGTTTTATGGTGTCCTGCTCCTCTCTTAATAATAATAAAAGGATAGCTACTTGACCTGGCCGTTTAAGAATTTTCATGATGAAGGCAAGAGAAAGACAAGAAGGGGACGAAATATAAGCAGAAAAGAAATTAGCAAAAGGGTAGGGTGATTTTTTAAGAAATCTCATATTGTCTTGGTTACCGCTGGAGCCCTCAGTAGAAGTTTTGGTGTCTCTTTCTTTTCTTATAACTATCTTTTTAATTTCTTTTGGTCTCTTTGTGTCTCCCATGGTGGTTTTTATGTTTTGCTAAGAGCACTAGTAACTACAATTAAAATATGTCTATTGACTAAGTAAATAAAATAATGAAGATCAATTCATTAATTTTTTTTTTCTTCTATCATTTGCGTATTAAGTCTTGAGCAATGCTTGATTTCTTCTGCTTTTGCATTTATTATTAGCATGTAATTATGTAGTATTCTCTTCTTAACAGCAAGTGCCTTGGATGTGTTTATGTTCAACGGGAGGATAAGTCGTCAGACTTCAAAGGCGTCTCAGGTATAGATATTTGAGGATCTCTGACATTGATTTTTTTTTTTTTTTCACTAGGGTCGGATGCACGCAAGCCTTACCCCTATTGAAACATAGAAAGGCTGCGCACGGATGACCCAAAATGAAAATTGCTTCGAGAATCGCACCGACTGTCTGCTACTTCACAAAATAAGAAGCATAGACAGTTTTATGAGCCATTTTGCTTTATTCCATTATATCCCAGAGCCAAAGAATAATTCTCTTTGGCTCCATTGGAAATGGAAAGTTTTACTACCATGTCCATCCTAAAATTTAAAAGTTGCTGTTCGGCAGGTGTGGTGACAGAAAGAATCAAAGAGGCATATGAAAATAGTGATGCTCCAATGATGTTGATTTTTCCAGGTTGGTTTTGTTTACCTATGGCATTTGTAATCATGTAAATGTTTTGCTGGATAATGTCCGTCGAGTGTTATAGATGCTAAGGGCTGTGCTGTGAGATATCATATATAGCAAATATGCGTTCTTAATTTCTATATTTGTTTGTGATACTTATGCATGCAAGCTATAGTGGTGTTTTTATATTTTTTCTTTATTCTATTTGCCAAGTGTTCTATGTTGGCTCCGGTTATTACTTGCTGGAGGTTATTGTTCTGATGCCCTTCCTTTGGTTATCCTAAAAGGCCGGAGCGTCTCCCACTGTATGTCAGGAACAACAAATCTTCAATGTTTCCTCTATCATCTCGCAATGTTCTCTTTGTCTCTTTTACTCTCGTTGTGATGGTTCCATTTGAACCTCTGCAGTGCAGTACTGCAGATTAGGGGTAAAACCTTCGATTTGTACAACGAGACTCGTGATAATAGTTTATTGGGATCTCCATCGGCTAGTAAGGTCGGTGGTTGTTTCGAAGGCCATGATGAGGTGGATAAAAAGGTTATGGGTTTCGTATGATTGGGAGCAGGTGCGTTAGCCTTACATGGGAAGGTTATTTCATTTTTTGATCTATTATCTTTAAGGTTGGGGAATTGGAAGGCCCCATAGGATTGAAAAAAGTAGATTAAACCTAAGAGTACAACGTGCGCTGCATAGGGTGGAGGGGAAGTTCTAGCAGAACGATTAAACATATGGTATATGGTACTAGGAGTGAAGGATTGTCACTTTCATAAGATCCATAAGATGAGTGTGACAGAGACAATCAGACAAGTATGCTACATTTGTTGTAGCCTTTTAAGAAAGGATTAATCAAGAATAAGATAACTAGGAAGAAAGTAGAATTACATATATGGAGGAAACGATGCAAGACAATCTTCTACGAGAGTAAATTCGCCCATTAGGATGTTTGAAGGGTGACTAAGTCATAGCATTGTGAGGGGTAGAAGAGAACCTTAGGAAACTTAGAAGAGGGTAACTGAGAGTGATGTGTACTTGATATAGTAGAAAATATGGTGTTAGATAGGGCAGTCTGGAGAGAGGGTTTATGTGGATAGTGGTGTTGACAATATTTTGCAAAAATTTTCATGTTTATTTTTGTTGGATATCGACACTTATCTTCCCTGTCTGCACATCTCTTTGTTCTCTTCCTTGTGTTTCTGTCTAAGTTTTGCTTGTGTCTTCTACTTTTGGAATTTCCTTATGGTATTCCTCCCTGTTCTATAACAAAGGTTCAGTTTCCTTTTCTATTCTTCTTTCCCCCAATTGCGTTTCAAATTTCTCTATCCTAACAGTCTCCTACCTTATTATTTCCTTACTTTTCTCTTTGTTTTGTTGCGTCACGATGACATGTGTTAGTTAATGCTTTTCAGAGGGGACTGCATGGTTTCTTGTTTCTGTATGGGTGATCTATGTGCTTTTGTTTGCTTCATTCTGATGGTAGTCAATGGTTGCAGAGGGGACGACTACAAATGGAGGTTTCCTTCTTCCTTTCAAAACAGGAGCTTTTATCGCACGAGCTCCAGTTCATCCTGTGATCATTAGATATCCATATCAGAGGTTTAGTCCTGCATGGGATTCTATATCTGGGGTGAGTTTGTCTAACCTTACATTTAGATGTTGGTGCTCTTTGTGTGATTCAGCAAGCCAAACCTTTATGCTAGTTGGCATTTATGGTTTCATTATAAAGCTGTGGTGTGGGCTTGTTTTTGCAAAGCCGGTGTTCAAATTTTCAAGTTGACTGACTGGAGTTCTTAATATAATCGACTAATCGTAGGAGTTGTAATCTTGAGTAAAGACTTAATGCCGAAGTTCTGCACTGACATGCTTGACGGATGGTTTTAGCATTAAATGACATAAACTCTTAAGATGCTTGACGGATGGTTTTAGTATAAAATGGCAAAAACTCTTAAGATGATCAGTTTTTCTTTGTTGAGGTGGTATTGACCCTACTCAGTTTTTACTCAATGGAAGGATCAGAACCAACTAGCTCTAACTCATAATCTAATGAAAATTCAATTTGATCAATGTTTTATTTAAAGCTAAGTTACATTATGCCTTTGTCAATGAATTAACATTGTTATTTGCATTCTGAGATGAATGGAGTAAGCTACAGATTGATTCTGCGTCTACATTGGTAAATTGTTGTAAAAGGAAATAATTGTTTCTTTGAATCAAAAGAGCTGGATACGCACTGCTAAATCAATGGTTTTGAAAGGCTCTTGCGTGTCTTACTCAAGAGAAGCCTTTAAGACCTATGGAATCTTTCTCAGACCTTTCTAATCTTCATTCCACCTGCTATATTACTTGTTCTCTCTTGAAAAATTCTTTCAGATCTATGGTCGTTCTAGGTCCTAAAAAAAATTCGAAATAAGAAGTTTTCTTTTAAAAATAAGTTCTGGCATCTAAACTTACCCCTACCTGTTGTAAATGCCTTTCCTTTCTCATGGGGGGTGTGAATGGAAGAGCCTATTGACAAGCTCTATTCTATCGTTCTTAGTTGTTTCCGGCTCATTGTTGGTGCTTGGGATTACAGGAAAAGTTGCAAGTCACTCTAATACAGTTTGTACTAGTTTTCCAACAGAACTTAAAATAATCTCCCCTTAAAACACAATAACAAAGTTTGCTCCCAAAATTGCTGACATGGACTATGGTATGGATCTGCCAATTTTAAGTGTCTAAACAAAAAAAGAAAGAAATAGTGAAGGTAAAAAGAAGATAGTAAAATGAAGGAATGTAAAGATAAAAAGTTTAGGAAAGCGATGAGATGACCCTTTTGAAAGCCACGTAAGATGAGATCTGCCTGAAAAAATGGCGACAAAGAAAACATATAATGGGAAAAAGTTATTCGTACATTGGAAAAGAATAATAGAATGGAAAAAGTTTGACAATTTTTTTTTTTTTTTTTAAAATTCCGAAATCCACATGAATCCTTTTCATCCACTCCGTAAATTGTGATAATATGAAATATTAGTGTCTGATAGCATCCTAAACACCCCCGCAAGTTTACTTTTCTGTTTTCCAAGATAATTTTCACAATTTTGACTCTTTAAAAATGCTATCAAACTGACTCCTATGCCTTTTTGAATAACCATCTGGATGTGCTGCCACTCTCATACGCTGGAGTCTAATGCTTTCCAGTAATCAGAAGTTGCTGCCTAGGCTTCCATGAGCCTTTTCGTTGCTTGTTTGGCTAGGGAAAACAAAAAAGCTATCCTTTCATACTTTCCTCCTGCTTGCTAGTAGTTATTTTCTATTAGTCTTGATGATGATATTTCCAACTTAATGATAGAAAGCATAGGGTTGCTGGTTTATTCTCGTAGAATGTTGGATAGCAAAACACCAGTTATATTGACTGGGATGGTCAGGTGAGCTCTCCAACATGAGGAGCTCTGATGTCCTTGAAGAAATGAGGTGTGTTTCCGTTCGTCTCTGGGAAGGTGTTCATTCTCTGTCCTGTACCATAAAGATTTTTTCGTCGGAGCTAGTAATCGTGAGTTGAAGGTAGTGAGGTTGAACAGTTGGACGTTTTGCTATCATTGGGATTCTGCAAGGTAGAGCTTTAGAAGGAGTGTCTTGAGGGGTTGATGTTTGAGGAATGCCTTATGTCAGAAATTTCTTGGAATGGGAGAGGGCTTGTGTGCCCTAATAAAAGAGATGATGTTCTGCTGATTGGCTTTAATGGCTTTTAATTGGTTTTTCTTAGGAGCTAGTGCTCGTTGGTTGAAGGTAGTGAGGCTGAACTGTTGGATTCTTTGGTGTCATTTGAAACTAATTGGAATCTGGGATGGATTTAGAAGGAGTGTCTTCAAGGTCTGATCTTTGAACCATGGCTGATGTTAGAAATTCCTTGGCATAGGAGAGTGCTTAAATGGTCTCATAAAAAGACAAGATGTACTGTTGGTTGGCCTTACTTGCTTTTAATTAGTTTTTCTTGGGAGCTAGTACTCGTTGGCTGAAAGTGGTGACGTTGAACAGTGGACATTTTGCTGTCATTGGAATCTAATAGGAATCTGTGATGTAGAGATTCAGAAGGAGTTTCTTGAGGGATTGATCTTTGATCGAAAGCTGATGTATTAACTTCTTGGAATGGCAGAGTGCTTAATTGGCCTCACAAAAAGAGATGTTGTGCTTATTGGCTTTACCTGCCTTTAACTGAATCTGAGGGTGTCATCTTTTGATCTTTACTAGTTTGATGGCCCGTGCAATGCCCGGGCTACTTATGTTTAAATGTTAAAATAATGTAAACGAAATTTTTATCTAAAACCTAAAATCTCATTTCAAACACCTGTGGCCCTGTGGGATATTTGTAACGTAATTAGAAGTCACCTTTAAAAACCTAAAATCATGTTTCGAACACCCGTGGGATTTTTTTAATGTAATTAGATGGAAAGTTACATTTCAAAATCTAAAGTCCTGTTTCGAACACCCGTGGGATATTTGTCATGTAATTAGATGGAAAATTAGCTTTCAAAATCTAAAATCTCATTTCGAACACCCGTAGGATATTCGTAATGTAATTACACGAAAAATCACCTTTCAAAACCTAGAATCCCATTTCGAACACCCGTGGGATATTTGTAATGTAATTAGAGGAAACGTCACATTTCAAAAGTCAAAAGTCCCATTTTGAAACACCCGTGGGATATTTGATCAAATTGCCATAAATCAAGTAATTATAATATTACATAACTAATTTCCATAAATCAAGTGATTAATAATGTTATTTTATTAGAATAATATTACCATATAGTATCTACTTACCATATCCTATTTTGGATGAACTTTATTTACAATATAATAATATTATTATATGCCACGTGTCAGCGTGGGAATTGAGCGGGTTCAGGATTACATATATATATTAGATTAGATATTAGATGAGTTAGAATCTCTAGAAGCTCTTGGATCATAGAATTGGGATGAATTTCAAGTTCAGTTTTTGTGTGTTTTTTTTTTTTTTGGGGTAGACTATTGGAGTCTATGGTGACTATCACAACATATGTCACACTCTTGGCAGGATTCATGTTTCGTTGGCACATTCGGCTGTGTTGTTGATCTTTGGCATTGTTAGATTTGGCCAAGGAGATCTCTATGACATTGCTTGTCTCCTGCCATATTTCTTTGATATCTCTACTCTTTTACCCTACTTAGAAGAGGGACCTGGTCAATCCATAAAGGGTTCCCAATGCTGTCTTAGTGTCTTGAATTAAACCCTATTTCTTTTTGATTGGATGACCTGGTGACCAACAAGTTAGACTTTTAGATATTACTTCTGGTCATGTCATGATCCTTCTTAAAACCGGAAACTCATATGAGACATGAAGGCCCTTCGTGCAAGGAAGAACTACAACTAGAGGTGATGCATGAGGTATTGTTGGAGATGCAATGATGAATGTTCTTTAATTTTTTTTTTTTTTTTTTTTTTTTTTTTTTTTTTTTTTTTTTTTTTTGGCAATTCCTTTAAGACAGAACGCGACATTGTCACAAAATGTGTCACATCTTATTGTGTTTTTTATTCACGTGTTAATTTCAAGACTTTGTATTGGGTAACTGAAATCGAATCACTTTTTGTCAGTAGCCATCCTCAGTAAGTCTCTGTTGATGACTTGCTGTTATTATCATTATTATTGCTGGGCAATTTGCTTTAGACGTATTAAATGAACTTTTCTATATGTTATTATCATTATTATTGCTGGGCAATTTGCTTTAGACGTATTAAATGAACTTTTCTATAAACCATAAGGTCCAATATGATTCTTTTGTTTGCAGGTGCGACATGTTGTTTTACTCTTGTGTCAATTTGTAAATTATTTGGAGGTCACAAAACTGCCTATCTATTACCCCTCGAAGGAAGAGAAAGATGATCCGAAACTATATGCCCGTAACTTGCGGAAGTTGTTGGCTAATGAGGTATATTTTATCGTTGAAAGTCAACTTGGTCATTTTGATTGTTGGAAATTATTTGAAAAGCTTTCCTCTATGCTAATTGATAAATTGTAAAAGCTATGTGAGAATTGTTTTGCTGATTAATGACATGCTTTACATTTGATGTTTCGAAATCTCTAGAGGTTTGTATTGTGGTCTAGTTAAAGACCATCCACATTAAGATGTGTTCAGAATTCCAAATTTTCGTGACTAAACCCTTGAAAATTTCTTGGGAAGAGACTGGTCTTTGTTTTTTCGAATTCTGACATCAGCTTCAGAAGGTATAGAGTAAACATTTTGTCTCCACGGCTAGGATCTAAGAATTGATTAGGCGGAAAAAGTTGTGTGGCTTCACGGATGCACTATGTGGTCTTTTTTTTTTTTGTTTTTTTTTTTTTATCAAGATGCACAATGTGTTCTATTACTGAATAAGAGAAACATGCTGATAGTGTCATGATGTTTATAATTTCGAGATCATTAATGTCTTCTCCTATACAAAACCCAAGGTTTAGCCCCAAATGATATGGTCAGCGAACATTAATATCTATTGCTCAAGGAAAACAAAAGTTTTTCTTTGCTTTGCTGCTGGACCGTGTTCTGGTACAAAAGGTTATATGTATGTTGCTGACTATCTGATCGTCAAGGGCATCTTTGTTGACCAAGATTTCTTGCTTCCTTGCAGGGTGACTTGATACTATCAGATATTGGCTTGCCTGAGAAGCGGATATATCATGCTGCTCTTAATGGTAATAATAGCCTGCCTAATGTTTTCCGTCAGAAAACCGATTGAATATATATGTCATGGCGTCTCGAATTGATACCTAGCTTTGCTTTTGTATAGACAGCAGCTTTAACATTTTCTCACAGATTTAGATGGTGTGATATATGTCTTCTGTATCCTAATGTACAAACTGGTCTCACATTCTTATATTAAATTTCTGTAGGCTTGGCATTTCCTTTCGCTCTTTAATTCTGAGGTCGGTGATTAACTTCCTGTAGAGTTTTATGCTAACCTTAAATCTGAACTACCTTTCTCGTGTTCATGCAGGTTTTTTTTCTTTGTGAAAGATTATAAGCGTTCGCCTCTGTATATCCATTGTCTTGTGTTTATTTAGAGAACTTAAGGGGGGGATAGACGAAACCTACGACGTGTTAGTAGTTGTAACGTCTTTGCAAAGACGTCTGAAGAGGTGGAGACATGCAATTATGCAAAGCATTTGTTACAAAACTTCATCCATCACTTGAGAGTTTGAAGGTCAAGGTGCAGTTTTATAGCTACAGCTAGTATTAGGGGGTCTCCAGTTTTGTCTGCGGATGTCAAGAATATAGATCCTGGTTGGAGACCCTGCTTACGATAATTCTAGCAATTGGCAATGAATATTGTTTCCATGTGAGATTAGAGCATTTACCAGAGGGCTTATGGACTTGTGGGTGATGAACGGTGCCTTAATAGTTTTAAGTTCTTAACGACATATTGCAGGTCAGCTGCTGGATAAGGGTACACATACAACAGTTGTATGAGGAATCTCAGCTGCTGGATAAGGGTACACATACAACAGTTGTATGAGGAATCTCATACAATAGTGGGTGTGGCACTCTCCTATTGGTCAATTTCAAAAAATGACATTTTTCCAAATGTTAACTTTTCATTAAAAAAAAGTTAGCTTATTTGATTCAATATGTGATTGGCCTAGTTTTTCAAAGTGTTTTTAATCCAAAAATTATAAACTTGGCCAAAAATAGTTTTTTTGAGAAGTTAAAAACTATTTAATAAAAGCCCATACTTAAATATTGACCCTAAGTAGAAGTACCAACTTGGTTTTTTTTTTTTTTTTTTTTTTTTTTTTTTTTTTTTTTTTTTTTTTTTTTTTTCAGTTTCTCTAAAAATAATCAATTTATGATATATTTTAATTTGACAAAAAAAAAAAAAAAAAATTCAAATGACAAATGAAGTGCCTCGATATTATGTTGAACCAAACACTCATTAGTCTTTCAAAAAATAGTTTTTATAAAAATCGATTATGTAAAATAAAAACAGATTTAGATACACCGGCCCAATAGACACTAAAATTCTAATTACTTTTACTTTTATTTAGTTTTTCGTTTGTGAAACAAAACCCCAAATTTTTGTTTTCCTTTCTCACTCTTCCTCTTTTTTTTCACATCTACTCTCTATCTTCTCCAATACTGTCCATACCCTCTACTACTTCATATGGACATAGGCTCAGAAAAAATTAAAATGAATTTGGTATTTGTAATGTCAAGTTTTGTACTACAACAAAATAAGAAAACAAATGAAGATTTTATTAATATCAGAACTGTTGCGTGTACAATCTCTCATTATCCTCTGAATTCTACTACGCAGTAGAGGTGCGCGTACGGTATACTACATAGGCGTGCGTGCGTGCGTGCGTGCTTGCTGTAGGGGGTGCATGCATCGTCCATGTGTGTTGTTGAATTTGAGTAGAGGTGCGCGTACGGTATACTACATAGGCGTGCGTGCGTGCGTGCGTGCTTGCTGTAGGGGGTGCATGCATCGTCCATGTGTGTTGTTGAATTTGAGAGGGTCGCAATACTAGCAGGGGACTGGAATCTCTTCTTAAAATTGATTGTTTGAACTCATGTTCATTGATTTGCAGCAGCACGTAAGTGGTTGTTGACTGTGTATGGCCGTGAGTTTATGGAGAATTGGTTTTCTTCTTTTCGGTTTTTCTAAACTCAAAAAAAATTAGAGGGACTCTACATATATAGAGTGGAAACCCTGATTCTCGGTGGGTTGTAGTCACAAATTAGTCTTTAGGTTTTATGCGTGACTTGGCCCGATTGCCTGTTTTATCCAGACCACAGTCCGTTTAACCTCATTTAGTAATTGGATCGATCTAGATATCATTTTGACAGGTCAGATTAATTAAATCAGGCTAAAATTTAATATTTACTCAAAATAATTAATTTATTTAATTTCCGACTCATTAACGAATTTTCAGTGCCTACAAATTGCCCCCTCGACCCCTTGTCACGTGCACCGTACAAGTGTTTGACGAGGTGAGGTTCTGACTCAATTGATTTCAACTTGGAAGTCGATGAACACTTTACTCATCGTAGGAGTGCTCACATGTTTTTTGATGTCACCCTATCATTTGTCAACTTGGCGGATAATGCTGGAACAACTTACGCTATCCTTGTAATATTGTAACCTTAACGGATAACGTAAAGTAGGGACTTGATGGATGCCATTTTCGCACCTTGGTAGGTTGACGTCCTATCATTTTGCGATTTGATATTTCCTATACCCAGTCGAACCGACTTGGCGAGGGTAATGGTAGAATAAGTTTGAGCCGAATGTCATTTCACTTACCTTGATAGGTGGACGTTTTTGAGGTCCAGTAATGAGGCCATCGATTTTGCTTGCCACCGTGTAGCCATCAGACTTAATGGGTCGAAGTAATTGTACTAAGGTTAGCATTATTGCGACTTCGGCATGCACGAGTACAACAAAGGAAAGTATGACCATTGTCAAATTTGAGTTGATACTTAGCCACAAGATGTTTTGTTAAAATGCAAAGAGCAAGCCGCTGAGGTAGGCGAGTTGTACCGTCAGGAAGAAACTTTTTGGCACATAAGAGCCTGAGTGAACGGGTTGAGAGACGGGGATAAAAACACAACTTACTTTAACCACAAAGCAAGCCAGCGGAGAAAGCGCAATTTTATAAAGGGCTTGACAAGTGAGGATGTAGCGTGGCATACAGCGGAAAAGGTGATTGAACAAATGATTACAAATGATTATTCTGATTTGTTTTCGACATGTCCACGGTTCGGCTTCGAGGATGCGCTTGAAGGTATCACGAACAGAGTGTCCATGGAGATCAACAGAGAATTAGACCGTGAGCCGAATGAGGAAGAAATCTTTATGGCAATAAATCAAATGCACCATCCGAACCGACCATCCTCTCCCGAAACAATGTAATTTCAGGAACTCTAAAACCTGTAAACCAACCCTCAAAGCGAAATAAGTACACGGATTGGAACTGGAAGTTCAAGAACAGGCGGCTGGTATACTACTATAATGAAACTGCCTTTTATTTTTTATTATTTGGATAGTATTTCTGTTGGCTTCTAACAAGACCCCTGGCTCCGACGGTATGCACGCCTTAATTTACCAAAAGTTTTGTATCGTTGGGGGAGATGTAGTTTCTTTTATTGAAAGATGGTCGAGACACAAGGAGGACCTAAGTGACTTAAACCAAACATCCATTGTACTGATTCCCAAATGCAAGGACCCTAAATGTCTTGTTGAGTATAGACCAATTAGACTTTGTAACGTCCCTTATAAAATTGTCTCAAAAACGCTTGCTAACAAATTGAAATCTCATCTATCCGGCCTCGTGTCTGAAAATCAGAGTGCTTTTGTTCCTGGGCGTTGATTACGGAAAATGCATTAGTGGCCTTCGAGACCTTCCATGCCATGAAACGTAGAGGTGAGGGGAAGGAGGGCACGATTGCTCTCAAGCTTGATATAAGCAAGGCATATGACCGTATTCAATGGAGTTTCTTAGAGAGTGTAATGAGAGAATTTGGTTTTATTGATAATTGGAATGACAGAGTAATGCAGTGTGTTAACAGTGTCCGTTTTTCCTTTTACTACAATGGTCAGGTCAGGAGATCAGTGGTACCTACCCGTGGCTTGAGACAGGGGGTCCGATATCCCCTTATCTCTTCATTTTGTGTGCTGAAACTTTTTCAACATCACTTTTGAAAGCAGCTAGTGAAGGAAAAATTCATGGTGCTCGAGTGTGCAGGGATACACCGCGTATTTCTCACCTTTTTTTTTTTTTTTTTGCAGACGATAGCATTCTCTTTGCTCGTGCAAACCTCCAAGAATGTTCTGTTTTAGCTAATATTATTAGCCAATATGAGAGAGCATCCGGCCATAATATGAATTACGCCAAGTCTGAGGTTTGTCTTAGCAAGAATGTGACGACTACAAGGAGAGGTGAGATTCTGAGTGTGTTACAGGTACGCGAGGTGGACAAGCATAAGAGGTACTTAGGCCTACCTACGATCATTGGTAAGTCTAATAAAGTGGTTTTCACAGTTTGAAGGAGTGGATATGGAAAAAGCTGCAAGGTTGGAAAGAAAAACTTATGTATGCCCCCGGCAAAGAGGTCGTGATCAAAGCGGTAACCCAAGCCATCTCAACTTATATGATGAGTGTGTTTCGTATTCCAGATACTTTGTCACATGAGATTCAATCCATCCTAGCATGTTTCTGGTGGGGTGCTCGAGGATCAGAGAGAAATATTCACTAGAAGACTTGGGAGCATCTTTGTTTACCGAAGAGTGAGGGAGGCTGATGCATGGGATTTATGGGTTTGTGCTAATAACAAGAAGTTCAAGACATCTAATAGGTTTTTAATTCATAAGGCCAATTTTCAGCTTAGATATCTTCGAAATAATTCATTGTTTCGACGTAAAATCGATTGGATAATAAAGTTCATGATTTTAGCTTTACAAAAAGTGGTCATATGCCTTAATTGGTTAAGTAACGAAGGAGATATGCCCGTTTAAATTGTTGAGCTGTCCAGTATCTACGCGGGTACACTAGGATGGGTGAATTTGGTATAATTCCTAAGCTAGGCACGTCCAAGGAAGTTTTTAATAGATATAATTCTTATTATTATTTAGTTTCCTATTAATAAAGGAGCCTATAAGGTTTCCAAGTTATTCTAGTAGTAATTAGGAAAGTAACCTACCTAATTCGGTCTAGTGAGTCGGAATTAAGGAAAGATCCACAATAGAACCTTATCTTAGCTTATTCCATAGAGTCTATTTAGTATAAGTAGAGAGTCTTATTGTATTGTTATAGAGAACATTCAGATTTTGAAAAAAAAACATCGAAGAGTAAAAGGGAGTTTCCTTCAAATTTTGTGGTGGTTGCTTGCGGGCAACAAACTCATGCTTGAGTTTTAAATCCTTTGCGGAGGAACGAAATAAGGGTTGCGGCGTTTTGAATTCGACAGATTCAATTACTTGGGTATTGGATTATATCTTTACTTTGTTTTCTTTTGTTTCTTTCCATACAAACTCAAAAACACAAAAATAAGTTCTTTTACTTATAATTCCGCTGCAAAAATTCTTAATATTGTTAGGCCTTGATTAGCATACGTATCAAGTGGATCGCCGTACGCATCAGAGGCAGGGGGTCTCGGGACTTACAGATGTTCAACCATGTTCTTTTGGAAAAGCAAGGTTGACGACTTATCACAAATAAGTCGTCTCTTCTTTTTAGAGTTTTAAGCGCCAAATACTTCGAGAATGGAGAGTTCAAAGATGCACGGAGAGGTTTCGACCCTAGTTACACATAGAGAAGCATTTGGGGTGCTAAGGCTCTCTTGCTTGAAGGTCTTATGTAATATCCCGAAAATTCGGAATATTTTAATAATAATCTCTTAGTATTATTAGCTAATTTATTCTAGCGGAAAAGAATTATTTGTTATTTCGCGAGTCGTTTTCGAAAATGGGATCGGGAATTGGTTCTAAATTTGGACTTGCAATTTGGGTTTTCCATTTCTAAATTGGGTCACTTTTACTTATAACAATCATACACCAACTCAATACTAAGTTGGCCCAAACAACCAATACCAAACCCAAAGAGAATAAGGAAATCAGAAAACTGAAAAAAAAAAAAGAGAAAAAAAAGGAAAAAAAAAATAAAATAAAACTAAAAACCCTCTTTCTCACTCCTCTACCCGACACACCCCTTCCTTTACAAATCACCCCTGTTTTTCCATTGCCTTCTCACGCACGCCACACACCCCGCGCACACATCGCTGGTTGCTTAAGATGCTTACCCAGCCACCAGTTCCCGTTTGTTCCAACCACCTCGCTGCCACTCTTCTTCCTTCTTCCTTTGCCGTGGGTAACGCCCTTCGTCCCTGTTTTCGCTCTTGTAATCAAACATGATTATTGAGTCGTTTTTAAAACTTTAATTCGTGTTTAATCGTTACTAATAGTTGTTATACTTAGTGGGTAATCGATTTGGGTTAGTTTTATGCACAAAGAATTGATCTTGATGCTTGTTTTGCGTTGATTTTCAGTAATCACGAATTTGGGATTAATTAGCTTAATCGTTCGAATAGGTTCAATTAGTTTCGAAAATTATGATTTTAGAATTATATATATATATATATATATATATATATATATATATATATATATATATATATATATATATATATATATATATATATATATATATATATATATATATATTATATATAGGTTCAATTAGTTTCGAAAATTATGATTTTAGAAGTTTTAATTTCGTGAGAAGTGAGAAGTAATCTCAACCCTCCATCTTACCTTAATCTAGTGGTCTAAATTAAAACTGAAATAAAAAGAAAATAAAAATAAAAAGACCCACTCCCTTTTCATTTTCTCTCTCCTCCCCAACCCCCCCACCCACCCAACCGAGACCACCACATTCCCGCCAAAGCCTGTCGTCGACCACCGAGCATGACTAAGCCACCGTGATCGTCGGAATACTCCGACCTCCCCTCCTCCGTTCCCACAGGTCGCCGCCCCTTCCTTTTCCCCCATTTCCTCGTTTTTCCACTTCGAAAATTGGGGGAGGGGCGGCGAACGTCGGGGGAGAGGCGGAGAACGTCGGGGGAGGGGTGGCTAACGTCGGGGAGGGGCGGCGGATCATCGGGGAGGGCGGAATTCGTGGTGGTTTAAAATGAGTTTGAGGAGAGAGAATTGGTCGATTGGGGATGTCAAGTGGTCGGCGGGGGGAGGGACCACCACCAGTGGGCTGGCGGCAGGACGGCGAGTATGGTGGTGCTGGCCGGCTTGATCGGAGTGGTGGTTGGTGAACGTGGCCGGTGGTGGGAGGGAGGTGACTGGTGGTGGCGGGTGGAAAGGGGAGGAGAGAGGAAAAAAATGTGGGTTGATTTTTCAGTTTTTTATTTTTTTATTAAAGTTGGATTTACGTATTTTGGTTAGCGGAGTTAAGTTGGAGTTACGTGTTTTAATTAGTAGTGTTAAGTGGGAGTTACGTGTTTTAGTTAGTGGAGTTACGGGTTTTAATTATGGAGTTAAATTGAGTTATGAGTTTTAATTAGTTGAGTTACGTTGTACTTACGTGTTTTAGTTAGTAGAGTTAAGTTAGAGTTACGTGTTTTACTTAATAGAGTTAAGTTGGAGTTACGTGTTTTAGTTAGTGGAGTTACGTTTATTTGTTATTGGAGTTACGTGTTTTTGTTAGTGAAGTAAAGTTAGAGTTATGTGTTTTAGTTAATGGAGTTAAGTTGAAATTACGTGATTCAGGTAGTGGAGTTATTAGAGTTACGTGTTTTATTTAATGAAATTAATTTGGAGTTATGTGTTTTATTTCATGGAGTTAAGTTTGAGTTATATGATTTAGGTAGTGGAGTTATTTGAGTTACGTTTTTTATTTAATGAAATTAAGTTGGAGTTATGTGTTTCCACTAGAGTTAGACAATTTAGTTAGTAGAGTTACGATTGGAGTTATGCATTTTAGTTACTGCAGTTACAGAAAATCAATGGCTGAGATTATTTTTTCACTTCTCACCAAATTATCACTTCTCACTGGATGGAGCCCCTTATATATATATATATATATATATATATGGCGAGATCAGGTGCGAACTCATGCTTGCGTGAGAACTGCGCACTCCCATAGAGTGACACAGAATAACACATACAATGACACGCGCGTATTATACGCAAAAATTAAAAAAAACAAAACAAAAAAGATAAGCAGCCTTCCCTCTTCCCGTCATTCTCTTCACTCACTGTCTCTCTCCTCTTCCTCCCATCTCCTCCTCTTTCTCTCTCATCCAAAATCCCCAAAAACTTTACAAAAATTCATCAAATTTCTCAAATCTGTGTTTCGAATTTACATAGAATCACTGCGAATTTAGATCAAAGATGAAGAACGCCTAAAATTAGGTTCTTGAAACGAGAATATGATGGTAAAATCAAGCGAAATCACGATCTCTATTTGTTCGATTCGATCGGATTTAGTAACGGCTATTGTGTAAAGATTGAGATGAGATTATGCATCATGAAATCATCAAATAAGTGGATCGCGGCGAACATTACATTTGATTGCATGCTAATGAGGTCAAAATTCTAGGTCATATTTCTTTACATTTCGAATCTTACTTTTTTCGATTTCATGTAATGTTTGAGGAATTTTGATTTTGTTCATCTATATGTGTGACGTATTTTGATTTATAATTTGTTATTGTTTGTTCATTCATTTGTTCTAGTTTTTGGATTTATAATTTAGTGGAAAATACAATGACACCAACTAAACAAGATGATGACACTATGTTTTGAATATGAGTTGAACGATCTAATTTTAAAATTAAATTTGTAGGTTTGAGATTTTTAGATTTTGTTGAAAATACAATGACACTTACTGAACAATAAAATGACACTAGGATTGATATTAATTTTTAGAGTGAAAACATCATGTGTCATTCTATGCTAGTTCAGTGTCACTGGATGTTGGATCTCTTGTCACTGTATGTGATGCTTGAGTAATTTTAGAGTGAAAATCGTTTGTGTCATTCTAGGGTAGTTAAGTGTCACTGGATGTTAGGTGTCTTGTCCCTGTATGATGCTTGAGTAATTCTAGAGTGAAAATCGCCTGTGTCATTCTATGGTAGTTCAGTGTCACTGGATGTACAAACGTGTGTCACAGTATGTACAAACATGTGTCATTCTATGGTTGTGCAATTCGATGAACAATCTTGTGTCACTCTATGGACAAACTTGTGTCACTGTATGTACAAACGTGTGTCATTCTATGGCTAGCTGTGTAATTCTATGAACAATCTTGTGTCACTGTATGGACAACGTGTGTCATTGTATATACAAACGTGTGTCATTCTATGGTAGTTAAGTGTCACTGGATGTTACGTGTCTTGTCACTGTATGATGCTTAAGTAATTCTAGAGTGAAAATCGTCTGTGTCATTCTATGGTAGTTCAGTGTCACTGGATGTACAAACGTGTGTCACAGTATGTACAAACGTGTGTCATTCTATGGTTGTGCAATTCGATGAACAATCTTGTGTCACTCTATGGACAAACCTATGTCACTGTATGTACAAACGTGTGTCATTCTATGGCTAGCTGTGTAATTCTATGAACAATCTTGTGTCACTGTATGGACAACGTGTGTCATTGTATGTACAAACGTGTGTCATTCTATGGCTGTTTAAATCCATGAACAATCTTGTGTCATTCTGTGGACACACTTGTGTCATTCTATGAAGTAACATGTGTCGCCTGTTTGGATTATAGGTATTAGGTAATGTTTTGTTTATTGCCAAAGCCGATTAGCTCAATTGTAAGAGCCTTGTGCGATGCACAAGAGTGTGGGTTCAACTCCCACATCGGTTGTAATATAACAATGATTTTTTTGGGGGAGTTTACGATTCAACAAACCAATCAATTCCCAATTTTTTTCTGACTTTGGGTTTTGAATGTATTCCGATGTGTGTCATAAAAGGTTAGATTCTTGTTGTCGTTTAAATGTTGTTGTCGTTTTGATTATTGTCTACTAAGAGTAACTTGTCCAAGAGTAACAATAGGCCAAAGAAGAAGGAAATAGGAGTCATTGGTACTGGTTTCTATTTTTGATTTTTGAAACAGTTGCTCAGCTCATAAATACATTCGTCTATGTGGGAATCGAACCCACACCTTGTGCAATAACAATAGCACAATGCTCTACCATTTTGAGCTAATAGACGCGATAGGAGGATAAGACATTCAGAGTATATTAACATGATTACGTTGACTAGATGACTTGTTAAGAAGAATTAAACGATCATCAAGTACTAGAACTATTTCTTAAAGAAAGCAAGCCTAATGTGGTCCTTTCCTATTAGTTCCTTTATGCTAAGGTGCAACTGAATAGTTTGTGGAGTTGATTAACACTCCAAACCTGCAATATTGTGTGATCAAAGATTCTTCTAGTCAAATCTAACTCAATATCTCAGCAGCTAGCTCAAAACAATAGTAATTTGCACAGCTCAAAACTAGACTTCTAGTCATGTAAGCAGAGATCTTTAAAGTCTAAACACAGAGTGACAGTCATAAAAAGAAGGCATCATCAGAAAACAGTAGACACTATGCATCGTCTAAAGACCAAGGATTCTTACACCAGTAAGTAAATATCCTACTAATTAGTAAGCCTCACACTCGCACCAGCTATTAGGTTGCATTGAAGACCACAAACTAAGAATGCTCACCACAGTAAAAAAACTATACTTATATCGGCAACATGCTTCCCGGTGATTTCTGAAACATGGCCTGAAATGAACCTCCGTCATTGCCGTCATCAGACATTCACGCATCAATTACCGGAAGGAATTAAACAAAGACAACAATTTTGCTATTAAGGGCAGCCCCTCAGCAACGCGACGGTCATAGAAAAACAATAAAAATACACACATGTGCCATTTTCTATATCTCCAACAACCAACCAAATTTGCTATATATCCAACAACGACCACACCACAACAACCACAACCACAGCCAAAACAACCACCACCACCACCACTACCACAACAACCACATGACACAAAGTGTCCATAGAACGACACCTCTTTAGAATGACACCCAATGTCCATACAATGACACAAGACTGTCCATTGAATGTTACCTCCGTGCAATGACACCCACAGTCCATGCAATGACAGTAGAGTGTCGATACAATGACACAAGAGAGTCCATACAATTCGCCAAATTAATCACTACTTAAACAGTGCTACTGTACATTTCAAAATTCAAACATCAACAAATATAAACATCGCAGTAGCCAGGTCGCCAACGGCGATTTGAAAGACGGAGAGTGAAGACAATAACCAAAGAATTAACCGCAAACCTCAAAATTTAATTAAGCAACATTTTTATTGAATTAAACTGAAATAAACTAAAACTAAACTGAATCAAACTAAAAATTGCAACATTTAGATTATTTGAAAGATTCATAAGATTGATAACGTATTTATCAAATTATACGCAGAGTCTCGCCGAAAAATCAACTAATGTAATTGATTTAATTAAATTAATCAAATTAGGTTTTAGTTATAACAAAACAATTAAAACTGAAAATCGATCCGAAAACATACCATAATCAAATGAGTAGGACATATTTGTAGATCCGAATAGTCGCCGCCGGCGATTTGAAAGACGGAGAGTGAAGACAATAACCAGAGAATTAACTGCAAACCTCAAAATTTAATTAAGCAAAATGTATATTGAACCAAACGTTTATGCCGTCGTCGCTCGCCACACCCGGAGCCGGAGAAAATTACAGCCGCGGTCACCGCTGCCGTCACGTCATCACTGTAGTTCGATAAACATTCAAATCAAAAGGTGGAGAGAGAAAAGAGCTGAATCTAACCAAAATTGATAAAAGAAAACAACGAATCATGAAGAAAATCACAAATAATAGCAAACCTAAATCGATGATACATCAAAGATCAACGACGAGGTTAGAAACGCAGCAGCGTTCACCAGACGCGACGAAGGTAGCAGAGAAGACGACGACACGACAGAATTGGAGGTGGCGTAGGGCGAGGAGAGAGAAATTGCGAAGAAATGTCGTGAAGCTGGGAAGAGGAAATGAGAGGAGAGAGAAATTGGAAGAGAGAGAAACAGAAAATGCAAATGATGGGAGTTGGTGGAAGTCAGTAGGATATTTTCTTTTCTTTTTTTATTAAAAGGCCACATGTCTTAATCTGGAGCGTCAAAAATCCTTGATCGAACGGCTATTATGAGGTGCGTAGTACTCACCTAAGGATGGGTACTCTTATGATCCTCATTCTCTCTCTCTCTCTCTATATATATATATATATATATATATATATATATATATAGAGGGACTGCATCCGGTCAGAAGTAACCTTAATGTCAGAAGTCAGAAGTGATAACTGCACTACTAAATTAGCTAACCGTACCTATATAACTGCACTAACTAAATTCTGTAACTCCATTAACTCTACTAACTCCATCACATAACTCAGCTAACTGTGAAAGTCACCACCAGACCACTGCCGGACCACCACTGCTGACCACCGCTGGACTACCGTTGACCGCCGTCGGACCACCGTTGACCGCCACCGGACCACCTTTGACCGCCGCCGGACCATCGTTGACCGACGTCGGACCACCGTTGACCACTGTCGGACAACCAGTGACGGTGGTTGGTACGGTGGTTGGGTTGGGGTGGTGGTGGAGTTAGTTGATATAGTTAGTGGAGTTATAGAGTGAGTGGAGTTATAGAGTGAGTGGAGTTATGAGAGTTAGTTAGTGCAGTTATAGAGTTAGTGGAGTTAGCTGGGGGAGGGGATTTTCGCGCGTTATCTCAGCCGCTGGATGATTATGATGGATGCTCCAGATTACTTCTGACTTATGACTTTAAGAGTATTTCTGACCTGATACAATTCCTATATATATATAGAGAGAGAGAGAGTGAGGATCATAAGAGTACCCCTTATTAGGTGAGTACTGTGCACCAATTAATAGCCGTCCGATCATCTACATCCGACGCTCAACAACAAGTCGTACACGTCACTAAGGGTAATTTAGTAATTCCCGATATTAAACAAACCCCTCCTCTCTTGTCATTAGTTTCTCTCTCCTCTCATTCATAATTTGTAAACCGCACTCTCACTTTCTCTCTCCCAAAAATTCTCCCAAGTGATGGCGAAACTCCGGCGACGACCGTGAAAATTACCTGGTTCACCTCTCCTTCAGCAGCTCCCTTCTCCGGCGCCACCTCTTTCTCCTCGAAAATTTCTCTCTCCTCTCCCGCGCTCTCATCTCACCTACTTCCTCACGTCGACGCCGCCTCTCTCTACTCGCCGTCGTCATTGCCAATGTTTCTCTACTCGCCGTCGTCAATCTTTTCTCTGTCAATCGGTAATTTTACGTTATTTTTTCGCCTGAAATTGATTTGATTATGCTAGGTTTTAATTTTATTTGTAGATTTGATGATTTGATTGAATGATTGTTCGAATTACAGGGACGACGGCGACGGCAGCGATCGACATTTTCTCAGATCTTTTATCCCTGCCGCCGCCGCGCTGCTATCTCCTCTCGTTATAATTCTTCGTCTGTCGCCTCGTCGCTGCCACCACCACCTCCTTCGCGTCTGGTGCACGCGCTGCGAAGAAGTTTTTACGGCGAGATTTGATCGACATCAACGATGATCTCAGGTTAGTTTATAATCCTACTTTTCCAATTAACTCATCTTGTGCTCATGTTAGTTTGTATATTCAATTTTGAGTGTGTGATTGAAGCTAATCAATACAATTTATATATATTTAGGTCGAATCAAATCGAAATGTAATTTGCAACGTTTTCATTTTCCGATTAATTCTTTTAGCTTTTGCTAAATCGGCGGCGTTCATACTCTGCGTTGTTCAGATCTACTATCTTTTGATTTTCCGGCGAGATTCTGCATTTTTTTTTTTTTTTGGTGTTTAGATTGATTTTGTGACTTTGATTATGAGCGATTTAATTTGCTGAGAGAGTGCTAGAAATGAGTAGCAGGTGTTTGATGAAATGCCTTAGAGAAGCTTTCATTGCTGCGTAAATTAGTTTTATGTGTGCTAAGTTGAACGTAGCAAAATCTGTCATTCTATGGGCTATGTTTGTGGTTGTATGAATTAACTGTGCCATTGTATGGACACTCTTGTGTCATTGTATTGACAATGGGCATCATTGGATGGAGGTGTCATTATATGGACACTCTTGTGTCATTGGATGAAGGTGTCACTGTATGGACACTCTTGTGTCATTGTTTGGCAAGTCAGTGTCACTGGATGGAGACTCCTGTGTATTGTATGTATAGTTCAGATTTCGGTAGATTGCTGTGTCTCTAATATTTACTAGTACTAGTAGTGATGTGAAAGTACTTGGTTATGGTGTCGTGGTTACTTAAAGAGGTTATAATTGGTGTGTCTAGTAGTTTGGGACCTGGGTTGTATGCTATATATTGGTGGCCTTTATCTGTTGCAGTGATTTCTCGTTGGAGTTGTACTTGATGGAGTATTGGTCTTGCTTGTTATTGGAGATCAATACTGTCTTGATACCTCTAGTTTTTACATATCTTGTGAGTCAGACTGTGATGTAACTAGTGGTGGATGTATCTAGCATCTAGCCATACGGTTAAGTTGCTAGACTAAATGCTTCGGTGATGGTGGTGGTGTAAGAGTATATGTGGTGGTTGGCTTAGTCTTTTCGCGTTTTAATTGCACCTTTTTATGTTGGCCTCTTCTCTCTTTTTGATTTGTTCTATATCCAGTCACTACTTGGTGTCTTATACTTTCATTTGGGGAGTATGGTCTCTTAAAACTTGGGAGGAGTAAGTTTATGAATTTTGAATTATGAATCTTCTGTCTAGTAGTGAATAACTTGTGATCTTTGCAGCTCGGGTTTTATGTTGTAAAGTTGTATGGTAGATGCTGTGGTTGAAATGTTTTGTAGTGGATTGGTGTGTTTTTTAAGAAAGCTTTGTTGCCTTCTCTGATGGCCTGTTGGTAGGCCTCTGTTTTGGTGTAGCTTTCACGCTTTATAGTTGCTTATTTGTTGTTTGAATTCGACATGTGCTATTATGCATATAATGGTTCAAAGGTCGTTAGAGGGTTTGTGCTATTTGCACATTGGTGTGGGTTCGAATCCCACACGGCCTAGTTGCCGGCTTTGTGATGCTTTCTTTTGTTATATTCTGTTTGTTTCTAACTTATGGTTAAATGTTATGTTTCAATACAGCAGGATGTATGTTCTTTTGGCTAGGTAAATGTGGCTTGGTTTTTCATGATTTCGTCGTAGGCATAACTTCTTTAGGATGATCTTTGACTACTGATACCACAACTTCTTAGGAAAACCTGGACTAAAGCTCTACAAATAGCCAATGTGGAAGTTGAACCCACACAATTCATGCTATCGCATGATGCTCTACCGATTTTGAGCTAATAGGCTTTCCTAAAGTGGAGTAATGAACACACTGATCAATTGCCTGAATCTTTTTTTGTTCGCACTTCAGACATATACATGGTACAATGAAATCAGTGGTTCAGCTGACTCGCCAAACAGCAGCAAAAGACTGTAAACACACACAATAGCAGCAAAGCACGCTTTTAAAGTACTGCAAAATAAAAGTAGAATGCCAACACAGAACCTCACACTCTCACAGTCATGATCAATAACATTAGAATTCGACAAACAAACATCAAACTTTTGAAAATTCATATACAATTGAATCTGAAGCACACAAAAGATACGGCTTCACAGAAATTTTCAGGCATCTCCATCAGAACAGGATCAGTTTGTGAATAGCTCACTCCGAACACACCATAAATCATCAGAAACTAGGTCCATCCACTCCGTTTGTCATAGAGTGACACACGTTCCTTAATAGAGTGACACACGTTCCTCAATAGAGTGACACACGTTCCTTCATGAAGTGACACAGGTTTGTCCATAGAATGACACCGACATAGAATGACACAACCATAGAGTGACACACGTTTGTCCATAGAGTGACACACGTTTGTCCATCAAGTGACGCACAATTGTTCATAGAATTACACAACCATACAATGACACACGTTTGTACATAAAGTGACACGGGTTTGTACATTAAGTGACACACGTTTGTCCATAGAGTGACAGAGACTGTTTTTTACTCAAAATTAATCTTAAACCTAGAGTCATTTTATTGTTCAGCAAGTATCATTGTATTTTCCATGAAATCTAAAAATCTCAAACCTATAAATTTAATTCTAAAATTTGATTGTTCAACGAATATTCGAAAAATAGTGTCATTATATTGTTTAGCTAGTGTCATTGCATTTTCCACGAAATTAAAAATCCAAAAACCTAGAATAACATGAACTAACAACTGTTATGATTCTAAACAGCAAAAAATTGATTCTAACAAACAAACAAACATTCTGAGTATAAGCAAAACAAATTAATCTCGAAATTTTCATTAAATTTGCAAATGCTCAAATTTTCAACCTGATTCGAGATTGATTTGAGCATTTTTGAACGGAAAATCAATAGAAAAAGCACAAAAAAAATTTCTAAAAGCAGTAAACAAAAATCAAATCCTGCTACATATTCTGGACAAAGAACAACAAATTGAAACAAATCAAGCATTTTCTTCAGAAATCGAGAAAAAGAGGTGCGTCATAAAGAAATTACAATAAAAAGCAAATAGAAATCTCACCGAATGTGCGATTCGTATATTGATTTTACGCGTTCTCATTATTGATGTAGATTCGCTTTGATTCCATGTAAATTCGAAGCCCAAATCTGAGAAATTTGATGAACTTTTGTGAAGTTTTTAGGGATTTGCAAGAGATTGAAGAGAGAGAAAGAGTAGGAGGGAGGAGGATGAGAGAGAAAGTGATTAAGATTGTTGTGATCAAAGGGAAGTCGGGAATGCTGACCCCTCTTTTTTTTTCATTTGTTCAATATACGCGGCTGTCATTCTATGTGACACAGAGTGTCACTATATGCAAACGTGCATGTCACACATACGAATCCACCTCATCAGTCACATAAACAAATCTACAGCAAAAATGAGACTACAAAGACTTGAACCTGTGACCTCCCTGTGAAATTGAAACACATCAACCACTATGCCAATTGATTTTGTTGATGCTATTATTAACATAATTATATATAAAGGGCATTAATGTTGTGGTTATAAATAAATATACATACATAAAAATCAAAATAATTTAGGGGTGATTGTGTAACAACCCTAAAATTTCGCTTAAACAAACTTGGAAATAGTTTAGAATTGTTATGCCGCAATTGACTACCGAGTTAATTGCTAGGCTAAGAATTCAGATACAATAAATCAAACGAGAAATAAACAGCGGAAGTCTTAAAATTGTCGAACTACAATTCTCAAAACTCTAATCCAAAAGTACAACAATAAAATGAAAAGAAAGTCTTTCGAAAGCCCCAACATGCACGACTTCTTACGCAATCATCCACATCATCAAGACCTGTTAACTATGCCATCGAAGAATGACATAGGCCCCAGAATACGGTAGGGACAAACCGAGAAAAGAACGTCAGCACAGGCTGAGTAAGAATATTAAGCATAAGAATAACAAATAAGATACGCGCGTTGAGGCACGTAGCTAACAAGAACAGATTGACGATATAAATAAGGAAAATCAATAACAGTAGAACGGAATATCAAAGGAGCATTATTGTCGCTCGACACACACACACACACACACACACATATATATATATATATATACAGACGAGATCAGGTGCGAACTCCTGTTCGCGTGAGAACTACGCACTCCCATAGAGTGACACAGAGTGTCACATAGAGTGACACGCACGTATTATACGCAAAAATAAAAATAAAAATAAAAAAAAAAAGAAGAGAAAGGGAGTCTTCCCTCTTCCCGTCATAATCTTCACTCACTTTCTCTCTCCTCTTCCTCTTATCTCCTGCTTTTTCTCTCTTTTCCAAAATCCCCAAAAACTTTACAAAAATTCATCAAATTTCTTAAAATCTGGGCTTCAAATTTACATAGAATCACTGAAAATTTAGATCAATGATGAAGAACGCCTAAAATCCGGTTCTTGAAAGGATAAGATGATGGTGAAATCAGGCGAAATCGCTATCTCGATCTGTTCGATTCGATCGAATTTAATAACGGCTATTGTGTAAAGATTGAGACGAGATTATGCATCACGAAATCATCAAAGTGGATCGCATCAAACATTTTGATTCATTTGATTGCATGCTAATGAAGTCAAAATTCTAGGTCAGATTTCTTTACATTTCGAATCTTACATTTTTCGATTTCATGTAATCTTTGCGGAATTTTAATTTTTTTCATCTATATATGTGACGTATTTTGATCTATAATTTGTTATTGTTTGTTCATTAATTTGTTCGTGTTTGTTCGTGTGATTCAACGTTTTTGGATTTAGAATTTCGTGGAAAATACAATGACACCTACTAAACAAGATAATGACACTATGTTTCGAATATGAGTTGAACGATCTAATTTTAGAATTAAATTTGTAGTTTTGAGATTTTTAGATTTCGTGGAAAATACAATGACACCTACTGAACGATAAAATGACACTAGGTTTGAGATTAATTTTTGGAGTGAAAACAGCATGTGTCACTGTATGGACAAAGGTGTGTCACTGTATGTACAAACGTGTGTCATTCTATGGCTAGCTGTGTAATTCTATGAACAATCTTGTTGCGGTGGCGGACGACGAAATTTTGGCGGCGACGGTCACTAGTTGCGGTGGCGGTGGTTGTGGTTGTCCATAAAATGACACAGGGTTTTGCATAGAATGACACATGTTTGTCAATAGAATGACACTGGTTTGTCAGTACAATGACACTATGGGCACTTCGTTGTTATTGGTGGTTTGCCCATAGAATGACACAGGTTTCTCAATATAATGACACAGGTTTCTCAATGGAATGACAAGCGGTGTTATTGTTCAGTGTCATTGTATGAATTGTGGTTTTGATAGCTCATTTGGTAAAGCATTTGTGTACATACACGAATGTCGTAGGTTCAATTCCTACATGAGTTCTAAATTTTCATGTCATTCTATAGACTTTCTGTGTCATTGTATGTATGTGTTATTCTATGGATGTTTTGTGTCATTGTATGTGAGTGTCACTCTATGTGACACTGTGTGTTACTCTATGACGGTGCGCAGTTCTCACGCGAGCAGGGGTACTCTTATGATCCTCACTCTATATATATATATATATATATATATATATATATATATATATATATATATATATATATATATAAATCTGTACATAGTACAAACCAATAAATTAAGTTTATGTAATCGTTCGTTTCGACCAGGGTCCTACCCCACATCCACCACACTATCGAACTTAGTTCGAGAATAACCCCGAGTGTGCACACCCCTCGCAAGATAGGCCGGTAGGACGAGATCCCATCTAGGAGGAAGACTATTAGGAAGTCGGTAGGTAATCCGACCTACAAAGTACCTTGATCGGAAGTAAATAAAACGATGATCGGTCAAGCCGCATCATCGTACCCTAGGTGGTATAATCTCATTTTCTTTTTATTTAAACCAAACGTTAATACATTATTTGCAAGTATATTATTTGATAATTCAATTTGCATGATCTTAAACCTAATTAAGATACTAGAAGCGAAACACGAATTTAAACGATACAGCAAGAAACTACTCGGCCGAGGGGCCGAGTGGGGCGCACGGCCAAGAGCCGAGAGTCAAGCAAGAGCAGCCGGGGGCTGCTTGTGAAAGGACAAGGCCGAAAGGCCGAATTCGAGTATCAAGTGCGAGTGGAGATACGCTCATAAGATTAGTTAGACATGAATGAAGCGATAAACAAGAGTGAGCGCATTAATCAATTATAAGAATAATGAGCAATCATAAACATGAGCCAAATAGGGAGATTGATTAGTTGAGAGGATTTTTATCAATGTTCTTACCTTACTTATGATTAATATGGGGGTGGTCGAGCTAGAATGGAAGTTCCTCGAAAACACACCCTAAACACAAATAGTAAATAACGAATCACTCAACCAATGTACCAATCGATACTTGCACTACACTTGATTGACAATGAAATACACTCATACATACTACCATACATGATTAAAAACACTTAATTACAAAATAGGGGTTGCTCTACCATAAGCTTTTAAACGTTACATTTCAACCCCCAAATGATCTCCAAACAATACCAAATTTGCACAACACCTTTCCAAGTATACCAATAACAATAATCCACCATTCAATCACTAAAACAACAACATAAACACCCGAATTAGACAAAAATCAGAATTGGACAGAATACAATTTCATCAATTAAAACCTCATAAAATGTTCTCAAATCAAAACCATGGTTTACCCATCTCATAATAAGCATCTCCTCCAAATTTCACATAATTCCACCCATAAAATCACTCCCAAACACCCATGAACCCTAATTTAGAACCAATATTTCATGCACCAAAACTACAATTAAGCATGAATAGAGTTCATCAAAGCAATTCTCATCAACACTAGCATGATCAAACTACAATTGAAACGAAATTAGGAAAGCCCTAAATTGAATTTTATGAAAAAGGGGTTCAAAACTTACAACTCTTGATGTAAAATCAAGAGTGAGGGAAGGCAGGGCGAGGGCGACGCCGGCGGTGAGCAGGGGTGGTCGACGGTGGTGAGCGGCAGGGGAGGCACGCGAGTTCTCCTTCTCTTGCTCTTCTTCTTCTCTTCCTCTTTCTCTTTCTCTTCTTCTCTTCTGTTTCACGCGTATGTGGGTTTGATGGGGAAGGGTTTGGGGTTTTGTTCTATTTATTGTAGAAATAGGATGAGGGTTTAGTAAGGGTATTTTGGTAATTTTGTCAAACACTTGCCCAATTAGGAAAGCATCTCTAAACGGAAAGTATACCCAAATTTTCCAAAAATAGAATCTAATATCCCTACAATGAATTTCTCCCAATATCTTAGACAATTCAAATGACCTAAAAACGTGGGGTGTTACAGATTGATATAAATAGTGGTATATGATATCGTTCAAAATTGTGGTGAGAATAAATATTGAAATAACAATAAAGTGAAGAGGGAAGTTAAGACTAGTATCCACAAAAATGAGACTATGAAGGTTTGAACCTGAGACCTCAATGTTGCATTTAAACACTTCAACCACTAAGCCAATTGATGATTGTTGATTCTTTTGTTAACATAATCATAAATAAAGGCATTTAATGTTGAGATTATAAATATATATATGAAATGAAATATCAAAATAATTTATAGGGGTTTGGCATAAATCGTCTTATATGATATTATTCATAATCGTGATGAGAATAAATATTAAAATAACAAAATGTGAAGAAGAAAATATATACGAGAATCGGTATGTTGCAGTTTGGAGAAAAACAAAGACAAGGATGAGTAATATCGTAATCTCTCTATTTCACTGATTTGCGTATAAAACCAAACACACTAATTATTTTTTGTGACACTTTTATCCACACTACTCAATGAAGACGGGAAGGGACAAGGACATTGATCACTATGATACTAATCTGTCTATTTTTGTAATTTACGGGTGATTGATATAAATCGTGGTATGATATTATTCATAATCGTGGTGAGAATAAATATTGAAATAACAAATATGTGGGGTAATAAATAGAAGAATTACTATTAAGCGGTTTGACGAAGATTAAAGAAGTTGCCGACTAATATTGTAATATCTCTATTTCACTAATTTACGCATAAGATCAAACACAGTAATTAACGAAGACCGTGCGTAGCACGGTGTAAAAAATAGTAATTATAATTTGTCAATTAGAGTTCTTGGATTTAGTTGGAGATTTAAATTGGGTTTTGTTCAAGTTTGTATAAATTGTAAATTGGGGGAAATTGTGATTAATTGTTTCTTAATTAGGTTAGACAGCCCAAATTAATTATGATGATTAATATTAGTAATTATAACTTGTCAATTAGAGTTCTTGGATTTAGTTTGATATTTAAATTGGGTTTTGTTCAAGTTTGTAGAAATTGTAAATTGGGGGAAATTGTGATTAATTGTTTCTTAATTAGGTTAAACAGCCCAAATTAATTATGATGATTAATATTAGTAATTATAACTTGTCAACTAGAGTTCTTGGATTTAGTTTGAGATTTAAATTGGATTTTGTTCAAGTTTGTAGAAATTGTAAATTTGGGGAAATTGTGATTAATTTTTTCTGAATTAGGTTAAACAACCCAAATTAATTATGATGATTAATATTTCAAAATTTAGATTATTTAGGAATTTATAAACTGATTTTCTTAAATTAATTGATTAAATTTGTTTTTATGTAATTTTATGTAATTTAAGCATGATTTGTATAATTAAAACGTAATATAAATTAACAATTTAACGAAATAGTGCTCGGGAAAAAAATCTTAAACAAAATAGGTGGAAACAAAACTTGTTCAACAATATGGGGTGCACGTCACCCATATGTAAAACCGCTGAGGTCCTTGACGGTTTTAGAAATTTTTTTTTTTTGTTTTGCTGAACAGTAAACCGCCATGGGGCTTGGCGGTTTTACACTATGTAAAACCGCCAAGCTCCATGGCGGTTTTACAAATCACAATTTATTTTTTTTGGTTACTATTCATAAGTCATGAAACCGCCATGGTCCTTGGCGGTTTTATATTTAGGTGACGTGCACCCCATTTTGTTGAACAAGTTTTTTTTCGACCCATTTTGTTTAACATTTTTTTTTAGCATTATTTCGTTAAATCGTCCAATATAAAAAGTTTTTATAAATCCTAAATAAATTGCAATAATTAAGTTTTTTTTATGAGTTATTTTCTGTTTTAGAACTAATTTCAGGCCGTTGGGAATTTTTAAGATAAAATAAGTATTATTGAGTATTGATATTTAATTATTGAAGTAGAATTATAATTGTTGGCTAAATTGATAATGGTTGATTAAGAAATTGCATTGTGATGGGCATTGCATATAGGGTAGAGCTAACATAAGTAGTAGATGAATGATTGGTTGAGATTAGTATTAATTTGGGATTATTGATTGTATTATTGTAGCCCCTGAGTTCGTAGACGAAAAATACTAGTGACCGTTGTGCTGTCGTGTTCTTTTGTGCATTGAAAAGGTAAGCTAGCATGCTCAACCTTTCTTAAACTTGTAGAAACCTTTCAAGAATTACAAGCTAAGTGATTGGTGTGCTGGATGAAAACTTAGTATCATGTTAGGTGGAGAACGATTTATTGTTTTGATTATCATATCTTGATTGGATTGGATTGGACTATTGCATCGATATATTGTATGGTTTATGATTCAAAAGATGTTGTTGGGATTATTGTTGATGGGTGTGCAATTGATATTGATATGGCTGCATTATGAATGATTCTATGGTTATTGGAATATAAGCTTGTGTAAATGATCGATATTATAAACAAAATAAATAAATAAAGTATGTGGATACACGCTCATTATTGGTTTGAGTCGCATCAACTCCACTTTATTGGTTTGAGTCACATCGACTCCACTTTCTTGCCCCACCGCATCGGTTTTTAAGTGGGCTTGGCTCTAGTACTACTCTATTGGGTTAGCAATACTTAATAGAGGGTGTGCACACTTAAGGTCTAGTAGTCTTGTAGGGTATGGTTTGGTGAGTCGGCAAAGATTCGGCTCATCCACGTATATAATAGTATGGTTTGGTGACTCGGTTAAAATCCGGCTCACCCACTTACTAATGTATGAATATTGGTATGGTTTGGATGAGTTGTCAAAGATTCGACTCATCTCACTTATAAATTTGGTATGGATTCCCCATTAAAGATATAAAAGAATGATTTGGATTATATTAATGAAACGTTATACACTTGCTGAAGTTACTGTGATGTTTTTACTCTAGTGATTTGATTTGTATCAGTGATTGGTTTTGTGATAATGTGCTAAGTGTGTTTTCAAAAATAAAATTAAAACGTTTTCAAAATCTAGGTAAGGGTTTTGGTTTTCTACGAGTTGAGGTGTTAGCTTACACAATTTCACTGACTTTTTCAACTGTGGTTTTTGTGTTTTAAATTCACCACTAGTATGGAATAGATGATGCATTGCGGGGACGACGACTCACTAGATATAAGGAGGATTAAATAAAGCTTAGACTTTCAGCTATAGACCATCGATAATACTTAGACGATTTCATATTTCATATTTCGGATTGTTGTAATTTAATTATTGGTTTGTAATAGGCTATTTTAGACCATTAGACAATTATGTTCTCGCTTTTGAAATCTCCTTGCATTCGGGTCATTGACTTGAGTGCGGAGTGACACCTCCGAATTTCCTTATTTGTGTTTTGGTTTGCAGGCTATTACAGGAGATTTGTGAAAGACTTTTCGAAGCCAGCTAAGCCAATGACTATCGTAATGAAAAAGGCAACTAAATTTAAGTGGGACGAGTCGTGTGAACAAGCCTTCCAGATTTTAAAGACTAGACTAACCACCGCTCAAGCGTTAGCCCTCCCAGATGAGAATGATGCGTATGAGGTTTATACAGACGCTTCAAAGAATGGTTTGGGGTGCGTCCTTATGCAGAATCGACGAGTGATCGCATATGCATCTAGGCAGCTTAAAAGTTATGAGGAGAACTATCCGACCCATGATTTGGAATTAGCTGCTGTGGTTTTTGCACTGAAAGTGTGGAGACATTAACTATTTGGGGTAACCTTTAAAATATTTTCTGACCATAAGAGTTTAAAGTACATATTTACCCAGAAAAAGTTGAATATGCGCCAGAGGAGGTGGTTGGAGCTTATTAAAGACTATGACATGGAAATTCAATATCATGAAGGTAAAGCTAATGTCGTAGCTGATGCTTTGAGTAGGAAATCACTACATACAATGCAATTTGTAGTGCGTAGAGAGAAACTAAGGGGTGAATTCTTGAATTTTGGGGTCCAGTTTTGGCCAAACCAGGGGCAATCACGGGAGTAACTGCCGTTCAAACTGACCTTTTGGGTGAAATCAAGACAATCCAAGTTAATGATAAATTTCGAAAGGACAAATTGCAGAGTGAGGCTGAGTCATTTAAAATGAGTGGAGATGGGATTATTAGATTTCAGAACCGAGTTTGTGTACCAGACAACAAGGACGTGAAGAATAAGATTTTGACCGAAGCTAATGCGACACCTTACTCTGTACACCAAGGAGGAGATAAGATGTACCAAGATTTAAGACAATCATTGTGGTGGGGTAGGATGAAAAAGGATGTTGCTAAGTTCGTTGCTAAATGTCTAGTCTGTCAAAAGGTCAAAAGTGAGCACAAGAGACCCCAAGGAAAATTGCAACCCTTAAAAGTACCTGAGTGGAAATGGAGCTCAATATTTGATTTTATCGCCGGATTACCCAGAACTCCTAAAAGAAATAATATGATTTGGGTTATTATTGATAGATTGACTAAGTGTGCTCATTTCATTCCAATGAAAGATAGTTGAAAAAAGAAACAATTAGTCGCATCTTATATGCATCATGTGTTAAGGTTAAACGGCGTGCGAAATGAGATTGTTTCTGATCGTGATGCACGATTTGTTTCGAGGTTTTGGTCTAACTTGCAAGAAGCTTTCGGTACACAACTTCTGATGAGTACTGCCTTTCATCCGACAACTGATGGTCAAACTGAAAGGACGAATCAAACCCTAGAAGTTATGTTACGAGCTTGTATACAACAATTTCAAGGCAGTTGGGAAGAAAAGTTAGATTTAGTTGAATTCTCCTACAATAACAACTATCAAGCCTCGATTAAAATGGCACCATATCAAGCTCTATATGGAAGGAAGTGTCGAAGTCCGATATGTTGGAACGACATTAGTGAGACTGTGGTTTTAGGACTCGATTATATTCAGGAGATGACCGCGGACGTGAAACTGTTCCAAGAGAGGCTAAAAGCTGCCTTGGATAGACAAAAGAGCCATGCCGACAAAACTAGGAGCCATATTGAATTTGAGGTTGGTGAAATGGTTCTATTGAGAGTCTCACCTGTAAAGGGAGTTATGAGGTTCGGAAAGAAGGGCAAGTTGAGTCCAAAATTCATAGGACCCTATAAGGTATCGAAACGTGAGTGATCCCTCACACATACTCGACCCTGAGACAATAGAATTAGAGGAGACAATGACTTATGAGGAAACCCCTTTCAGAATTCTCGATAGAAAGACTCGTAAGACGAGATGTGCTGAAACTCACATGGTTAAGGTGTTATGGTGTAACAACAATGTCGAAGAAGCCACGTGGGAAGTAGAGTCCGTGATGCGTGAGAAGTACCCTCAACTCTTCAATTAAGGTATTTTCGGTTCGAGGGCGAACCTTTTCTTTAAGGGGGATGAGAACCTCGCATATTTCTTGTAACAGCCCGATCCATCATACGTCGCAACAAAACCCAATAAGATGGGTAGTCACCTATTAGGCCCATATATCCTCTCTGGGCTCTAAAAGGTGAAGGCCTTGTTGGTAGTATGATGGTAGAAATCTATTATAAACTGATCATATGAGCCTTATTTTCCCAATGTGGGACAAACCAACTCCATAATCCACTTTCCATATTCCGTAGTGTTACAAACTCCCCCACTTAAAGAACGCGACGTCCCCGGCGCGCCTCAACCATTCCATACCAACATCAACAACACAGGTACAAGATCTCCCCCGCTAGACGGCTGACCTGGGCCTAACCCCAGCACTCAGCACGCGGTCGCAGGGTTGCTTTGATACCATCTGTAACAACCCGTACCACCGTCCGTCACAACACAACCCAATAAGATGGGTAGTCACCTCTTAGGCCCATATATCCTCTCCGGGCTCTAAAAGGTGAAGGACTTGTTGGTAGTATGATGGTAGGAATCTATTATAAACTGATCATATGAGCCTTATTTTCCCAATGTGGGACAAACCAACTCCATAATCCACTTTCCATATTCCGTAGTGTTACATTTCTGTTCTTTTTAAATTAACGTTGTTAACGAGTTGTCTTATGTGTTAACATGTTCATACTTGTGAATTCTCGCTGAAATTGATTATACTCTAGTATGAGTGCCTGGTGGTGGAGATAAATTGTGCTAAGTGTACCCTTTTCTCTGAAGCACTTAGCTCTATTTGTTATTCTGTATACATATATTTGTTTTGTGGTTCACATCCCAGAAAATTGCTCATGCTCAATTGGACAAGTTTTGGGATTGGTAGACATATTTTGGAGGTGAATTGACAAGAACGCGGTAATAAGAGTTATAGAGCGATGTTGAAGAAATTACGATTAAGGAAAGGAGTTCTGAAGTATGCTTTGGAAGGTGAGTTTGGGCTTCGGGGACGAAGCCTTATTTTAAGAGGGGAAGTCTGTAACACCCCGTAATTTGGGATATTTATTTAATTCGGGTGTTACTAATTATATTGAATTTAAGACATTTACTGTCTATTTTTAGGAATTATTATAATGATTTCGGAATCTTAAAAAGAGTTTTGTTTGTTTTTATAAAAAAAATTATAAACAAAAAAATGAAATCAAAATTATAAAGTAAATATCTAACTAATGAAATTACTATTTTACCCCCTTACTTACCTCTTAAGAAATTCCACTACAAAGCCCCCTTATACCACCGCCTAAACATCACATACTTCATCATCAGCTTCATTTTCTTCGTCATTCTCGACCCTCTTCGCATGCCATCTTCAGGTGCCCAGTTCATCACAGTTTTGGCTCGGTTTTTGACGAAAACTATATCATTGAATCCTTCTCTTCCTCCTCTACACAACCGTATAAATTTCTCCTTGTTTCGTTTAAGTCGTACCATTATAGGGTTTTTTATGATTGATTTGAGTTGGGTTTAGGTTAGTTTAAGAGTTTTGTGAGGGTTTATGTAACCCCTGTTTTGGAGTCGACATATTGAGGTTGTTGCTGTTGTCTATTGTTGTTATTGCTGTGGGGCTGCGTCGTTGTTGCGGTTGTTATTGTGGTTGTATTAGGTTGTGATGGTGGTGGCTTCTATGAGGTGCGCGGGTGTTGTCGATGGCCATGTTTTGTCGGCCCTGTTTTTGGTGTTATCGACGCCCTGTTTGTGTTGTTCTAGCTATTAATTATCTTGTTCCAGATATTGTTTGTGTTGTTGTAGCTTCTATTGATGCTGTCGTGGCCTGTCGTAGTGGTTAAGGCTAGGCGTGGACGCGTGGTGGTTGTTGTTGTCGTCGGAACCGGTGTTGTTGCTATTATTCCCGTGGCTGCAAGGAGGGACCGACGCCCCTGTTTTGGCGTCTTGGGCGTCGAGTTAGCCCTGGTTTGGGTTGTCTTCCTTGCTATCGTTGGGGGTGGCCGTGTTTGTTGTTGTTGCTAAGGCTGTTATGTTGTCGTTAGAGGTGCTATCGTTGGTGTCGACGTTTGGAGGAGCTTGTGGTGGCTGCTATAGTATTGCCCGGAGCTGTAGTCGGTGTTGTTGATCGTTGTTGTTTTGTTGCTTTAGTTGTGGGTTTTAACTGAGAATGCCATTAGAGTTGTGGCTCATTTGGGTCAGTTGTTTTTGTGTGATATAAGTGGATTATGAGTTAGGTGATTTGCTTTTATGTCATAACTTGAGATAATATCAAATATTTGAGTTTTTGTATACTAATTTTTGGATTTATAATGTATGTTGATCGGGAATCAACTTGTTGATCGTTTGGTGTTGTTTTGGGTTGCTCCGTTTATTAATTTTGGTTATCGTTACTTTTTTTTTTTTGTTATTTAGATCGTGAATTTAAAGAGGTTCAGTTTGCCAATTTTGAGAAAGATTATGTGAGATGTCGTACCCGCGGGTTGCCGATCTGTTCTTCCGAGAAGAGGTGTGAATTACACGGAGTCGCCAGCGGGATTTTTTATAGGTACCCCACGAACCTAGACTGGGGGTTCGATGCAAGGTTACGAGTTAGCAAGGTGTAAGGCACCCAACTCGCCCATCGAGTTAATAGTCTCTACTAATTGATCTTGATTAAATATAAAAGTTGTAATTAACGACGAAAGCACGTACAAATAGCATGCGAGCGATAATTAAATCATGCGACGAGATTTGGTACATGTTATTAATCACGTGAGAAAATTATGACAAGCATGTGACATATTGCAATTAGATCATAAATTACGAGAGAATTTGACCATTCACATATTAACATTATAATTGTCATGCACATAAGGATGAATCAAATTGACACTTGATTATTAAATTATATGCTCAACTTTGTTATAACTCCATGTGCGTAGAGTTAGATAAAGAATGAAAAGAACTTTGACTTGCATGCAAATTTACACTTTCCTCGTAATAACTAAGCATGTACGTGAGCATGACCGACAATCAGAAGAAGAATTCAAGCTACCGAATTCACATAATACGTATGAGAAAGAATCTACTTACCGTGAACCAACGTATCATGTATAAAATATCACGAAGTAACACATACTTTAAAAAAGGATTCTGATAAAGATTTGGGGCCCTCAGGTGGACGTTCTTGTGTCGTTGTATCGCAGATCTCGGTGTCGTTTGCCGATGAACCTAAGGTATAGTTTTGACCCTCGTATGCCAAATAGCCTAGTTGTCTTGTATTGACATGATTGTATTGAATAGGATAGTCTACGGTCGTTGGACGTCGTAGGTCAAGTGTATGAGTGTATGTGTTTGTGTGTCTGAATATGATGATATAGGTATGGTGGCCTTTTCCTAATCTCCGTTGTTGAAGATGTAGGTAGAGAATTTGTAATTATGATGCACGGGTGTGTGTGACAATTATTATTCGAGACTCATGTGCTTGTTCATGGCCTCGATTGTCTTTTGCACATCAATCGGTGAAGTTAATGTGAGTTTTGTGCCTTACTGTGCATGAGAAAACAAGGGATACGGAGGCCTTTATTTATACTAGGTAGAGATGGCATCCAGATGGCATTAGGACTCTCTTGGGTGACATGTTCATACCAATCAGAGGACTTTCTAAGAGTTTTAGGACGAGGAGTCTATGAATGCCAGTGACAAGACGGCATTAGGAAATCTTATGGAAAGTTCTGGTAACATAGCCGACAATCAGTGCGTAGAGAGCAAAATCCTATTTCGAAGCAAAGTCTAATGCCAATATGTGAATGACATCAACGGTCTAAGTAAGAAATGCATCACTAACGGGGGGTTTGGCCCAAGCTCAATAAAGAATCTTTTAGGAGTTTAAGCCCAATCAATGCTAATCTCAACCTAGTCCAAACTAGACACCTAACCCACGATTATCGGTAAAAAGACTATTTTTGACTAAACGTGGTAATTCGGGTCTACACTGATATATCGAATCATTGGCAAACTGTAACACCCCAGCTCATCGTCTGAGCCGAGAGTAGTCACCTATGGCAGCTTGCCAGGCTGTGGGCTAACCTCACAGACCAACACGGGTCCTTCCGGCGCACTTTGACCTCACTCGTGAGCACCCTGGGAAACTTCTCAGGAGGTCACCCATCCTGAAATTACTCCCAGTCAAGCACGCTTAACTTTGGAGTTCTTATCACATGGGATTCCTAAAAGGAAAGTCGACTTTGTTGGTATGAGTAGCACTATCAATCCTTTTAAACACCTCATATGACCCCTTAATCTCTCAGGGATCTCCTCTGAAATCTGGGGTATTACATTCACCCCCTCTTAAGAAAGCAACGTCCTAGTTGCGACTGGTAGCCAACCATAGTCTAGCTCCAGGATCTTTCGCCCGCTAGACTGCTGACCTGGACTCTCCTGACCACAAGATCAACAAGCGGTCGCAGGGTTGCTCTGATACCATTTGTAACACCCCAACTCATCATCTGAGCCGAGAGTAGTCACCTATGGCAGCTTGCCAGGCGGTGGGCTGACCTCACAGACCAACATTTGGTGTACCAGTTTAGACTCTTGTAAAATGGAGCACTTCGTCTTGCAGTTTAGACTCTTGCAGAATGAAGCAGTTCCTCTTGCAGTTTAAACTCTTGGAGAATGGAGCATTTTGTCTAGCAGTTTAGGCTCTTGTATATGGAGCAGTTCCTCTTGTGGTGTAAACCTTTGCGGAAAGGAGCATTTTGTATAGCAGTCTAGGCTCTGGCAGATGAAGCATGCACTTTCTTTGTTATACTGGTGAGGTGGTTGAGTTGTCCGCACTTGTACCGATTTCTCTTGGGTAGAGTGCTGCTACATGTTTTCATTTCTGGCCTCGTTGTTGTAGCATTTCGACCCTCTGAACGTTGCACGCTGCTTCTCATACTTATGTTTTCTTGTGAGTTTAAACCTTCGACTTGTTGTTTTGGACAACCTCTAATCTTTACGCAATATGTTATCCATGCGCAGCATATCAGTTTTACGTGGCATTTTAATTCTGTAAGGTGTGCGACTCTTAAGCAACATATATTATTTCGACGACTTCTTTCTTCAAGAAAAGTTATCTTTTCGTGGAGTGCCATCATCACTTAGCATGCTGATCTCATGTAACATGGTAAGTTCAAGGGGTACACCGTCTTCAGTAATTGGTTTCCGAAACTCTACTTATTCTGTTGTTGACGATACAAGTTGAGGGTCCAAACACCCATATTGTCTGATACACGTTTGCCCCCTTTCTATGATGTAGATAGCGTTTGGATTCTTGAACTGCAGAGTTAAAATATATCCTAAGAGAGTTACATAGTCGTGTAGTGTAGCTGCGTTAGTGTAATTTGACTCCACAATATCGTCGTTATCCAAAAATATTTCCCTTCGTCTTCAACCAACTTGATACGCTTCTTCAACGTATCGCATTCTTCGATGGGGTGGCTGTTAAGCCAATGATAATTACAGTTGTTCGGATCAGTTGTTCGTCCAACCTGGTGAGGACGCTTTGTTGGAGGAAGCTCAATCAGTCCATGCTTCAAGATTTTATCAAGTATTGCGGAAAAATCTGATTCTGCGAAGAGACACGTCTTTTATCAAATTTCTTCGAAGTATGACGTCACTTCGTGATGATTGAACACATGAGGAAGTTGTTCTATGTCCGGTTGAGAGCGCAAGCCCAAATTCATTGTTCATTGGACTCAATTCATCTCCAAGGGACGTGACTATGATCTCATGGGCTAAGGAGTAGTCCAACTCGTTTATAGTCCTTAGCATAGCCGTGTAATGTGTCTAAAAGACTTTAGGAGAGTCTTAAGTTGTTATTTTCCTAATTAGAGTTTTCAGATTTCAGTTAATAAGTTTCCTTAACTCATTAGAGTCATATAAGGAAAGTAGTGGATTTTTCGGTAGGTTTAGAGAGTCTTTCTTATCGTAAGAGTCTTATAGAGTTTCTATAGTGTTTCCTATATAAAGGAGACGTAGGTTGTAATAGAGGATGAGATTTTCCCCAAGGAATAAACACACGGTTGCAAATCAGTTTTATTGTGAGTTTTCACATACAATTTGTTCTACATTCAAGTTGGTAACTTAGGTGTTGAACAACCAATAAATAGGCGAGATTCATACAAGTTGGTAACATAGAATCAAGTTTTGATATTGTAATTCAATTCTAGAATTGTTGACTTTAGAAGTTGATCATATCTTTCAGAATTCGTTCTACGGCTTAAATTGTGTGGTGTTCTTGTTGTGTTTTAGCCAAGTCGAGTTTAGATAATTTTATAGGAGAGATTTTGTGATCTTAGTTTGTGTTAGAGTTGATTTCCGCTGCACAACTCATTGTTTGTTTGTTTTACTACTAACAAACGTATCAAGTGGCCTCAGAACTAGGTCTTACAAGCTTCTTAGTTGTTAATCCTAGGTTTGTAAGTATGTCTAAAGAAGGAGAAAAGAAGACGAAATTGGAAGAGATGCGTGAGGGTTTGCTCAACATGCAGAAGATGATGCAAGAACTCATGTACCTCAATGTGGAGGAGAAGAAAGCTAGAGCTTCCAAACTCATCAGACTTAATCAAATTCCACAATCTGATAATGAAGAGGCTGAACCACGTCCATGATCAAGCAAGGATGATGATCGTGGATTAAAGTTGGATTTTCCAGAATTCAATGGCAAGCATGATCCGGAGGAGTTCCTAGATTGGGTAAGGGCTGCCAAAAGATTGAGAAGCAATTACAAAGGAAGAAGGGGACGGTGAAACCTAAGCCTTTTACGTCTAATTTCACGCCTTTCAAGTCGGATCAGTCTAAGGAAACTAGCTAGCAAAGTTGGGACATCAACGGGTGACAATACCAAGCTTACCATCTTCGACAAGAATAAGGGTGTTGTTCCATATGATTCCAATCTCAAGAAACAATGCCATAAGTGCAAGGGTTTTGGGCACTTTCAAGCTGAATGCCCCACAAGTCGTGTGCTCACTATACAAGAAGTTGTCAAATTCACTCAAAACGCAGGTGATAGTGACGAGGAGGACGATGGAGAGAGTTCTAGAAACGACATGGAGATACTTGAAGTGGATGCAAGTGAAGAGGGTGACAATCTTGTGTGCACTCGGGCCTTACATACTCAAATTGCTTCAAAGGAAGATGAACTACAAAGAGAGCTAATTTTTAACACCAAGTGCAAAGTTAAAGACAAGATTTGTAGATTGATTGTTGATGGAGGGTCGTGTGCTAATGTGGCTGCTACTACCTTAGTGGAGAAGCTCAAAATCCCTACAACAAAGCACCCTAAGCCTTAGAACCTTCGATTGCTCAAGGAAGGTAATAAGGTTAAGGTAACAAAGCAAGCTCTTGTTTCTTTCTCTATTGGTGATATCTATAAAGATAAGATCTTGTGTGATTTAATTCCCCATGGATGTGTGTCATATATTATTGGGAAGACCATGAGAATTTGATAGGGATGTCGATCATAAGGGAAGAAAGAATGTTTATGTGGTAACCAAGGGCTCAAAGAAGTATGCTTTACAACCATTGCCACCTAGTGAGATTGATTGTGAAAAGATGGATGAACTTAGAGGCTCTACATTGTTTGTTAATGAAGCATCTATGGTTCGAAAGATTGAGCAAGATGAGATGGTGTACATCCTAACGGCTAAGGAGGTTGTTACAACTGAAGAGAATGTTAATCCTCTTGTCAAGCAATTACTTAGCAACTACATAGATGTTTTCCTGATGATCTACCACATGGACTACCCCATTGTGTGGTATTGAACATCAAATAGACTTAATTGCGGGAGCACCATTGCCTAATAAACCAACTTATAGGAGCAATCCCGAAGAGTCTAAGGAGATGGAGCGCCAAATTGAGCCTGTGTGCGGTTCCGGTCTTAGTGGTGCCAAAAAAAAGAAGGTATGTGGCGTATATGCACTGATAGTAGAGTTGTTAATAACATTACTATCAAGTATAGATTTTCTATGCCTCGGTTGGATGATATGTTAGATGAGTCACATGGTTCCCAAGTCTTTTCTAAAATTGATTTGAGGAGTGGTTATTATCAAGTACGCATTAGCGAAGGAGATGAGTGGAAAACGGCTTTCAAAATTAAACATGGTCTCTATGAGTGGTTAGCAATGTCGTTTGGACTTTGCAACGCCGCAAGCACGTTCATGAGATTGATGAATGAAGTGCTCAAGCCTTTTCTTAGTTTGTGGTGGTTTACCTAGATGATAAATTTGTGTGTGGTCGTACCAATGAGGAGCATCTACGGCATCCACAACAAGTATTTGAGATATTACGCAAGCAAAAGTTAAATGGTAAGTTAGAAAAGTGCTATTTCATGCTACCATCTATTACTTTTCTTGGTTATGTGGTGTATGACAAGGGTATAAGCATGGATGAGTCTAAGGTTGAAGCTATTCGCTCTTGGCCTATTCCTAAGAGTTTGACTGAAGTTCGGGGTTTCCATGGCTTAGCTTCTTTTTATAGGGGGTTTATTAAGAATTTTAGTGCTATTTTGGCTCCTATTACTGAATGTATGAAGAAAGGAACGTTTGATTTGGAGTGAAGCTGCCCAAGAAGCGTTTGAGTTGATTAAGAAGCGAATGTGTGAAGCACTACCTATACTTGCATTGCCAGATTTTGATCAAGTCTTTGAGGTTGAATGTGATGCATGTGGTATGAGTATCGTAGTTGTTGTTATTCAAGGTAAGCTTCCTATGGCTTACTTTAGAGAGAAGTTGGGTGGAGCTAGATTGAATTACTCAACTTATGACAAAGAATTTTATACTATGGTGCGAGCATTGGACCATTTGAGTCATTATTTGAGACCTAAGCCATTTGTCTTACATTCGGATCATGAAACTCTCAAATACATACTCCAAGGTTAATTCAAGGCATGCTAAGTGGGTTGAATTCTTACAATCTTTTACATTCTCGTCCAAGTACAAGGATGGTAAAAGCAATGTGGTTGTCGATGCCTTATCTAGACGGTGGTCTTTGTTGTCTACACTTGGTTCGCGAGTTTTAGGGTTTGAAATACTCAAGTCTTATTACTCTAATGATGATGATTTTAGCCAAGTATTTGCAGATTGCAAGGGAGGAGCTAATGGATTATATGTGGTACAAGATGGGTTTCATTTTAAGGGAAACAAGCTATGTGTGCCTAAGTGTTCAACTAGGGAGTTGTTGGTTAGAGAAGCTCGTGGTGGTGGACTTGCTGGATATTTTGGCATCAATAAAACATTAGAGGTCATACAAGAGCATTTTTTTTGCCTAAGATGGTGAGTGATGTGCAAATTGTTATTAGTAGGTGTGCAGGTTGTCATAAAGCTAAGAGTACCTTTCATCAAGGCTTGTACACACCCCTACCTATTCCGACACAACCTTAGGATGATGTAAGTATGGATTTCATTGTGGGATTGTCTCATACTCAAAGGGGTAAGGATTCAATCATGGTTGTAGTGGATCGATTCTCTAAGATGGCGCATTTCATAGCATGTCAGAATTTTGATGATGCTTCTAATGTGGCTAACTTTTACTTCAAAGATGTGATTAGGTTACATGGAGTGCCTAGGACGATTGTGAGTGATCGAGATTTTTAGTTTTAAGCTATTTTTGGAAGACGTTATGGAGACTACTTGGTACTTAACTCTTATTTAGTACTTCACACTATCCACAAACTGATGGGCAAACGGAGGTTACTAATAGAACTCTTGGTACATTATTGAGGGGTTTGGTTAGAAAGACTACTAAAGATTGGGATGTGAAATTAGCTCATGCGGAGTTTGCTTATAATAGATCTCCAACCTATCCTACTAGTCATTCACCATTCGAGACAGTTTATGGTACAAATCCTTACTTGCCTATGGAACTTGTATCTATTCCTAAACAAGAGGTTATTAGCTATGATGCTAAGGAGAGGGTAGTTCAAATGAAGAACCTACATGATCAAGTACGTGCTCGGATTGAGAAAGCTAATGAACTATACAAAGCTCGTGCAAACAGGTATCGAAAGCAACATGAATTCAAGGAGGGTGATCTTATATGGTTGCATTTGAGGAAGGCAAGGTTTCCAAACAAGAGGAAGAACAAGCTCATGTCACGCTCTGAAGTTCCATTCCGAGTGGTTTAACGCATTGGAGAGAGTGCTTACAAGCTTGATCTTTCGGGAGATTATAGCATCTCGGCTACTTTCAACATTGGTGATCTTTCTCCATATCTTGACGATGAGAAAGTTGAGGAATTGAGGGCAATTCCTTTTCAAGAGGAGGGGATCGATGCAGGTGCACATGAGGAAGTCGTTCTACGTCCGGTTGAAAGTGCAAGCCCAAGTTCATTGTTCATTGGACTCAATTCATCCCAAAGGGATGTGACTATGATCTCATGGGCTAAGGAGTAGTCCAACTCATTTATAGTCCTTAGCACAGCCGTGTGATGTGTCTAAGAGACTTTAGGAGAGGCTTAAGTTGTTATTTTCCTAATTACAGTTTTCCGATTTCAGTTAATAAGTTTCCTTAACTCATTAGAGTTATATAAGGAAAGTAGTGGATTTTTCGATAGGTTCTAGAGAGTCTTTCTTATCGTAAGAGTCTTATAGAGTTTCTATAGTGTTTCCTATATATTACACAAGGAATAAACACACGGTTGCAAACCAGTTTTATTGTGAGTTTTCACATACAATTCGTTCTACATTCAAGTTGGTAACTTAAGTGTTGAACAACCAATAGATAGGGGAGAAAAATACAAGTTGGTAACTTAGAGTCAAGCTTTGATATTGTATTTCAATTCTAGAGTTAGGTAACTTTAGAAGTTGATCATATCTTTCTTATTGTTTTCAGAATTCATTCTAGGGCTTAAATTGTGTGGTGTTCTTGTTGTGTTTGAGCCAATTCGAGTTTAGATAATTTTATAGGATAGATTTTGCGATATTAGTTTGTGTTAGAGTTGATTTCCGCTCCATAACTCATTGTTTGTTTGTTTCACTACTAACAAACGTATCACTTCATATAGCTACCAACACTTGATACTTTTCTACTTGTAGATTTTGGATTAGGAGAGGTACTTGAAGGTGTGTAAGAACTGATCGTCATAATCTCTGTCGATTCCTTTGTAGATGTAGACCAAGAAGTAACTCTATCTCCTGCGCGCGTTGGCAATTGTAATCTCTATATCGTGAGCTCGCGTTGCAAGGTATTGGAAATCCTTACGTTTGTTTCCCTATAAGTTGTACAACAACTCCATCCGCATACCATTGATACACATCTCTATGGCGGAACTCTGACTTATTTTATCCTTGCATTCAAGACATAGCGCGCTAAATGGCATATGAAACTGTCTGTGCTTCTTATTTTGTGAAGTAGCAGTCAGTCGATGCGATTCTCGAATCAATTTTTATTTTGGGTCATCTGTGCGCAGCCTCTCTATTTTCAATAGGGGGAAGGCTTGCATGCATCCGACCCCCCTTTACCCCGCCTTATGGCAGGAGCCTTTAAGGCACTGGAGTAAAGATGTTGTTTGTATTCAAGACATAGCACACGCCAACGACTGATGTAGTTAAGAACAGGTTCGTTATTCCACTGCATGGTATTTGTGAGCTCACTCATACTAACGACACGCCTAGCGTTGTAGAACCTATTGAGTAACTCATCTTGCATTTGATTCTAACTGTCGATTGACTCCGGATACAAGTCGGTATACCAGTTGAAGGAGATTCCTTTGAGGGATCTGGTTAACGCTTCACTAGCCGATCTCCTCTAGTTCCAGCATTGCTACATGTCTCCATGAAGTGTGCGATAGGATGTCTTGGATTGCCCATTCTGTAGAACTACTGGAACTTGTGCGGCTGATATCCAGAGGGCATCTTGAACTTGTCAATCATTTTAGTGTACGTCTTGACGTAGTGAAATCTATTTAGAGAGCTCTCACCAATCTGATTCTTCACTGTGTACACTACCAGTATCTACGGCTTCTTTTGGTTGTAAGAGCCCTCCTTGTTGGTGATGATTTCGTCATGCTCAAACTCTTCCTCGTGTACCTCTTCATCATCGCTGTCGTCCTCCTCTTAAGAGACATAGGGCTTCTCAGTGTTACGCAGCTCGGCTACGTGCGCTTGGAGATCTTCAATTCAATCTTCTTGTTCTTCTCTTCGTTTTTTATTTTGAGTTTATCGAGAAGACCCTGCAATTCTGCAAGCTGCTCTTCATTAGTTTCTGGTGTTATCACAATGATAGACGTGATGAGCGGCTTATACTTCTTCTCCGGGTTCATGGCTTCACATCCTTGAACTTCTTGCGCTGAGGGGAAGTAGAAGCAATCATAAGAGTAGCTGCTACAGCAGTGGAGGCACCGGAAATTCTGTGCGGCCGTTTGGTTATATCGGCAGGCAGGCGAGCAGTAGCAGCCTTCTTCGCCATCCCTCTTATGCGGACGCTGATGTGTAGCGCTGCAGGGGCATTGCTCTTTTGAAGGTCTTCTTGGAAGAACGAGGAATAAGTTATTCTGTAACACCCCCAAATTTCATGTCATTTTTATAAAACATTTTAAGAAAATTCAAACACTTCTCAGGAAATTTGAAGGTGTCACTCCGCATCCAAGTCGAAACTTGAATGCGAGAAAAATTTCAATATCAGATCCAACAGTCTAATCATTTAAAGTTGCCAATTACATCTGGAATTTTAAAATTACAATAGTTCAAAAACTCAAATTGAAATATGAAATAAACTAAATCTAGTATATTGTCTAACAAATGTATTGTTCTAGTTTTATTTAAAGATCAAATCTAAAACTCGAAGGTGATCCGCGCCCCCAACAAGCAATCAACACACCCCACCTGTGGTAGATTTTAAACACAAAAATCACAGTTGAAAAAGTCAAAAAATTGATTAAGCTAACACCTCAGCATGTAGTAAACCAAAAACACTTACCTGAATTTTTAAAAGCATTATATGTTTATTTTCAAACATACACTTAGCACATAATCATATAAACCAACCAACAAGATTTCTAGATCAAAAATAAAGAGCCATATTCCACATTCTATATTTATCAAACCAAAGTTTAACTATAAGAGAAGAGTCCAAATTGGTGTAATTAGGAGTCTAAAGCTCCGTCCAAATAATTAGGAGCAACTCAGCGGCTCCGACCAAATAATTAGGAGTTTATGTTACTCCGTCCAAATAATTAGGAGCAACTCAGCGGCTCCGACCAAATAATTAGGAGTTTATGTTACTCCGTCCAAATAATTAGGTGTTGTTGCACCTCCGTCCAAATAATTAGGAGTTATTGATACTCCTTCCATGTAATTAGGAGTTCTTATGGCTCCGTCCATTAGGAGTTCTTTTTACTCAGTCCAAATAATTAGGTGTATATGGGACTCCGACCAAGCATTTACAAAAAATTTCTCTTAGCTCATAGTCAATCTTTACTTCAATGTTTATAGTTATACACCACCATTTATTTCACTACTACATTAATGACATATTGCAACACCTTAAAATCGTTACCTTAGACCCAAATAAACGTTACAATAGACCTAAGGTAACGCGCAGAGGCGCTGCAAATACCCGCGCTGCATTAGGTCTAAGGTAACGCAAATTTGGGTCTAATGTAACGCTTATTGCTTTGAATCATGTAAGCGTTACCTTAGCTCATAGTGTTGTTACAATAGGTATAATGTAAAGCTAACGAAGCTAAGGCAACGCTCTTGCTTTCAATTGCAATGATATGCACTGCATCTAATGCAACGCTAACTAGAATGACCGACATTAATACTATTTTGGCGGAAATAATAATAATAATAATAATAATAATAATAATAATAATAATAATAATAATAATAATATTATTATTATTATTATTATTATTATTATTATTATTATTATTATTATTATTATTATTATTATTATTATTATTATTTACCGTATGTATATAATAAGAAAAGTACAAATAATATTAAAATAATTAATTTGATAGCTTATAATTAATTAATAAATAGCGCTTTGATTACAAAATCCAATCAAGCTATCTAAAATGTATGTGCCAAGACGTATAATGACCACCTACAGCTCATAAGCCAAAACAAATTGCTAGCACATGAGATAATCGTTTCTTATCCAAAAAATTATATCTACAAAATTTCATTGGCTAGCTAGTAGCTTGAGCTTTGCTTAAAGTCTTTCCGCACTACTCCAATAAAGCATCATCTTTGTTGCGATCCTCAATCATCTACAAACATTGAGAAGCAAAATGGCAACAATAATATCAAATTCCTTGCAAAACAAATAATGTTACTTTTGTGAATGACATAATGTCGAGGGAATTGATACACTATCAAACCTAAAATTTCAAACTAAGGGATATAATCTCCCTATATATGTTGCGTTCCTATAGAAAATTCGCCATGACCTCCACGTAAGATACACATCCAAAAAAATCATACGACCATATCATAGAATCCTGCATAGCAATCTCCACAACCACTACTACTTCCACCATGTTGTACACTTCACCAACCATATCCATGCCAACACTACTTCACAAAATTTATATGAAATGACAAGTTTATATTATAAGATTGGCCCTCTATAAGAAATCCTCTTATGACAAAGAAGAACAAAGAGGGGAATACACGAATAAGAGAGCCAATGCTTCTCCATCTAGATTGGTGTCTGCCTTGATAGCATACTAACATACCAAAGCTAAGAGATCAGACCAGACTAACAAATGAAACTCAAGCTAAGCAACAGTATACAACTCCCTTTTGCTCATAGTTTCCATTATGTTGTTCTTTCTTATTTTACTTATAACATTGTCCAAAAAAAATCCAAGATGTGCACAACTATCCAACTTTCAGCATTATGACCAGTGCTTATAGTTCAAAGCAACCACGTCAGAATGTCTTTGACAACCAGGCTACTAATTTAGTTCAACCAAGTCATAGTCTCTAACTCCATTCGTTCTCTTTTGGTAGTAAATTTAGTTCTCATACCATAGAAGCGTCATAAAGTCAGTTGATATAGAGAAAGAGCAAGAGAGTTTAAAAGATAGAGAGAGAAAAGTATTGAACCTGATTAGCTGTGCTCGTTCCAACTGATGGTAGGCTATTTTGCGTATCTTGATGTTTTTTGGGATCACTACTTGGATCACGAGGCTGAATGCTCACATGAAAATCAGGAACAACGAGATTCATACCAGGATTTGCTGCCTGAAATTGGGTGATGATGGTGGTAGCTATCTGATGTCCAATACGTGACACTACATCTGATTGTATTCTCTCCATATAAAGCACAATACCAACAAATTAAAGCACAATAAAGTACCAACAAATTAAAAATAAAGTACAAATTTAAAGTATTAGCTATTAACCACAAACATGAACTAACAACAATGATGTTTTGATACTCACATGTCTAGAAACATTGAGACGGGGCCCTTGAGTTGTAATCTAGAACCACCAGCAAAAGAGAGTAGTCTTAGAAACACCAATTGAAGAGCTGCGAGAGAAGCCAAAAACACCACCAAGCACTAGTCAAAACAAAAATATAACCAGTAGCTCACAATGTAGAATCATGGAGAAAAGAGTATGCTATGAAATCATAAAATCATACGAGAGTAAACTTTTTGCATTTACTTTGTCATTCTTGCCATATTGTCATAAGAAGCCTATTTCATTCAGAAAGATCATTACTTTCACATCTAAATCTGAAATCGTCAACAGCAGGTGGACTTCTAATAGAGCAGCCGTGCTCAGTGAAAGGGTGAAGGCATTCTGGTTTAGAACAGTGCCATGTACACTTTTGTACTATGTGTATAACTACTCTTGAGTCATTCCGGTAAAATACTTAAAAAGGAAAGAGATATTTTATGTTGCAGACAGGGGATTCAAAAAGCAGATATCAAGGCAATAAAGTGAACCAAAATCCTGTGACTGTTTCACTTTTCATAGCCCACCAGCATACGAGAACAGGTTAACCCGAAGTAAGTAGTGTGAAAGATCAAACACTTAACAAGTGACAACATTATGTTTTCATAAATTCAATGTTTTCCAAGTCTGTCTTCTTTAAGCAATTTTTCTCAGAATGTATGAAATATGTAGGTCTAGACTGTACAGAGCAGTTTCTACTTTCTAACAGGGAAACTACTGAAGGGAAGCAGGCGAAAACTCATTCCTAGGGAGACATACTGATATACAGAAGGTCTACGTAATGTTGTTGATGCAGGTGCATAGGTCTCCTCAAGTACTTTGTTTAACAGATGCACATTGTTCCCTCGACTGGTCCCGACATTGTTCCCTCGACTGGTCCATGCACCATATCGACATTGGTCCCTCGACGGGTCCATGCGTTATTCATGAGTTCACGACGATGCTTGATATGGTCTAAGAAGTTTTCTATACTCAGAGCTGTCATAAATGATCAAGTTATTTAATAATAATTTGTTATTATTAACTTGATTATATATGATTGATCATCTCATATATTGTGGATTAATTTCACTCTAATATTTCAGAAATCATCAGCTCCAAGTGGTGGAACACTAGCCTACTGTCACCCAGTTGTTTTTAAAGAAGAAGTCTCGACTATCCAAATGCAAAAGCTCATGCTCAGCCTTTCAATTCCTAAATTATCTAAACTTAATTCCTTTTAAGTTGATAATTTACTTAAATAATATCTTATGTAAATATATCTTGTTTGTGTGTATCAAGGCTGCTAGTGGGGATCATTACCCGTGCAATTTCTAGCTGCAGGAAGGCACAACTGTTCAGGCCCTTTTTCCTTTCTTTTGTTATTGTAATCTAGTGATATTTTCATGTTTTATTATTGTTTATGGCAAAGGAGTATGAACACTCATTTTGTCAAGTTCCAGCTTTCCTCATAAGGTAAGGAAAGCCTTGTATATTTAAGCTGCTATTGTTTTCTTAAGACAACAACTTGAAATATAAGCAAAACCTTGAGAATTCGTTCCTCTTCTTGGTCTTCAGTAAACTTGTGTTTAAGGAGCACTTGTTGGTGAGCCAACTGAACTCCGTAGCTAATAAACTCAGCTCAATTCCTAAACTAAAGATCTTTACAACACAATACTCACAAATTCATACAACATAAACAATCAGGTTTGCGCATGATTCCTAGGCAAAACACAAAGCAGTGAGTGAGTAAGGCAAGAATTATGTATATGCCGAGTGACAAACACAGCTTAAAAGAGTTGACAAATACAGAATCTGCTCCTTGGCTCATTTTTACGAAAACGCATCAGAAACATCAGTGGCATGGAGAAAGCCAGAAAACAATTTCCCTAGACTATGCATTATAGACAATAACAAATGTCTAGTGCAACTGCCAATGACTTACTGCCACAAAATCAAGCATAGAGAAAAGAAGCAGAAACCAGATACAAACCTCATTCAGGACTGCGAGTCTGGTCTTCAATAAATTTCAATGCTTCGTCTCTGGAGATAATATTGACCCGACTAACACCTTATTATGTATAATCAACAAAAATACAAACCCAGAATCATAAACAAGATATTAATGAAAAAAATGAAGTATAAAAATGAAGAGGGGATGAAATATGCAGGAAAAAATTACCTAATACATGACGAGGACGATAAAGCAGCGAGATGAAGATGGCTGAATCTGTCACCACCACCACCAGTGCGAAAGACCAAAGGAGAGCGAGTGTCGGAAATAGGACAAATTATGAGTACCCAATTCAGATTGAATTAAATTGGGGCTAAAAATTCATAAAAATTGGGGAAAACATCAAAATCATGAACCCAGAATACTTACTCAAAAGACTCGGGTCGATTTCGCCTAAATACTTCAATTTCTTGCCCAAATCAATTTGACCAAAATCATTCAAAATCAAAACTTGATGCGTGGGAGTAGTGAAGTTGAGATCAATTAAGGACGATACGGGATTGAGAAATTTGAGAGTATGTCATGATTTTTGTTGAATTTTCAGCTGAGAGAGTGAAGTTTGAGTTAGGGTTTGGGAATAGCATTGTCCAGTACAGAAAATTTGGGAGGGAGAAGCTCAGTTGTCGCGCCCAATTTTTAGCATGGCTTTTTTTTTTTTTTTTTTTTTTTTAAAGTAGCGTTGCATTAGCTTAGGTAAGGCAACGGAAAATTTCAAATGCAACGCCTATCTATAGACCGTTACATTAGACGTTGCAATAGATACTTCCTTAGAGGAATAAATAGGAAAGTGTTGCAATAGGTTAGCAAATGTAACGCCTATCTATATACCGTTACATTAGAAGTGTTGCATTAGGTCATTTTTGTAGTAGTGATTTCCACATGACATAAACCAATATCAATAGTTCAAACAATCATAATTCAACCACAACCAATGTAAAACATATGAAACAAATTTTACATTTCAAAGTGACATCTCCTTGAGTCACGAGTCAATCAGTATAGCAATATCCAATACCATAATTTCAACCAAACATTAAATGATCAGAATGAATTGTTCTCCACCTATCACGATACTATGTTCTCATCCAATCACACCATTCACATTTAGCACATAAGTTTGAAAGGTTTCCAACAAGTTTAAGAAAGGTTGAGCATGCTAGCTTACCTTTACAAACTCAAGCATAAACAACACTACTCACAGAATTAATCCTCGTTCACGATTTCCTCGTCTACAATAATACAAACACGAATCTAGATAAGTCACTAATTCATCTATCCATCAAACTAGCTTCTTAGTTGGATATGCAATCATATATGTCATGTATGAATGTCCAACAATATACATATTAAAGAATACACCTCCCTCAACACATAGACGAACCTTGAATATCACAAATGTAATTCTATTACGCTAATTAGTTCATAATCACCATTAAGACACTAATAACATGAAAATTCCAAAAGTCTCAACTAATTTTGTTAAAACAGAAAATAAACCTTCAAAGATAATAATTTCATCTACCCATACATTATGCAAAAACCATCAAAAACCCATGTTTTTAGCCTAATTAACCTTAAATCCGAAAATTAGTAATTAAATTCCGAAAAATCAGAAACTAATTCCACAAATTATGATAATTTCGAAAATCATTATAACATACAAATTTTGAGTTTTCAAAATAGATTTAAATTACAAAACTAATTTCTATAATCAATTTTAGTTAAACAAAAATATGAACAAACCCATCATACGACTCCTAACCAAGATTTCGAAAACCCTAGTATCATAATTCATATCAATCTATCAACAATATCAAATCAATAACAAGAAATTAGCAAAAACGAGTTATAGGAACCCCAATTTCATAAAATCATTCTTAACCCTCAATAATTCAAAACTTGTATAAAAATCACTCCTTTGAAACTAAAATCGACCTTAATCAATTAGCCATCTAGTATAACCACCTTAATCAAGCCTAAACAACACAAAAATGAATAAACGAAGAAGAACTGAATTGGGCATTAATGGAGTGCGAAAAACAGAGGAGAGAGAAAAGAGGAATAAAGGGGTTATGTGTTACCAAAAGTCGCCGGAAGAGAGAGAGAGAGGGAACGGAGAGGCAATCGGCTGATAAACGACGGCAACGGGAGGCGGAGAGCGGTCGGGCGTGAGTTGTTGCGCGGTGAGGCAGAGCAGCAGGACTTTGGGTATGCGCGTGCGTGAGAAAAGAAACAACTCAGGGTTTTTTTTTTCTATTTTAAGTGATTTTCGTTTTTTTTTTTTTTCTAATTTGGTTTTGGGTTGGACTTCTTGGGCTAGTAGAAGAATGACATTGGACTGAAAATGGAAAATGGAAAATGCCGAATAGCTAATCCAAACTTAGAAACTTTTCTAAATTTCTCTTTTATTTTTTGAAAATAAATCCGATCCCAAATTAGTAACTCATTTCCTAATTATAAAATATCACGAAAATTTGGGATATTACATGTTCAGCAGACATCGTCGTTGTAGTAGACTGGATGTGTACGTAGTAGGAATGAGAGATAGAGATCTTCATGTTGGGTTCACCAGAAATTTCTAACAAATTTTGTATTACGACAAAATAAGGAGACAAATGAAGATTTTATTAATATCATAAATGTTGAGAATACATACAATCTCTAATGTATCCTCTGAATTCTATTACGCAGTAGAGGTGTGCTTACGGTACACTACACAAGTGTGTGTACATGCGTAAGGGGAGCGCACGCGTTGTCCAAGTGCATTGTTGTTGTTCTTGAGAGGGTCGCATGGGACTTGAATCTCTCCTTGAATTTGATTGTTTGAACTCACGTTCGTTCATTTGCAAGCGGCACGTAAGTGCTTGTTGACTGCGAGTAGGTGTGATTTTGTGGAGAATTCGTCTTAGGGTTTTCTTCTCTCTGATTTTTCAAACCTCAAAATGAATGAGGGCGACCCTATACACATAGAGCGGAAACACTAATTCTCGGTGTGCTAGTAGTCACAGGCCTGTCTTTAGGCTTTAGCGACATGGCCCAATTGCATGTTTTATCCGAACCACGAACAGTTTAACCCAAATTAGTAATTGGATCAATCCAGATTTCATTTTGACGGGACAGATTAATTAAATCGAGTTAAAATTTAATATTAACTCAAAATAATTAATTTATCTAAGTTCGGGCACATTAACGAAACTTTAGTGCCTACAGTATCAACTTTAGATCTTTCATGACGGGCCATGATATTTGTTGCTATGATAAAATTACATAGATGTGGTCCTATTTCGTATTAGTATTATTTAGGTTAAGAAATTTTGAAAAAACAAAAAGTTGAAGATGCGGATGAAGATGAATAAGTTAAAGATGAACATGAAGAGGAACAAGTTGCATGAAGATAAATAAGATAACAAGATGAAAGATGAACCCTATGAATGAGAAAAGAAAATCAATTTGAACAATATTTTGAGACATTAATGGCAGTCGATATAATTGTGTTGCAACCCATGTTATGTAATTTGTAACAAAAAATGAAGATGAAGATAAATATGGCCCTATGCATCAGATTTGTTCAAATCAAATCAGTTCAGTATCATTCAAATCAAATCAATCAGCTTAAAAAAGTAAAAAATAAAAAATAAAAAAAATAAAAAAAACAAATCAGACTAAAATTATTCAAATAACAATAAATGAATCTAGCGTACTTCTAGTTAGCGGTTTCGGTTTTAGGTTCTAAATATTTGGAACCGTTACCCGGCGGATACCCGCTCAAACGATATACTCCATCCATTCAACTCTAAATCTTTTTATTTAAGTGAGCAACATCACAGTTTCTTGTGTTCCAAGCTGGGTTTCTTTCGAGATCCACCTTGAAGGGAAGTTATGAAACAAGGAGGTGTTACGGAGGAGTCATCTCCACGCAAGTGCAAGCTTTTCATAACCGTCTCTCCCACTTCCTAAGAAGTTAGTTACATGATATTTTAGGTTGTAATAAGATTTGTGCAGGAACATTGTATTATCCGGCAACATCACATTTGTGTATAAATAGAAAACCTGTACAGTTTTCATTTTACCTTAATCAATACAAAAACTCCATTTATTTAGCTTCTTGTTCACTCTACAATTATGTTATTTTCAGTTAGAGTGTTACATTCATCTTCTTCTACAAGCTTTCCTAAACACATATCCATGGCTGATGACTTTTACCACCATTTCTGTTTTCTTCTGAAATATCAATGACATTCACTTTAACTTGTGTATCCCATATTCTCCCATGTGCATGACATGAATAGTTGTTAGCCAGTCTCGAGCAAACATCCCTTTAATATTTTTTACAACATTTTTTACTTTAACTCTAGTTTCCATTACTCCTATAATACTCCCTCCATTTCAATGAATTGTTTACATTGGGTTTTGCACAATAACCAAGGAGGAGGAGAGTGGGTCTTAAACTGCCATGTGCTAAGAATTTTGAGGAGAGAGAAAGTGTTAAATTACAAGGTTAGTGGGGGGTTAGTTCCCCTGATTCTGCCGCCAAAACACAACAGCAGAGGGGCCACAACTCTAAATTGCGCCAAGTTTTACAAGGCCAAAAATTGAATTCTCCCTTCAATTTGCAATGGCTCCACATTTTCAAAAATCTGGTGGGTTTTCCCACCATATCATATCAGCAACAGCCTTATATAGGCTTATCAAATCAAAATAAAATCACAAAATAATTACATAAATTATGGGAGATTAAACATCCCAATATTACAACTCCGAAATTTCCGCCTAAATCTACAAATACATCGGTAGTTCTTTAAATTCGACTCACTAAAACCCAAAAAATTCACGTAAACAATGCCACCTTACTCGTTTGTGGAGGGTTTTGCAGCATCCTTGGCAGGTACAACATCGACAACGCCGTCCGACCTTGAAGACACGGCAGCAACTTCTTCAACCGCAACCAGCCAACCGCATCTGAAAGATAAAAGACTAAGTAGTAAAGAGAAAGAAAAAATCGTCTTCACAATGGGGGTAAACTACTCACGCAGCAAAAATCGTCTTAAAAGTGGGACGATTGGCCTTCTTGCAAGCCAGTATGGGGTAAGTAGGCAGTCCATCAGTCGGATTTGGAGAGCAAACAAAGCAAAGATAATGGTAGGACAACAACCAGATTTTCAAACAAAGTACAAGGGCAGCAAACAGCGAGTGTTCTTGGATTTGGAGATCCTAAGAACCACCCCAAGTATGGCAAGATCAAATATCATGGATTTGGCTGTCACACTAAACACATCGCCATCCACAGCATACAGATTGGTGCAAAAAGGTAAAATTCGTTCATGTTCAAGTTCATTAAAGCCATATCTCACTGATGAAAACAAATTGGCTAGGATGCAATGGGTTTTAAAACACATAAACCCAAGAACAATACACAGACCAAGACCATCATTTAATAGTCAAGAAGGTTTTGTACACATAGATGAAAAATGGTTCTTCCAAACTAGGATTAATCAAAAGGTATACCTTCTGCCGGATGAACTTGAACCACATAGGGCATGTAAATCAAAAAGATTAATTACCAAAATCATGTTTATGGCAGCCGTGGCTAGGCCTATCTATGATAAAGAGGGAAATGTTATTTTTGATGGAAAGTTAGGCATATGGCCCTTCACGGTTCAAGTACCAGCACAAAAGTCTAGTGTAAACAGACCCAAAGGTACTATGGAGGAGAAACCAATAGAATCCATCGATACTCAAGTCACCAAAGACTGCATGATAAACAAAATTCTACCAGCAATCAAAAGCAAATGGTCAGAGGGATTGAGAAAGAAAATAATCATCCAACAAGACAATGCAAGGCCTCACATCGATAATTCTGATCCTGATTTTAGAGCAGCTGCAGAGGAAGGGGGATGGGATATTACTTTAGTCAACCAGCCCCCAAACAGTCCAGACATGAATTGTTTGGACTTGGGATTCTTTAGAGTTATACAAACACTTCAACACAAGAGACAAACAAAAACAGTTACACAACTAGTAGATGCAGTGATTAAGGCCTATGACGATACTAAAGTTCAAACTTTAAAGTATGTGTTCCTTAGTCTAATGAACTGCATGAAGGAAACACTCATTGCAAAGGGGAACAACAACTATAAGCTACCTCATATGGGCAAGAAGAAGTTAGATAGGCTAGGTAAACTACCGGACAAAATCAGACTACCACAATCATTGTACATGGATTCTATTGAAGAAGTTGAGCACCAAAAGGCAGTCCTTAGAGGCAAACAAGAAGCCAAAGCGGCTGCTGAAGCAGAAGCCGCAGCAGCAGCAGCAGCAGTTAAAGCAGCAGAAAAGCAAGCAAGAGATGCAGTAAAGGCAGCAGAAAAGCAAGCAAGAGATGCAGAAAAGGCAGCAGAAAAGGCAACAAAAGATGCAGAAAAGGCAGCAAAAGATGCAGAAAAGGCAGTAAAAGATGCTAAAAGGGAAGCACAAAAGCTAGCAAAAGATGCTGAAAGGGCAGAAAAAGGCAATGCAAAAATCATTGAAAGGGAAGCACAAAAGGCAGCAAGAGCAGCATCAAGAGCACACAAGACAGCAACAGAAGTAGCAAAGAAAGCTAAGAATTTAGCAAACAATCAAGCATAAATTAAGCAAGTTTGAAAGATGATCAAGTTTTTTTTTTTGGAGTTACAGGACATGAACATGATTCAAACTTTGCTAGGACTACCATTTTGTAATCTTTTGTGTACACAGTAGTCCATTTTGTATGCATTTTGTAAGCATTGCAATTCAATTAAACACAATCCCAGAATTAGAAATCAGATTTTTAATGCCAAATTAATCGACTTTTTGCCAATTAAAGCCAATTAAACCCAAAGGCCGTCAATTAATTCAATTAAACACAAACCCAGAATTAGAAATCAGATTTTAAATGCCAAATTAATCGACTTTATGCCAATTAAACCCAATTGAAACCAAATGTCGTCAATTAATTCAATTAAACACAAACCCAGAATTAGAAATCAGATTGTATAATAAGTAAAAAGGTCAAGAAATCACCAGATCAAAATGCGCAATATTGTCTTCGCACTCTCGAGAATCAACCGCTCCCTCTCTTCAAGCCCCCGTAACTCCTCCAACAATTGCATCTCATACTCCGACATCTTCAAGCCCCCGTACATTTTCAGGATCATTGAAGAAGACATGCGCCTCTTTTTCGGAGGAGGTGTCTCCGTCTCCGGCTCGGAGTCTGGTACCGTGGGTGCAAGAATGCGATCAATGTACACATCATCCACCAAAGTCGTCAGATCTGGACCTCCACCGTAAAGAAGACCAGAAGGAGGCGACATGCAATCAATAGGTTCGATCATCGGATGAGGAGACAATTCAACCCCAACATAAGGAGGCGATTCCATATCCGATGCCGGAGTCGCACCAACAAAAGACCCCGTAAGTGATTCCGAAGTCGAATCGATCCCAAACTCCGGCGGCGCCGGCGAGGGTTCCTGCGTTTCATCATCAGATGAGCAAAACTCAGAGGGCATTTGAAAGTATGACATGAGTAAACGGATTTAGGTTCGAAAATGAGTAAGATGGAGGTCGATTTCGAGGAGAGAGAGGTTGATTTCGAGGAGAGAGAAGCTAGGATTTTGGGCAGGTTCAGAGGAGAGGGAAGGAGAAAGTTCCAGAAAATGATGAACTGGGTGAGTAAAAAAAAAAATATCGTGATAAATGATGAACTGGTGGGTGGATAATTGGGTTGGGGTAGTAAATTTAATTGGGTTGGGGAAGTAAATGTAATTGGGTTGGGTAATAAATGGGTATGGATTAAAAATTTGGAGGGAGAGGTTAGCAATCTAATTGGACTATTAAGGTAAACTGACCCAATTAGTATGTAGGTTAAGTGGAGTAATAAGGGTATAAACGGTATTTCAAATGCTAAAAATTGTCCCAAAATAGAAACGTAAACAATTCACTGAAATTGCTGAAAACGGAATACGTAAACAACTCACTGAAATGGAGGGAGTAGTCACCTTATACTTCAGCATGAGGTCCCTCACCTCAAGTTGTTTGAGGGTATCAGTCAGCCCTCTTATGTTCCATGCTGCTATGATCATGGGGTGTGAGGGGTGCCTGGAGGCTTCTCTTCCCCTAGAAGATCCATGTTATCAGAAAAATCTGTTCAACACGTGGGTTTATTTACCTTTACCGTTTTATTATCAATTGGTTAACTTGCGTTGCGCGTGGGAGATTGATCTTCGTTCTTATGAAATGACGGATCTTCAATTCATCTTGAGGTGAAACAAGTCATATACTCATCCCGATCATTATGGATCGAGTTAAGTCGAGAACGTTTTCACATGGCTACAAGACATATAGGAATTTTTATTGAATTCAAACTAGAGCGATTCTACAATGGCTACGAACCCATTGTAGCCATTATAAGTTTGATCATATTTAATAATTAAAAAAAATTAAACTAATAAAAAAATTTAATTAATTAATCCATAAATAAACCCCTAGCCCAATTATTTTCTCTCTCCTCTCCCTCCTCCCCTTCTCCTCCCCCAACCCTGCTAGTCTGCCACCGCCATAGCATCACCTCCGGGTAACGCACCACTCGACCAATGCACTTGAGAGCACCAAGCCCCGTCAAAGACGACGACGATCTCGCCTGGGCCGTCGACGGCGACTGTCGTCCTCACGCACGAGCCTCTCTCCTCTAAACACTTCTCTTTATTCCCGTCCTCTCCCCTTTCGATTCATGGCCCCCCGCCCCATGAAAACCCGCTCCCACCCCTCGCACGACCCCCTAGTAGCCTCCCAACTCGCTGCATCCTCAGAACCGTCGCCGCCGCAGGCTCAGAAAATGGAGAAGGAGGTGGAGCGGACGGTGTCAGTGACGCAAAGGGTGAGGCGCGTTCGTAGTTGCAGGCGACTGTAGGTCTCAATGTTGGTGACGGGTGACGGTTCAGTGGTGGTTGGATATGGCCGGCGGTGGTTGCTAGGGTGGGGGAGGGAGGAGAGAAAATATGGGTTTAATAATATTTATATTTATTTTATTATAATTTTAATTATAACTTAAGGTCAAACTAATCAACGGTTCAGATTTATCTAGGGAAATCAGATGGCTATTATTGTTCCGTTTACAATAGCTACAAGGCTTTGATAGCTATTGTAGAATTAGTTTTCAAACTAGTGCAAAATTTATGCCAAACTAAAACCGTTTCCCAATCGGATCATTCTGGTGGAATAATCGTGTCCGTGTCGTGCCAGTTTGCCCGATCAACCCAGAAGGCTAAAAAGTCCAAGAGGGTTTGATGAGCCCAACTCATTATCCATCTCCCCCTTATTAGAAGTGACTGAGAGAGAGAGAGAGGAGAGGGAGAGAAGGTAGAGACTAGGGTGCCACTCTTGACGAAACAAATCCAAATCTGTGTCCCATTTTCAGAGAGGAGAGAGAAAATGAGCGGAATAGGGAAGAAGATTGCTGATGCGGCCTTCAAGTTCAAGGCTTCCCCAAAAATCGAATGGGAAGCCATGGCCAAGATGCTTCACTCCGATGAGGCTCGTCGGGAGTTCTTCAATCTTCGTCGCGCTTTCGATGATGTCAACAACCAACTCCAGACCAAGTTCAGTCAGGTCTGTTTCTCTCTCTCTCATCTAGGGTTCCATTTCTTCCTTCTTGTACTTTACGTTTCCTAATCGGATCTGTCTACATATCGCTCGTTTAGGGTTTCGATTGATTCTCATCTTTTTTTTTCTTTTTGCTCATTTGTCGATGAATGATGATGCTTTCTGTAATGGGATTTCAATTCGATGTTCGGTACTTCGGGATTATTAGAAAATTTGTCCGCCGTTTCGGTTTTGGTTTTTCTCGTCTCGACTTTGATTTTCCGTTATTTAAACCAGAATTCGTTCTGTTGCTTGTTTTTTTTGTTTGATGAGTAGATGCTGTGTTTATCGTGTTTGATTGAGGAACTTTGAAGGAATAGTTTTAGTATCGTAGAAATTCGACATTAGTGTTCTAAGGGTTGTGTCCACTGATGGGGAGTCAATGTTTTAAGGCAGCGTTTTGCACACTCCTTTCATTCGGGAACGAAGATTGATCACATTTCAGATGATACTAAATTTTAAACGATTATTATAGTTTTTTTTGGTGCCATTCTGGATGCATTTTTCAGAAGGGTAATTTGTAAGCAGCCGCTCTATGTTTTCAACACATGGGTAAGGTTACGTACATCCGACTACCCTTACCTGGCCATAGGCGCCGCGGAAGTCCTTTGAGGCATTGGGCCAATGGATAAATGTTGTATCTGTATAATTTTGAGTTATTTTCTCAGTTAAAATTTAATTAGTTTCCTTAGAAAGCAAATAACCTTTTATATTTTCTGTGAAAATCCCCTAACTATGTTTATCAATTCTTTTAGTCAAATTCGCTCTGCTGAAATATCGAATTTGTTTAGTCATCTTCAGTAAAAGTGCTTTAAGCTAGATGTTGATGACATCTTGAACAATATACACGTTTGATAATCATTCTTAAGAACCGGGCAAATAACATTAAACATGTAATGTCAAGAACGTTGTATCCATGTCGGTTACTATTAACATCTCAGTGGTTATGTGCGCTCAAAGAGTTTGAGTCCTATGGCGATATTGGAAGTGTTGCGAACCATTTTGATTTGTTTCAGGAATTACTCTTGGTAATTTTGTTTATAACTTTCGTGGATTTGGAATAGTAAATCTTCAGGGGAGACAAAGTGAAAAGCAAAGAGCGGGTGGAAGGAGTTATTGTTGTGTGGGGAGAGAAAGGTGATAGGTAGCTATCCCCCTCGGGTTTTACACTAACCTCCTAAGAGGAGTGATATTCCTTTACCATCCTCTTCCTTCTCTCTCCACTACCACCTTCTCCTCTTTGACTTCTACTCAGAATAGGAATTACATTACCTTCAAGCCAAGCAAATCCCAAATGGGAGTAATAGTTCCCTGATCACCCTTATTTCTTCTATTTCCACCTCCAGAACAATCTCTCTTAACCCTGCATTTGTTTGGACATCTGTTGCTTGTTACATCCTAGCAAGCTTTCAAGGTGACCCTTTCTTCAACTTAAAATGTATGGTTAAAGATTTTTTATTCCGTTGCTCTGATACTTGCCGAGTACGATGTAAATTATTTCTCGTGTGTCTGTTATGCTGTTTGTAGTGTATATGATACACTTAGATCAGTTGAACACCTGTAAGTTGGTCTAAGTTGATGTTGACTGATTTTCATTGAATTTACTATTTGATTAATTTTTCGTTCCCTCACTATACTGGGCTTGTGCAGGAACCTGAGCCTATTGATTGGGAATATTACAGAAAGGGAATTGGCTCCAAGTTGGTTGACATGTACAAGGAAGCTTATGACAGTATGTTCCTGCATTTCTTTGCATTATTTCTTGAGGGATTTCAGAAAATAATATAGTAATATTTCAGTTTTCTGAAGAACCACTTCATAGTTTTTTTGTGTGTTTTTATAATGTTAGGGGAAGAACCACCTAATAGGTTAATTCTGAAGTTTTGTCATATTATACACACCATAAACACCATTCATGGTGAAACCTGATCTATTTTAGCATGTGCCTTCTTTTATCTAATACTCTCAGTCACTCATCTACCCCATCCAAAACTAATTCACTCTTTTACAAAATAGTGGTTGGCTAATAACAACCTTAATTAGGTGGTTCTTCCTAAGTTTTGTTTGATAGCAGTCATAGCACTTTAGAATTTTGAACCTTATTCGGGTGTTCACAACATTTTATTTATATTTTAATTTGGATGAATTAGCACATGTGATATGTATTACTTGGAAAGGTTTTACGTTGTGAATTAGAAGTAAATGGTTTTTCCGGACCCAGGGTATGAAGTTCCCGTGTTTCTGGTAATTTGGTGACATATATGCGTAGCTAGTTTTATGAATATTGTTTTCAAAACTCCTTTTGAAAGTATTTCAATATTTCTAAATGGTCCACAATGTTTTTAAAATTTTATGGCATACACAAGACAGACTAGATGACTATTCGTGTTAGCCGACCCCAATCTTTTTGGGAATAAGGCTTGGTTGTTGTTGTTGTAAATATGCATAGCTAGTTTTATGAATATTGTTTCTTCTAAAGTGCAGTCAAGTGTAGAAGGTGAGACATTAAAAGAGGTCATTAGAATATTTTGTCTATGTTTTAAGTTATAGAATAATCAAATTATTTGAATGTAAGTCTTTGCACTAATCTAGGGGGTACTGTTCTACTGGTAACTTTAAAGCAGTTTCTTTTAACTTATGAACACTACCAAATTTTTGTACTGCTGAATGTGGAATCTTGATAACAAATTGGTCAAGAGTGTTGCATCATATTGTGATGAACAGGCCAGTCTTCATAAAGATTACTTGTTCTTTCCATTTTATTGTTTTGCTTCCTTGGTTGATACCTGATAGACTTCCTGTTGGAACCTTGGTTAGTAAATTACAATGAGAAAATGCTCTTTAGTCTATGGTCGGAGGCTAGTTTGAGTATTTTCTTGTTGGCTGAGGAAGAATAAGAAATTAAGAGGAGAAAAGGGTATACTCCCTCCTAACCAAAGACATCTTCTTGTATTCATTTTTGGGACGATTCACTAAGATTTTCCTCTTTCTAAACTTACCCCATTTGACATATTTATTGGCCTAATATGCCCTTCCTAGTTTTCTGATTTGGAGCTTATACTACTTTCACAACCCATCCTCCTCTAAGCACCTCCTCTATTCAAAGAGCTCCGATCCCATCCTCCGAACACCCCGATCCCCTTTCCTTAGTTTAAAAAAGCGCGCCTGAGGCGCGCCTAGGCGCAAGGCGCACTGAGGCGCAGCTGCAATCGCCTCAGAAGCTTGAGGCGCACTGGTGTGCATGAGGCGCACCGAGGCGCAGGCCTTGCACTGAGGCGCACGCGAGGCGCACAAGTGTGCAATTTTCAATTTCTTTCTCTTGTAACCTTATTTATACGCTTCCCTTTGCCCCTTAATCCCTTGTTTATACTTATTCACCCATTGTCCCTCTTTAAATACCAAAAAAAAGGTTTTTTTTTTTCAAAATATGGTTTCGTAAAATATAATTTTATTTGCTAAATGAGTGCGCCTCGTGTGCGTGAGGCGTGCGCCTTCGCCTTGCGCCTTGCGCCTCATCGCAACGGCCCCCCAGCGCCTCGGTGCGCCTCGCGCCTCCTTAAACTAAGCCCCTTTCACTCCCAACCAACGAGTTCCACATTTACCCACTAGGCGACAACCCCAAAACCCCCAAAGGGTAAGAAGAAGCTGCCGTCCAAGGAGGATGCCGGCGGAGGCGGATCAGCCACCGAGGTTGACCCTGACGTGGAGGGAGACTAGGCGAGGCTCCGTCTGCTGGCGGAGGACGATAAGAACAGCTCCCTGGACATGGGTCCCAACGGAGTGCCCCTCTTCGCCAAAACCCCATCCATCTCTCTCCTCACCCGCAGCGACACCTGTTCATACATGCATTTCAATATTGAAGAGTTGAACGCCGTGCTGCCGGAGGGACTTCCCGATGATGAAGGAGATCGAGGACTCGAAGCGTTGCGCTTTGCTTGTTCGCAAGACAGGCGAGAAGTTCAAGGAATTCGAGGACTCGAGGGCAGCAAGCATATGATTGACAATTAAACTGTCTTCAATTGAAGAAATCGTGTTTGAAAATGCACAAAAAGACAGTTTAATATTGTTTTCAATTGAAGACAGACGAGAGTGATTGGTGATCGATCGCCGACAAGTAAGGATAGAGAGATGGGAGATTTGATGAGTCGTTTTGTGATAGGCAGGTCCGGGGGGAGGAGATCGTCGGGAAATTTTAGCCTACGGTGTCGCTGATGGGGTGATTTCGTGAGGTTGGTGATGGCTGGTCGCTCGGTGGTTTCGGTGGCGGAGAGGAGTTTAACGGTTGTGAAGTGAGGGGTGGGAATGTGGGATCAGAGGTTAAACATATGGGTTAGTCTAATTAATTATTTACCTATCAATTAATTAAAGTTACTTTAATGTGTATGTTGGTTGTTGTGTCCAACCCAAAGAGGAAAATCTCTTTGGGTAGGAGGGAGTATATATTAACTACATCTCTGAAGTGTGCCCATATTGAAGATCGGTGAGTTGTAATGGGTTGCAAATATGTATCCATACATTTTGTTGAGTACCGATATTGAAGTGAAGTAGCTCTTTCTCTAACTAATTGTCTCTCTTTCTTTAAATATTTACTTATGTCAGAAAGTCAAGTTCATTTTTCACATCACGGGTCTTTTCTTTATTTCCCCTTATCTTTTTAATGATAAAGGCGTAAAGCTTTGACAGAATGCCTTTTGTTCTCTTGAGGTTGACGCTCATCAGGAGTCCATTTGAACTAATCCAACTAGGACACCTGTAATGTAAAGCATTCTGTATGCTGTCGAAAGTGGCATGGGAACCCTTTTAGTACGTAAACTGTTCCATCGGCCTTCTTAGTCACTTATTTGATTACTTAGTTTTACTGGGTTGCCAAATCCTTGCTTGGAGATGCCCTAGAGTTCTTTAGCTTTATGCCTTCATGTAAGTGTTTTTCCCATTTGTGTGGTTGCCTTACTGCTCCTAAAACTGCGTATGTACCCTTCTTTTCTGTTTTCTTGAAATATCAAAGATAAGAAAGATATACAAACAAAGGTTCATGTTTTTTGGGCCAAGGCTGAATAAAGTTATAGCATGAAAATAGGTCTTTTCAAGTGATATAGATCTTTCATGAAAGTTAGGGAGGTCGTAATCTAATGAACCTACTGTTCTTCAATTCTGAGTTTGGCACCTTGTTACTGACTTGAAATGCTCCTTTGAACCCTGATCCATCATTGATATGAACTTTGTTTTCTAGTTCCTTTCATTTCTTTCACCTCTAATGCTTCCTTGTAGGTATTGTAGTATGATAAGAAACTTCTATTTCATTACAGGCATTGAGATCCCAAAGTACGTGGACAAAGTCACTCCTGAGTACAAGCCAAAAATTGAGGCCTTGGTGAGTATTTTCGAGTCTAGATACTTGTAGTAGTATATTCGCCAACAGTACACCATTTCATGTCCTTGATCCAATTTGTATTTGTTTTCCTTGTTGGAATATTGTAGTTTTTCAATCTGTCATTCTGCCCCCAGTTCGTCACAGTTCCACCTCCCACTCCAAACTTGGGAAAATTTGAGAACTTTCTTTATTTTAATCTGATCTTATGCTAAATGCTACTCTCATTGGTATATTGGATGACAATGTATCTTACTCTTGACTTCTGGAGAAAATTATCCTCCTAGTTATTCCTAAGCCTTTCCCATATTTTCTTTTAGTGTTTTCAAGCCATGCAAATTTGTAATATTGTACTTTTTTGGACTGTTCCTATAAAAAGTGTCAGTTGGGCTCTGAATTATACATGTGAGTAATGTCGTAATGAGGCCTAATACTGTGTCCATCCAGATTTTGTTTCCTTTTTAATTTTATCAATGACAACTAGTAAATTTTTTTGTCCAGTTAACATTAGTGGATTTGTTTGCTTAGGATCTTGCTGATTCACTGTGTTTTTGCTGTATTCTAGTTGGTGGAACTGAAAGAAGCCGAACAAAAATCTTTGAAAGAGTCTGAAAGATTAGAGAAAGAAATAGCAGACGTGCAGGAGTTAAAGGTAATGTGGATGATTTTTTTTTTTATTTTTTATTTTGTAGCTTTTGAAGGAGTAATCTCGTTTTTAGCGTCCTGACATAATTGATCTCATAAGCTAATGGCTTTTGTGTAGTTTGACTTCGTTTTTTGTTGTCTTAACCGTTACTGCATGCACTCATTTCAGGCAAAGCTGAGCACAATGACTGCTGATGAGTATTTTGAGAAGCATCCAGAGCTGAGGAAGAAGTTCGATGATGAAATCCGTAATGATTACTGGGGTTATTAGTCTTCTTTAATGCTGATAATCATCTTCTCAAGGTGAAGTTGTCGGGACATGTGTGTTCGCTAACTAGCTGAATAAGAACCAATCTTTGGTTTTTGTGATTTTATTCTTCCATATGAAGCTCTTTGCAGGCCAACACTTCTTTATGGGTTAAATACCATTTTGGAAATCATTTTTGTTTTTAATACACTGGAATATTGGCGTTCTTCAAATGTCTGGTCTTTGATTTCCGGTTCTTGTACTCATGCACTGGAAGGAGCATTGCTTTGTCCTTCTCAATAGTTACTCTTGATCTTGTTTGAAGGTGTAGTCGTTCTCCTTGCGGTTCGCACCAAATATTACATCATGTCTTGCAATTAAATTAAGAAATCAAAATGTTACTCCAATTTCAGAAAAACACGCAGTAGGTATGGAGATGTTTTATGGTTAACATATTATACGTATGGTTTTTAAGATGTCACATTTTGTTTGGATTTAGTTAAAATGGCTATCCGTGTGTAAAAGCGTCCAACAAAACATGATGTGTAGTTGCCCGAAAAAGAGACGTAGTTTGATTGAACTTTGAAGCATGGTTGGTTCTTCTTGACAAGTACACCGTATTCTTTTGGTTAGTTGTAGGATTCCCTGATTCAGTGATGTAATTCAGGTGAAGAAGCAAATCACAGACCTAACATAGCACTTTAATAGAGACGGTGGGTTGATGGGGCCAAAAGTACCGTTGGACGGCCACTTTAAGTAGTAGTCGTTGCTTAATTCTTCATTGGTGACGAGGAAAGAAAGACTGAAGAGGTAAAAGGGAGAGGACGGGTGCTTGGATTCTTTGTTGTAACGGTAAGTAACTTCAAAAGCGCAACGAATGATACTCTTTCAAGGGCGGGTAAGTCGGTGCTTATTAAGTCGACGTTATCGACCATTCTGCTCTATCATATGCAAGCTCTGAGTCTTCCAGTTTGGGCTTTAAACCAAATCGATCAAATTTGTGCCAACTTTCTATGGGGTTCCACCCCCAATCGTAGAAAAATTCCTCTTGTTTCTTGGAATAAAGTCACCGCTCCAATTAATTTAGGGGGTCTTGGTATTAGATCAGCTAAGCTTATGAACACGGTGCTTATGACTAAATTGTGTTGGGGTTTGAATTCTAAAATAAACCTAGCCTCGGACCTCTTTTATCATAAATATATAAGAGGTCGGGAGGAACCTTTGGCTTTCAAAAGGGGTTCTTATATCTGGCAGAGCTTGGCTAAGGGGTGGGACTTATTTAAAGAGAGTGCGGGTTGGGCAATTGGCACGAGTGAGTCGATTGATTTTTGGGGTGATAATTGTTGTGGCGTGGGCCCACTTCGTCGAAAGTTTACTGGCCCTCTGCCAGCTTCGATCAGTAATATCTCTGTGCAAGATTTCCACCTGGATGACAGTTTAATCAATTGTTCTCGTTTTTTTTTTTATATGGATGTAATTAATGTTATTCGAGGTGCGGTCGTCCCTAACTTTGGTACTGACAAGATGTGTACTACTTTAGCTTCAGGTAAGTTCTTTGACACTACTAGTCTCTATGACAGTCTGTGGAAAAGTAAAAATACTTTTTGTGGTGATAAGTCTTGGACTAAGATCTGGTCTATGAAGTGTCCTCCAAGAGTTAATTTCTTCATGTGGCTTGTAAAAGGAAACAAGTTGCCTACCAGGGCTGTTTTAGCTCATAGGAACATTCTCATCCTCTCTACTTGTCCTTTTTGTCCTACTCTTTGTGAGAATATCATTCACATCTTTCGCGATTGCCCTCAGGCAAGAGAGGTTTGGGATCCACTTCAACTGGATCTGTTGTGGTTCCTGGGGAAGGTCACTGATTGGCTGAGTAGGAACTTAGACCATGTACCTGATGCTACTTGGCCTCCCTTGTTTAGCTTGATTTGTTGGCTTCTCTGGAAGCGAAGGAATGCTTGGATCTTTGATAGGAAGATTATTTCCGATACCACCATAGTCCCACAAGCCAAACTCTTAGCTCAAAAATACTCTCATCCCCCAGCTGTTCTTCAACGGCTCCCCCCTCACTCCTCAGAAAAATAGAAAGTTTTAGGAATACATCTAAAAATAGTAAAAGATAGAGTATTATTGTTCATTTGGTGGGACCAAATAGATTGTTGTTCATGTGCAAGTTGCATGGATAAGGGTAATGTGGGAAACTTATTACCAAATAAGGAAATAGGAGTATTGGTGTTGAATTCCCCGAAATGGCAAATAAGAAGATTGGATTTGGATGGAGGGAGTGTTAAATATGAAAAAAGAAACTTGGGGTGGAGAACATAAGAAACCAGTTATGGAAAATGAATGTCTTTTCCACAAGAGACCGATTTTTATACATAACCTCTATCTTATACTCCCTCCTACCCAAAGTTATTTTCCTCTTTGGGTAGGACACAACAACCAACAACAAGTAATAAAGAAATGTGGTAGTGGAATTATTGGTGGGGTAAGGGTGTTTAATTAAAATTTAGACCACTCTAATCCTCCCACCAAAAATTCTAAGAGATGATTAGTTTGCACAATTGGAGGGAAGTTCAAATAATGCAAGTGGGAGTTTTTGGAGGGAGTTTTTAAGAATTTGAAACTCCTCTCAAAAAAATCAGATTTCATTGATAAGACTGGAACCCACTAATTGTGGATCTCCATAAACCAATCCTTATACAATCCTAATTCACAAATCTCACACAAAATATCTCAGAATTCAGAGGAAAGGAGAGAATCACTCCAATTCCATTAAAAAAAAAAAAAACAGAAAAAAAACTAGGATTAGTTTTCGTTTTCGTGCTCGGTGCCGCTGCTGATGCTAACACTGCTGCTGCTTTAGCTCGGTTTTGGTCAGATTCTGGTCTGCTCGTGGTGGGGTCTGCTGCGTGGTGAAAGTAAGCTGCTGGGGGTCTTCTGCTGCTGTTGGGGCAAGCCTGCTGTTGGGGCAAGCCTGCTGCTGCTGCTGCTTCTTCTTCTTCTAGAGGAGGCTTCCATCCTATCTTATTAGCATTCAAGGGAATCACAAGGTTAGTAGCACAAGTTTCATTAGGGAATCACAAGGAAAAAGTAAAGTATGCCTGCCAAAAAGAATCTCACCAATGCTCAGAGACTTGAAATACATTGCTTTATTAGAGAACTCCAAAAATGGGAAACCACATCATGGCAAAATTAAGGAGATTGCAGCAAAATATAACGTCACAACAAAAACAATTGGAAATCTCCAAAGGCGTAACAAGCAAAACAAAGCTTTGGGTCTTCCAATCAATGTGAATAGCTTAATGAAAGGCAAAAAAGGCAGAAATAAAGTACTTATACCGATGCAAGTTATCGAGTCGCTTCCACAATTGAAAAGATGCACAATCAAGCGACTATCATTTGCAATTGACATAAGTTATTCCACATGTCAAAGATGGATTGCAAAGGGAGAATTGAGGTGGCACACTAATGCTATTAAGCCATCGTTATCAAGCGACCACAAGTTTATTCGTCTCAACTTTATCATGTCTAGATTGTTATTTGATCGACTACTAAATGCAATCAAGTTTCGATCACAAGATAATGATCTACATATTGATGAGAAATGGTTTTGGATGACTAAGATCAAACAAAGGATGATACTCACACCAGGGGAAGAAGAACCAGTTAGAATGAAGCACACAAAGCAAGAGGTATATCCCTAAGGTTATGTTTATGGCAGCAGTAGCAAGACCGAGGTATACACCGGATGGTGAGTGCATTTTCGATGGTAAAATTGGCATTTGGCCCTTTGTTATTAAAGGACCAGCAATCAGAAACTCAATACATAGGCCAGCAGGTACTATAGTCTCAAAACCCATTGAGAATATCAACAAAATCGTGACAAAGACAATGCTCATCAACAAAGTTATTCCATCTATCAAAGCCAAATGGCCATCATGGGCAAGCAAAGACATTCACATTCAACAAGACAATGCACCTCCTCACATAAGAGGTGACGATCAAGATTTTGTGGCTCATGCAACATCAGACGGATTTAATATCACATTGAATCAACAACCAGCACAAAGCCCATATTTAAACATATTGGACTTGGGTTTCTTTAACTCAATTCAATCACTTCAAGACAAAGAACCATCGAAGACAATACCCGAGTTGATCAAGAATGTCAAACAAGCTTTTAAAGACCTTGATCCGGCTACATTAGACAATGTGTGGCTAAGTTTGCAAGGTGTCATGACTAAGGTGATGAAAAGAGGTGGCCACAATGACTACTCACTACCACATCTAAAGAAGGCCGTACTACAAAGGCAATGATTACTCACTAGGAATTTGATCGTAAGTGAAGATGTTGTGAAAGAATGCATTCAAACTTTGATCAATGTCGGAAAAGCAAACAATTTGGGGGAAATCATGGGACATCTTGGTATTGATTTTCTAAATGCAATGACGACTTAAATGTTCATGTAGTGTGTGATTGTGTTTCATTCATAAACTAAGTACTAAACCATTTTGAATGCTCATGTTTAGGTCGTAAACACTTAAATCACACATGTATTTTGTAAACATTTTGAATGTAATATAAACCCAAGTCCTCTATGTTTAATATCAAACGCAATGTGTTTATGTTTTTAGTACCATCATCATCATTTGAAGCATTTAAATTAAGTCAAAAAATCAAACAACTCTCAGATGTAAATAACACTCCTCGTAGAGTTGTTGCTACATTTACGAATTAAGAGCCTTATCAAACACAAGCCTCCATACCATGTGTCAGTTGGCATCTAAAGTGCCTCCATTTACACATGTAGGTGGCTAGTTTCAAAGAGGCTTCAATCAATTCGTAAATGTAGCAAATGTGGTCAAAATTATGTAACAACTACAATGCGAGTCTCAAAAATCATCACTGACTTGCTAGTTACACTCAAGAACTCAATTAACCCATACTCCCTCCATCTACAAATCAATAGTATAAAAATGAATCAAGGTCAATTGCGCCCAAAAATCACAAATCGCAATAGAAATTACCCCAATGACAGAACCAAGCAATAAAAAAAATGAATCAAGGCTAATTACGACCATCACTCACAAAAAACAGAGATTTAATTTACGCAACAAAAATTACCCCAATGACCGAACCAACCAATAAAAATTAAGCCAAAAAAACAACAGAAATTAGCAATCAAAACCAACCCACAACAGATATCAAGGCTAAGTACGGCCAAAAAATCACAAAAAACAGAGTTTTACGCAATAAAAATTACTCCAATCACAGATTCAACCGAAAAAAATGAATCAAGGTTAATTAGGCCTAAAAATCACAAAATAAAAAAAGATCAAAGCACATTACTTACCCCAAACACAGATTCAAGCCAAAAAAAAAAAAAAAAAAAATAGAATCAAGGTTATTTACGCCAAAAAATCAGAAAAAAAAATGCAGAGAGAAACACATGCAATGATCACAAACACAGATTTAAGCAAAAATAAAATGATTCAAGGTTAATTACGCCCAAAAATCACAAAAAAAAATACAGATCTAAGCACATTAATTACCCCAAACACAGAATCAAGCGGAAAAAAATTGAATCAAGGTTATTTACGCCAAAAAATCAGAAAAAAAAAAACAGATCGAAGCACATGCAATGATCACAAACACAAATTTAAGCAAAAATAAAATGTTTCAAGGTTTATTACGCCCAAAAATCACTAAAAAAATACAGATCTAAGCACATTAATTACCCCAAACACAGAATCAAGCGGAAAAAAATTGAATCAAGGTTATTTACGCCAAAAAATCAGGAAAAAAAACAGATCGAAGCACATGCAATGATCACAAACACAGATTTAAGCAAAAATAAAATGTTTCAAGGTTAATTACGCCCAAAAATCACAAAAAATACAGATCTAAGCACATTAATTACCCCAAACACAGAATCAAGCAAAAATAAAATGAATCAAGGTTATTTACGCCAAAAAATCAGAAAAAAAAAAAAAACAGATCGAAGCACATGCAATGATCACAAACACAGATTTAAGCAAAAAAAATTAATTCCACAAGAGTTTAGATTATACCACAACCCATATGGCTCATGATCATTGCAATACGCTCTCGTTCCCACCGAGCTTTCTCTTCAATCAACTCACGATCAAATTTACATCGGGCTTTAGACATCTCAACCCTTAAATCCCATTTTGCATCGGATTCTCTACGCCTTTTCTTCGTATCAATAGACTCTGTGTCATCCTCAGAGTCCGGGATGATCAACCCACCAACCCGATCGAAGTACTCGTCGTCGACAAGGGCAGAAATGTCAGAAGTACCGACAAACAGTCGTCCATCGCAGACGTCCGTTTCTTCTTCTTCTTCCAGTTGCGTCTCGGGAACAAATGACCAAAATTGATAAGGCCATGACGAATCCCCCATTTTTTATGATAAAAAAGGGGAGGAATAAGAGAAGAGAAAGTCAGATCTACGGATCAAATCATAGTGAGAAGACGAAGAGAGGATGAGATCTAAAGAGAGAGATGTCGAATGAAGCCATAAGATCAGATTTGTGAGGAGAGAGAAGAGAGAATTGAAGATCTTTTGAGTGAAGAAGAGGAAGAGTGAGAGGGAGACGAAGAGAGAGAGAGGGAGTTAAGGTTTGTAGAGTTCATCAGAGAAATGAAGAGTGAGAGGGAGACGAAGAGAGAGAGAGGGAGTTAGGGTTTGTAGAGTTCATCATAAATGAAGAGGGAGACGAAGAGAGAGAGGGAGGTAGGGTTTTTTAAGATCAGAAAAAAAAAATTTGAGGGATTGGGTTTGGGTTTGGGGTAGAAATGAAATGGGGTTTGACTTGGGTTGGGTTTTGTTATTGGGTTGGATTTGAGTGGGAGTAATTAGATTTTGGAGGGAGTTGTTAGTGGATGGAGGGAGTGGTTAGTGGGTTAATAGAAGATTAGGGAAAAATCAGAAAAATTAGTAAGGGTAAAAACGTCAAAAAAATTTGCCATATCGCGTAAGTTACGAAACAGGAAAATTATAGTGAATCGTCCCAAAGAGGAATACAGGAAAATAAGTTTGGGTAGGAGGGAGTATGTTCCATTTTGAAAACAAAATAAATACAGGAAGGTTGTTGAGAAAACCGGTCTCTTAGAGTGTTGTTAATGGTTAACGGGTTAAAAATATATTATTCGATTTTTTCTCTCCTATTTTTTATTTACATTTATGATTTTTCTCTCTTCCTTACCTCGTCATTTTCTCTCAAACCCCACCTCATCCTCTCACAACTACCCGGTAGTAAGTACTACCCGGTAGGGGTGTGCAAAAAAACCGCCAAACCGAAACCCGAACCGAAAACCGATTTACCCGAACCGAAAAAGCGGGTAACCGAACCGATAAAATGCGGGTTAGGGTCGCAACTTTGTGTGTATGCGGTTAACCGAACCCGAACTGAAAGTGGACATAATGCTTATTTTCAATAAATTACGTTATAAGTCAACTAATTCACAAGTCTAAAATAAGATAATTAATCCAATATGTTGTTAAAATTCACTTGTTTGAGGGAAATAATACATAAATTAATTGAAGTATCGACGTATAGTGGAGTCTTAATATTTTATCCATCAATTTTACTTAATTTGGTAGGTCAAATAGTGTCCCCGTACTAAAACATTACCCGATTAAACCGAACCGACAAATCCGTTTAACCGATGTGCGGTTAACCGAACTAACGGTTACGGTTTAGGGTCGGCCAAAAAGTGACAAACGGTTAACCGAACCCGCATTTGCACACCCCTACTACCCGATTTTCACCTTTTCACTCCTATTTTCTTACTTTTCTGATTATTTAATTTTTCATCACCTTAGCTTACTTTCAACCTGGTGGGAAAAGTACCATTAACAACACTCTTATGTGCAACCTAAGAAACCAGCTTGAATAAGTACAATGTATTATATACACCTATGTTCAATTAAAAAAAAAAAAATTAATATTAAAAAACGTCTAAACCTAATTATAAGCATCCACTCTTGAACTAATTTATCAAACATCTCCACCCCCTTACTTGAGTTTCTTCATTTGATCCATCTTTCCCATTTCTTACACATTTATTAGTTTTTTTTGGGTGCTCACACCCCTTCTCCATCAAAGATACCTGTATTTTTGATACATAAAATCGAAAATAAGATCGGTTAAAAATTTATGTGTGTTTTTTTATATCTTAGTTTATGGAATGCAAAGAAAGTGATTGTTTGTGGTAGTGGTGGTGGTGGTAGGTTACGTCAAATAGTGCTTGGCTTATGATTTTTTATAGATTTTTTTTTTTTTATATATGTAAACATTATCAGATAACTGTTGCTAGCAAAAATGGTCTTTTTGCTTAATTCATCGGACGTCTAGACACATAACTACTCCTCTTACTACAGGACGCTTACCTAGCCCAACGCGTTCATTCAGCGAACCGTTCCAGCTTGTACCGTTTGTGTGCTGCTTCCTTATTATGTTATCGTTCCTCTTTATATCGTTAAAACTATTGTAATGACTACTCATAAAACTTGATCTATAAGTGAAACTTATAATTCAGCTTAACGGGCGAAATTGGAATCAATTTTGTATTTAAGGTGCAACCAATATCGACCACTAATGAACTTCTAATGAGGTTATTGTGATTATTAGATCCGATATACATGTTGTTCCACGATGAAGACTGGGGAGTTCCAGTTCACAATGATTACAAGTTATTTGAGTTTCTTTGCTTATGTATAGCACTAGCAAAGCATACCTGGTTATCAATTCTATTTTACAGAGACAATTTCAGGTAAGTTCATATTCTTTCATTCGGTATATTTAGAAGGTTTACACTTTTGAGATGTATTTCACCTTGGTTATATTGTATCCTGCATGTACCGCATGAAGTTTTTTCATGGCTTCAATCTAGTTACCGTCGCTGAATTTTCTGAGGAAAAATTGGCGTCCATTGTTGCAAGCAGCGGGAAATTACTTTCAGAATATAAAGTTCGCGCAATGGTTGACAACGCTAACCATATAATGCAGGCAATAGTGTTACAATTATCTTGTAATCACATGTGGTGTATATAGATAAGCAAATTATTACATACCCCACAAACCAAAGTGGAGACCATGGAATGAGGGGCAAAAACGTAATTTCCAATATATATAAAAAAAATCATTCCATCACTTCCCTTGTTGAGTTGTTTCCTCGTGTTTTTTCAATTGTTTTTCTCTAACCTCTATAATCCCTTTTTGATCTCTCTCATTCCCTCTCCCTCAGACCCCAATTAGATTACCATTTTCCCACAATTTGGCAGACCACTTTCCCCCCACAGGTAGACCTGTAAAAAATTAACCCGACCCGAAAAACCGCCCGAGACCCGATCCGAAAAAACTCGACTTTTTCAACCCGAAACCCGAAATGACCCCAAATGTCAGGGTCAAGACAAGACCGGAGCGAGTCGACCCGTAGGGTCAAACATAATTAGCAAAAAAATATTATAATAATAAATATTAAATATAAATAAATAAATAAATATAAATATTTTTTCATTTAAGACATGTAAGACATAAACATAATTATATTCTTATTATTATATAATAAAAAATAGTTATTGGTGAAATAAGAATAAAATAATATTTTAATTTTAAAAACTAACGACAAAAAAAGGCGCGAACATGTATTACCGACCCGCTGGTCAACCCGTAACCGGATCCAAACCCATATTTACCCGAACTCAAAATACACCCAACCTGTATTCTTCCTGAACCCGAAATTACCCTAACCCAAGACCCGCACGCCCGACCTGTTTTACAGGTCTACATACAGGTCACCATCTACTTCCACTTTGGGCCACTCTTAGTGATGACTTCCTTCATAAGGTGTACATGGACTTTATTTGATTTTAACATGCATCTTAAATATTTCGGAAAATTCACGTGGTACCCTCGAATTTTAACTGATTGCACATGGTACCCAACTTAGCAAATTTGTGCATATGGTACTCTTGAGGTTAGTACTTTGTGCACATGGTACCCTAATACTAACTTCCGTTAGATTTTCCGTTAAGTGATGATGTATTAGTTAGTTGTTAGGTAATTAGTTGATTAAAGTTACTAATTAATAAAATCAAAAAATTAAAAAAAATCAAAATTTTAGACTTTTTAAAACAAATCCAAAAAATATTTTCATGAAAACAAAAATCCAAAAAAATTGGGTTTTTTTTTATAGAAATATAACTTTTCTTAAAAAAATTTCATAATTTGTGCACATGGTACCCTTCAGGTTACCACTTTGTGAACACGGTACCCTTGAAATCAAACATTTTGCACATGGTACCCTTAAGATTTCAGTTTAAAAAAAAAATTGAAATAAAAAATTTGAAGTAAAAAACTGTGGAAAAAAAAATCAAATTTTCTAAAAATTTATTATATTTTCTATTAAAAATGTTAATTACATAATTTAATTAACTAATTAAATCACAATTAACCGACACATCATCACTTAACGAAAAAATCTAACAGAAGTTAATATTTGGGTAACATGTGCACAAAGTAGTAAGTTCAAGGGTACTATATGCACAAACTTGCCAAGTTGGGTACCATATGCAATCAGTCAAAGTTCGAGGGTACCACGTGAATTTTCCGTAAATATTTTTATCATAGATCTTAGTTTCTAACATTAGATCTGCTATAAATCTTGTTTGATTTATAACATTAATTTGCAAAATCCATAGTTTTGAGGGTAAAATCTTTTTTTTTTTTAATCATTATTATTATTTCAAAAAAAAAAATGTTCTTTTGAAATTTTAAATATCTATGAATAAATCGTGTAAAATCCATGGCTTAAAGTGGTGAGTCCATGAACTTACCCTATAAAAACCTTGGATTTTAATGGTGGAATTAAAAAAAAAAAAATCAAAAATTTTCAATTTCATTCTTTTTTGTTCGTGAAAATTTCAAACTTTAATGGTTAGTGGGGATCGAGTTGATGGTGGTGAAGGAGATAGTCTGTGTGACTGTTGGTTGATAGTGAGAAGCGAGGAGGTGGCTGCCAAAAATGTGAAAGAAGAGATTGAAGGAAAAATGTGTGGACATATACAAGAAAGATTGTTAAATAATGAAGTGGTCATAAAGCTATTAGAGGGGATATTGGATAAACTGAGTAGTTATCATTCTTGGTGGTTTGACCATGTGAGAAAGATTGAGTAGAATATACATAAAAGTGTAACATTGTATGAAGAAACAAAATGCCGTAGGTTTGGATTAAAGTGATTAAAAGTAACATGAGTCTACTACGAGTAGAAGAAGCTATAGTGTTGGAGCAATCAAGTAGAGAGATAGAGTCCGTGTGGAAGATGATTTTGACTTTGCCTGTCGTTGTATCTTCCCCTTTTTTTTATTCCGTTTGTATTTCTTTTTTTCTTTTTCAAGATATTTTTTCCGTCTTTTTGACCTTTATTGTCGTTTTTTCTAATACGCTAGTAATATACTTTTTCTTGGTTCTAAAATTTCTTAAGCATTTTGTTTAGGTTTCAAAGATTTTTGCACTATCATATTTTCAACACCTTCTTCTTTTCTTATATATATATATATATCTTTTAAATAAAGTTAATATATATATATATATATATATATATATATATATATATATATATATATATATATATATATCTTTTAAATAAAGTTGTGCCAATAAGCTGATGTGGCACGACTTTGTTAAACGATTGACATGTCAGCACCATGTCAGCAATCATTTAACACGTCAGTATGCTCATTGGTAGATCAGCCAAAAATGTGTCTATCAGGATTTGAACCCCTGACCTCTCAGGTACTTATTCATCACATTACCAGTGTGCTAACCGTTACTTCATGCATATTTTTATACGCTGATACTATAAAAACGTTGGAAACAGTCCAAACGAATGTAGATGACCAAATCTTTTATTTTTGAAAATTGGACGAATTATGGAAGTAAATAAATCAAAACAAGAAATTTAAAAGATACCCATTTTCCGAAATCTTGCAAAATACTTGATTGTAAAAAAAAAAAAAAAAAATTAGGAAATAAATTTCGTAGTTAGAGCATTCGTTTAGGCAAAAAAAAAATCGTTGGCAACACATTCTCAAAGGTTACCATGAGTATAATAATCAGATTCAAATTTTCAGTCCACATCTTTATCCCCAAAAGTTTGTCTTCAATTTTTCATTCGAGTATTACTTTTACCTTAGTTAATATTATCAAGGATTAACAATTGATTCTCTCTTTTCGGTATTTTGTTTCAAGTATAGTTGTTGAGCAAGCACACAAGTTGAAAACCTGGATTTGAGGTTTTTTTTATCAGGCTCTTTTGTTGCTCAATAGGAAGATTATAATCGTGTATCGAATCGATCTTGCGTTCAATCAGAGATACTGCAGTACTTTTTTGGATGTTAGATTAGTCGATCATAATTTTTTCTGGGTCACTTCTTCTAAACCTCTTGGTATCATATCATAGTAAATTTTACCATATCAAAGTGATTCATTAGAAGTTGTCATTTATTATTATTTTTTTTTTCTAATAATATCTGTGCTTTATGTTCTTATTTCCTCCAATTTAATTTCAGTAATGATGAGATCATAAAATTATGGATTTAGACTAATGTTTTATGAGAAAGAAGAGCAACTACGTACACGGTTACGGTTTGACTGAAGGCAACTCAATGCACATTTATGCAGAGTGGAATCCTCCTAATATAAGCACCATCATACGAGTTCAATAGATGAGGATCGTCTTATTTAGTAACATACTCTTGGCTCGAGCTTCAACTTGACAAATGAAATGTAGTAGTAGTGTCGTTGTGTACTTGAAATTCTATCATTTTCACATAAATTAATCATATGACAATGTGTTGTATTCATATCATGCGTCATTGTTTTGGAAAACTTGATCTAACATTAGAGAGTCACTTTTAAAATGGTACAATGACAGAATCGGTATGTTTTTTCAAAGAATAAGTTACAAAACAAAAAACGAAGGAATCGCGCAAAATGGTGCAAAACAAAGTTCAAGTTTTGAATCGTCAAATCACATATCCGATTCTAATATAGCTTAATTTAGATACAAAATCAAAGAACAAATAATCTAATCCTGATCGCACCTTAAAATAAGGCAATCAATCTTCGAATCTAATATACCTTTTAGGCCCTGTACGAATCAACTTATTAAACACTGTTTTCAAATCAGATTAGATTTAATCAAATCAGATCAACTTCATTCAATTTAAATCAAATCAGATCATAATTATCTAAATAACAATCAATGAATCTAGCCTACTTTTAGTTATTAACTCTTCTAAATGCAGTTAATTTATCAATTTATTCAGTTTAGATCAAATCAAATCAAGTTCATTTAAATCAAATCAAATCAGATCAGTTTAATTCAAATCAAATCAAATCAAATAAGAAAAATGCAGTCCAATCGCACATGTCCTTAATATCACAAGAGGACGAGGTTTAGAATGATTAGAGAAATATATTGTGTCTTATTGTGTCTCAATCATTAGAGGACGGAGGGAGTATGATTTAGGACCTATATGGCTATATATGGGAAAGTATATAAGATTGACAAACATTCAGGACGTTTAAAAATGATGAAGAAATATTTTATACTTGATCAAATGTTTTCAAAAGAAAACAACCTGATGTATTGAAGTGTAAGTATTTATTTTTATTATTTGCTTATTATTTAGCACATACCTCAATATATCAAATCAAATTGCATAATACTCATAAAAAATCAATGCTTAACCATGCTCTGAGCACAAGAAGTATGTGGTCCTTCTCGCGATAGAGGTGTATGGACCACACTAAAAATGAGGTGTATCGGACATAATTTATTTATTAGTAAAAACAATTGTTTATACCAAAATCTGATCTCATACGAGACTTTTTACAATATATAAGCTATATATTTCTACCTTATATAATATGAATAAAAAAATGTAAACATTTTTAACATGGGCATGGATTAGTTTAGAGTCATTCAAATCAGATTAGACCAAATTAATTCAGATCAGATCAGAAATGCCCAAATAACGTTCAATGAATTTGATCCATTATTGATACTAATTCGTTGAAAATTCAATCAAATTTTAAACCAATCCAGATCAAATCAGCTCAAAGTCATCCAAATCAGATCAAGAGCAATCGAATTAAATCAGAATGATGCAGTCTTATCAAACAGGGCCTAAGTCCTATTAAACAGGGTCCAACACATTAGCTGAACGAGTTAATAAGTGAAAAATCTCTAATTAGAAATATGCCAGTCAAACTCTTTAAACTTATTATGAATCCTATTCTAATATCAATCTAATAACTTTATTTTGCCCCTATAAATCCAATTAGTTTTTTTTTTTTGTTCCATAAAAAAACAAAACCCACCTCAAAACACAGAAAATGTAACATATTACGAGAATGAGTGAGCATTATTAGAACTACTTCATATAAACATTTATGAACCCCGTGCATGGCACGGGTTCATAAACTAGTATATATATGTAGGGGCGTATCCGGTCAGAAGTATAATTTTTGTCAGAAGTCAGAAGTAATCTCAGCCATTAATTTCAGGTAACTCCATAATCTGAACTGCATAACTCCATAACCATTTTCTCTCTCCTCCCACACCACCCAACTTCACCGCTTCCCCCGCCACTGCGCCGCCCTAGCCACGCCTCCACCTCCTCCTGCACAACCTCAGTCACCACCAACTTGACGGCCCACCCACCGCCGTGGCAGCGCTGCCCTCGGACCTCAACGTCATCAGCCACGTTACCTCGTATTCCCTCACTTATCTCCCCGCTCAATTGATTTCATACAACCACCGCGAAAAGTAGAGGCGGTGGGAGCGGATTTTGGTGCTAGAACATGAAAGTGGTACCGGAAATGGAAGGTTGACGTCGACGAACACCGGAGTCTGCCAGATCTGGAAAAATGAGGGCGAAATGAGGGAGAGAAGACGGAGGAGGCTCGTGTCCGACGAAGATTCGCGGTAGTCCGACGAGCCTACCGGTGGTGTCTGGTCCGACGAAGGGTGCTGCCGGTGAGCGACGACGGCGGTGGTGAGGGGCGCAGAGGTAGGGCCATGGAGAGAGAGGGGGGGGGGGGGGGGGGAAGGGGAGGAGAGAGTAAATGTGAGATTTGGGTTTGGGGTTTTTATTTTCAGTTTTTAATCGAAGCCATTGATCAAGGTGAGATGAAGGGACCAAACTACTTCTGACTTTTGACGAAATTAACACTTCTAACTTGATACTTTTCTTATATATATATATATTTATATATACACACACACACTAGCTTATGAACCCGTGCCATGCACGGGGTTCTTAAATGTTTATATGAAGTAGTTCTAATAGTGCTATGTAACTCCCTCATTCTAGGAATATGTGACATTTTTTTTTTTGGGTGAGTTTTATTTTTTATTTAACAAAAAACTAATTGGATTCATAGGGGCAAAATAAAGTTATTAGATTGATAAAGGTTTGCATTTAAGAAATATAGAAAGGAAATTACAAATGATAAGGTATGAAACTCACAAAATAGGTAGTCTTACATTAGGCTTATGAACCCGTGTCATCTGAAATCTTTAGGGTCTCCTCGCTGTCATTAGGTTGTGCCACCTCGCCGTTCCCCACCTTGAGTATCCATTTCGAGAACTTCCTTAATTTCTCGACCTCTGAACTTGAATATCATGATTGTAGTCGTATATTTTGTCTTGACGATCTTCTGTCCATTGTCTAAAGCCCCGCATTTTTTATTGTACTTCAACTGGTGGTGCTTCAATAGTGAGTTGTGAAGTTGATATTGCTTCATTACTTTCCATTTTGCTGGAGATTAAGTGCGTGAGAAGAGATTTGTATCTATCAATGTCATTGCCTCCAATGTTATGTCGACTACCATTTATATTTTGGGACATCACTCTTGCTTTTTGTTAATTTTTATCACTTCCTATTTTCTTACTCCTACTTTTTTGTTAATCCTCACATTCGCAATTCTACTTTTCTCTAATTCTTTCCACTACCTGTACGTTATAATTTTTTTATTTGTTTTTTTCTTATTCACCGCAGAAAGGGCCACTGTGCAAAATGAAACTTTTCTAATTTTATCTTATTTCCTATCAGTTATAATTTTTTTAAATTTCTTTCTACACAATCGTATACGGTGTACATGTCATTTTCTTTTTTATAGTTTCCGAATAATGAAAAATGTCGTTTTTCATAAGAAAGAAGTAGAAGATTTTATTCTGGTTAAAAATTCAGCCCTATATTATGCCAAAATTTCGGCTAGCTTTCTTTTACCTTAATTATTACTGATCATGAGATTCTTTGATATATTATCTAGAATAAAAAGATTCGATGATTTATATTAGGAACTAATATAAATTCGGCCATATCTCTTGCCAAAATTTTCGACCAAAATTTCCCGTAATTATGCTAGATGACGGATTATTTAATTGTTAAGTGTCATCATTGACATTCATTTGCACTGGTTATTTCCTTTTTATAGTATGGTACATAAAAATATGTATGAAGTAATGGTTAGCACACTGGTAATGTGATGAATAAGTAAGTGAGAGGTCAAAAGTTCAAATCCTGAGAGACACATTTTTGGTTGAACTACAATGAGCATACTGACGTGTTAAATGATTGCTGACATGGTGCTGACATGTCAATCGTTTAACAAAGTCGTGCCACATCAGCTTATTGGCACGACTTTATTAAAAGATATAAAAGATAGATAGATATATATATTTAGATGACAATTCATGTTCATCGATCCAAATCGTTTTGGGACTAAGTTGGTGATGGCAGAGAGTTTTCTTGTTGCTCATGATGATGGTGAAGTAAGATTAAGAATATTGGTACATATATATTAGAGATTGTAAACATGATAATTGTAGAAATTAACTTACTTGAAAAAAATATTTGATTTGTTTATTGTCATTTCGTGAAGGTGCAAAAGGAATTTGGTTCCTTTAATAATTATTGCTGGAGACTTGTAAACAATAAGCCTCTTAAACACGATTTTCAATATCAACGACTTGTGCCAGTTAAGATACCAAGGGCAGAACTCTTCAGCAAGGACCTCATGCGTAGAGGTTTTCGTTGTGTTGGATCCACTCTGATTTATTCTTTCATCCAAGTTTCTGGGATGGTTAACGATCATCTGACAACATGCTTTCGGCATGAAGAATGCAACTTAATTCATAAAAATTAATGAGAACTCTCAGGTTGTAAATGTCCTAGCTCAAGATCTCTGACCTATTTGCACAGGCAACAATTGAGTTATCCTAAGACAAACTTTCACGGTTACTTGGTAACATATTATTCTATGTTCTACATAATTGTAAGGGTTGTATATACCTAACACAAGGATTTATTATGATGTTTAGCTCATAGCATTCGTACACCACCATCGCTATTGTTCTTTAATTTGTAGGTGCTATATTTGTATTTAATTTTGTTTGATGACTTTAAAATTAAGAGAATCATATAGACTATCGTGAGTTAAAGTTTATAATAATTTCTCCAAATACTTTGATACCTAATATGAGTAGCTATAAAATAAACCCTGCTATTCAAAAGTACTTTGATATGTTTGTACTACTAAGTTATTCACCGTATCGAGAATGTGTGTGAGAAATTTTAAATAATGGTGGCTGTTCATTTGAACATAGGGAGAATGATTTATGCAGCATTGTCTAGGAATACGTTCTAAAAATATTCATAATTTTATTTGTTCCATATTCTAGTGGTATGTAAGTAATTTATTTTTCCAAAAAACAAAAAGAAAGTAACTTTTTATAGATAAGAATAAAAAGCTAATATTGAAGTATACATATATTCTTTCCGTTCCCTTTTTCAAATCCCATAGCCTTTTTAGACTTTTATTAAGGAAAAATAATAAACAATGTAAATAAATGAATTAGTGTTAATTAATACATATATACTAGCTTTTGTGCCCGTGAAAATCACGGGCTCTTTTTAGTTTATTTTTATTGTTCAAGTTTTTTTATTACACGTTTTATGTTTTCGATTAAACTTTCATGCGTAAACGTTATTTTATATGCTCGTGTTGACAGTAACGGGGTTCATCCATAGAGTGAAATCATCTTTGAATGGAAGTGAATAACTGAAGTTGTATTGGTCATCTACGTACGTATTAAATGTAAGCATCCTCTATGTGATGTAATGCCCCGAAATTTAAAACTAATTAGATAAGTAAAATATTGAAATAATAGGTAAACATACTTAAAAACAAACTGAGATTTAATACCGTAAATCTTCCACATCCTGACACAACAATGAAAAGGAGCGTTACTGTCACACCTATCTATGTAATAGGTGTTAAGGCTATTCAAACACATTCAAACCAAACCTTATAATAACTCATTCCCCCAGGGTAGACTACTATGAAATTTTGAGAAATTAAACAGCGGAAATAAAACCAACTTTTATAAATTGTACATTAAAAGAAAACCGATTAAAACGACACACGACCTCACACTTGAAATTCTCATCCATTTAATTATCCAGATAAACCTGCACATCATCTGCTCGCCGATACGATAATCGGGTCATCATAGGTTCAAATCACAAGGAAAAGAATGTCAGCCAAATCTGGTAATCAACACGAATCTGAAGTAACTTAACAATCGTAGTCTAGAACTGTATGTTAAGATGGAAGTAGGAATCTTAACATAACACACATACTCCCTCCTACCCACTAAGATCCCCCCCTTTCATTTTGCTGTTTTGTCGGGCCATGTTTGAGGCTACTTCTACACCAAATGACTCGTTCACTTGTTGTAAAAATTAATACATAATTTATTCTGCAATGCATTCTACCAAACCCACTTGATTTTATAGCAATCGGGTTTTTCATTTAGTCTAAAAATAGCCCCCAACATACCCAGTTAAAACAACAAAATAAAAGGGGAAAATCATTTTGGGTAGGATATATATATATAGGAAATCTATCAAATGAGAAGTATTAATTTCGTGAGAAGTGAGAAGTGATCTGGTCCATCCATCTAACTTGATCTAATGGTCCATATTTAATATCATAATAAAAGAAAAAAATACAATAAAATTAAACCCCAACCCAAAATCAGTTAGATTTTCTCTCTCCTCTTCTTTCCTCTCCCTTAACCCCCGCGCCAGCCAACCGCCGTCGTCGGTGAACACCGGAAACAACCAACGGCCACTGTGAAGCCGTCGTTCGACAGCTCCGACTCAGGCGAATCTTCGTCGAGCATTAACGGCCCACTTCGAGCACTATTTGAACGCGAAAAACGCCTTCTCAATGCCGATTTTTTGCTCTCGTTTTCGTCAAATCTGGCCGCCGACATTCACCTTCATCGTTATCTACACCCTCGCCGACATTCACTCTCATTTCTACACCTATTCTCGTCGTATCCTCGTACTTTTGGGAGGAGAAACGAGTGAAATGTGAGGAGAAGTTGAAATGTTAGGGGCGGTGATGGTGGCGTCGGAGATTGGACGGCGGTCTCTTTCACCGGATGTGGCCGATCTCGTTGGCTGCGACTGAGGAGGTGGTTCAGCAGGAGTTGAAGGTGGAGCTAGGGCGGGGGTATTTCGAGAAAAGAGGAATTTGAGGACAGAGAACGCGTGAAAGAGGTGGAGGAGATGCCGCAGAGGAGGAGGGGTTCCGTTCGCCGAAGCACGGAGTACGTGGTGGTGGTGGTGGAGCCGTAGAAGGTGGTGGACGGTGCTGTTGTTGGTGGTTACGTGGGTGGTCGGGGTAGTGGCGGGGGAGGGGGTTGGGTGGTGTGCGTGGGAGGAGAGAGAAACTGGTAAATTTTTTTTTTTAATTTTTTTATTATTTTTTATTGGAGTTACGTGTTTAATTAAGAGTTACATATTTTAGTTAGTAGAGTTATCGGAGTTATGTATTTTAGTTAGAGGAGTTATTTGAATTACGTGTTTGATTAGTTGAATTAAGTTGGAATTACGTATTTTAGTTAGTGTAGTTAAGTTGGAGTTACGCGTTTTAGTTAGAAGAGTTAAGTTGAAGTTACGTGTTTTAGTTGTTGGAGTTAAGTTGGAGATATTTACATGTTTTAATTTTGGAGTTACGTATTTTGTTTGATGGAGTTAAGTTGGAGTTATTAGAGTTACGAGTTTTAGTTGGGGAAGTTAAGTTGGAATTATTAGAGTTACGGTTTTTAGTTAGTGGAGTTAAATTGGAGTTACGTATTTTACTTGATGGAGTTAAGTTGGAGTTATTGGAGTTACGAATTTTAGTTAGTAAAGTTATGTTGCAGTTACGAGAGTTAGATTGAAGTTGGTGGAATTCTGATATTATTGGATCACTGGAGTTAGGCGTATGGAGTTACGTGTTTTAGTTGGTGGAGTTAAGCGGCTGGAGTCACTACGTCAAAAATAGGCTAAGAGAACGGTTCCTCTAAAGCTAAGCAGAACGGTTGTGGAACCGTTCTCTAGACGACGGTACTTAAAAGTTAAGAGAACGGTTTGAACCGTTCTTATAGCCTTTCAGAACGGTTCCACTAAAAATCGTTCTTAAAGGTTTTTAAGAACGGTTATTATAAAAACCGTTCTCATAAGTTTATGCTTTACAGAACGATTTTATGCAAAACCGTTCTCATATGTACCGATTATTTAAAAAAAAAAAAAATTGAATTTTTGCTTTCCCATCCCCCTACCCACGATCCCCCTACCCCTACCCACGACCCCCTACCCCTACCCACGACCCCCAACCCAGAGCAGCAGCAACAACAACAACAACAACAACAACAACAACAACAACCACAAACACCAGCAAACAACAAATTAAAAGAAATAAAATCTGGACATCTTACAAAATTAAAAAAATATTATAAAACTTCAATAATTACAACACAGCCAGATCCAAAAGTTGGATACTAAAATACAAATCAATTAACAAAAAAGAAACAGATCTAAAACTAACTTAGACCTTAATTCATTTTCCTACGTAACTTTGGTCTTGTCGCCGATGTTCAATCATCAACTTTCTCGTATGTTATATCTGAGCAAAAAAAGAAAAAAAAAACCAAAATTATACAAATGAATCAATATAAGGAGATTAGATCTTAAACCCAAATGTCAAAATGAATAAGATCAGACCTCGAAAAAAGATGAACAAGATCTAAAATTAAAAATAAAAGAAATACAAAAAAAATCATTTAATTAAGGTCTTGAACATACCTCTAAACGTCTTCGTCGTTATCGTGCTACACGAATGGTGGTGAGATTCGCCTGATAAAGGGTCCGAATCTGAGGGCGAGTCGCAGCAAAATTGAGTGAAGATTCTCGAGAAAAAAAATGCTTTAGATAAATCTTATCTTGACATAGATGAAAGAAATAAGGAAATGTTATTATGAAGATGAGGGAGAGAGGAGGAAGATCAGAGAGAGAGAGAGAGAGAGAGAGAGAGAGAGAGAGAGAGAGAGAGAAGGAAGTATAGGGTATGAATAATGATAATGGGAGGGGCGGAAACCACGAGGTGAGGGGTTTTATGTTTTTGATTTTTCCATAAGAAAATCAATTGTGGGGTTCTTGTGTTATTTTTTGTGGGTCTTTTAGAACGGTTATTGATACAACCGTTCTCTTAGATGGACCTTTTAGAACGGTTTTTACAAAAACCGTTCTTAAAGGTGTGGTTCCGGAAAAGTGCTCACCTTTAAGAACGGTTTTTAGAGAAACCGTTCTCTTATGTATATAATATTTATTTTCCCTTTTTTGAAAATTAACTTTTAGAACGGTTTTTAATGGACATCTATCAAATGAGAAGTATTAATTTATTGAGAAGTGAGAAGTAATCTCAACCCTCCATCTTACATAGATCAAAGGTGTAGATTAAAACTTAAATAAAAGGAAAAATAAAAACAAACCCAAACCCAAACCCAAACCTCAAAAATCACTCACATTTTCTCTCTCCTCCCTCTCCCCTTACCCCACCTGACGGCCACCCACGCCGCCACCACCAACCGAACCGTCCACCACCTTGTCCGGCTCCACTTCCACCACCACGTACTCCGTGCTCCGGCGAGAAAAAGCCCCCTACCCCGCCGCATCTCCACCACCTCTTCATCCACCATTTCCATCATTCACGGCCGTTTCTCTCTCCTCGAATTCCTTTCTTCACGGCGCCCTAGCCCCGCCTTCACCTCCACCTAAACCACCTCAGATGCAGCCATCCTCACTGGCCGACGCCGACGAGGACATCTCTTAAATCTCCGATGCCGACATCCACTGTCATTTTCCCACCTTTCAATCGAATCCCTAAACGGCGGCGAAAGCACGAGGATAGGTTGGGAATAGGTGCGCAAATGAGAGAGGATGCCGGTGAGAGTTTTAATCGACGGCGGCGGTTCAAGGCGGCGGTCAGATCTGTCGAAAAAGAGCGCGGAAAGCGGGAAGGAGACTGCGTCGTTCGCGGTGGAAGAATGCTCGACGAAATCTGATGGTTCCGGGAATGGAGTCGCCGCTATCAGCGACGGAGATGGTGGTTGCTGGAGTGAGGTGGGCGGCGGTGGCTGGCGGCAGGGGAGACGGGAATGGGGAGAGAGAAGAGGGAATGGGAGGAGAGAGAAAATGTGAGTAATTTTTGGGTTTGTGTCTCTTTTTTATGTTTTAATTTTCTTTTATTTTTGGAGTACGTGTTTTAATTATTTGGAGTTACGTGTTTTTAGTATTGGAGTTAAGTGGAGTTACACGTTTTAGTTAATGAAGTTAGGTCGAAGTTAATTAGAGTTCCGTGTTTTAATTAGTGTAGTTAACTTGGAGTTACGTGTTTTAATTAGTAGAGTTAAGTTGGAGTTACGTATTTTGGTTAGTGGAGTTAAGTTAGAGTTACGTGTTTTGGTTAGTGGGGTTAAGTTGGAGTTACATGTTTTAGTTAGTAGAGTTAAGTTGGAGTTATGCGATTTAGTTAGTGGAATTAAGTCGGAGTTACGTGCTTTAGATTGTAGAGTTATTAGAGTTACATGTTTTATTTAATGAAATTAATTTTTGGAGTTATGTGTTTTAGGCCGTGGAGTTAAGTTGGAGTTATACGGTTTAGGTTGTGGAGTTAAAATGGAGTATTAGAGTTACGCGTTTTATTAAAGGAAATTGAGTTGGAGTTACGTGTTTTAATTTGTGGTGTTATATTAGAGTTGCGGGAGTTAAGTTGGAGTTACGTGTTTTAGTTAGTGGAGTTAAGTTGGAGTTACGTGTTTTAGTTAGTGGACTTTAGTTGGAGTTACGTGTTTTAGTTAGTGGAGTTAAATTGGAGGTACGTGTTAAAAGTAGTGGAGTTACGTGTTTTAGTTACAAAAGTTATAAGAGTTACGTGTTTTAATTATTGGAGTTAAGTTGGAGTTACGTATTTTATTTGATGGAATTAAGTTGGAGTTACGTGATTTTGTTAATGAAGTTACGTTAGAATTTATGAATTTTAGTTGAATATGGTGGAGTTACTAATAATACTGGAGTTAGACAATTTACTTTATGCAGTTAGCTCACTGGAGTTATGCAATTTAGTTAGTAGAGTTAACTGACTGGAGTTAAAAATTTTAGTTAGTGGAGTTAGGACTGGAGTTATACAGTTTAGTTACTGCAGTTATGCAAAATCAATGGCTGAGATTACTTCTCACTTCTCACCAAATTATCACTTCTCACTGGATAGGAACTTTAGGAACAATTAATAGCCACAAGATCATATTCAATCCAACCATCCTCAATTGCCATAACACACCCCACTTCCCTTCAGATTTTCTCTCTTTTCACCGACAACCACCCAGCACCACCTTCCCTACTACCGCCGACTTACTCAGACCACCACCAAACTCGACGCCGGCCCCACTGACAAGTGCGTACTACACCATTAACTCCACCACAACCATGCATCACCTCCCTGCGCCTCCACGTCCCTCATCGCACCTCGCCATTTCCGTTCCTCACCACGACCTTCCACCAAAGCCGTCGCCGGATCCACCACAAAGACCACTGGTAGCCAGCGCGGACTTCCCCGACCGCTCACCCACCACCCCTATAACACCACTTCGCCGGCGTGCTCATCAAATCACAATTTCATCAAAAAAAAAAAAAAAATTGGATGAATGTTCATCACTTTGTACAGTATGTTCATTAAATTTATTCCATAAGTTCATCAACTATTACTATATGTTCATCCAATTAATTCAATATTCCTGGAATTTAAATTAGATGTTTCATCCAATTTAAATTAGAAGTTCATCCAATTTAAATTAGATGTTCACCCAATTTTAATACCATGTTCATCCAATTTAAATTAGATGTTCACCCAGTTTAAATTCCATGTTCATCTAATTTAAATTAGATGTTCATCCTATTTAATTCATTGAATTGATGAACATTAATGACACAATTAACGCACCTACCTACTACGTGGTCGACGGAGCATGGATGTCGACGCCGGAGAGAGAACGTGTGAGGAGAGAGAGCCGAGAACGTGGACTCGCCGGAGGTCGCGGCGACGATAGATTTGCATCAATGTCGCCGTTTATCATGGAAATGGAGAATAAAGAGGGTGGAGAGAGAGAGAGATGAAAGTTTAGAATGTTTAACGTGGTGGTGGTGTGTGGTGGTAGAGCATTTTCCGACAAGGTGGGGGCAGCCACTTTCCAGCTGTTGGAGGTTGTGGTGGAGTAGGTGGTGCGTGGTGGTTGGGGTGGGGTGGGATAGGCAGAGTGAAAATGAAAGTGGGAAATTTCATATTGGGTTTTCCTGCTTTTTTTTTTCTTTTTTTTTTTGCCCCTTAGATCTAAGTATATAGATGGCTAAGATTGATTCCTAAAATTCCTATATACATGAAGTTCCTACCTGAACTTAAATATATATATATATATATGAGTAGAACCCCTAATGATGCCAACCCTTACCTTGGAACTCTACTATCAATTCAGCTAGACCTTACCTTGAACTCTACAATAAATATCGAATGATTGATAAATATCCTTGACTTAACCCGTACGATAATGATGGGGAATCGACGTCTTATTCTCTCAAGTATTAAGCGGTGAGGAATCGACATCCCACTTCTCAAATATCAATGGTGGGGAATCGACATCCCATTCTCAAATATCGAATATGGGGAATCGACATCCCATTTCTCATATATCAAATATGGGGAATCGACATCCCATTCTTTTCAATCACTTGACGAGGAATTCACATACTCATTAAGGCATTGGGCCAACTCAACAAGATGGGGGCTTAATCCATCCAAATCCGTTACCTAATGTGATCACACCATCTACCGCAAGTAAAATAAGGTAATGTCGGTATGTTAATCCAAGAGACAAATGAATGGAGTTGTCCCCTAAAACTTGTTTGTGTTAATCATCCTTGTTCGTATACCATGAGCTTCTTCCCTTTTTATAAAATATTATGCATGACGTTATAAAATTTTACGAGTCATACTATCGCATCTTAATACTCATTACTTGTTTCGTATACATTCCCCTATGAAAATTGTCACGTATAAAATTCAAGTAATAAATTATAGTATTTTAATATGTATGAATATATTAATGTATCAACTATTCCTTTGTAGCCACCAAAATCAATTGGAAAACTTGAAGGTATAAGATATTTTTATAATGTAGTCTTGAGATGTTGGAATTAAATAATGTAATAATATAATGTTAATGTAATGTTATTATAATATAATAACAATAAAACATAATTAAGCTTTCCTTTAAGTAGCATAATAAATCAAGGAACTAGGTACGAGAGATTAGCTTCTCGGTAGGTAATCTACAAGGAAAACCTACACCCGACTCCAAAAATTTTGTCGTTACCCCGAATGATAATAACCTGTAAAGAAGGAATGTGATGGTCGTTTAGGTTTAAACGGTGGCAAACGACTTCGGCGTGAATTAGACTCGAAGGTAAGGAAAGTTTGGAGGTAGTAGTAGAAGTAATAGTATAATTAGAAGTAGTATTAGAAGTAGAGGGAGAATAAGAAGAGTTGATGAGAATTATGGACTCTTAGGTTTATTATTTGTAGTAGGAGAAAGTAACCGAAGAATAAAGCCCGACCCCTCATAATGTGCGATCTCCATAAGAGCACTTGCAAGCTTTATTAGTTAGGATAAGGGTTGCTTTAACATAATGCATGGAGTCTCGCCCATTGCTTGTCGAAGGGTTGTAGTGTTGATTGGTAAGATGGTGATAAGGTGATGATAAAGATCATGATGATCATGAACACATTAAGACTTCTACGTAAAGAGAAAATGGTAAGACAATAAAAAAGTATTAGTTGTTTAATCTATTACTTTTAATAATTGGGGGCATGAAAAGCTGACATGGACAACAAATAAAATGAAGATGACAAATGTAAAAAAACTGACCTTTGATTGGTTATAAATCTTTCCGTATATTCAAATAGTATCATAGCAGATTTCATTAAAATTAAATATTTATTAAATAATATCTTTTGTAACCAAAAATAAATAATATGATATCTTATATGAACAAGAATAAAATTATGCGATAAATATATATTTTATAACCAAGAATAAAATGATACACCTAATTCGTTTGATAGGATTGCATCTTTTTTATCTAATCTAATCTGATTTGATTGCTCCTAATATAATCTAATCTGATTTGAATGACTCTAAACTTATTTGATCTGATTTAAATTTGATTGAATTTCAACGGATTAGTATCAATAGTGGACCAAATTCATTGAACATTATTTGAGCAATTCTGATCTGATTTGAATGACTCGGAGCTGATTTGAATACTGCTTTTACTAAATCATATAAAACAGGACCTAACTCCCTCCTTAAAAGTATATATATGCCGTTCTCATATTTTGAGTCGATGATTTGACCATCAATTTAAAGAAAAAAGTATTTGGCCAAAAATTATGAAACTTATATTGTTAGATTTGTAGCAAAAAATCCTATCACATAAATATGTTTTTATAATTTTCACCCGTAAAGATTTAAAAATATAAGGCAGTAAAACCACTTTCTCGAACAAAGAGAACGACTAATATTCTTTTGTGGAGGGAGTATGATATATTTTCTTTCTTATGTTATAATAGGTGGTGTGATCTTGCACACATTAAATAGCCTTTTAAAATTGTCATGATACAGTCAAGCCACTTTCTCAATCGTTTGTTTTCTTACTTGAAAAATGTATCAAGAATTCGTTACATCAGAGATATAAATCAATATGACTTTTTCTTATTCATTTCTACGGTTTATGTTTCATTTAAGTAATCTTTGTTTCAAACTTACAGTTGATTAAACAAAATTGAACCCCAATTTGAAAATCATTTAGGAAATGTGACGGGTGTTGAAGTGCAGATTAAGAAGCTTGCCAAAATCAAGAGTTGGCTAAAACATTTAATTGGGGGTAACTGGGCGTCGAATAAAATGTTGTCGAGTCATAGGGGTGTTAGTTTAGCTAAGGAAGTGCGTGAAGTGGGGCTGTCAATTAGGAAAGTTCGTAACATGGGTGAGAGTTGTTACGTTGAGGTCGGTGTATACAAGCTAACAACGGATTGTGAGAATGCATAAGAAAATTGACTGGGGAGGGAGTCAACTAACAACATCATAAGAATTGACGAGTACAGTAGTTAACGGGTGGTGAAGGGGTGGAGTAAGAAATCAAATAAGTTGGTAAGAGGTTAGGGAGCCGAATGAAAGTTTCTAGATTTTAGATTCAATTTACTTTTCAAAACAAATAAGATCACATACAAATACACTTATAAAACGGGTCGGAATAGGTCAAATTTTATTGGCAAGTTCGCTACAAGTTGGATCAAATACAAGTTTGGGTCGTGATTTGCCCATTTCGTACGTATCGTATTGATCGTTTTTATTGCATTTTAACGTTCCGAATGATGTATTTTACTCACTATTGGTGTTGAGTATCGATTCTTAAGTTTTATGTAAATTTGGACGTTTTATGCACATTTTGGATACGGACACTTTGAGGCGCTATTGAGAAGAGCATCCCGAGACATTTGGCGGCCCGCGTTGGAAGATTGGCGGAGCGCCAGATAAATCGAAGACGAGGGATGAAGAGATATTTCGCGACCCGCGATGGAGAGCATGGCGGGCCGCAGTGATGTTTCGCGGTTCGCTACCAGAGGCTTTGCGGACCGCGACGGCCGTTATTTCCTAATTTCGTATTTTCTATTTTATGTTTTTATTAGACTCTATAAATAAGAAACCCCCGACCCCTAGGTTGATTATTAAGACTTTTTACAAGAAAAGAAGCGGTTTTTAATGGATTGTATGAGGGGCTAAATTATTATTTCTTGATCTATTAATCGAAGCATCGCATCGACAATATCGTGAGTTTAATCTATTCATTTTATCGCTTTCAATTATAGTCTTATCTTTGGTGTTTATTCTATACAAGTGTCTTTTGTGATTGCTAGTTGCGTAACTAGTTTATTGCTTAGCTTGATTGTTTGCTAGTTTTAACTGATCAAAGGAATCCATTGTTTGATTGTTTTTTACATTGTAGCAATCCCCAATTCATTGATTTGTATGTAATCATCGATAGTGAATTAGGACAAAGATTTGACTCACATGTTAAATACGAAACGTGTGCTAGTATTACATGTCTCTATCGATATCTCTCTAATTTCTATTGCTATTATTAAATTGAACCTAATCGTGTGCTTAGGTTATTTGATAGTTAGGGTTATTAGGTAGTGCAGATCACGCCTTCTAGCTATTCTTAAGGAGAGATTTGGGAATTTAGTTTTCACGCTAGAGTAGTTGAGATTGATAGAGGAATAGTGACAACTAAGACCGATAAGTTAGTGCGTTGTGGGAATTAATTGATCAATTTATTCCTGAATTACATTCATATTTCGTACTTGTTACTTTTAGATAGTTTAATAACAAACAATTCAAAATCCCCATTACTTGTTACATTGGCACTTCAATTCACCACATTTGACAACCCATTTCCCTGTGGATTCGATCCCTACTTCCCTACTACTGTTGACAGGCTAAAGTCGTATGCCTAAATCAAATATAAATCAACACTAAAACCTATACACGTAGTAAATGGGCAAGTGGGATTGTATCCACAGAGAACGGTAATTACCAATTTATGTAACGTAACCAAATGGGGGGTATATGGTTGCAAGTGATTAAGTATTCAAAAAGCAAAAAAGTAATTCGTAAACAATTGGGGAAAAGAATCTCGGTCAATTAATGTCCACTATCGTTCACCTAATTGGTCCTAGTTATCAACTAATCCTAATTCTTTGAGCACTTTGTTGTGGAAATATAATTTCCTATCGTTTCTTAATTGTAGATAAGAGGAGAGATCAGCCCTACCTAATAGCCCTAATCGGTGGATAACAAAGACGCGCGCCTAAATTCAATCCACCGAAAGCATAAAGCAATTAAACGATATCAACTAAGATTAACAAGATCTAAACACACGCGGTTTTGATCTTCAATTAATATGTTTATTCTCTCTAACCTAATACCGATGTTCAGCATAGAAATACTAGGCTAGTTGCAACTAGTGAATCAACAATCTAACAATTAGTCCTTAAATTGTTAATCTAGCAATATGATAGATTTAGGTCTAATTAGTTTCCAACCTAATTGAGCAATAAATCAATCAATAACAATAAGCATAGGAGAATAAACAATACTCAAACGAATGAAAGAATTAGAATCAAACTCACAATTGTCGGCAAACTATAGCTTCGATTAATCGATCCGAGAAATAGGTCTTTAGCCTTGCATAATCTTGAAAGTAATACAACTTAGGTCTGAAAGCTGAATGAATAAAACTACCGAAAGTTTAAAGTATTTATACTAAAAGATTACAAAACGGATTTAGGAAACCCGTCTAATATGCCGACGCAGCGGCGGGATGACATGTCTCCAGAGAGACGACTCGTCTAGGCTTCGGGACGACTCGTCTGGATTCGGGACGACTCGTCTAAAGGCCTCTGTTTCGGTCGCCGGACTGGTTCTGGCGACGTTTTCCAAACGGTCATCACTTCTTCGTTACTTGGCCTATGAGAACGTGTGACCACTTCCTGGAAAGCTAAGATTATGAACTTCAATATGCCGTTGGTCTAACTGTAAAATTCTAGGCCATTTGAATGTTTTGAAGCTTCAAAGTTGACCTTCCGTTAATGAACTGAAATTACTCCCAAATATGTCCAAAACTTGGCATCTCGCTCCTTGGATCATCTTTCGTCGCCTCATTGTCGTTTCACACACTTGAATATCAATCTTGAGGCCATAAATACATTCAAAAACCACTAATTTTTAGATTAAAGCACAAATAATCAAATAATCGAATTAGCCAATAAACCGATCCAAAAGCTATCATTTTCTAGCATTAAAATCCAACATTACCCACAACTAAGTGGGTCGTATCAAATTCCCCCATGCTTAGACCTTTACTCGTCCTCGAGTATACCAACATCTCCAAATTGTCCCCAAGGTATTTTGACAAGCAACACGGACGGAAAATGAAATCTACCTATCTGCTCTACTCCGTTTATGGTCTTCGTCTTCCTAGTTAGGGGCCGTCACGGATGTAAACTCAACGCAACGGTCCCCAACCATCTAATGCATCATGAAACATAACCACAAACAATATCCAAATGGCAAAGGGACCTACAATGCCCTAAGTGTCCCTAAGCCGCTCACACACAACACCCTCGTGAGCCTAGGTCCGGAATAACACCGTTAGATCAAAGACTACCTCGATATGGCCACCAATCGCCGCAAACAACCAAGGAAATCGAGGATTTTCTATCCTATCACCGATACTATACAATCCAACCAAACCTCCTTATATCAGCCAAGAGAGACCTACCCAGACACGACCTTCAAAATACCCTTCTTATTACATCACCGGTACAGTTGCACGCTCCACTCATTTTGCCGAGGCGCCCTTTCGGGTTTTCACCTAGGCTCACGTTAAATTTTCCATGCTCATCGGCTCACTTTCTTCTCTCGTGTCTTTTCCTGACTTTCTTTTCCGTTCCTCTCTCTTTTCTGACTGTCTTCTCTCTTCTTTTTTTCCTCTTTTTTCATTTTTCAGATTTTTTTTTTTTTTTTTTTTTTTTTTTTTTTTTTTTTTTTTTTTTTGCGAAAATAGTAAAATCATGTGCATATGATACAATAAAGATGATGACATCTTCTCCCCCATGCTTAAACCGAACATTGTTCTCAATGTGAAACAAACCAATACAATAAATAGGGGAAAAGATAAACAAGTTTGAAAGATGCACTCCTCCTTCATTACTCCAAAAGTATGCAAAAACGAACACCTCATTCTCATCATGATACTCAAGGCAATGGGCTCATAGAAAATGAAAACAGGGTGTAGAGCCACACTCAACTCACACAATATCCCAAACACCCTCAAGAAAAAGTCGTCACCGATCCACCACACTCTCCTCACAACACCTCCATACTCCCTTAAATAGTAAAGTCCAAAACAATTAAAGGATCTATTCACCACTATCATGTAGCATACATACAACAAAATCACATTATAGACGTCAAATCCACCCTCCAAGAACACCATTAATGGCTAAATTAAAAGTATTGGGCAAGGGTGTTAATGGTAATGTGATAAGTAAAACAAAGTGGTAAACCATGGGTGGGAACAAATAGAGATGGTGTATAAAAACAGGTGAAGAGAATTGCGGTGGGAAAGAAAGGCGAGAATAAGTAGGAGAAGGAGAAAAAGGATAGAAAGAATACGTACCTCACCATTTTATTTTATTTTTTTTTAATTGTTTTTTTATTTTTATGGTTTTTTTTTTAAACCTACATAAGAAACAAACAAATCAAAAGGAAAAAGAAATTAAAATTAGAACAATACTTGGGTTGCCTCCCAAGAAGCGCACTTGTTTAACGTCGTTGGCTCGACGCAAATCATGAGTGTGTTCCTGCATCACCTAGCATAAGTGAAATGACCTGGCTTAAGAGCGAAAGAATTCAATGCTCTCAGAAATTTGTCGAATAAGCTGGCATAATTCTCAAAAATTTGACAATGGAAAATGTTAGTGAGCAACAATGCACAAATAATAGAAGCCGCAATATCCTGTAGATGAAGATTGTTTAGACCTCCACGTTCAAAACTATCTTCAATGTCACCATCAATATGCTCACTAATCGGTAAGTTCGGAGTAGGGTGCAAAAGGGAATGATTTATGATCCGCGGAGTTTTAGGAGCTAACATGGAACATACTCCCATCGGTGGTATGGGAGACTCTTCCCTCAATGGGGAAGTCTCGACTCGTTCATCTACATTGTCATTGACTCCTAACTCAATTTCATCTAAAGGGACTGTATCTGCTCGATCATCCAATGTTACATCTACGAGAAGTTTAGGTGATGGATCATCTCGTGAATTATTAATCAAGGAAAACTCATCATCAGCCCCAACAAGTTCAATCTTATGGTTTATGGAATCCGTGCCTCCAATCGTGCAATTGCAGTAAAAATTTGCTCGAATTGATTCTCCAAGTTTTGGATACTCACTTGGGTTTGCTGTTGGAACTGCATCATATAACTTTGCATAGTGGTCATATTGGAGGTCAACGCACGGATCATACCCTCCGTAGACATGGACTTAGATTGATCTGGCACGGGACCTCGTCAGGATTGATCAATTTCATGGTCATGACTGACGTGTAAGGGTTCCTCCATCTTATCTAACTCCTCAACATGTGAATTCTGATAAGCCATAAACTCAAAGAAATCCCAAATATCAACAGAATTCATGGAAAGAAGTGTTTTGTTGCTCATGTAATTAGCCAATGCACTAGTTTCAGGGTTCATGCCTACCTTAATGAAAATACTTAATCTTCAGTTAGAGAAAACACAACCACGAAATTTCAAATAAACACAATACTCCTTAAATCTAGATAAATAGTTATGAAAAGATTCATTCTCATATTGGCTAAATTTAAAGGGAATCATGACTACACATAAAGACAAATTAAACAGTTCCCCGACAACGACGCCAAAATTTGACAGGCTAAAGTCGTATGCCTAAATCAAGTATAAATCAACACACAAACCTATAAACGTAGTAAATGGGCAAGTGGGATCGTTTCCACAGAGTACAGTAATTACCAATGTATGTAAAGTAACCAAATGGGGGGTATATGATTGCAAGTGATCAAGTATTCAAAAAGCAAAAAAGTAATTCGTAAACAATTGGGGAAAAGAATCTTGGTCAATTAATGTCCACTATCGTTCACCTAATTGGTCCTAGTTATCAACTAATCCTAATTCTTTGAGCACTTAGGTGTGGAAATATAATTTCTTATCGTTTCATAATTGTAGCTAAGACAAGAGATCGGCCCTACCTAATAGCCCTAAACGGTGGATAACAAAGACGCGCGCCTAAATTCAATCCACCGAAAGCATAAAGCAATTAAACGATATCAACTAAGATTAACAAGATCTAAACACACGTGGTTTTGATATTCAATTAATATGTTTATTCTCTCTAACCTAATACCGATGTTCAGCATAGAAATACTAGGCTAGTTGCTACTAGTGAATCAACAATCTAACAATTAGTCCTTAAATTGTTAATCTAGCAATATGATAGATTTAGGTCTAATTAGTTTCCAACCTAATTGAGCAATAAATCAATCAATAACAATAAGCATGGGAGAATAAACAATACTCAAACGAATGAAAGAATTAGAATCAAACTCACAATTGTCGGCAAACTATAGCTTCGATTAATCGATCGGAGAAATAGGTCTTTAGCCTTGCATAGTCTTGAAAGTAATACAACTTAGGTCTGAAAGCTGAATGAATAAAACTACCGAAAGTTTAAAGTATTTATACTAAAAGATTACAAAACGGATTTAGGAAACCCGTCTAATATGCCGACGCAGCGGCGGGACGACATGTCTCCAGAGAGACGACTCGTCTAGGCTTCGGGACGACTCGTCTGGATTCGGGACGACTTGTCTAAAGGCCTCTGTTTCGGTCGCCGGACTGGTTCTGGCGACGTTTTCCAAACGGTCATCACTTCTTCGTTACTTGGCCTATGAGAACGTGTGACCACTTCCTGGAAAGCTAAGATCATGAACTTTAATATGCCGTTGGTCTCACTGCAAAATTCTAGGCCATTTGAAAGTTTTGAAGCTTCAAAGTTGACCTTCCGTAAATGGACTAAAATTCCTCCCAAATATGTCCAAAACTTGGCATCTCGCTCCTTGGATCATCTTTCGTCGCCTCATTGTTGTTTCACATACTTTAATATCAATATTGAGGCCATAAATACATTCAAAAACCACTAATTTTTAGATTAAAGCACAAATAATCAAATAATCGAATTAGCCAATAAACCGATCCAAAACAGTACTACATCAATGACATATTGGAACGCCTCAAAATCGTTACCTTAGACCCAATAAAACGTTACAATAGACCTAAGGTAACACTAAGAGGCGCTGCAAATGCTGGCGCTGCCTTAGGTCTAAGGTAACGCGTTTTGATACCTAATGTAACGCATATGCATATGAATGATATAGGCGTTACCTTAGCTCATATCACTGTTGCAATAGGTACCCTCAAAAGCAACAAAGCTAAGGCAACGCTATAGCTTTTAAGTGCAATGAACTGCAAGCTAATGCAACGCCATGAGCGGTGATTCTATATCGGGAAATTGGCCGAATTCGCAATAATAATAATAATAATAATAATAATAATAATAATAATAGTAATAATAATAATAAGGCTATGTAGGATTCAAACCAACACACTTTGTGCAAAATTGCACATAGCTCTACCGTTAAGCTAATAGCCTCCATATAATATAAACATTATTAGTCACTACAATCAATTATTAAGTAGTAATAATATCGGCAAAAACTAAAGTGTGGTAGTGCGAAATTATGCGATACAAGAATTGAGAGTGGTAGGAGTATATGGCGGTTAAACATGTAATAGTAATAAAGTTAAATGATGTGGGTGTTTCACAGTGAACCTGATTAATGACCTCTTCAGGGACTTCAAATTCACACTCCAAAAATTTCGCTTCAGCTTAAAATGATCTCCCCATCAGCTGCAAATTTCATGAGGAACCTACCACTGAAATTGAAACTAGTTTTCAGGGGCTGTCAAATGTTTGGCATTTGAGGCATAAAGGCTGCCACAAGATACATAGGTAGAGATAATTAACAATGAAATATACCCTAAACAAACAAAGTATTGTGTCAAACTCTGCCATAAGTTACTCGTGAATGTAGAGTAGGAATGAAAACGATATTTTCTTTCTGTTTTACCTAGAGCTTTTCTAGATCAGTAGAAAGAAACATGAATCTGATGCCAACAGAGATTCAACCCTCTTTAAGTTTATTGCAGTACACACTCATGAAAGCAGAAGAACAACCCATAGAGATAAAAACAACTCTGGATATGCGATCAATATTGTAATATCCCGAAATTTTAAAGTATTTTATATTAATATTTTTAGACCTATTAATTAGATTATTGAAATGAAAATATTTTAATTATTAATTGTCGTTCTCAAAACCGAGTTCGGAAATGAATTTGGAGTCGGATTTTCTATATACGATTTTCTAATTTCTGAATTGGGCTATCTTCCAAACACTACAACAACTCAAGCCCACACCAATTGGCCCAAACACCAAACACAACAACTCAAGCCCACACCAATTGGCCCAAACACCAAACACATCCTAACCCAACAAAAAAAAAAAAAAAAAAAGGAAATCAGAAAACAAAAAGGAAAAAAAAAAAAAAAAGAAGCCGACGCAGCCCCCTGTATAAAAACAGAGTTTCCTCTGTTTTCTCTTCCTTCTTCGCCCATCTTCTTCACGCCGCCCGTCTTCTCCACGCCACTACAACCCTTGCCGTCACTGATCCTCGCCGACCACCACGTCACCTCTTTCTCCTCCTTTCATTATTGTGGGTAACACCCTTCGCCATCTCTCTCCCTCTCCCCCGTTTTCGTCCTTTTTATTAAACATTGATTTCAATTTGTTTTCTTGCTTAAATCATGTTTAATTGATTCTAATAGATGTTATGATTAGTGGGTAATCGATTAGAGTTAGTTTTATGCATAAAGATTTGATCTTGATCATTGTTTTAGGTTGATTTTCTCTAATTTCGAAATTGGGGCTAATTGGTTTAATTGCTCGAATTAGGTTCAATTCATTCTTAAGTTATGACTTTAGCATGATTATAATCTTCTTATTAAGGGTTCTTAATATAATTGGGGATTTTGTTGTATTTGTTCATGTTTTGTAGAAATTTTTATTAGTTTTAATTATGAGATTAATGTTGAAAATTGTTTTAATAGCTCAAATTATAATATTAATTAGGGTTTCCGAAATCTGGTTGTTATGAATTTATTTTTCTGATTTTCGAAATTTATTTTATTATTTTCGGATTTATGGGATTTTATGTATTAAAATATTGGTTTTGCTAAATAAAACATGATTTAAATTGTTAGATTAATTTCCAATTAAATTATAATTATTAAGGGTTAATTTTTATAAGTTAGATTCTGTTTTAAACTAATTTTTAGGCCTTTGGGAATTTTTATAATAATTTTGGTGTTAATTGAGTTTTATTGGATAATTATTGAAATAGAATTATAATTATTGAATAATTGGTAATTGTTTGTTTGAATTTGGTATTGTCATAATCATACATTGCATATAGGATCATATATACTAACATATAGAAATATAGTTGGTTGGTTGGTTGAGAAAGATTGAGTGTTAATTTGAGAATGTTGTTTGTATAATTGTAGAGCCCGAGTTCATAGACGAAGAATACTAGTGACAATCGTGCTGTCGTGTTCTTGTGTGAATTAAAAAGGTAATGCTGCTCAACCCTTCCTAAACTTGTAGAAACCTTTCAAACTTATGTGCTAGATGTGAATGGTGTGATTGAATGAAAACATAATATCATGATAGGTGGAGAACGGTTCAGTTTATGCGATTGTTGTATTTTGATTTGGTTGATTTATTGTATTGATATTGGTATATTGTATGGCTTGTGACAAATATGTTATTTTGAAAGGTAAGATTAAATGTATATTGAACTGGTTGATTTGATTTGGTTTGGTTTGGTTTGTGGGCGCATAGCCAATTTATATTGTGATGTTGATTTGGTATCGTTTTATATGAACTGTGATCATCAACTCTCTCTCAATAAGATACTGGTTACTTAGACGGAGCAAAAGAACTCCTATTTATTTGTTCGAGCCAAAAGAGCTCCTATTTATTTGTTTGAGTCAAAAGAACTCTTATTTACTGGATTGAGTCGCATCGACTCCTATTAATTTCCCCACCGCATCGATTTTTAAGAGGGTTAGGCTCTAGTCTACTCTACTTGGGTTAAAAACACCCAGTAGGGGGTGTGCACACTTAAGGTCTAGTTGTCTTGGATTATGGATTATGGTTGATAGGGTGAACTGGCAAAAGATTCAGTTCATTTCTAAATAATAAGGATTATGGATTATGGATTATGGATTATGGATTGTGGATTGTGAATTGTTAACTAGGAATTGTGGATTATGGCTCGTGACTTATGAATTTCTTATTTATCGTTAGTATTTGATTTGTTGGGTATGGATTATGGAATATTTCTTATACTATGAGTATGTGATGAATTGAATGGTGGATTCTGATATATGATTCTTAACTACTGGTTTGGAATTATTATTGGATGATTATATGTTTATGTGCTAAGTGTGTTTTCGAAAATAAAACTAAAAACGTTTTCAAAATCAAGGTAAGAGTTTTGGTTTTCTACACGTTGAGGTGTTAGCTTACTAAATTTCACTGACTTTTTCAACTGTGGTTTTTGTGCTTTAAATCCACCACAGGTTTGGAGTGATTGATGCATACGGGAACGACGACTCACTAGAATTAGTTGGATTCAATAATTAGACTAGTAGTTATTAGACATAGACTATTTCATAATTCATATTTTGGACTGTTGTAATTTTAATTAATGGGTTGTAATAGACTATTTTAGACCATTAGACAATTATACTGTGGCTTTTGAAATCTCCTTGCATTCGGGTCTTTGACTCGAGTGCGGAGTGACACCTCTGAATTTCCTTATTTTTGTTTTGATTCTCGATAAAATGTTTTTGAAAAGGAAAGGAAATTTGGGGGTGTTACAGTTGGTATCAGAGCCCAGGTTAGGTCACACACTAAAATGAACTAATGAGACTAGAAAAATGAAATAAACGAATCAACTAGCAAAATAAATAAATAAATAAGTAAATGAATAAATATAATGAACCAAGCCGTATGGGGGATGGGTTTGTTTGTTTTTATCTGTTCAGTGCCTCTTTGTTTATTACTTGCTACTTGTTTACACATGTGAGACTTCTGTATGGTTGTTTTGTTTCAATTTATGATAAAAGATTAACGATGTACGCTAGAATTTGGATGTTTGGAATGATTGAAATTTAAATGTTTGGGATGGTTGGAATATGGATGAGATTGTGGAATTTTGAAGGTCTAATGTACCTTATCAATTTTAAATGGTATGAGCTAAATGGAAAGTGTACATTACAATAAGCATGCTTTTATACAGCTACTTTCATGTTTGGATAATGTGTTTTGGTTAGAGCATGAACTATTTTAACCATTTTCTTTTGTAAGTCTGTAATTATGATTAGGAGGTGGTGATAACTTTGTTGGCATGAATTACAATGTTAATTCATTATTATTGAAATGTTGTTGCATTATTATTGAAATGTTAATTACGAGTCCTAAATAGTAAGGACAATTACTAATTAGTGTATATGACTAATACGAATCATTACCCAACTACGGACGAGATTAGAATGTCTTATATAGAGGTGCCCTCCCGCCCTACCCTTAAAACTTGGGCTAGTGACTAGTGGCTAGGATACATAATAATAATAATAATAATAATAATAATAATAATAATAATAATAATAATAATAATAATAATAATAATAATAATAATGGTAGTTAAAATGCTCTATACTTAGCATCTTAGACTATTGTTTGGACATCGTTGCGTTGATGATTTATACGTTTTATTACTTATGGATGCTTTAAGCTTTATTATTGAGCTTGATATGACTCCTCTTATTGGTTATGTGATGTGTTATTATATGCTAATTGCATTATAGCTTAAAGTTACCAAGCGTGAATGTAATTATAAATAATTTGATAGTGTAGGTTGTCCCCATTCACCACTACTATACAAGAAGAAACAACGCAAACATGAATCACCAACAACAAAACAATGGATTTCACCAATTTGCTGCTGCTGTAGTCCAATTGCTTCAAAATAATAACCAACCATCTGTAATTGACTGGGCTAAGAAGATATCCCAAAGGAAACCTGAATTCTATTATGGACGTGAGGACCCTACTGAACTTGAAAATTGGATAAGGGATATGGAGAAGATTTTTAACACCATTAACTGCCCAGCAAACCAAAAGGTAGATGGGACTGTCTTTTACTTTAAAGGAGAAGCTGATATTTGGTGGTCAGCTGCTGGGGCAGCCCTCCAAGCTCAACCAAACTTCAATTGGGATAGCCTTAAGGATGCCCTAAGACAGAGATTCTACCCTGAGCATGTTAGGCAACGAAAACTCTCTGAGTTCCTTGTATTGAAACAAAACCGAGGAAGTGTGAGTGACTACTATGCCAAATTTCTTGAACTTTCTCGCTTTGCAACCACAATTTTGCCTGATGATGCCTCCAAGATCTCTAGATTTATTGAGGGACTTGACTATAGCCTCCAGGAAACCATGATCATGATGAACTTTGCTGATGTCCATGAGGCCTATGGGAAAGCCGCCAGTGGGTGGAGAATACATGAGCTAAAGGAGGAAACTCGAAACAAGAAAAGAAAGTTTGAACCTCAAAATTCCATAATGAGAGAAACTGATTTGAACACAAACAATAAGAATGAACCGAGGGGAAAATCAAACACTTTTGGGGGGAATCAAGGGTACAATAGAAATTTTGGTGGAAATAACTTTCAGAACCGTACCCAAAATAAAAGGGCTGAGCGTCACTACTTCTGTAAGAAATGTAATGGGGATCATCCGGGAGCTGACTGTTTTGGACAACCTGTCAATTGTCTTAATTGTGGGAAACAGGGTCACAGGGCATATGAGTGTAGGTATAAAAATTCAGACCAAATGGGAAATGGTAATTACGTGGGAAACAATAGGGAGAATCAAAATTTCAATCAGAACATATACAACCCGAATCCTCGCCCCAATAACCAAAACTACAATCAGATTTCCTAAAACAACAACCCTCGTCCCAATTACCACGGCAACAATCCAAACCAAAATCAATTCCAGAATAACTACCAAGGGAGCAATGCTAGATTCCAAGGGAACAACAATGGTCAAGCTGCCAATGATAACAACAATGGAGTTGGTACTAGGAATGCCAACAATAATGCTCAAGGAGGGAATAGCCAGCGCAAAACGGGTCAAATTTATGTCATGAATAGAGCCCAAGCTGAAAATGATACCGATGTGGTGACTGGTACTTCCTAACCCATAATACTCTTACTTATGTCTTATTTTAGTCTAACTAGAGTTACGAGCACGTAACTCCTTTAAGGGGGGAAGAATGTGATACTAACTTCGTTTATTTATCTTAAGTCCTGCATTGCATTCATACATTTGCATCATATGAGTTTGGTTTGTGTTGTGTGGTTGTGTCATGAGTTCACCTAGTTACTTTGCGCTTCGGGGACGAAGCGTTTTCTTAAGGGGGGAAGGATGTAATATCCCGAAATTTTAAAGTATTTTATATTAATATTTTTAAACCTATTAATTAGATTATTGAAATAAAAATATTTTAATTATTAATTGTCGTTCTCAAAACCGAGTTCGGAAATGAATTTTGGAGTCGGATTTTCTATATACGATTTTCTAATTTCTGAATTGGGCTATCTTCCAAACACTACAACAACTCAAACCCACACCAATTGGCCCAAACACCAAACACATCCTAACCCAACAAAAAAAAAAAAAAAAAAAGGAAATCAGATAACAAAAAGGAAAAAAAAAAAAAAAACGAAGCCGACGCAGCCCCCTGCTATAAAAACAGAGTTTCCTCTGTTTTCTCTTCCTTCTTCGCCCATCTTCTTCACGCCGCCCGTCTTCTCCACGCCACTGCAACCCTTGCCGTCACTGATCCTCGCCGACCACCACGTCACCTCTTTCTCCTCCTTTCATTATTGTGGGTAACACCCTTCGCCATCTCTCTCCCTATCCCCCGTTTTTGTCCTTTTTATTAAACATTGATTTCAATTTGTTTTCTTGCTTAAATCATGTTTAATTGATTCTAATAGATGTTATGATTAGTGGGTAATCGATTAGAGTTAGTTTTATGCATAAAGATTTGATCTTGATCATTGTTTTAGGTTGATTTTCTCTAATTTCGAAATTGGGGCTAATTGGTTTAATTGCTCGAAGGTTCAATTAATTCTTAAGTTATGACTTTAGTATGATTCTAATCTTCTTATTAAGGGTTCTTAATATAATTGGGGATTTTGTTGTATTTGTTCATGTTTTGTAGAAATTTTTATTAGTTTTAATTATGAGATTAATGTTGAAAATTGTTTTAATAGCTCAAATTATAACATTAATTAGGGTTTCCGAAATCTGGTTGTTATGAATTTATTTTTCTGATTTTCGAAATTTATTTTATTAATTTCGGATTTATGGGATTTTATGTATTAAAATATTGGTTTTGTTAAATAAAACATGATTTAAATTGTTAGATTAATTTCCAATTAAATTATAATTATTAAGAGTTAATTTTTATAAGTTAGATTCTGTTTTAAACTAATTTTTAGGCCTTTGGGAATTTTTATAATAATTTTGGTGTTAATTGAGTTTTATTGGATAATTATTGAAATAGAATTATAATTATTGAATAATTGGTAATTGTTTGTTTGAATTTGGTATTGTCATAATCATACATTGCATATAGGATCATATATACTAACATATAGAAATATAGTTGGTTGGTTGGTTGAGAAAGATTGAGTGTTAATTTGAGAATGTTGTTTGTATAATTGTAGAGCCTGAGTTCATAGACGAAGAATACTAGTGACAGTCGTGTTGTCGTGTTCTTGTGTGCGTTAAAAAGGTAAGCTAGCATGCTTAACCCTTCCTAAACTTGTAGAAACCTTTCAAACTTATGTGCTAGATGTGAATGGTGTGATTGAATGAAAACATAATATCATGATAGGTGGAGAACGGTTCAGTTTATGCGATTGTTGTATTTTGATTTGGTTGATTTATTGTATTGATATTGGTATATTGTATGGCTTGTGACAAATATGTTATTTTGAAAGGTAAGATTAAATGTATATTGAACTGGTTGATTTGATTTGGTTTGGTTTGGTTTGTGGGCGCATAGCCAATTTATATTGTGATGTTGATTTGGTATCGTTTTATATGAACTGTGATCATCAACTCTCTCTCAATAAGATACTGGTTACTTAGACGGAGCAAAAGAACTCCTATTTATTTGTTCGAGCCAAAAGAGCTCCTATTTATTTGTTTGAGTCAAAATAACTCTTATTTACTGGATTGAGTCGCATCGACTCCTATTAATTTCCCCACCGCATCGGTTTTTAAGAGGGTTAGGCTCTAGTCTACTCTACTTGGGTTAAAAACACCCAGTAGGGGGTGTGCACACTTAAGGTCTAGTTGTCTTGGATTATGGATTATGGTTGATAGGGTGAACTGGCAAAAGATTCAGTTCATTTCTAAATAATAAGGATTATGGATTATGGATTATGGATTGTGGATTGTGAATTGTTGACTAGGAATTGTGGATTATAGCTCGTGACTTATGAATTTCTTATTTATCGTTAGTATTTGATTTGTTGGGTATGGATTATGGAATATTTCTTATACTATGAGTATGTGATGAATTGAATGGTGGATTCTGATATATGATTCTTAACTACTGGTTTGGAATTATTATTGGATGATTATATGTTTATGTGCTAAGTGTGTTTTCGAAAATAAAACTAAAAACGTTTTCAAAATCAAGGTAAGAGTTTTGGTTTTCTACACGTTGAGGTGTTAGCTTACTAAATTTCACTGACTTTTTCAACTGTGGTTTTTGTGCTTTAAATCCACCACAGGTTTGGAGTGATTGATGCATACGAACACGACGCCTCACTAGAATTAGTTGGATTCAATAATTAGGCTAGTAGTTATTAGACATAGACTATTTCATAATTCATATTTTGGACTGTTGTAATTTTAATTAATGGGTTGTAATAGACTATTTTAGACCATTAGACAATTACACTGTGGCTTTTGAAATCTCCTTGCATTCGGGTCTTTGACTCGAGTGCGGAGTGACACCTCTGAATTTCCTTATTTTTGTTTTGATTCTCGATAAAATGTTTTTGAAATGGAAAGGAAATTTGGGGGTGTTACAAATATAGCTACTTAGAATCAATTATAGTTGAAGCTACTATACATTAGAAGTGCATTTTATAAAAACAATACTTCATTCTTATGATCTAATAGCATGGCTCTATTACTATGAGCAAGTTATGTCGGAAGAACCTGAATCTACTTGCTTTTGAGCCTTGAAATGCATTAAATCCATAACATAGTGTGAGATAGACGTGTGGACAAACATAAGAAGGTTGAGCCAGATGCACAAATAGATTTCAAAAACACTTCAAACATTGATGTTTCTCAAGTGCCTCTCAGGCCTCAAAATAAAAATTATTTCAAGTATACAACTCACACAACTCGGCGTTCAAGTTCACATAATAAAGGCTTAACGCTAGGCAAGATTGCAGTAAACATTGGATCGCTAGATAAAATAATTCTGACATAGTAATTAGTTAAAACTAAACAAATCAAAACTGAAGACTTTATGAACCTACCTCGACTCGTACGCAGATTCCACATTCATAAGATGTCTGAAAGTTTTCAGTTTCCTCCAACAAGCCAAGTATAACCTTAGCATAACCATAAATCATTACCGAAAGACTAAGGATTGATACAAAAATCAAACCTTAAAAGCATAAAAGCATACCATACCTTAGCTTGTAATAATAGAAGCATATATGGGAATCTAAACTTGAACCTATACAGATTGATTAAATGAAGTGCATGTATAACAACTTAATTAAGGTTGGTCGACAAGAAGTGCATAGACGCAACTTCTTATAGTATCAAATCTCATCATAATCACAAACGGCCTAGTCTTTTGTGCAAAATGGAACTAAAATCTTCGACTAAATCCATATTGTAGTATCTACTAAAGAGTACTAAAATAGACCTAAACTTCAACACTCAATCTAAGGTAGTCAGCCACAATTTGGATTAGTATCATTACTAAGGCAAAAATCTGTAAGTCGTAACGAATTTTGATGCAGAAAAGTATACATAAGAGACCATGTTTATATCGTAACGAATTTTGATGCAGAAAAGTATAAGTATGCCCCCATCTAAATTACTCTATATATGAAAACTACATTATACATCAAGTTTTAATAGCAATACACAAACTTCTAGTTGCTGACAAACATTGTTCATCTCTACATACAGTACAAACCCCTTGCACTTTATCTTGCAAACTCGTTGCCGCGTTTAATGGGCATGGATATTATACGACTTATTATGTGTCAAACCATCTCTAGCTAGCTACATAGGATAAAGTAAACAGGATTTAGGAAGCAATCTGCCTTAATATCTTTCAATTTCACAAGTTAATTAGTGTACTTTCCTCAATTTCATAGATAGACCAAATTAATATCATAAACTCAATATAAGAAACACCAATCTATACTTAAACCTTAGCCACTAGTCTCATCTCCAACATCTGCTAAACATAGACCTTGGCATGGACACAACGTAAAATTAAGTGCCTAAAAGGAATGAGGAGAATCAAAAAGAAGAAGAAAACATCTAAAGTATATCATTCCTGAGCTGCACTTCAATTATCATTACCTGGTATGATTTAGGTACTATCTTAGGAATTGGTACGAATGCAGAAACAGCCACAAATTGTCCTGTACAAGTTAATTACCATTGTAAACTACTAGTACACGAAACATGACATAAACCACTAAAAGTTTTGCACTCACATGCTACATATTTTCTGGGATACTCTTTGTGCCCAAAATCAGACTTTTACTAAACCCCAAAATTAAACTATGCACTGAGGTAGGGATACCAAGCTTAGAAGAGTGTACAAACACTGCAATTGAATCAATAAAAAACCAATTACTTTAGCAATTGAACCACCAAACACTAAAAAGAACAAAGAGAAAACTAAAGAGGAAGAAGTGAGGTCAAGAAGAAGACATGAAGTATTAGTAATCAGGCTTTTGAATCAGAAGTCTAAACCCCCTTTTCAAAACCCTAGAAATTTCAATTTATTACCAATATCAAATTGAACCAAAAAAACTGATTGCTAGAGTTGCTGTAAGATTACAACACCAAACAATTAAGCAATTACAAATTACAAACAGAAAAAATGTATAGATTCGAGCCCCAGATTTAAAAAATCAAAAATTTGAGATTACAATCACTTACCTTAATAAACCGAGTTTGAGCTCCGATTTTGGCAACTCGAGTTTAAGCGTGGAGGAGAAGAGAAAGAAGAAGAAGATGAAGAACGGCGTGGCGAGGAGCAGACGATAGATAGCAATCAGAGAGAGAAATAGAAGGATGGGAATTTATTTTTTTCTTTTGTTGGGAGGAGCAGATGAGATACACGAGAGAGAGATAAGGTGGTGTCGTGTTGATTAGGATTGGAATCTTTTTTTATTTGTTTTTTATTTTATTATATTCCCATGAAGCGTTGCATTTGTTGAGGGGAAGGCAACAATCAATGACCTAAGGCAACGGTTCTTCCAAGTACCGTTGCATTAGGTCGACTTATAGTATTTTTTTTCTTAAGCGCCATTACAGTAGCCTACCAAACGCAACAGTTGTTCCGAATACCGTTGCATTAGGTCAAGTTATAGTGTTACATTTGCTCATTTTTGTGGTAGTGAAAGCTATCATTTTCTAGCATTAAAATCCAACATTATCCACAACTAAGTGGGTCGTATCAACTATTTTTAGGGTTTAGGTCTATTTTTGGTAGATAATCACGACTTTAGTCTCACCAGGTCGCGATTGGACTTTTAGAATAAACCATGAGACTAAAATTTGTCCTAATTTTGTTTTAAATACGAGTCAACGAGTCGACTCGGGTTTGTCTTCAAGTATACTAGAATATCATTGATGAATACTACAACAAATTCATCTAGAAATTCTCGAAAAGTGCAATTTATTTGATCCATAAAGCCTGCTGGGGCATTTGTCAGTCCAAAAGGCATCACGGTGAATACGTAATGTCCATATCGGGTTCTGAAAGCTGTTTTTGGAATATGTTTTTAACTCTGAGTTGGTGATAGCCTAATCTTACATCATTTTTTGAGAATATCGAGGCCCCTTTCAATCGATCAAACAGGTCATTAATTCTAGGCAAAGGATAACTATTATTGATGGTTACCCTATTCAACTCTCTATAATCAATAAACAACCTCATACTCCCGTCTTTCTCTCTCACAAACAATACAGGGACTCCCCACGGTGACACACTAGGTGTGACGTAACTCTTATTCAACAATTCTTGCAATTTTGCTTTTAATTCTTGTAGTTCTCCAGGAGCCATACGGTAAGGGGCTTTGGAAATTGGTATTGTTCCCGGTAAAAGATCTATCCCAAATTTTACTTCTCTATTTGGTGGCATGCTGGATATCTCCTCAGGAAATACATCAGGGTAGTCTCTGACAATTGGGATGTTTTCAATTTTTTGTTGTAAACTCAAATCCAAAACTGAGCACAAGTAAACCATGTGTCCCTTTCTTTCGTAAGCTTTGGTCTTTAATAGGGAACTATTTTGACACTCGGCTTGGTCATGTTTTCCTTATGAGAAATCACTGTTCTTGATAAACTGTTAAAGGTAAGTTTCCTTTCAAAACAATCGATCTCCACCCTATGTTTACTAAGCCAGGCCATCCCCAGTATGACATCAAATTGGGTAAGTTTAAATTGGAAGAGGGATGCGGTGAATTCTTCCGTCATGATTGAAATAGGTACATCCTTAAACAGTTTGGAGCATGCGATACTGTCTCCATTTGGTAGATTTACTATGGTAGGGGTGGATGTTACTGGTACTATGTCTAATTTACTTGCTAGAGAAGAAGATATGAAACTAAGTAGTGATGCACCAGTATCAAACATTATGAAAGTGGGGTTTGAGTGTATAGAGAAAGTACTTGTGATTACATCCGGGTTGTTTTCAGCATCCTCCCTACTCATGACGTAGATGCGTAGTTGTTCAGATGTTTGACTTTCATGGTTGTAATACGTCCCCATATTTCCCGCAGCATTTCGGGTACCGTGACTGCCATTAGTGGTTCCTTGTTTGATATTGGTTCTTTCATTGCCAAAATCTCAACTTCCCTTACTGATTTGGTTCCCGTTTGCCCCAAAAAGATGGTTTACCGAAATTCCTTTTTCCGCTTTGGTTAGGATATGATCGACATTCATATGATCGATGCCCCAATTTGCCACACTTAAAACAAGTGATTATTTCGCCATCACAAGTCTTGTCATGATGGTACGGTTTTTCGCACTTAAGACAATCTCCCCTCCTTTGGATATTTGAATGGAAGTTTTGAGTATTCATTCCTGCTCGATTCCCGGGAAACTAGGGTGCAAATCCATCGCCTTGATATGAGTTCTTGCTTTCAAATCTAAGTTTCTAGTCCTAACGATGTATCTGGAGATGATCAGGAGAGCGAAAACAGCGGTCGAGCCGGGTGGCAGCAGCGGCGACAAGGCGTGCGCTAGGGCGGCATGGGTGTGTGTGTTGAAGAAGAACAGGGGAAGGCAGATGTGTATAAGGAGAGGGGGGTTATACGTGTGTTTTAGGAAAGAGAAAAAAGAGAGTTTTTTTTTTTCTATTTTGTCCCTTCTTTTTTTCTTCTGATTTTTTTTTGGGTTGGACATTTGTTGTTCGGCCCAATATAGCATTGGATTGATGTAGTTTGTAGTAGATAAAGATGATCCAATTTAAAAGAGAGATACCAGAATAGAAGTCCGAATCTAAACCTATTCCCGAACCCATTTTCGAAAACGACTAACAATATAATAACAATTAAATTCATTTTTCACTAAAATAAATTAATTAGTATTTCTAAAATATACCAAATTTTCGAGTTATTACAAGTACGAAAACTATATGCATTTTTGTTAGTATGTACCAAGGTAAGTCTCAAGTGGTAAGACTGTAAAACGAAAGGAAGAACTAATATAATTAGAAATCATCGCATCACATAAAGGCAATTAGGCAAGTACTCAACTTAACATGCTACGCTACCTAAAATTATTGAAATAATAGGTAAACATACTTAAAGTATTGAAATAATAGGTAAACATACTTAAAGAGATTTATTACTCCCTCCACTTTTTTTGGTTCCTTACATTTGATTTGAAATAATCTCACAGATTCAAACCAAATGTAAAGAACCAAAAGAAATGGAGGTCGTACCATAAATCTTTCACACCCTGATATATCAATGAATAAGAGCGTTACCGCCACACCTATCTATGTAATAGGTGTTATGTAACACTATGGATTATGGAAAGTGGTTTATAGAGTTGATTTGTCCCATATTGGGAAACTAAAGCTCATATGATCAGTTTATAATAGATTCCTACCATCATACTATCAACAAGGCATTCACCTTTTAGAGCCCAAGCAAGGATTTATGGGCCTAAGAGGTGACTACACATCTCATTGGGTTGTGTTGTGACGTATGATGGATCGAGCTGTTACAGATGGTATCAGAGTAGCCCTGCGACCGCGTGCTGGGTGCTGGGGCGAGGCCCAAACTAGCCGTCTAGCGGGGGAGATCTTGGACCTGCGTTGATGTTGGTATGGTTAGGTTGAGGCGCAACGGGGACGTTGCGTTCTTTAAATGGGGAAGTTTGTAACACTACGGATTATGGAAAGTGATTTATGGAGTTGATTTGTCCCCCATTGAGAAACTAAAGCTCATATGATCAGTTTATAATAGATTCCTACCATCATACTATCAACAAGGCCTTCACCTTTTAGAGTTCAAGCGAGGATTTATGGGCCTAAGAGGTGACTACCCGTCTCATTGGGTTGTGTAGCGACGTGTGATGGATCGGGTTGTTACATGTTAATGTTGTTCAAACAAATTCAAATAAACCTTGCAATAACCCATTCCCGCGGGGTAGGCTACTATGAAATTTTGAGAAAGTAAACAGCGGATATAAAACCAACTTTATTCAAATTGTACATTAAAAGAAAACCGATTAAAACGACACGCGGACTCAGACTTGAAATTCCCATCCATTTAATTAACCAGATAAACCTGCACATCATCTGCTCACCGATACCTTCCCATAATCGGGTCATCATAGGTTCAAATCACAAGGAAATGAACTTCAGCCAAATCTGGTAATCAGCACGAAGCTGAAGTAACTTAACTAATGTAGTCTAGAATTGTATGTTAAGATGGAGGTACGAATCTTAACTTAACATATATATATAAATATGTATAGGGTGCACATCCAGTGAGAAGTGATAATTTGGTGAGAAGTGAGAAGTAATCTCAACCATTGATTTTGCATAACTACAATAACTAAACTACATAACTCCAGTAACTTAACAGTACTAATTAAATTGCCTATCTCGAGTGAGTTAACTCCATAAACTAAATTGTCTAATGCCGGTATTATTAATAACTCCACCAAATTGAACGAAAATTCATTAACTCTAACATAACTCCACTAACTAAAACACGTTACTCCAACTCAATTTCCTTTAATAAAACACGTAACTCTAATAACTCCATTTTAACTACACAACCTAAACCATATAACTCCAACTTAACTTCATGGCCTAAAACACATAACTCCAAATTAATTTCATTAAATAAAATACGTAACTCTAATAACTCTACTACCTAAATCGCGTAACTCCGACTTAACTCCACTAACTAAATCGCATAACTCCAACTTAACTCCACTAACTAAAACATGTAACTCCAATTTAACTCCACTAACCAAAACACGTAACTCCAACTTAACTCCACTAACCAAAACACGTAACTCTAACTTAACTCTACTAACCAAAATACGTAACTCCAACTTAACTCTACTAACTAAAACATATAACTCCAACTTTAACTCCAATAACTTCACTAACTAGAAGACGTAACTCCAATAACTAAAAGACGTAACCCCAATAACTCTACTAACTAAAATACGTAACTTTAAATCTAACTCCGCCAATTAATTACGTAACTAAAAACAACAGAAAATGAAAAAAAATTAAAAACGAAATTAACAAAAATCCCCAATCTTCCACCATTTTATCTCTCCTCCCACACCACCAACCTCCACCCTCCCCCCGCCACAGCTTCGCCAGCCACAGCCCCCCTCCACCTGCACCTTCGTTGCCAGCAGCCTCAAAAGCCACCGCAGCCGAGCCGTGCTTCGTCCTACAACCCTCGACGCCACCATCCCCCTCATTTCCCCCCTCTCCTCTCACCTCATCACTCGATCTACTATACACCATGGCGGCGAAAGTCGGCGACGGCGAGCCCTGGCGGCGGGAAACAGTACGAAAACGTGAGTTGAGACAGGCGAAGGCGTTAACCGACTGTGAAGAGCAAAGGCGGATGCCGGATCTGACAAAAAAGGTGCGAAAAATAGGAGAGAGAAGACGTATTTCGCGGCGGTGTGATGCGCGACGAGGTGTTCCGATTGTCGACGAAGACTCGCCGTAGTGAGTGGAGTCAGCCGGTGGTATCGAAGCCGGTGATGGCTGTCGCCGGTGGACATCGACGGCGGCGGTGTGGTGGCGCGGGAGGTAGGGCGGAGGAGAGAGAGTGGGAATAAGAGAGGAAAGAGAAAATGTGAGTGATTTGGGGTTTTTGTTTATTTTTATTTTTATTTTTCTTTTATTTCAGGTTTTTTATCTAGACCATTGGATTAAGATGAGATGGATGGGTGAGATTACTTCTCACTTCTCACTTCTCACGAAACTAATACTTCTCATTTGATAGATTTTCTATATATATATAGGAATTGTATCATGTCAGAAGTACTCTTAAAGTCAGAAGTCAGAAGTAATCTTGTGCGTCCATCTTGATGATCTAACGGCTGAGGAGGCGCGCAGTTTTTCGTTTCTCCAGCTAACTTCACCACTTGCAGAGCCCAACTCTATAGCTTCAGGGGTATTTTAGTCAATCTCTTGTAAATTAGACAGGGGTACTACGAAAATTCCATCTTATTTCTTTCATTTCGGTTTCTCTCTTCTCTTCTCCGATTCTCTCTCCTCAAATCTTCGATTCTCTCTCCTCCTTCACGACGCCGGCAACTCCTCTCGTTCATCAACTCCGTTTCTCTCTCCTCACCGAAGACGCACGCGATTCCTCCTTCTCAGGTTTGCATTTTTCGAAACCCTAGCTTTCGTTTTTGATGTTGTTTGTTCATATTTGATCGATTTAGGAATTCATTTTAGAAATTAATTTGATTTATTCAATTTCGCTTGATTTGATTGTAACAAGTTTTTTTATTTTGAAAATTTGTGAGATCTAATTTTATTTTCGTTGTTTGCTTGTTTTTTTTTTTTTGTGTTTTTTCAATTTGATTTTGTCGCCGGTGTGCTGTTCGGCGGCGCCGATCTCGCAACCATGGAAGTCGCTTGCTAATGCGCTGATCTTTATGAAAGAAGTGTCACGGTTAGTTTCTTTTTACGATTTACCTAGTATATACTCCTGGTCGTTGATTTCGTTGTGGAAATTTTCACTTTGATTTGGTTCATTTCGGTAATTCAATGATTACAATGTTTCGATTAGGTCAAATGAACATGGTACATTGAGCGAATTATCTAGATTTTGGATCAATGGTGGTGTGACATGTGATTTTGTGGACGGTAGGCTATGAGATCGAGTTCGAAAATTGATGCATTGAGTTTTGATTTTACTTTGTAATGAGGCTGCTTTACCATCTAAATTAGGTTATTTTGATCACTGATTGCTGGCTTTTCTGTTGGAGTGTTGCAATTAGAGTTACTCCATAGAGCAGTTATTAGAGTTAAGCATTTATTCACTAGAGTTACGCAATTGTTGAGTAGAGTTACAAATGTGTTCAATAAAGTTAAGGATCTTATTTAGTTCAGTAATCATCAAGTGCTCTAACCTTCAAATTGTGTTGAATCAATTTGGGATAGAATGTCAAGTTTGCAATTGATAATCGGAGTATGTTGAAGTTACTCGAGTTAGACATTGTATTTCTAGAGCTAGTAAAGTGTATGTAATCGTTATGTGTGCAATGTGGTTAGTAGAGTTAGTCAATTTGTAGGTAATATAGGTAAGCGTATTATATGTTGTTTAGTACAGCTAGTCATTCACTTGGTACAGTTAGTGGATCTTATCATGTTGGTGTTAGGTGTTCAGTTTAATAGATTTTGGAATCTAGATGATCCTGGATTTGACTTGTCATGCTGCCTTATTGCATACTTGAGCTGGTATTACATTGTCTCCCTTGTGATTGTGATCTATTACTTCAAATATTGATCCTTGATTATTGGAATTTTCAGATTTCAGGTTTTCGATGAGTAGCAATTATGTTTATTTTTTTGCATTAGTTCATGCGTGGAGTGTTATTGATCACCTGCTGAATGTGTTTTAAGCTTAGTCGACACAATTGGTTGAGAGTGAATGTCAGGAGTCACCTCTTGTTCTGATGCCATCTTGATTGTTCAGTGTCATGGTAGCTAATGGAGGAATATAATGTTTGCTTCTTCTCTTATTACCGACTTGTCACATTCGATGCTTGAATAAAATGCTATATTGTCTAGTTATTGTGACACATTTGGCGTAATACCTACAAGTAGTCTTGTTTGTCTTCTGACCTCTATGCAGCTTTACAATACACATCAGATTCGAAAACATCTGACTCTTTTTTAGCCCATATTTCCGTCTTTTTTGGACATAAACATATGTTTGATGTAATTGGGTTAGTTCTTGAGAGAAGATTGGGAGAGGCCTGTAGACCTAAGTTGCGAGAATATCGTCGCATGTCAGATGTCTGAGTTGTTTTTGTTCAGCTCATTGTATCATGTATGGACTGTAGGTAGGCTCCTATGCGTTGATGTTCACAATATATATTTTCTGTAATCTGTTTCTAATAATTTCTAGCATATTAGCTCAGCTGAAAGAGCATTGTGCTTTGCACAAAGACGTGGGCTTGAATCCCACATAGGCTATATGGTTGCACACACACTGTTTTTTGAGATATTCTGGATTCAAGCAAGTTGTTTGAGATTGTTATATTTTTTACTTGTTTCATAGTCTACGTAGGATTCGAACCTATATCATTCGTGCGTTGCACGGTGCTTTACCAGTTAAGCTAGTAGACTTGGAGATTATTCTGTAATGGAGACACAATAATTTTTTGCTGATAGGGAGAGCTTACTTACAGTAGCTCACCTTGAACTCCAAGAAAGAAAGAAAAAAAAAAAAACAGTAGCTGACCTCTGCCAGTTTCATCCCAAGCTCCTCGCCGGCAAGGTCAATCCAGCACTAGAGTACTTCAGGCTTCAAAACCTGCATACCTTCATGCAGCAGCACCAAGAACCTTTTTTATGGGCATAACAAAATGGCTTAATAGCCTTTTCCGCTCACGTGCTGCACAGATGATGAACATACCACCATTAGCGAAAAGCGCTCTAGTCCCTACACAGAGACCACATTGTATCTCTGCTAGAAATAAAACCCGCATCTACAACCAATTAGTCATGATCACAAATTGATAATATTCAAAAGTTGTCATTTTTCAGGTCACCCTTTTGATAATGCTAATTAGCTCACCTTTTGTGTCTGTTTCATTCCAAAAGTCCTCTACATCACTAAGGTTAATCAGCCACCTGCGCAGCATCAAAAACCTGTTTTATTGGCAGCAAAAAATGGAATAGGTTTCATCAAGCTGACCTAGTTCTTGAACGCAATTTCATGTAAATCAAAACTCTCCCTTAGCAACAAATTAGCCAACTTGAAAATTACCATACCCAAACATCTTCAGCCAAAGGCCACCACAACCGCAATTTCCACAACCAATCGTCATAATAAGCCCAAATGTAATTATAAACGAAAAACACAGACAATATACTAATGCTCGGATGATTCCTATACAACAACCTCGCACAAGATTCCTTAGCATATGTTCCTCCAAAATCTCATCTTCCCACGCCAAAAACAGAGACTCATTTTGCCTTACGAACAAGTTGGATCACAATAATCAAATGTGAGTAATATGACAGATTTTCCTTATAACCGACAACTCAGACACGTCAACAGAGACTCCGATACTTGGTAGACAAACGAAGAAGCCGAGTTTCCTACATATGTCTACCTACACTTCCACCTCCAACAGTTCCAAGTTTGAGACTTTTACAGGCAAAAAAAGCACCTAAGAGGCAAAAATAGAGGACATCAGTGTCACTACCTAGATGTGAAATATACGAAAAGAAACATGCATCCTTGTTGGATATAAACACTTTGCACACAAATTATACCACCTAACTGTATAAGACACATAACTCTACTAACTACACTCCCTAGCTTTATTAACTTGACACATTACTCTACTTAGTCTAATAGTAAAAACACATAACTCCACAATCTAAAATACACAACTCCACTAACTATTCCACCTAACTCTAATAACTAAGACACATAACTCTACTAACCCGAACACATAACTCTACAACGTAAACTTCGTAACTCCACTAACTTTACAATGCAAGATGTGTAACTCCACTAACTCTAAAATACAAACTCGGTAACTCCACTAACTCTAAAATACAAATTCGGTAACTCCACTAACTTTACAATGCAAATTCCGTAACTCCACTAACTCTACAATTAAACTCGATAACTCCACTAACTCTACAATGCAAACACCCTAACTCTACTTCACAAACTCCGTAACTCCACTAACTCTACAATTTAAACTCGATAACTCCACTAACTTTACTATACAAACTCCCAAACTGCACTAACTCTACTTCACAAACTCCGTAACTCAACTAACTCTACAATACAAACTCGATAACTCCACTAACTCTACAATGCAAACTCCCTAACTCTACTTCGCAAACTCCTTAACTCCACTAACTCTACAATGTAAACTCTGTAACTCTACTAACTCTACAATGCTAGGTCCGTAACTCCACTAACTTTACAACATAAACTCCCAAACTGCACTAACTCTACTATACAAACTCCGTAACTCCACTAACTCTACAAAGTAAACTCCATAACTTCACTGATGCTACAATGCTAGCTTCATAACTCCACTAACTCTACTACTAACAACACATAACTTACAAACTAAAATGCATAACTTCACTAACTTCTAACACAAGATCCAAGACAGTCGTAAAATTCACTCTAACAAATCATGTAAAACAAAGGTCATAATCAAATATTGAAAGCAATCAATCTTCCAAAAATATAATCGAAATGTATCACAGCAAATTAAAAAATAAAAGGAAGAAGCAAGGGACCTGATTCCAAGGCAGATTAAGGAATTTTCTCTACGATTTTTGGCTTGATTTAGCTTGCGATTCGTATTAACTTGTTTCTCCTCCTCGAAATTGTATGTTAATCAGCCCCAAACTCGATTTTTAAACCCTAAATCCCCGAATTTTGTGCGATTCGAATTTCTGGGAATGTTTTTGAATGAATTTGGTTAATTGTATCGTTAGGGTATCGTTTTTGGGGCTTGCATTTTCAATGAATTTCAGGAAAAAAAATAGTGCTAATCAATTTCTTTAGCTTTTGTTAATGAAAATCATCTGATTTCCATTGATAAGAAAGTGAGAGGATAGAAGAGAGAGAGAAAGAGAGCAGAAGAGTTAGAGAGAGAAAGTGAAAAGAGTAGAATGACTGTTGAAAGTCGCTGGCCCAATCGACCCCCCCAAAGCGCCTGAATTGCCCAGATTACCCCTTTGGCTTTAAAACACGCGCGTGTTTATAGCCGTCAGATGATCAAGATCGAACGACTCCTATAACTTCTGACTTCTGACATTAATATTACTTCTGACATTAAAGTAAGTAGAACCCCTAATGATGTTAGCCCTTACCTCGGAAATCTACTATGGATTGAGCTAGACCTTACCTTAAACTCTACAATAAATATCGGATGATAGATACATATCCTTGACTTAACCCGTACGACAATGATGAGGAATCGACGCCCGATTCTCTCAAGTATCAAGCGGTGAAGAATAGACATCCCACTTCTCAAATATCAATGGTGGGGAATCGACATTCCGTTTCTCAAATATCAAATATGGGGAATCGACATTCCATTCTTTTCAAACACTTGACGAGGAATTCGCCTACTCGTCAAGGCGTTGGGCCAACTCAACAAGATGGAGGCTTAATCCATCCAAAGTCGTTAGCTAATGTGATCACACCCTCTACCGCTAGTATACTAGAAAAATGTCAGTATATTAATCCAAAAGACAAATGAATGGGCTTGTCCCCTAAAATTTGTTTATGTTCATCATCCTTGTTCCAATACCAAGAGCTTCTTCCCTTTTTATAAAATATTATACATGACGTTATAAAGTTTTACGAGTCATACTATCACATCTTAATACTCGTTACTTCTTCCGTATATATTCCACTATGAACATTATCATCTGTATAAAATACAATTAGAAATTAATAGTGGGGTATTAAAATAATATAAAATTAAAATATAATATTCAAGTAATAAAATATCAATGTAACAACTATTCTTTCGTAGCCACCAAAATCAATTAGAAATCTTGAAGGTATAGTATATTTTTATAATGTACTCTTAAGGTGTTGGAATTAAATAATGTAATAATATGATGTTAATGTAATATTATTATAATATAATAACAATAAAACATAATTAAGGTCCATTAAATCCTTTAAGTAGCATAAAAATCACGAAGAAGGTACGAGAGATTACCTTCTCGGTAGGTAATCTACAGGGCAAACCTACACCCGACTATGAACTTTGCCTCGTTACCCCGAGTGATAATAACCCGTAAAGAAGGAATGTGATGGTCGTTGGTGTTTAAGCGGTGGCGAACGACTTTGGCGCGAATTAGAGAGGAAGGTAAGTAAAGCTTGGAGGTAGTAGTGGAAGTAGTAGTATAAGTAGAAGTAGTAGTAGAAGCAGAGGGAGACGAGAAGAGTCGATGAGAACTATGGACTCTTAGGCTTACTACTTATAGTAGGAGAAAGTAACTGAAGAATGAAGCCCGACCTCTTAATGTGCGATCTCCATAAGAGCACTTGCAAGCTTTAGTAAGGATAAGGGTTGTTTTAACATAATGGAGTCTTGTCCATGGCTTGTTGAATGATTGTAGTGTTGACGGGTAAGATGATAGTGATAAAGATGATGATAAGGCAATGATAAAGATCATGATGATCATGATCATGTTAAGACTTCTACGTAAGGAGAAAATGGTAAGGCAATAGAAAAGTATTAGTTGATTGATTTAATGTAATGGACGTATTATTATAATGTAAACCAGTACCGTCATAATTTATCAGTTTTAGTACTTATTTATACTGACGACTTGTTTGAAAATATTAGTTTTGTGTTAGGCAAACCAAAGTTAAAGGAGATAAAGGAGTTTGTGCAGAAAAACTGGAATCATATTGATCATGTTGATGTTAAGTACTATAGAAGAGGATGGTTCAATTTCAGGTTTCACTGTAAGGAGGATACTCAGGTCATTCTTAAGGGAGGACCATGGAGAATGGGGTCAAATACACTGATCCTTAAGAAATGGGAACCGGGCTTCTCCCAGGAACTTGAAACTGTCACTCATGTTCCTATTTGGATCTTGTTACCTGAGCTTGAGCCATGGTGCTGGTCGGAGAATGCACTAAATAAAATTGCGAGCAGGGTGGGAAAGCCTCTTTTTGCTGATTAGACTACAACATCTAAGGAGAAGCTTGCTTTTTCTAGGATATTGGTAGAGGTCGATGTGTCTGCAGAATTACCAAAGGAGGTGATTATCAACACACCCTATAGTGGAGCACAAGTACAGTCAATTGAATATGAGTGGGTACCATAATTCAGCAAGGGGTGTAAGAAACTGGGTCATGAAATTCAACACTGTAAGCTAAACAGGCCGAAGAAGGTAATCAAAGTTTATAAACCCGTCAAATTTGGTGATGCTATAATAAATAGGAAAGTGGATGTACCAAGTATTATAGCAAACACGCAGGGACAGCATGATACCTGATGGGGAGAAAAGGATTAGTTCCTTGGAACTGCAGAACAAAAAAGTAGACAAAGGAAGAGAAGAAAAGGATGAAATGGCTGGAAGGGCAGCAGTAGCATCTGAACCTTTGCCAGCAAAAAGGCATACCAAAAGGAGATAGTGGAAGACCTGGAATACATTGAGAATGCATCACCATGGATTTACACGGACTCACCATCAACATTAGACTTGGGATTTAAGATGGTCAGCAGGAAATACTCCTCCAGGAAGAGTAAAGTGATCAATCAGATCACATCCTCTTCTTTACTCTTCAATTGTCAATAGATTCAGAGAGCTGATGTCAATAAAAGCAAGGGAATTATCTGAGGAAGGGAATGAGAATAATAGGCAGGAATTAGTGGAGAAAGGGGATCCCCCCGACCCTCTGCAACAATGATTGTAGCAACATGGAACATTAGAGGGTGTAATGACACCCTCAAGCAGCAGGAGGTGAGGGACCTCTTGCTGAAGTATAAAATAGGTATTGTGGGTATATTAGAGACAGGAACAAAGGAACATAAAGCAAAAGCAGTTATAAGGAAAAAAAAATTCAGCTTTTAAGGTGATAACTACTTACAATCGTCATAGAAATGGGAGGATATGGATAGTTTGGAGAGCCCAGCAAATTAAGGTGGAAACTCTGAAATCCCACTCACAATTTGTTCTCTGCAAAGTGTTTCATATTATCTCAAATAAGGAATTTTATATTACTTTCAGCTATGCTAGTAATGATGCAGCTGAAAGAAGGATTTTATGGAGTGATTTAGAATTGATGAATCCTGGAGCTAAACCTTGGTTAGTTCTAGGAGATTTCAACATAATTAGGAGTGGGGAGGAAAAGCAGAGCAATACCCCCCGAAATGCAGTGCATATGAGGGAGTTCAATAACTGTCTTACAACCTGTGGTTTGGATGAAATAGCAGGTCAAGGGTGTTACTACACCTGGACAAACAATCAAGATGGGGAGGCTCAAAATTGGAGTAAATTGGTAGAGCTATGGTTAATTCAGCCTGGGTTGCAGCAGAGCCAGTATCTTATGCAGAATATTTACCTTCAGGTCTTTCAGATCACTCCCCAGTGGTGGTCAGAGTCATGGAGGCTCCAAAGATCAGAAAATCTTTCAGATACTTGAATTGCTGGGCCACTCATAGTGATTACAAGCAAGCAGTGACTAAGGCTTGGGATATGGGAGTCTCAGGACTCATTTGCAGAAATTGTTTCACAAACTGAGAAATGTCAAACATGCACTTACAGAGATTAACAAAAAACATTTCTCTAAGCTTTCTGAAAGGGTGGAGAATGTCAAGGGCCAGCTACTCAAAAGACAATGTGATCTTCAGAGTAATCCTAACCCTGACATGTTTCAGGAAGTCTTCCAGAAACTCAAACAAGCAGAGATCAGGATGCTTTGTCAAAGAGCTAAGCTGCAGCATATTAAAGAATCAGATTGTAGCACAAGCTACTTCTACTCTAGAATTGATGTGAGGAAACACCAAAGCAGCATTGGGAAGATAAAGGACACCTAGGGGCAAGAATATACTGATCAAAAGGGAATAGCTAGTGCATTTGTTGATTACTACATCAGCTTGTTGGGGACTGAGCATGATGTAAAAGAGATCAATGCTAACCTTTTTGAAAATCAAAAAGAAGTTCAGGGAGACATTATGAGTAAGCTGGTAAATGCTGTTATAGATGAGGAAATCAGGATTGCAATCTTCAACATTGACTCTAACAAAAGCCCTGGGGAAGGTGGATTTTCTGCAGGGTTTTTTAAAGAGAATTGGAGCCTGGTGAATGAAGATTTTTCTAAAGCAGTCAGAGAGTTCTCTTCCACAAAGAAACTCCCCAAGCAAGCAAACAATACCATGATAACTTTGATTCCAAAGAAGGAAAACCATTCAAATGTGGCTGACTTTAGGCCAATATCTTGCAATTCCGCAGTCTATAAGACTATCAGCAAGATCCTGGCTAACAAGATTTAGGAAATTCTCCCTCTTTTAATAGGGGAAGAACAAGCAGCTTTTGTCAAGGGGAGATGCATCTTTGAGAATATAATGGTGTCTCAGTCTTTAGTGAAAGGGTATGGGCAGAAGAACATCTCACCTAGATGTCTGGTGAAAGTGGATATCAAAAAGGCTTTTGATTCCCTTAATTGGAGGTTTGTGAGGAGTATGTTGGAGCACATGAAGTTCCCTGAGCTGTTTATATGATAATGAGCTGCATTAGCTCAACCTGGTTTTCACTTAAGGTCAATGGTAGTTATGAGAGGTTTTTCGTTGGGAAATGTGGCTTGAGACAGGGAGATCCTCTGTCACCCTACATTTTTGTGCTGAGCATGGAAATCTTATCAAAAATGCTAAGGAGAATGCTAAATCAGAGGGAGTTTAACCTGCACCCAAAGTGCTCAAAGCTAGGATTAACACATCTTACATTTGCAGATGATCTAATGATATTTACAAGAGGGGATGTGCCCTTAGTGAAAGCTGTGATGCATTGTTTAGAGGAGTTTGCCGATATGTCCGATTTAAAGGCTAATCCCTCTAAAATTGACATCTATTTTGGAGGAGTAAAAAAGAAAATCAAAGAGCAAATTCTCAATGAATCTGGCTTTACAAAAGGCAAATTTCCCTTCAGATACTTAGGAATACCTGTAACAACCCTAAATTTTGACCAACTATAAATAGAAATAAATTTAGAATTGTCATGCCGCAATTGACTACCAAGTCAATTGCTAGGCTAGAAATTCAACTACAATTAACCAACGGAAAATAAAACAGCGGAAGTCTTTAAATGTCGAGCCATAGTTCTCAAAATGAAATCCAAATTACATAATCAGAACGAAATGAAGTCTGAGACAAAAACAAAGTCTTTCGAAAATTCCCAACATGATCAACTTCGTAAGCATGCAGCCATATCATCAAGACCTGTCAACTATGCCATCGAAGATTGACATAGGCCCCAGAACACGGTAGGGACAAACCCAAACAGAAAGAACGTCAGCTCAGGCTGAGTAAGTAGTTTAAGCAATAAGGAATGAATAAAACAAAATAAAATAAGATACGCGCCTTGATGGCGCGTAGCTGTCAATCAAAGAAACGCAACCGCGCGAAGAAACAAAGAAACGAAGAGGCGTCGATCACGAGTCGTGCCCACCACTAAGGCCGAACTTCACGACCACGGGTCACGTTATTTCTATGTTCATTATTTTGCTTTCGAGCATTCTTTTTGTAGTAAACGTGTAGGGCCTTCGACAGGTCCCTAATATGGACAAGGGTCCTACCCCAAGCCATCCCACATCTAGAGTTAATGTAAAACTACCCTAAAGACTCGAGTGTGCACACCCCCCGCTAGAGGGCCGGTAGGACGAGTTCCCATCTAGGAGGAAGTCAATTAGGAGGTTGGTAGCTGATCTCCAACCTAGAATATGTACCTTGATCAGAGGTTGTAACAAAACATGTCCATAGGACATGGTGACGGCGCAAAGTCCGTCACTCTAGATGGGGTCACAATATTTATTTCAATCCTTTATCTTTCAAGTACATTATTTTGTGCAAGCGCTTTTTCAATTTATAAACGGCCGTAGCCGGAAACAATATACAATAAGCTCAATGAAAGTGGGCAACATAGTTATGAAGAAATCATATGAATCATACAACAAATAATTGTGAAACGAGAATGGTTAGAAAACCAATGAATCAATAGGAGATGATTAATGAAAGCTCAAGAGAATGGGATTGAGAATCATGCTTAAACATTAGGATGATCAACGTTCTTACCTTACAACGCTAATCCTTAATCATCCAATTATAAACTCAATCCACAATTCCCTAATCAAAAAGATGTAACCATAAGTCTTACAACTCACAACTATCACTAATATGAAACGGATCCACAAAGGGACAGTGGTAAAGAAACACGAATAACGTCTACCTCCGATATTGGATGACCACCAAACTTTAATATGTTGTATAAGGGTATGTCAGAAACCTCTCCTCAAACTTTCGTCCACAAACTCCAAGCGGATCAACGGGAATCAACTTCACAATGAACCACGAATAACAATTAGGGTTTACTCACGAAAACCAATGTAACTTTTGTTACAGAAGTCTAGGCCTTACCATTTTTGGATATGTTTTCAAAGATATAGTTAGGAACATCCCCACAAACTATCGTCTTAAAATATCTTTTGAGTCGACAGGAATCATCAGAATACCGAGGCGGCGACACAGTTTCTGGGTAGATAGATACAGCTCTACTAAAAAACCTCTATAGTGAGCATCCCATGGAATCTTGGCATGATCTACATGTTTTTAGATTTGTATCGAAAGGACGGTTCTAACGCCACCAACCACGACTTAAGAAAAGGTCGTATGAGAAAGTTATGTGTGTTTGGAGTTGACACAGTTGTGCTGAGATCTTATGCGGGTGGAGGCTACGAAAAGAAGAGAGAGGGAGAGAAGGAGGCCGAATGGTTATGAAATAAAGCAAGGGTTTTCTTTATTATATGTATATATAGGTATGAGGGTAGACTTGGGTTTGGGCTTTATTCGTTGGGTGAGATGAGTGATCCATAAACCCGACCCAAACTCAATTATAGGAACTCATTTTATCTTCCAATAATCGATTTAAAAAGTAACACCCTTATTAAATAATTATCCAAAAATACGGGGTGTTACAATACCTCTCCATTCAAAGAAGCTCAGGTCTGACATGTATCAGATGCTTATGAAAAAGCTTGAAGGATCTGTACATCACTGGTCAACTCAGTTCTTATAATTTACAGGTAAAATTCAGTTGATCAACTCAGTTGTATTTGGTTTAGAGAACTTTTAAAGCTCGAGCCTGCTCATCCCTATAGGAATTCTGAAGAAAATTCATAAAATCTGCAAAGATTTTCTATGGGGGATTACTGAGGAGAAAAGGAAGATGGTTTATAAAAGCTGGGAAAGTTTATGCTCTCCTAGAGAGGAAGTAGGGATTAATATCAAAGAAGTTCTAGCCTAAAATAAAACTCTGCTAGCAAAATGGTTGTGGAAACTAGAGGGTAATCAAGATGGGATGTAGTGCAGATGGATAAAAGCTTATGTGCTGAAGGAAAAGGATTTATGGGAAGTTGAAGCTAAATCCATAAACAATGAAAGTTGGAAGGGCATTCTGTATGTCAGGGATGAGTTAATTAGAATGACAGGGAGCAGAGATGATGAAAAAGCTGTGATCAAAACTTGGTGCAAATATGGCAAATTCCAAACATCCATGGCTTATGAGAACTTCAGGAGAAAATTTCAGACTGTAACCTGGCATAAAACTGTATGGGACAGCATGGTAATGCCAAAGCATAGCTTCATTATTATTCTAGCTGCTCAAAACAGTCTTGCAACAGTGAACAATATGAAGAGGAGAGGCATACCAATAGTTAACAAGTGCATTCTCTGTAAAAAGAAGGAAGAAAGTCATGATTAGGGGTGAGCAAAATAAACGGGTACCCGAAATTAGATCCGGACTTGTTTAGGACCCGCGGGTCCGGGTCCAAAAATATAGGACCCGTTGGTCAATGGGTCCGGGTCCGGGTCCTATAAATTTAGACCATTTACCCTTTGGGTACCCGCTAAGCAACGGGTGTTAACGGGTACCCGTTGTTCAACGAGTCCAAGCGGGTACCCGGAAACAAAAGGCATGCTTAAATTGAAAAGAAAAGAAAAAAAAAAGTCCATAACCAAGCCCTACCCGAGCATGCCAAGCTAGCAGCTAAAATTAGTGGACCATGCACATTGCAAGTCCAATAATGAAGATGCTACAATACAATATGCCAACCCATTTTATAAGAGAATTATTCCCACATCTTCCTTCTCATGGTCGATTTGGGACAAACTCTTTATATTTTTTTTCCCTCAAAGAAACTTGCTTGTTTATTGTATTACTAGTAACTTTATTTTTTCTATTGGTTACATGTATTAGTACCTTTGTTATGTTAGCTAAGTGGTAATCACTAAGTTATCTATGTAATTAAGAATTTCATTATGTTGTTTAACAAGCATATTTAGAATTCATGTTAAAAAAAAACAAGATGAAAAGAGTATGAGGAAGTGAAAACATAGTAATGTAACATTTTTAGCTTATATAGTACGGAGTACATTACTATTATATCTAGACTAACTGAGTAGGAATATATTGCAATACCACTTTTACTCGTTAAGATTACACAAGGATGAGTAAATTAATCATCTCTTATTTCATAAATATACATACTTATGTGAAAATAAATTAGTTGACTGAGATTGTGATTAAATGAGAATGAAATAAATCATGTTACATATAGAATACTTGTGAGTTGCGACACCATATTAGATTATCTTTAAGACTGTAACTATGAACTACGAAGTACGGCTCTTTGAAGTTTGCTAAGAAACATAAATGAATCATTAGGATGCGATTACTTGTTATAGAAATTACAACACACAATAACTGATGTTTTGAAGAGGAAGCATGGTATCTTAACTGTTAGCAATCAAGCACGGAATCGGACACACTAAACACTAAGAGAGATATGGTAGTAGTAATATCCTTATCCTTATATTGATGGTTCGATTACAATCTCACAAAAGATCAATTGATCATTGATTATGATGGGGTTTGGTACATGGGGTTAGCATAAAACAACTAATTATGGTTGTAAATTGCACCACTACTATACCATATAAAGCCAAAGATACCTATGATTGATCATGTTGATCAAATTGATGCTTGCAAAAACCATTGATATTTGTATGTATAAGCAAGCAAACATTGAACAAAAAAAAAAAAAAAAATTAGAGCAATTTTGTCCCACATCGGCCAAGAATGGAAGATGTGGGGAACTTCTACTCTATATAATGTGCAGCAGGCCTTTAGCAATTGCATGCTCAACTGGGCCTATGTAATCATGGCCGAATGATGAGCATAAAAGGCTCTTAGCCCTTGACTAAGTGTGGCCTTACAGGCCTGACTTGGTGGTGGAAATATTGTGTGCTACAAGAGAGCCTATGAGATGTCTGAGTTGTTCTAGGTAAAGTAAGTCAGAATTAAGGAAAGTTCTATTAGAACCTTACCTTATTCCGTATGGTCTAGATGTGTCTATTTAGTATAAATATAGTCTCTTATTGTATTGTTTTATAGAACATTCAGAATTTGAGAATTAATATCAAAGAGTCAAAGGGTGTTTCCTTCAATCTTGTGTCCTTGCGGAGATTTGAGTGGATGCGTTTACAAACACGTTTATCACTAGTCTAAAGATTGACTAGGGGATTAGACAACCAATAGATAGGCGAGATTCATACAAGTTGGTAACTTAGAATCAAGCTTTGACATTGTAGTTTGGATTCTTAGTTGGTAACTAGGGGCGCCATTCATATCTTTAGTTTATTTATTTTTGTTCCATATAAACACAAAAACACAAAAATAAGTCTTTTAGTTTTAATTCCGCTGCATAAACTCTTAGTATTCGTTAAGTATAGATTAGCATACGCGTCAAGGGGATCGACGTACGCATCAAGTGGTATCAGAGCTTCGGCTCTTGATTTTCTTAAATCATGACGATCTTGGAGTACGAAATTCCTAAGTATGATGGTGATCCTGATGACTACATATATTGGGAAAGAAAGGTTGAGCGTAAATTTGATCGCTTTGGTTTTGATGATCGTGAGAGATTTAATCATGCAAAACATATTTTGGTGGAAGATGTTTTCCGTTGGTTTGAAAAGGTTAAAAGGCGGCGCAAACATGAAGGCAAGTGCAAGATTCGTTCTTGGGAAGTACTTAAGTGTAAGTTACGTAAACAATATTTGCCAAGGAACTTTATGGAAGATGTGTTGCCTAAAAAACAATCAAAATCAGATGAGCGGTGTGTTGAGCATGAACAAGACAGAAAAGATGTCATCTTATTAGGCATGATGAGATTACTTGAACGTATGCAACATGGCTTGAACAAACTTGAGAGCACACAATCTGAAAAAGGTGATTCATGTGAAGGCAAAGAAGAAACCAAAGAAGTGACCTTTGAATCTGTTCATGACATACTTGATGCTACAATCTCAAGCAATGAGGAAGATTCACACGTAAGAAACCAAGAGGATGAAGAGATTGAGGTGGACGATGCTCACAATTTGGTCCTTTTTGATAGTTCATTGGAAGAATGTATTTCGTCACAAAATTCTTTTGTGGAAAACGAAATAAAGAGTTTGATTGAACATGAGGTTGTAATTGAAGATGAGATAGATGACAAATTTGTTTACCACAAATCTGAGAACAAGAGTTCATACAAATCATTAATTGATCTCTATATTGATGAGAGACTTGCAGAAGATGTCAAAGGTAAACCTTGTTTGTCTTTCTTTCTTTATAACAATGGTATTGAACTCAAAGATGAACTACATGAAGTTAAGCAAGATGATCTAAAGATTCTTTGACATGGAGTGATTAGTGGTAATAGAATTGAGTTTGCTGATCATAGTGTTGACAAGATGATCGAGTACATTGAAAATGATGAGTTGAAAGACTTGTGCATTGCAAATTTTACATGTGCAATATCTTGCTTAGTTCTTATTTTCTTTGTCATCTTTGTATTTGATCCGGGTGGTTATGAGCATGATTATGTTCAACTCAAGAACTCTAGATTCGAGGACGAATCTTTCAAAGAAGGGGAGAATGATGCATGGGAGCAATGGGTCTATGCTAATAACAAGAAGTTGAAGACATTCACTATATTTCTAATTCGTAAGTTCAACTTCCAGCTTAAATATCTACTGGATTATTAAATATTTCGTAGTGAAATCAACTGGATAATAAACTCCATGATCTAAGCTTTCCAAAAAGTGGTCATATGCCTTAATCGGTTAAGTAACGAAGGAGATATGCCTGTTTTAAGTCAAGCTGCCCAGTTTCTACGCGGGTACAAGTTCTTAGTAGATATAATTCTTATCATTATTTAGTTTTCAAATAATAAAGAAGCCTATGAGATGTCCAAGTTGTTCTAGGTAAAGTAAGTCGGAATTAAGGAAAGTTCTATTAGAACCTTACCTTATTCCCTATGGTCTAGATGTGTCTATTTAGTATAAATATAGTCTCTTATTGTATTGTTTTATAGAACATTCAGAATTTGAGAATTAATATCAAAGAGTCGAAGGGTGTTTCCTTCAATATTGTGTCCTTGCGGGGATTTGAGTGGATGCGTTCACAAACACGTTTATCACTAGTCTAAAGATTGACTAGGGGATTAGACAACCAATAGATAGGCGAGATTCATACAAGTTGGTAACTTAGAATCAAGCTTTGACATTGTAGTTTGCGTTCTTAGTTGGTAACTAGAGCCGTCATTCATATCTTTAGTTTATTTATTTTTGTTCCATATAAACACAAAAACACAAAAATAAGTCTTTTAGTTTTAATTTCGCTGCATAAACTCTTAGTATTTGCTAAGTATAAATTAGCATACGCGTCAAGGGGATCGACGTACGCATCAGAAACACCATTCGACTCTTTGATATTAATTCTCAAATTCTGAATGTTCTATAAAACAATACAATAAGAGACTATATTTATACTAAATAGACACATCTAGACCATAGGGAATAAGGTAAGGTTCTAATAGAACTTTGCTTAATTCCGACTTACTTTACCTTGAACAACTCGGACATCTCATAGGATCCTTTATTATTTGGAAACTAAATAATGATAAGAATTATATCTACTAAGAACTTCCTTAGTTTGGACGTGCATAGCTTGGGAATTATAGCATATTCGGTCATCCTCGTGTACCCGCGTAGAAACTGGGCAGCTTGACTTAAAATAGGCATATCTCCTTCGTTACTTAACCGATTAAGGCATATGACCACTTTTTGGAAAGCTTAGATCATGAGCTTTATTATCCAATTAATTTCACTACGAAATATTTAATAATCCAGTAGATATTTAAGCTGGAAGTTGAACTTACGAATTAGAAATATAGTGAATGTCTTCAACTTCTTGTTATTAGCATAGACCCATTGCTCCCATGCATCAACAACTTAGCGGGTACCCGTTACCCGTTGTGGCATGTGACGGGTCCGGGTCCTGTTCCGAATTTCAAGGACCCCTTAGTGACGGGTACGGGTACGGGTTCTGATATTTAGGACCCGTTGATGACGGGTCCGGGTCCAGGTCCATAGTTTTGCAACGGGTACCCGCTCATGCTCACCCCTAGTCATGATCACTTGTTCTTTAAGTGTGAATTATCAAGCCAGATTTGGCATAGACTATTGAATTGGCTAGGGATCGGAAGGAGGAACTGGGACTTAAGAAGAGAGCTCACTTGGCTCAGCAAAAGAGCTAGGAAGAAGCATTGGAAAACAGGATGGGCAAAAACATGTCTAAATGCGACGGTTTACCAGGTTTGGATGGAGAGAAACTCAAGGATCTTCAGACATTCAACACAACTCGGGTTGGATTGTGAATCAAATTCAATTTGTAGTATGCACTAGAATGTACGCTTGGATAGGTAAGAAGATAAATCAAGATGTAATAGATAGCCTAACTAGATGAGTCTTTTTTAGTGGATATTTTTTGTAAGATATGTTTTATTCCCTCATATGGATGAATAAAATCACCAAATTTCTTACAAAAAAAAAATTTACGTATAGTAGTATAATTATTTGAATAATAATAATAATTTAATATTCTAAATTTTGGGTTATCACATGCGTTAGCCATAATTAAGTGTAACTCAAATTTTGTCTTGTTACTCTAATATTTTTTTTGGTGCTACACAACATACTTCCACCTATTTAAGCCATCGATGATGATAGAGTATTCAGACGTGTCAAATATACTTCCCAAAACCTACCAGCAATAAAAAATGGCATATCAACAATCAAACATCAAATCATAGTCAATTATACAAAGCCCAAATAAAATCATTATTGTTGGTAATAAATTTCTTTATTGTTGGTATGTTATACAATATTAATGTTACGTAATTTCTTTACTATAATGTTGGAGCACAATATAAAAATAGCAATGATCTTATTGTAATTGACGTAGGGAACTCTCTGCTGGTCTTACTTGAAGAAAATTAGATTCCATATCCAAATTGACATCCAAAATGAAACATAATTGATAGCATCAATAAGTAGGATGAAAAAGTTTCAACCCAGATGCATTACGATTAGGGATGGCAATGGGTCGGGTCCTATAGGATCCAGACCCGGATCCGTGTCTTTACAAGCAGACTCAGATCCGACCCGGATCCATCGGGTCTAAAATTTACAGATCCAGACCCAGACCCGCCAGGATCCAGCGGGTCTGGGTCGAAAATAGGTCTTTTATAAAATCAATTTTGTCATGTCTAGAGCTTGCCGAACTTATGATATTTCCGTCTCGATATGGTTTACGATCATTAATGCTTCGATGTGCTTTGCGATCGTCACTATGGTGGACATTCCTCATCCATCTTGTACTACTCAGAACTTCAGAAGACCAAGGGAGAGCGGCATCGAAGGATTTTGAGGCCGCGGCGAAGACTTTTTTAAGCCGCGGAGAAAGATTGGGCATGACTCCTGAGATGACTGAGAAATGAAAATGAAAGCGGAAGGCTAGGATCATGAGAAATTAGGTTTAATTTTTTTTTTTTTTGTTTTTTTTTTGCCGGGTCTATGGGTCGGGTCTGGGTCTGAAATTAAGGACTCATATCCGACCCACACATTTACCACCGGGTCTGGACCCGACCCATATCCATTGGGTCTAAAAAAAATGGACCCAGATCCGACCCAAGTGGGTCAAGTCCGCCGGGTCTGGGTCGGGTCCTGGGTCCATTGCCATCCCTAATTACGATACACAACACCATACTCCAAGATACATCACCTTAATCATACAAATTTTCCATTACCCATTACATTGGCTGGATTAATAAAACACCATAATGAGAATAGATAACGTTATTAGAAATAAAGTTTCAGCATCCATGTATATTTTTGCCCACTTAAAGCCCGAGAATAGCTCAATCTTATAACTAATTAAACTCAATTCAAAGGTGGAAGTACCCCAAATTCCAGCAAAAGAATATAAATCTTTGGAAAAGCATATACTCCGTATCTGATTCAACTTAGCAAGTTAGCCACCAAAAAATATGCACAACAAAATAACATTTGAACACAATCAGATCACAACGAACCAGAAAAAGAGAAAGCAATTAAACAATAAGTGAGAACGGAAACATTATAGTGGGAACTCATAGGCGGCTTTTAAAGAGCATAGAAGCTAAGGGAAAACATACGGAAGGCGAAAGGAATGTCTTAATGGAGCTCCATTCATCTTTTAAAGGTGAAATAGGATATGAGAACGTTAAAGAATAATGACACTCGAGACAGAAATGCTCTTGTGATTAGACGATGATAAAGCTTTTATGTAGATTCTACCCAATTTAAATGTTCCCTTTATAACAGGTGTGAACATGATGTGGATATGATTAAATTAGAGCTGAGTCTACAGGCGACAAATCAACGATGCGTTGAATTATTTCTTTTTTAGAATCCCTAATACTACGCCACAAGAACGTAACCAAGGGGAAATCATGAGAGGGGCTCAATCTTTCGGGATTGTAAGACGATTATAACATATGCAAAACATTCCACTAAATATAGACTTAAATAGCATATAATGAATCGATAGTACCTAAAATTATGCTCAATCTAAAGCATTGCATCAAAGAAGAATTGTAAAAATTAAAACGTACCTTGAATCGAACGCGGCGTTCCTTAAGGTCACTAAATGCTTCAATAATTGAATCAATCGTGAAGGTCTTAATAAAATCTCGCTCGATGTCAATAATCATGCAGCTTTTAAAAAAATCATCATCCATCTTGTTACGAAGACGAGTCTTAATGATATTCATTATAGAGAATGCTCAATCAGCACTTGCCGTAGAGATTGGGAAAGTTAACACAAGTTTTACTAACCTGAAGATAATGGGATATATCCTCACTTTTCCCATATTCACCAACCACTCACTTAATTCAGAAACTGTCTCCAAGTTTTTAATTTCTGAATGATGAGATAATTCAATTTCAAAGTGGCGCAGCTGTACTTTCAACACTTCCTTCTCAACATCTGTGAAGTCCTCTGGATAGTATTTATTGACGAGATCACAAATATAGCCAACCTTAAAATTAATCATCTATGTTAGATTTAAATTAATCATTTATGTTAAATTACCTAGTCTATAATTAGTCTAATCTTTTCAAGAAATCTGCAAAGCTCACATGTAATTAAACACCAAATTGCTAAACTAATTACAATCAGGAAGTTAATCATAACGTTGATCAACAATCGATCAATAGCAATTCACAAAATATGTTAATAAAAAAATCAAGCCAACATAATTAAACTAATAAAAACAAAATTGAATTTCTCAACTAATTGAAAACGTATGCCTGAGATTAGGAAGGATGAATTTTTTGTCAATTTGTGTAAGATATAGCAAAATTAAAGCATGCACCACTTCGTCACGTATCACGCTATGCCGCCGTAAATCGAATGCAATAGAAATTTGAGCCTTTTACTCTGCGTATACTTTACAACTGCTTTTGACCTTTGGATTTGGAGAAAAGGAGAATAGTAATTAAGAAATTAAAAGATAAAGAATAAAAAATTAAGGAAAGTGGATGAAAAAAAAAATAATTATGGTAAAGTTTGATAACCCCACAAAACTTTGAGTTTCAATGAAACCCACGTGATATATATATATATATATATATATATATATATATATATATATATATATATATATATATATATATATATATATATATATATATGTTTTATGTTTTCTTTTGACTAAATAATTTTTTTTAACCCAAACTCAACTTATGTCGGCTATTAGCTCTGAGAGCTTTTCTTCTGGCCTAAGTCTTCTTTTCTTTTCTCATTAGCGCGCTGCTCACAAAACAAGCCATGTGCGGCGTGATTTGTTAAGCTAGTCTATTTACACACTTGAACAAGCTTAATTAACTAATTACATACATAAGTTTAAGACATTGTAAATACGTGATCACCTCCATCGAGCTGCGGTTATTGTCGTGGTCTTGTTATGATGAAGTAAGGTAGGTGAGTACCACGGCAATTCCAATTTCGTATTTAATTTGACTTCGTCCTTGATTAAGCATTAATTGTAACACTACGGAATTTGGAAAGTGCTTTATGGAGTTGATTTGTCCTACATTGGGAAACTAAGGCTCATATGATCAGTTTATAATAGATTCATACCATCATACTAACAACAAGGCATTCACCTTTTAGAGTCCGCGAGAGGATATTCGGGCTTAAGGGGTGACTACCCATTTTATTGGGTTGTGTTCCGACGGACGGTGGATAGGGCTATAACAGATGGTATCAGAGCAACCCTGCGACCGCGTGCTGGGTGCTGGGGCGAGGCCCAAACCAGCCGTCTAGCGGGAGAGATCTTGGACCTGTGTTGATGTTGGTATGGTTTGGCCGAGGCGCAACGGGGACGTTGCGTTCTCTAAGTGGGGGAGTTTGTAACACTACGGAATTTGGAAAGTGGTTTTTGGAGTTGGTTTGTCCCACATTGGGAAACTAAGGCTCATATGATCAGTTTATAATAGATTTCTACCATCATACTAACAACAAGGCCTTCACCTTTTAGAGCCCACGAGAGGATATTCGGGTTTAAGGGGTGACTACCCATCTTATTGGGTTGTGTTGCGACGGACAATGGATCGGACTGTTACATTAATAATTGGTGTTCGCGCTAATAAAGGTCGTCATTAATTTCTTCATCACTAGCTCCGCATCAAACTAGGTGAATCAAACTATAAAGACTAATTCTAGACCTAAATTAACAAATTGAAACGTAAGTAACTAATGAAAACCTAAGCCGACGAGTGAAGATGTAAACTAGATGATGGATACTTCAAATAAAGCGAAATAGGAGGATTTGGGGGGATCATGCACAAACATGGAATCTTTGGCTATTGTGGGTGTGGTCTAATACAAAACAACATGTAACAAACTGGATGGAGGCTCGCAAAATGATTAATCCTCTCTCTAGCAACTAATCTACGCTCCAAATGATTCCCTAATTCTCTCTCGAGCAACTAGGTCGTCAAACCCTACCCACATGCGCCTAAACATAGCCACGGGTCTCCCATACAGGCTCGCAGGCCGACTGGGAAATTTCAGAGGCACTGAGCGAAACTTCAATCGGGGCACTAAATTCTACAGAAGTTTTCTTTTGCATTCTATCAAATTACGGTATGTTGATTGCCATGTTCTCTTAAATTGTTCTAGATAAGCAAAAAGAAATTAAATGGAAAAAAAACGAGGCCTTCTTCCAACTGGGAGAAACCAACACAATATAAAAATAAAGAGAGAGACGAAAGGTAATAAAACGAAAGAAAGTAACTCAGGGGTGAAAAAATTGTCGCACCTTGATGCTATGCACATTGGAACACGGGCAATGGAGCTAGCATTGTAACAGTACTACCATCAGGCTAATAGCAAGTTCTGATTCTTTTTGGGGGCCCCAGAATAAACCTAAACCTATTAGCTATTGGGCCTTAGAATTTGGAGGCCCTGGGCGGCGGCCCAACTCCCCTTGGGTAAAAGGGGCCGCCCTTGCCGGCTCGGTTACAAAATAATGAGAATTCTAGTGGCCTACTAGAACAATAACTCTATTAAATACATGTGAAACGCACACAAGTATGAAGCAAGCATAAAAGGCACAAATAAAACTAACACTCCCCAAGCCAAATGTCCTAATTTTATGCACTACCTCACCCCCTAATGGAAAAAACTACTCACTAATCATGTGGGTAACATGAGAAAGCAAGATAGTCATGGAGACGATGGTCATGATTAAAGGTAAAATCAAGGCAATAAGGAATAACAAGAGCACGCGCGAACAATAATAAACAAGTAAATCAATGAGTTTGAGAGATTACCCAAATATAAATAAAGGATGAAACAATAATACAGAAATAAACTTGCTTGGAACGTGAATATAACTCTTGATTAAATAAACTAATAAAAATATTACTCAATAAACATGCATGAATGGTTGTTGAACTAAAACCCTTCGTGTTTCTCTCTAAAATCTTGTGAAAATGCAAAGGAAAAGTATCTCTATTGATTACTTCAGAAACTTGGCAAAATATGATTGTTGATGTATATGATGCCCCTATGCATTATTACAAGTGCATATTTATTGATGAGGCACATTAGGTTAATTAAGAACATAATTTGGCTTAAAGGGCTTAAAAGATGAGTCAAAACCGAGCAAAGTCGTGTTGATTCAGCTAAACACACGTTCCAGCGCCACGGTGTATGCAAGTCCCGAAAGACCGCATCCGCAATAGTCTGTCGCGGATCAATGGCTTCGCTTTTCGCTCCGTCCAACGCGTCTGGGCGCATCTTCATCGCTCCTCATTGTCACCGATGCTACCTAGCGCTGTTTGCTGGGCGTCCATAGCCATTGAGCTTGTCTCGTTCTCCATTCTTCGATTTTCCGTCCCGAATTTTGTCCTTGACTTGTGCATGTGCTCCTATTCTTCTCGAGCTACGATTTTCTAGCATGCTTCTCTATCATACTGGAAGTTGTTTTCCCAGTCATTTCCTACATAGCAAGCAAGGATATACTTTTTTTTTTAAAGGGAACAATAAGCATTTACTTGAATATTAATATAGACTAATAAGGATTTGTGCACTACTAAATTAAAGTGTACATCATACAACATTTGAGTATTTTTTTTTTGAAGGTCATGAGACATTTGAATATGGATGAAAGCATTATTTTAGGATGTGTTTGCCCAAGGTTCTAAAGTATTTATGAACTGTTTTTGGGTCATAGAAACTAAAAACTGGCAAAACACCCAATACTGAGAAAGTGGTTCTGGTTTCTGAGAAACACTTCTAGAGCAGAACACCAAAAAATTGTGTTTATGAGAAATAGTTATGGAGAAGTTAGAGTTTGGCCAAACATGCCTGTAGTATGCAAAACACTTGAACACCTAGGAAGCACGGGAACTTCATCTAACCAGGGTGTCCCTTTCTGACAAGGAAAAGGATTGGACAAGCAATAAAACGTGTCCAACACGTCAAAAATCGTGTCTGGTTTAATTTTTATTGTTTTGGGAACAAACACTGTTCTCTTTAATTGGAAACCGCCCAAACACGGAGGCGACACGCAACTTAGACATGGTGCAGGTCTCCTTCTCCTATACTTCTTCTCTCTCTTCGATACTTACTCATCGGCGCTTCTCTTCGATACTAAAAGTTTTGTTCATGCTTTTACACACGAAAGAAGTCTCATTTATTTGGGCAAATTTTACCTCTATATTTATTATGAAATAATTATTTATGATTATAAATTTTGTTTATTTATTTTTTAATACTTTTATGATAATTTTTTCACTTTGGATCGTATTAGAACTATCTAGTGATTAATTGTAGAAGTTATAATGGAGGTATTCGAAATGCGGTTATTTGGATATCTATATTTTTTTTTTTTTTTTTTTTGCGGCTCCATGTCCACTAATTTTCAAACAACGGCATCACATTTCCATTTCTATGTTGGGTCAGTTTCCGTTTTCAGTGCTACCTAGTTGAACACTATGGTTTATCTTGCAAAGTATATAATCGGTCGATTACCTCATAGTAGGGGTGAGCAAGAGCGGATACCCTTCGCAAAAGCATGGACCCGGACCCGTTCTGAACGGGTCCTAAAAATTAAGACCCGGAACCAGACCCGTTGCCAACGGGTCCTATAAAATAATACCCGTACCCGGACCCGTCAAATGGCACAACGGATAACGGGTACCCGCTGAACTTTAAGCTCTTGTAGAGCCCAAATAATTAATATGAAGTCATGCCAATAAGGCCACAACAATGTGAGACAGAGAGGCCCAATTCGCTGAATAAGCCAGTAATATAGAGGCCCGACTCTTCAGTATTCCCAAGAGGCCTGCTACAATATATATAGAGGACAATTTGCCTCGCATCTTCCTCTTTGGTCGATGTGGGACAAATTTTGCTCCAAAATTAAAATTTTTGTTCAAAGTTTCTTTGAATCTTTGTTTATATACAAATCCAATCTCTTGCATGCAAGCATGAATTTACGAGATCATTGATCAAGCATGGGTGTTCTTCAATCCCTTGTTAAGATTTGATGTGGTGTAGTGGTGGTGCTTATTTGATGATACTATATCTGATTTTTTATGTCCATAAATTTGATGATACTATATCTTCTTTCTTGTGTCCATTTTGGCGCTTGATTGCTAATTGTATGTTAACACATGTGATACATCCTCTTTAATTTTAAGGCTTGGTTCGTGTTTGTTATTTCTATGACAATTGTAAATTAGTAATCGTAAGCTCGTCATTCTTCTAGGTTTTCTAGCAAAAGTTCAATGAGCCGAAACTCCTTGATACATAGTTATAGATATGTTCTCGCATCTCGATCAAACTAATATGATTACAAAGTCCAATATGATGTGTAACACTGGTTAACTTTCATTCTCATTTATTCACAGTTTTAAGTAAACAATTTCTTTTCACATAATATGTACATTTATAAAGTAATAGATGATTACTTTTACTCAAACATGCTTAATTTACATACATAATCAAGATATAGTAATAATGCAATGTATTCATATATAATCTAGATACATAATGGTAATAGTAATGTATTATATAGGTAAAAATGGTATATATACTATGTTTCCACTTCCTCATGCTGCTCTACTTGTTTATCTTATAATGATTTCAAAGTATATTTGTTAAGTAATATAATGAAGTTACTAATTACATAGATAACTAAGCACGCACTAGTCACTACTTAGTTAGCTAACATAACAAAGTTCCTAATTTATCTAAACTAATAAGTTTCTTTAATAAATAAAAAATAAATAAAAAAGAGTACAAAGAGTTTGTCCCACATCGACCATAAGAAGGAAGATGTGGGAAAACTCCTCTTATAAGATGGTTAGGCATGTAGTAGAAGAGGTCCTCAATGGACTAGCTTGGAAATTGAGCTGCGAGTCTTATACTCGCTTGACTATTTGCACTGGGCCGGAAATCTAGAATTTTTAGCTTATTTTTTGGTATAAAAAAGCCCATATTTATGTTATTGAAGCACTACTCCGGGTCCGGATACCCGCTTGGACCAGTTGGACAACGGGTACTCAATGGGTAAAGGGTCCTAAAATTTAGTACCCGGACCTGTACCCGTTAACAACGGGTCCTATAATATAAGACCTGTACCCGTATCCATAAGCAACGGGTCCTAAGCGGGTCCGGTTCCGATTGCGGGTACCCATTTTTTTTGCTCACCCCTACCTCATAGTCTCGCATCAGTATCGAGATGGGGACACCGAAGCAGACACGCCATTGACACTTCTCTTTCCCCCCAAGTTCACAGCATCAGAACTGGGAGTCTAGAGTCTAAGGTAACCCATCCCCAAACCCCTTTTTTTTTTTTTTTTTTTTCAAAACAAAAATCAGAGAGAGCCAGAAACTAACAATGGCAGCGGCAGAAGCTTCTTCTATGTCGGAAACCCAATAATCCCGCAATGATCAGGTACTCCTTTCGCCTCCAAATTCTCTCTCCTCGTTATCTCCGGAGTCGTTTTGTGCATTGGTCTCCCAGGGATGAAACCCACCTCACCCCACCCGAGTTACTCTCTCAGCTATGCCGCCTTGTCTCTCTCCGGCGTTTCGACTCCGTTTTACGCCTTCGGTTTCAGTTTACAGACGACGTCGTATTGGACGTCCTCCATACCCTCCGGTTAAACCCTGAGGCTTGCCTTGGGTTCTTTAGGTTAGCCCTGAAACAACACAAGTATAGACCTGGGTTTAAGTCTTACTGTAGAGTAGTGCACATTTTGTCTAGGGTAAAAATGTTTGGTGAAGCTAGAGCTTATTTGAACCAACTTGTTGATCTTTGTGTACGAAATGATTGTCCAGTACATGTTGTTCTAGATGAATTGGTGTGGGTTTATAGAGAATTTAAGTTTTCTCCTACTGTGTTTGATATGATTTTGAAGGTGTATACTGAAAAGGGGATTGTGAAGGATGCCTTGTATGTGTTTGATCATATGGGGAAGTGTGGTGCACGGCCGAGTTTGCGGTCTTGTAATAGTTTGCTGAGTTGTTTAGTTAAGAAGGGGGAATATGGTATGGCTTTGCATGTGTATGATCAGGTGATTCAGATGGGAATCGGCCCAGACGTGTTTATGTGTAGTATTGTGGTAAATGCGTATTGTAAGAGTGGTAGAATTGGGAAGGCGGTTGGTTTTATCAAAGAAATGGAAGATTTGGGTTTGGAGCCAAATGTTGTGACATATCACAGTTTGATGCATGGGTATGTTATGCAGAGAGATATGAATGGAGCAAAATCGGTTTTGACTTTGATGGCTAATAAAGGAGTGCCAAAAAATGCAGTCACTTATACGCTTCTGATGAAGGGTTACTGTATACAAGGTAATATGAGCGAAGCAGAGAATGTGTTATGTGAAATGAAAGAGGAGATGGTGATGGATGCTCATTCTTGTGGAATTTTAATAGATGGGTTTTGTCAGATTGGAAAAATGGAGGATGCTGCTAGAATTCTAGATGATATGCTGAGTTCTGGCTTGAAAATGAATCTTGTCATTTGTAACTCTTTAATTAATGGTTATTGCAAGAGTGGTCAAATCAACTGCGCTGAGTCACTGATATCACGAATGTTTGATTTGGGATTAAAGCCTGATTGTTATAGTTTTAGTACTTTGGTTGATGGGTACTGTAAAGAAGGCCGTATTAATGAGGCCTTTATTCTTTGTGACAGGATGGTTGGTGAAGGGGTTAAACCTACTATTGTAACGTATAACACTCTTCTTCGAGGTCTATGTCGTGGAGGTTCACTGGACGACGCTGTACGTGTTTGGCAATTGATGCTGAATAGAGGAGTGAGACCAAATGAGGTTAGCTATTGTACTTTGCTTGATGGGTTCTTTAAAATGGATCAGTTGGATGAGGCTTATAGATTATGGAAAGAAATTCTAGCCAAGGGGTTGGCCAAAAGTAATATTGCTTTTAATACAATGTTAAGTGGTATTTGTAAGATTGGAAACATGGCTGAGGCTGAGAAGATATTTCATAAGATGATAGAATTAGGGTGCTCACCTGATGGCGTAACTTATAGAATCCTTAGTCATGGCTACTGCAGAGCTGGAAATGTTGAACAAGCTTTTAAAGTCAAGGATACAATGGAAAACGCAGCTATTTCCTCGTCTATTGAACTATACAATACTCTTATAAAGGGGCTGTTCAACTGTGGAAAATCATCGCAGGTGCCAGCTCTTATTATGGAGGTTCATGAAAGGGGCTTAATACCAAATATCGTGACTTACGGTTCCCTGATTGCTGGCTGGTGTAAAGAATTAAAGTTGGACAAGGCACTAGGTGTGTATGAGGAAATGTTGGAAAAGGGTCTTAAACCAAACATGATTATATACTGCACAGTGGTGAATGGCCTTTACAGGCTTGGTAAAATGGATGAAGCAAGTATATGGTTACAGAAAATGGTTGACGTTGTACCTTCGACCAGTGAACCTCTTGAGGAGTTTCAGTCAGCAGATTATAGAAGAGACCTAGATTCGGCCACAGTTCTAGGTTCCACAAAGTCAAGTGTAAAGGGTTTAGTCTCAAACAACATCATCTCTAATTTAACTATTTCAGGACTCTGCAGATCAGGGAAGGCTGACGTAGCAATGTCTGTTTTTTCAGCTCTACTGAGTAGAGGCTTTGTTCCTGATAATTTTACGTATGGCTCTCTGATTCATGGATATTCTGCTACCGGTGATATAAATGCAGCTTTTAACTTACGAGATGACATGCTGACAAAGGGTTTAGTACCAAATATTGCCATCTACAATGCCCTTCTTAATGGGCTCTGTAAGTTCAAGCATCTGGACCGGGCAGAAAGGCTTTTCCGTAAAATTATAGTAAAGGGCTTAGTTCCTAATCGTGTTACTTACAATATCTTAATTGCTGGGTACTGTAACATTGGCCATGCTAGTGAAGCCATCAACCTAATGGATAAAATGGTAAAAGAAGGAATTGTGCCTTCAGTCGTCACTTATTCCACCTTAATTAATGGTCTGTGCAAGGAAGGGGACGTCGAGAAAGCATTTAAACTCCTTGATCAGATGATTGAGGCCCACGAGGACCCCGAGCTCAGAGATTTTCATGCATTGGCTCAAAAATATGCTTGTTTCCGTAAAATGGAGAAGATCTTTCAACTTCCCAGGGAAATACGTAGTATTTACTCCCCTGGCATCAAGTATGCAAATGACAATTTGCTAGCAGAATCTGTCTCATGTTAAAAAGTCTTGAATCAATGCATCCACTGGGAGATGCTCGTTGTTTGTTGTTACCCGTTCCATGAGAAGAGCAGAATTACGTTTTATATCTCAGAATCTGCAACAAGCAAATCCTCAAAATTGTCTTTTGGGAACAAATAAAGGATATCAAGGAAAATCATCCATTCCAAATTCATAAAGTCTGCTGTGTATGCGTGCTGAGCAAAAGAAGGAGGTAAGTTGCATGATTTTATTCTTCACTTTTAAAACTACTAAACTGGCAGTTGCTTTCATTCTATGTATATATGTAGTATTATTTTTGTTGTTAGGTATCGGAGACTGATTGGTTCAATTTCAATTCTTATGATGGCAGTGATCCTTTTTTTTTTTTTTTCAGTGTCTTCTACTTGTGCTGATTAATCTTATTTCATAGTCTTATCAGTCGTTGACATATTTTTTTCCTCCTAAGGGCATGCTTGGATTGAGAGTAATCATTAAGGGGATAATAGGGGCTAAAACAAGGGGAAAATGAGAGAAATTGTGGCGGTGGAGGGAGGGAATGAGGGGTGGAGGAGAAAATATGGGGGTAATAGTTCCTCCTCCACCCCTTATTTCCTCCCTCTACCACCACCATTTGCTATCATTTTTTCCTTGTTTTAGCCCCTATTAGCCGTTAGTCTCTTACTGATTACTCCCAACTAGCATGCCCTAAATGTAATTCAATTTCACTCTTAAAGATCGTGAAGCATTCTATTTTTGCAACAGATGGATGTGATGGTCCCGTAGAAAGAACGCAAAACCATTCTGTGCTCCATATGCATCTTAAGTGAGTAAATGATGAAAATGTTTACCCCTCCAGAGCTGACCTTTGTTAGGTTGTTTCCACTCGATAAATTTATACCCTTGTTAACTTTTGAAATAATTTTTAACTGTTTATCTTTTTTACTGATAAAAGGCTTTGTGTTGGATCATCTCTTCTCTTAGGGTTCACCTATCTAACCATATCAAGCACCTACTGCTGATTCTAGGAGCTGGTCCTTGTCATTTAGATTGCTTCGGCTCCCAAGCCTCATGGATAGCCAACCGAGGTATGTATATGATTTTGGACTTTCCTTTATACTTCAGCAATTATGCATATTTTTTTTTTTTCTAATTTGAGTGTCATGTATTATATCTCTTTGCTTACAGAAAGGCTAGAATTGACTTTGTAGGATCTATAAACTCTGTTCTGGAAATCTAAAGCTATTAGGGGGCGTTTTGTTGGGATGGTTGAGGTTTCAGGAATTGGGTTAGATTTAAAGGTCCCCATTCCACTTGTTTGGTTGCATTTTATAGTTGCATGAACCCTGACAAATGCGTGCTACTTGATACCCCAGGAATCGGGTTCGAATCCTGTCACCCCCTTCCTGACTCTAAGAAACCCACCTTTCTGAACCCATCTTGTTTTTATCTCTCTGCACTTTAACAAATTGATGTGATCTGATTTATATATATATTTTTTTGGAAAATTTACCCATAATAATCCCAACTTTCACTTTCCTTCTCATAATAATCCCAACTTTGAGTTATCTAAAAATAATTTCAAGTTTGGGGTGTGCCTTCCCAAAATGGTCATTTTACCTTCTAAACCTATTATAGCAAGTTTATTATTATTATTATTATATTTTTTTTTCTAAGGGAATTATACTTTGTTGTAGCAAATTAACAATATTAATTACAATTATTTACAAAAAAAAAGAGAGAAAAAAAAAAACCAAAACCCCTTTCTCATGTTCTCTCTCCTCGGTAACTCTTACCTATGCCACCACCACATCAACAACCACCTTCCCCATATTCGTCAACGGAGACACCATCGGGGCACCAAGCGCCGACAATAACGACCACCCCCACGTTTTCGCCGACATGATACCTTCCCTCTCACACCAAGTTGTTGCTTTTTTTTTTTTGTGGTGGTGAGATAAAATCGAGGAGAGCGATAAAATGAGGTTGATTGGGAGGGTGGTGTACACGGTGGGAGCTGCGAATGTGACTCGGCCGGCAAACGGTGTGACGTGTGGTGTTAGTAATGGGTCGTGTGGAGGCGGTACAGCAAGCGGGCAGTAGCTGGGCCGCTTGGTCAGGAGGGGAACGGGGAGTCGGGGAGGGAAGGAGAGAAAAGAGAAAAGTTCAATTTTTAATTTTAATCATTATATGAGGTTTTATGATTTAATAAAATAGAAATATTTAAATGTAACTTGTTTAACAGGTTGTAGGTCATAGAAGACCATTTTAGGAAGACACACCTTAAACTTGGGATTATTTTGAGATAATTCAAAGTTGGGATTATTATGGGAAGGAAAGTGAAAGTTGAGATTATTGTGGGTAAATTTTCCATTTTTTTTTTTTTTGATATCGCTACTCTTTTTTTCTATAATTTTTTTTTCCTACAATTTTGGTGCGGCTTTCCGCCATTGTTGATATATTGGATAAAGCTGATAATATCTAGAGAAATCTCGTTATTTGCAGCTACGTATGTTTTTATGTTGTGGCATACTGGAATGCTATTGCAAGTGCTACCTGCAAAAAAAAAAAATATTTGATATCCTACACTAGGCGATCTGTTATGATGATGAAATGAGGACATATCATGCCAAGAAGACTTTGCTTTAGTTGGAGACTATTTTCATTTTAGCAAAGTTTAGCTGTAGTAAAAAACAACCTAACACAAGGTATGTGGAATCTTCCACCCAATTCCATATCAACCGGATTCTTAATTCCAATGACAACCCGCTTTATGAACCAAACGTCCTATTAGACCTATCGATCAACTTCCTACCATCTGAAGAGCCCAAGAAGTAGTAGCTAGAGCCTAGAGTAGTGTGGTAGATTATGGGATCTTCTATAGCTAGAACATCAAATTACACGAGCAGACAACAATTTATTCTCCTCTTTAAGAAAGCTCCAATAATAACTCTCATCTTTAAAATTTAGTAAACATAGTTACTAGATTTTTGCACCCTTTGATCTCATATAAGGTATAGGGGCTTGAGTGAGAAACTGAGCGAAGATGTATGGAAAGGTAACACGTTCTCTCTAACTTTCCCACAATTTCCTTATTTCTACATATCTCAATACGAAGATTACTGCTCCTCATTTGGAGAATGACTTTCTGGAGTCACATTTGTGTAATCTTTGAGGCGTTTGAGATTGCTACCTTGACTGCTCTTGAGACACTGTTTACTTGTGAGGTATTGAGGAATACGATCAGGCGATCAGCCATAGTGGTGAGACACTCTCTAGCTACAGATGGCTATACCTACCCTAAGATAAGAATAAAGAACATTCCACGTGATTCAACATCGGGTTTTGGTTAATTCTAGGTTGCACCCAGAATTCATGCTCTAGTCCAACTTGTACCTCTAAGCTGAAAATCTAATTGATCTTTAACCACATAATCAATATCTGTTAAATTTTGAGTTAAATATTAACCTACTTCACTCACAATTTATGATTCTGTTTTTTGTCGTCGTTGCTCCTCCCTAGCTTCCAGTTTTATCACCACAACATATCCCCCTCCCCTCCACTAAATAACCTCCTCCTTCCCTCTTCCCAACCAATCTTTCTTCTCCCTCGTGAAAAACCTTTTTTTTTGGGCCATGGTTTTGGTTGTGGTTGACTGGTTGGTTATAGAGGTGGGACACAGTACATGTAAGTGATGGAACTGGAGTTGAGGAATTACACATTTGAAGGAAGGTGAGGAACTGGAAAATGTTGTGGTCATGCAGCGGGGGACGCGCAAGGAGAACGGGTTATAGGAATTGAGGAATGCCTGGGGCCTAGGTTGGCGATAGAGGGTGGGAATCGGCAGTTAGAGAGGATGGAAGGGAGGCTCAGGGGCACTTGTGGTAAGGGGATTGGTGAGAATGGTAGTTGTGGCAAATGGCAATATAGGGGTGAGAGGTAGGTGCCATATCAAATACGATGGCATTTTTAACATCACTTAGCTTTATGGTTGAGAAAGATGTTAGTCACGTAGTCTGTTAACTCATAGGTGCAAGTTGGCGTAATCCCTTATATCAACTTTATCTCTCTCGAAGCTCATGAAGGTTAGTAAGCCCTTATATGTTCCCTGTAACAGCCCGAACCACCGTCCGTCACAACACAACCCAATAAGATGGTTAGTCACCTCTTACGCCCGAATATCCTCTCGTGGGCTCTAAAAGGTGAAGGTCTTGTTGTTAGTATAATGGTACGAATCTATTATAAACTGATCATATGAGCTTTTGTTTCCCAATGTGGGACAAACCAACTCCATAATCCACTTTCCATATTCCGTAGTGTTACAAACTCCCCCACTTAGAAAACGCAACGTTCCCGTTGCGCCTCGGCCAAACCATACAAACATCAACACAGGTCCAAGATCTCCCTTGCTAGACGACCGGCCTTACTCCAGCACTCAGCACGCAGTCGCAGGGTTGGTCTGTGTAACAGCCCGAACCACCGTCCGTCGCAACACAACCCAATAAGATGGGTAGTCACCCTTAAGCCCATATATCCTCACGTGGGCCCTAAAAGATGAAGGCCTTGTTGCTAGTATGATGGTAGGAATCAATTATGAACTGATCATATGGGCCTTAATTTCCCAATGTGGGACAAACCAACTCCATAATCCACTTTCCATATTCCGTAGTGTGTTAGTATCAAAACCAAAAGTTTCTGGGCAGTCCTCAACAGATTTAGTGAATATCCCTAAGTAGGGCGGTTTAAACTTTTTGATATTGTGTAAGTCATCCATGCTAGACTCCTTCTAGGACTTTACTAATGTTGCCAGGAATCATCTAGTTTTGGTCTGAGGTAGGAGTAGTCCCTTCTCTCTGCTCCACCCCCCCCCCCCCCCTCCACACACACACACATCAGGATCAGTCTGATTAGCTGCATTCCCCAATTAAAAAACTTTTCAGCTGTTTTTTTTTACTTTGACTTTTGTACAAAAGATAGAGGTACGTGGCGGCCTATATATTTAGACTCTATTGAGTAACGAGTACAAAACTTCCATTTGGGAAGTAACACAAATGAAATAGAAAAAGAAATGCAACTATCACGTTCCTGATTGGCAGAGACAAGAAACCAACGAATTACAACTACCTATGCGGCATGAGGGAGTGTCCTCTGAGGTATTACCAATGTGCCATGAGGGTCTACTTTCTTTCTTTACTTCTTTTACCAATAATGCATTGCATTTGGTGTTGGAAGAGCTCATAAAGGCCCTTTATTCCCAAATACTGGTAGGAATGCTTTCCTTTAAGAGGCTGTCAGGCTGATGTAAATGAGGGGGTGTTTCTGTCATTTTGTGTATGCCTGAAGGTGTGCTTATCTGAGTTAAATTGGTAAAATTTAAATTGAATTCAGAAACCTGTTGCGACGTCTTGGAAAAGAAAAGTCCGATGAACTAGGAATTTATTTTTGGTATTTTCCTGTAATAAATGAATAATGAAGGTAGAATAGTGGACGATATGTAATTCTAACAAAAAATTCCTCAATAACTTAGCCAAGTTACTGTGTCTTCAGTTGACACTTGTGAATATAAAGGTTTAATTTCTCTTGTAAGTTGTAACAACAGAAAATTAAAATAATTCAGATACAATGTTGTATAACATGTCCTTACGCCGGGGTCTATGTGGAAACTGAATAAAAGTGCCTTAACCTAGAAACGAGAACAACACACATGCTGCAGACAACAGTGCGGCAATCGAAAGAGAAAGTCGATTTGGAATATAAATTCCAACTGGTTGTGACTTGTGACAAGGCTGCTTCACTTTCAAACTTCTCCAGTATTTTTAGAGAATAAAACACGATAATTATTTGTGCTTTGTCATTTATATCCCTCAGTGTTACTGAGAAAATGATAAAACTAAACCCCGACTATTTACTCACTTGCCTGAACGTGCTAGCAGGAAGCAGGTTCTCTTAGCCTTGATTTGAGAGGATGAACTCTTGTGAAGATAAGCTAGGACTCTTGCAAGGAGTACTTTCGTATGGTGTTTGCAACTGTCCTAGGCTGATGAGATCATTCTTCTCATCTTCTCAAGCTAGGCTAAGACTCAAGTAGGAGACTGTTGTCCTTGACTTGTGTGTAAAAGCAGAGGTCGATTAACCCAAATTTTGATTTAAACAAACCAAAAACCCAAAGTGAGTTGAAATAACGATTCACCATTTATCTCATTTTTCTTTCTTTTTTTGTTTTTTTTTTTTTTTTTTTGAAGTAACTCAACGTCAAGTGGTTCAAACCGAATAGGACATACCCGCTGCCCCTTACTTATACTAGTCTGTGAACCACTTTGTGCCTTTCTCTTGCCACTTATATTCTTAAGTTTGTTCGTTTATGTGCTGGGTTCATCCTTTTGACGCCAATGAGGTTCTTATAGAGTAATACTATGGGAAAGGTCAGTTGAAGATTGTTGGAATAGAAGATTTTCAAAGATGGTTCATTTACCTATTTGATAGTCTTCACTCTTGTTAGGCTACTGCCACTGCCAATCTTTGGTTATGGTCCCTGAGATTTTTGGTCATGACTCATGACAAATCAGACAATTGGATCTATATCCAACAATCCATACCTGATTCCAAGTAACTCAACCTCAAGTGGTTCAATCATAAGATTGCGTTTTTTCTTTTTGTTTGTTTGTTTTTGTACCTGCAATGGGGGCCTAGTTACTTTGCATTTCCAATAGACCCAAAGACTATCTATACTTTGGCTTTGGGATATAGTGGAATAAAGCATACTGGCTCACAAAACTGTCTGGGCTTCTTGTATTGTGAAGTAGCAGTCAATGTAATTCTAGAAGAAGTTTTCGTTATAGGTCATCCGTAAGCAGCTATTCTATGTATTTAAGTTAAGGGTTAGACTTGCCTACATGTGACCTTCCTTACCCTGCTTTATTCCGTGAGCCCTTGAGGCACTGGGTTACTGTTGCTGTTGTTGTCGTAATGAGAACCTTCTTGTCGTCCATAACTCTCCTTGCATATAGGTGTCAGTGTCTTTGTGTCAAGTTGTGAACCCCTTGAATTGCTTTCGTGGTATCCTACTGGACTTGCCCAAAAGGAACCATATAGAAAGGTTTTTATGGTTGATGAATCTGGCTAGTCGTTGCTCTTTGTGCTGTGAGGCGGAAGAAACCATGGAGCACCTTTGCTCTCTTGTACTTGGGTGTTGTCTTTGTGGCACACTGCTTTGTCGTTGTTCGGTTTGAGCTTGGTTCATCCGCGGAGAGCCAAAGGTGTTCTCTCCGGTTGGAAAAGGAGAATGAAGAAAGGGTGGCTAGCCGAAGTATGGAAGATGGTTCCAATAGCGATTAGGTGGTGTACTTGGAAAGAAACAACTCATCGCATTTTTGATGATATTATGTTGACACACCAAGATTTAAAATTTAGGTTCTTGAGGACGTATTGTTGGAGTCAAGTGTTACTTTCACACCGACACTTGACTTTTATTCTTTTTGTGGATAAAATTTCTAGTCCTAGAGCGTGATTAGCTATCTTTTGCTTACGAGCATCACCCCTTTAGGTGTCTTTTTTGTATATGGGAGTCACCCCCTTGGTGTCCTTTTGAATATATTGATATCCTATCTTATCTCAAAAAAAAAAAAAAAAAAAAAAAAAAAAAAAGAGTACTTCCGAAAATGGATGATTAGTCTAACCATGGTTCCACTTCCATCTATGAACCGGCACATGTCTGTGAGTAGTTCTCTCCTCCTCTATTGTGGCATGGATGGGGCAATTAAAAAATAGTTTGAGTTGCATTAAGTTCTGGATGAAGTGTGTGCAGAGGTAATCAGAAACTTATAGCAGTATATTACTCTGCAAAGACGAGAATAGATGGAGAAAATTCCGAGCGATCATTTGCAACACCAGCCATATCCTAGATACCACATTGCTTAATACGGCATGGGAGAGCTTATAATTGACAGAATCATGAAACACTAAAAAAAACATTCTTTAGTTTTGCAGGCAGACAAACATGTACAATAACAACTAAGCCTAGTCCCGAAATGATATGGAGTCGGTTAACATATTCGTCCTCTGAAACCCTCATATCTAGGCAAAAGCAAGTTAAAGTAGCGAGCAAACAAGTATACTAAAGTAGTGAAAGTGTGAAACCCATTAGACTCAATGGATGAAACCCTACTTTCTCCCTAATTACCTCATTTCTTAACTGATTTTTGCATGTCAATACATCCATCGGAGCATGTGCATCTCCACCACTTTCATCATATGAACGTGACTCCGTTTCACGGCCCAACACGCAGTGCTGTATACCAGTGCCAGCGTGATTGCCGTGTGGTAAAAGTTGCCCTTCAACTTATGGAGTTCTCCAAAAATGAAACCTGTACCAGGAATTGCGACTGTTGTGAAGTCTATGTACTAGATAGCTTGCAGTTTTGCTTACTACTAACTTCGTTTGTTCTGGACAGATCGGCATTTTGTTGGACCATATCTGCTGTTCAGTTGTTGAGTGTTGCGGTACTCTTTGTGCTTAACAACTTGAGGCTTGCCGTTGATGGTACCAAAAGAAAATTTATCAAATATGGAGCTGGTGGAGGGACTATCGAGTTTAGTTATATCCACTCCTCCTGAAGCAAAGAGGTGAGTTCTGCTTTCTAAATTTTTTGTTCTTTTCAACTTTCTATAAAGTAAATGAACTTATTTTGTCGAGTTCTTAACTTTTTTTCTTTCTTTCTCAGTTTGTTTGTACATAGTTATGTATAGAATTTGTGCAGTTGCTGTGTTTAGGTAAATATACCAGAATGCTGAAATATATTGCAATAATATCCAGTCCTTTATGGTTCATCTTTTGAATCTGCCGAGTCTGCTAATTTTTCATAAATCTATAAAGAAACAAATTGCTGTGTTATTTGCCTATGACCTATCTAACACATTCTACGACCGCTTTACAGCTTCAAGCTTCGTTGTTTATAAATGTTAGATGTCAATTAAAAGTTGATTTGATGTCAATTAAAATCGATGTTATATAAATACACTGTAGTAAAAAAATGTACTCTCTTCTAGTCTTCTTATCCCAGGCTAAGAATATACATATGATACAAAAAAAAAAAAAAAAAAAGTATATTGTATACTATTGTATAAAACAATTTGATCAAACTCTACTTGGTCGATTAGAAGTCACTTCGTAGAACACAAAACTTTTCTTAATCATTACAAACATTGCGGCTCCTAGTATACATACTTAAAATTTGATTGTGTCTCAGTCCTCGTGATGACTAGTGACTACTCATCAGTCATCATTGAGGACATATCTTCACCATAGTAAAGATGAGCTACTCCATGCCGTAAGAGTAATATAAGGAGTATTGAGTACTCCTAAGCAGGAAGCTTCGGCGGATATTAAGCTGAAAAAGCTGCAATCAACCTGTCAAATATTAAGTTAATAGCTAAATTAAATGAAATACTATTAAAATGTGAAATTAATTTGAATTGCCTCTATAGTTTCTTGTAAAAAGAACATTAACGTCAAAGATTAGAGACGAAATTTGATCTTAAACTTCCATGTCCGAAATTTTCTGCTCAGAATTTGCATAAACCTTGGAATTATAGAAACAATGAATCACAAGAAGACTTCGATTTCATTGAAACATCTAAATCAAATTATTATAAATTAAATCTTTATCAACAGCTAGTCAATGATCATAAATTAGCTACTAATTTTGTGAGAAACTAAACATAGGTAATGTTGCAAAAAGCTTAACAACAAAGAATGACGAAAATCAATGGATTGATGACCTATGCCATTCTCATACTCAGTAAGTCAACCAAAAAAAAAAAAAAAGAAAGATAAACAATAAAAAAGAAAGTACTCAGAATGTCAGAATTGACCCACTGAATGTGTTCTTGTTTGATTCATTTGAAACACAAAACAGGGCAACTCTAACCTTTTTGGGAAACTTCTTTTACGAACTAAAGCAAAGATGTTTCGAACTCTTTAAATCTGAATCAAATTGGAAGACAAAAGCAAACATATGATTTGTAACAAAAGGTAATCACGTATTTTCAACAACTAAATGAAAGGCTCTTTTTAAAGCAAACAACAAACAAAAAATTCTCGATGAGAACATGGTAGTAATTGAAATTTGATCATGTGATGAGTGTTCTTCTGCGATTTCTATAACATATATGAGATTTGGCACTAAAGTTGAGTGAAAACAGATTGGGGAAACTGACCATTTTCCTCTTGGAAAACGAATCGAAAACTTTACGGATTGGATAAGAACGATCACATCACAGCATACACGGAATTCTGATCTCTAAATTGTTCTCATTGTAACGAAAATTAGAAGCCATGGGTGCAACAATAATTGCAAGTTAATTCTCAGCGCCCGAGTCATGAGCATTTTACTACGAGTGTCACCCACAGATGATGGTAAGTATAGTGTGGATGACATGGATTTCAGGAAGCACAAGAGTCCTAGGAAGAGCAACGAAGTAATAGGGGAAATAATAGCTCCAACAATTCTGAGTAACAGCTTTACAATTCTACTAGGAGGGGTTGAGAATCAGATGGACAAGGGCTTAAAACATTATTTAGGGGATGGGATCATACCAGATCCATCATCCTTATCATGTTAAGTTGGTGCTTGGAATATTAGAGGCCTTAAAAAGGTCCTCAAACAACAAAAGAGAGCTTCTTGTTGAAATATACACTTAATTAACTTAATAGGAATATTGGAAACTAGAGTCAAGAGTAACAAAATAGACAAAATAGTAAGGAGGTATTTTGGTGGGTACTTATCATGCTTGCACACTACAATGATAGAATCTGGCTTGTCTGGAATGCTCATGCTATTAAGGTGGATATTTTGCTGGCTACTAGCCAACTTATCCAGTGTGAAGTTCTTCACTACTCTACCAATAAGGAAACACTGCTACCAATGATCTATGCAAGCAATGATGCTAAAGAAAGGAAAATTATATGGAATAATCTGCAGACAGCATACTCTAATTAACCCTGGATTGCTAGTGGTGATTATATTGTGAAAAGAGAATACTGAGGGAATGGGAGGCAATCTCACAGCTCATAATGATATGGCCGACTTTAATAATTGCCTGGCTGGCTATACCTTGGTGGATTTGAAACAAAATGGGTGGGAACTGACATGGACATACAATCAGAACGAAACAGATAGGATTTGGGGAAAACTCGACAGGGCTTTGGCTAATCAGATCATTTTCCTTTGCTGAATTTCTTCCCAAGGGGGTTTCAAATAATTCACCAATCCTGGCAACTTCCTTGAAACTCCTACGATTAAGAATTTCTTAATTGTCGGAGTGCATATCAAGTATATGATATCATTGTAGCTAATGCCTGGAATAAAAGGTGCTCAGGAGGTCCCATGGACAGGTTCTTTGAGAAATTGAAGACCAGTAAGCATGCTCTGAATGTTCTAAACAAAAAGTAATTTTCCAATCTCACTCAGAGAGCAAAACTAAGGACAGCTTACAAGAGGCATTGGTTATAGACCCAAGAATTGTTAATCTTCAGGATGAGCTGGAGGACCTTAAGGGGATGTACTGCACTCTTAAGAAAGCTCAGATGAGCATGCTTAGTTAGAGAGCTAAGTTAACACATATACATATGGCAGACAGCAGCACTAGATACTTGCAAAAATTGTTGAAAGGAAGCACCAGAGTACAGTAAAGATAAAGGTTGACACGCCTGAGGACATTCCTAAAGTTTTCATTTCCTTCTATAAGGGTCTTTTGGGAACTGAAACTCCAGTAAGCTCGACTATGATTTTGTAAGGGGAGGAAGATGTTTATCCGAAGATTTTCATGATTCTCTTACAAACCTGGCGCTTCTGAGGAAATAAATCAGCACTATTCAGCATCAGCCCTAATAAAAGCCTTGGTCAAGATGAATTCAGTGCAAGGTTTTTCCAGGGAACTTGGAATATTGGTGGCAAGGATCTCACAGGTGTTGTTACGGAATTTTTCAATAAATTGCACATGTCTAAGAAGGTGAATACTACAATGGTGACTTTGATCCCAAAGAAGGATAATGCCACTGCCGTCACTGACTATGGGCCTATTACTTGCTGCTCAACTCTGTACAAGGTGATTAGTAAGATTCTTGCAAATAGGTTAAAGGACACTCTACCTAAACTGATAGGAGAGGAACAAGCAGCTATTGCAGCTGGGAGGAATATTTTTGGCAATGTGGTTCTTTCTCAAACACTGGTCAAAGGGTACACTCAAAGTAGAGTCTCACCTAGATGTCTCATAAAGGTAGATATTAGGAAGGATTTTGATACTTTGAATTGGGATAACTGCTAAGACCACAGATTCAGAAAATTGGAGAAGCATTGTAAGAGTCAAGAATGAGCTCCTGTCCAACTTAGGAAGTGCTGATTCTCTTGGTAGTTTACTAGATAATTGGAGTAAGGGGGGAAATATAACACTCAAGCTGCTTATGATCATTTCAAACAAAACTATCCTAAGGTCCATTGGCACAGGATTTACTGGAAAGGTATAAATCTCCCTAAACATAGCTTTGTTACAGACTTACAGCTGTAGCTCTGCAATGCTGCTCTGCAAAGTAAGTTGGCTACAGTGGATAATATGATGCGCATGGGGATGACCATGGCTAGTAGATGCAGTTTGTACAGCAATGCCTCTGAATCTCATAAACACCTGTTCTTCAAATGCAAATTTGCAGCAAAAAAATTGGGATGTGGTTGGAAATTGATTAATATTAACCAAAGACAGAATGACATTAATTGTGTGATAATCTGATGCAATACGAAGACTAACCAGAAGCATTGGAAGTATAGTTGGGCTGTTTTCAGCTTTAATGCTGCTAATTATCTGATTTGGTGGGAAAGGAACTGCAGACTCTTTTCAGAGAAGGAGCGTTCAAGTGATTGGATTGTAAAGCAATTAAAGCTCATTGTAAGTGCAAGCATGTACTATTGGTTAAGGAATTGAACCTAGAGGAAGTCAGATCATATGAATGCTTAGGCACCCAGGTGTTATATTTTGTAAGATGTTCTTTTTTTCCCTGAAGTGGATGAATAAAGAACTACAATCCTTGCAAAAAAAAAATAAAAAAATAAAATAAAATAAAATAAAATAAAATGGCAGAATGACCAAAAAAAAAAATTAACAGCTGCTTGCTGATCTAACGTACTGTCATTTTATTGAATGTAATTCTAAATTCACATACGTAGACCATTTTATTGTCCAGTGCATCATTGAGACTGGTACGCTAGGTATTTGGTACTGAGAACTAAAGTCACTTCTGCAAATTTTTCCGTTATTGCATTCCACTGTTTTTTCTCTTCAGCTTTCAAGTAGTCGGTTCCCTAGAATCATCTATCATCTATGGAGACAACAGCGATCCGATGAGTGCAAAATTCGGGCTGGTGAGTTGACAATGTTGTACACTGGGTTAGGAGGTACAATCACTACAATGCCATACAACAACCACCAAGCCTTAAACCCAAAAGATTTGGGGTTGGCCAACATGAATCATAATTTGTAATCATCATGTGCACGCCCTAAAAGTTGAAGATCGTTGCGAATGAGTTTAAAAAACTAGTGAAAACACATATAGCAAGAGATGTAAAAGAACCAACAAAAGAAAAGGAACGTAAATACATTATTAAAAAAAAAAAAAAAAAAAAAAAAAAAAAAAAAAGACAAAAAAAAAAAGTCATATGACACGAAATTCCTTTTCCTCTTTGCTGTTTTGTTGCTTTAGTAGTAAAATTTTTGTTGATCTCTTTTCCTGACTGTCATACCCAGGCCCTTCATTCAGGCTTGCATATGCGTAAGTTTTGAACTTGTTCCAATAAGCTGTCGGGTGGTAGCTATCTTACTATCCTGCACCAATAAGCCGTGGCGGAACAAATGAAATATTATTGTTAAATACAACAGAGACAGGGCCAAGAACTAAGCCTTGTTTTATGAATTTGTTTACTATCCACTGGCTGATTGACGCTATTCTCCCCGTAGTGTGTTTCTCATGGCACTTATTTTGAACTTTGTCACTATGTGTTGGGTTGATACTTGGGATCCCAAGGGAGTTCTAATTAAGTAATGCTATGGGAAAGATCGGATGAAAGATTGTTGGAACAAAAAAATTTCAAAGATGGTTCCTTTAACTATATGGTGGTAAGTAACAATGAGTCTTTACTATTGTTAGTTACTGCCACTCCCCGTTTGACAGTTCATAGACTGCTTTTTGAATTTTGAGGCTACTCTGTGGTTTTAGTTTACATTACTTCGAATCCTCACTTTAAGGGTTGTACTAGACAAGGATAATATGGACTTTATACCCAACTGTCTTCTTGAAATCCAAAGTTTGCATAGGAAATTTAGTATTGAAGGCTGGCGTGACGATGATTCAGGAAAAGTTTGTTCATCTCAGCCTTTAGTTTCAGGCTTCATGCTTCTCGTTGAAGACTTGAAACTGACTTACTGATTGACAATTTTGAAAGACTGGGACTATTGGCACCCCACGTACTTCTCCAGCACTCCCACTCGCAAGAAATTGAGTTAGTGGGAGTTCAAGAGAACTAAAAGGACTGTCAATAGTTATAGCCTTTTGAAATTAGGTCGTGATATCTGACTTATGGAATTGAATTGTTTTCTTCAAAACGCAGTCCTATCCCTATGTCCAATCTTTGGATATGGTCTCTGAGATTTTGGTCATGACAAGTCAGAAACTTAGTTCTGTATCCAACACCGACACCTGTGTCCAAGAAACTCAGCGTCAGTCAAGTAGTTCGTTCATCAGATTGCTTTTTTTTGCTGCCGAAATCACTCTTGATACCTAAGGGCCTAGTTTCTGTCCGTAACTCTACTTGTATATAGGTGTCTGTATCAAGTTATCAACCCCATGAAGGGCTTTTAATGATATATATATCCTACTTGACTTTTCCAAAGGGGAAAAAATAAGAATGGTTTTTGTGGTTGATAAAAGAGTACTTACTAAAATGAATTATCAGTCTTACCATCGTTCCATCTTTGAACCATGACATGTCTATATGAGTAGTTCTCCCCTGCTTTGCTCGCATGGATGGGGCAATGGAAAACTAATTGCTGTTGCATTTACTTCTGGATGAGGTTTCTGCAGAGGAGTTAAATAGTGATAAATGTATAAGAAAGCAGAAACCTATAGTTGTCTATTCCTCTGCAAAGACGAAATTATGAGTTCATTTGCAACACGAGGCTTATCCTAGAGACCACGTTGCTTGATATTGGAAATGGGAGAGATGATAAGTGACAGAATCCTCTAACACAGAAAAACCTTCTTTTAATATTGTAGGAAAACCAACATCTCCTAAATGATTATGAGACTTTCAAATTCACTTACAAGTAAAACAAGTTGTACTGTGCTTGAATTTGAGTCTGCTTTCATTTCTGTCAGTAAAATGGATATCCCTAGCATGTCAAAGAGATTATCTAGTTCTGGGTGCATGAGTGATGATATGAGGTGAACCCTGAGCTTATAAACTTGAAATTTAAGGGAGGGTTCTCTTGTTTTCTGGAGTTCCCAAATTTACACTTGTACCAGGAACTGCAACTTCTGTGTAGTCTATGTACTTGATAGCTTATCAACAGTCTTCCCAATCCCCCTAATATCATTTGTTCTGACCAGATCAGCATTTTATTGGACCATGTCTCAAGTTGGTTTTTGAGTGTTGCTGTACCAAGAAAGTTTATCAAATATCAGCTATTCCAGGGACTATCTGGTTTGGTCATATCAATCTTTCTGAATTAGCAGAAGAAGTGGGTTCTCCTTTCTAAATCATGTTCTCTCTCAGTTTCCTCTCGCCGTAAATGAAATTAATTGTCAATCTATCCCATTCTTATTATTACCGTGCATGGGCATATATATACATATGAAAATTTTCATTTTTTTTGTGTTTTCTCTTTTCTGTGTTTGATTTGCAGACTTCTTTAATGAGTTTCAGTGTCACTACCCTTTTTTTTGTATATAATTGTTTCTTTCCTGGTTCTCTTTACTTTTGAAATTCTAATTCTCACGTATGATGGTTTCAAACGATGATTAATGTTAGCCAACTACAAATCATTCTAGGACTAAAGCTTTGCTGCTGTTGTTGATGGGTGTAAATGTGTTATGTATAATTTGCACGATTACTCCGTTCAGGCAAATTATGCCAGAAACTGCTAATTTCCTATAGATCTGTAAAGAGACTACGGAGTACTTCCTTCGTAAAACATTATTTATCTTTACAGCTTTGAAACTTATTGTTATCCTGTCTTATACATAGAATGTGACAAGCGGTTTATTTTATATTACATAGAAAGTTGGCAGAGTGGCATTAGACAGAGGTTCATATTTGGAATTGAGCTTCTTTAGTCTTGTTACCATGTTGTGACTTCTTACTCTTTGAATTTTCTCAATATCCCTTGAGCCTTGCGATACTTTTTGTGCATGTCTTGTGGAAAATGACAACTTCAGAAGATGGTAACACTATTAATTAAAAATAATGTAGGGGGTGGCATGTCATTTCTGATCAGGGGCTTCCAGGGAAACATCACAAGAGGGTGTTGTGTTACTGAACAGTTTGGAGTGGTGTAGCTTTCAGTTATCTTATCGTATACGGTATACCATAAGGGTTAGAACTTAACAGGAGCATCACTCTGCTTGGTGCTCTAAATTGCTTTTTGGCCGCGTGCCATCATATATACACGCCGTAAATTTCACTGCGCATCAATCACTTTGAAAGTGTCACATATTCCAGTTACTGAAAAGTGTCCACGGTAATTTTGGGATTTCGGATTTGTCGTTATTGTTGTTGAAAAAATGCCCAAATGAGCGTAAAGGACTAGACACCCAAGTTTTGAACTTCGTCCATTGAATTGTCAAGCTGTTAGCTATCTTATACGGAGTACTTTGTATGTTGCTTTAATAGCCTCGACTTCCTCTGCTAGCTAGTATTTGTGTTGGAACAGATGTAGTAAATTTGCTTCATAGAACTGATTGAAGGCCCCTTACAATCAAGTGAGTCAACAGCACAGCAGCTTCCTGGTCGATTTTCTGTTTTAAACTTGAGTTATCATCATCCTGACAACCAGAGAAGAAGTTTTTAATTTGAAAAGCCCAGAGTCCAAGTTTATTTGGTCTAATCATTTATATTTTTATGATAAGTTCCACTTTTTTCTAAAGAATGCAGATCCTCGATTGTCGTCGGCTTCTGTATCTACGTTCTTTTTCCTAAATGTGTGAATAAATATCCTATAAAGTCTTTCTGATGTTCTCAGTGTTTGTTTAATGCTTAAGATATTGACATATATAGTCATTAGTCAACACTGCTTGTGTAAACAATTGATCATACCACCAATTCTTACATCTAATAAGAGCAGCGCGAGCGCGCATCATGGATATTGTTTCTTCTCTCATGACATTGTATTTATTTCACATGCCTGTACTTAATATGGACAAGTTACTATATTCTTTACGCACACGGTGGTATCGTATCGGGAACTGTTGAATGCTGAAAGCTGAAGGCTTACACATCCGTCCGAGCCGGTGAATTACACATGAACAGTGTGATTCGAGTAGAGTGGCATCTAATCATCTACTGATGCTTCGTTTTTCCTACAGGCTTCAAAGGGAAGCTTTTGTGTTTTAAGACAGGAAGGCGGGAAAGCCAAATGTCATTCCCACGCTTCTATTTTATGATGTTTCTTTTTTTGTTGTTCGCATATTGCCATTGTCCACTTCAAGGATCTATTCCTTTTGCTTGAGTTAGTTTCTCACCCTATGCAAAGTATGGTATGTCGAGATAATTAGACATCTTATGATGATTTTGAACTGAATTTTTTAATTGGGTTGACTACTTGAGTGTTTCCAAGAGAACAATGATACGCAACTATGGAAGTAAATTTTCTTGCATTACCATAATTGTTTTTGCTTGAAATTTCAGGAATTGGGCGGTCATTCCTTTTCGCTCATTGAAGGCACGGTCAAATTAAACCAATTTTTAGTTTCTGGCTCTTTTTTAGGGTCGATATTTAGAAAAATGCCGTCAAAAGGGAAGAGCAATATGAGATCGAAGGTTGAGTGTCCTCTGCCATGGCCACTAGCATGGCTTAGCCCAAATTAAACCTCCATACTATTGATCAAAGATGTACACTTCGGGTATTAGACCGCCTCAAGTCTCGTGTACCGTTAACTTTGTTGTTTACGGCCAGATCGTTGTTTTTTCCATTATGCCCCCTCTTTTGCAATCAGTTTCGCTGCAGCACCTGCTGCTCTAGCTAATTGTCCGCCCATGGTTATGGGGTCTATTAAGAGTTGGTGAGAAAGGCACATTTAATCTAAGCCCACCAGGCCAAACTTAAGTGAGATTTACACACTTGTTTATTTGTTCAAAGTACATTTCAATCAGAACACAAATGCACACCCTTTCTTTGGAATGTTGACTGCCTAATACTAACAGGCAAATCGGACTTTTCGTCAGTACCTACAAAAATATTAGGCAAGTTTGTGAGATGGAGTACTATATCAGTATATTGTAACACAAACTGTCAAACTAAGGTCAATGATGTTTGGTTCTTGCGCTCTCGGATGTGAAATTTGTAATCGCGAAATGCGCATGTTTGCCTACAAACGCTACATGTAAACAGGTCTTAGTCAACTATTACTCCCTCAGCTCAGTGCCTCAGTCCCTCCATCCTCCTGTATACGAACTCCTACATCGTCATTTACATATATATGTAAGAGATTTTGAGATAAAGTAGGACGTTTATGTCACATGCACGATAGTTTTCGAAATTGTTAGTATCTTATTTTAGATGTCTTCAACTAGACACCTTTTTAATTGAGAGGAAAACACCAATCAATATAAAAAACGACAAATTATATTATTTGAGCAAAGCAAGCGATAGAATTAAATTCATGAGGCACTGGCCATTATAATAATGCGATGGATTTCAATTTAAGGGGTCGTTTGGATAGCATAAGAATTAAATTCCTATTAGAAATAGAATATCTCGGGAAATGAATTCCTATGGTAAATTTCCAGGAATTTGTCTTACAACGTTTGGATACCATCTAACAACTTAGAATTCCTTGGAAATAATTTCCCATGTCTTGTTTGGTTACCATACAACAATTCATTTGCTTAGTTATTGAAATCACTAAATTACCCTCTATTAATGTCGTTAAATAAACATAAAATAAGCAATTAAAAGGTAAAGTAGTAATTTTATATATTTTACACCATAGCAATTGTGAATGACTATGGGGGGGCTAGCCGGCTAGGTAATTGAATTCCTATGCTTCATTGGAATTAGAAATTCTCAAGAAATTTCCAATTCCTCCACTTCTACAAAATTGGGTTATCCAAATAACCCCACAAAAACCCAATTCCTAGGAAAATGAAATTTCTATAGATTTTGAGGATATTCAAACAACCCCTAATTCTAACTTCTTAGCTTCAAGGAACTTCAATACACTCTAAATTTAATTTCCAGATCGTCCTATTGCATAACCTTACATTTCCAACGTTGCTCTTAAATTATTCTTAATGCACCTCTCCTCCCTGCTAGCTAGCTAGTCTTTAGTTCCAATCTCCCTCTCCCTATAAAATGTGTGGGAATCACCTATATATCCCACAGTTACTACTAAATGGAGTACAAACCAACATTGATTGATGACATAAAAAAAGAAAATTAAATAAATAAAAAATTAAAAATTAAAAAAAACTTGTGAAATTGTAAAAAAACAAAAAAAAAAAAAAAAAAAAAAAAAAAAAAAAAAAAAGTACTTTGTCGGCTGTCATGCAGTTTACGTAAAATCAATGTTATCAAGCTTTATTGAACTTGAATACGGTAGCACATGCAACTTCACATCGCCATGCACTAATAAACACTCTTTAAAAGCACAAATTGGAAACCAATTTCGTCCTCTGCTTACACTTTTCACATCACAGCAATTATCTGATCTCCTTGTTCCCTCCCACTTCCTTGCAAACACTACAGACGTCAACGTACAACAGGAATGCATGAACATAAAATTTAGAGACAAACACAGTGCTAATCACGGCCAATGTAGCAAGCCAACAAGCTTTAGTGCAGTATTTCACTCCAAGTGTACTCATCAAGTCATCATGTAAATATGAAATGATCAATCTTCGGTAATTTAATTTGATCACTTATTGTCTCCTCATTATAAAAGGGTTTTCAAGAAACGAAAGCTTAAACAAAATATATAGCCCCCCACATTCTCCGATCGACTTAACCTTAAATGATTACACTTCGAAATTGATTCAATTTATGAACTTTAATTATTTGTACCCCATATATACATATACCTCCATTTTAAGATTACATATATTTAAACGGAAAATAAATCATCGAAGGGAATGGATAATTATCCCGATTGCTTTTTGTCGTCCTAACTTTGTCGCCCGTATTTTCGTATTTACAGTTGTGCCCTTCACTAATTATATTTATTTAATCTTTTCTACCCTCCCTCCCCCATTATTCCTGCTATACATCTTCATTTCTATCTCCTCTCTTCATATTTCTCCATTTTTGTCCTCTCTATTCCCCATTGTTGTCCTCTCTATTCCCCATCCTCTCTCTTCATACTCCCACATTTTTATGAAAATTTACATGTAGAATTAAAAATTTGAGAAGACAAACATGAACTCAAATACTTATAATTTCGATCATTAAAAGTAATTACACAAACTTTCCATATATTGATTCAGAAATGAAAATTTTCATTCTAATCACACATATATTGATTCGCAAATGAAAATTTTCATTCAGATCACAGCTGTACAAACTAATATTCCTACCTTAAAATCGATACATGTGGGTCACACCATGGTTTTTTACACGGCCCAACTATGGTGTGGCCCACATGTGTCGATTTTAGGGTAGGAATATTAGTTTGTACAAGTGTGATCTGAATGAAAATTTTCAACTCCGAATCAATATATGTGTGATGTGAATGAAAATTTTCATTTCTAGATCAATAAATAAGGAGTTTGTGTAATTACTTGTAATGAAGTGTATTTGAAATTAACACTCTGAATGGAAGATTTTAGTTTTGAATGTATATCATAAGCAAATTGTGTAGTTTTGTATGTACAAGAGTTACATTCTGAATGAAAGATTTCAATTCTGAATCAATATATAAGGAGTTTGTGTAATTTCTTATAAAGAAATGTATTCGAGATTGACACTTTAAATGAAAGATTTTAATTTAAATGTATATAGTAAGCAAATTGTGTAATTTAACTTCTTATAGTGAAGTGCTTTAACAAGATTTATATTGTGAATGGATTATTTATGCTGTGAATGGATGTAATGAGCAATTTGTGTAATTTCTTACAATGAAGTGTATACACAAGATTTACACTATGAATGGATAATTTTAGTTGTGAATTGATATAATAATCCATTTGTGAATTTTCTTATAATGAAGTGTATATACAAGATTTCACTGTGAATTGATGATTTCAGTTGTGAATCGATATAATGAAGTGTATGGAGAAGATTACAATCTGAATAGATGGTTTAAGTTGTTAATCGATTTAATAGACACTTTGTGTAATTTTTTATAATGAAATATATACACCTGGGATTAGATGATTAAACTTGTGAAACGATATAATAAGAATTTGTGTAATTTCGTATAATGACGTGTATACATAAGTTATGCTCGCCTTTATCACTCTCATATCTCTCTCTCTAGATAGACTAATAGGTTTGACGATATAATAAATTATAATTGATGTATACTCTTGGATAGCTTACAAATGAGCCGAGCAAGGTTTTATATGACTTATTAATTGTATAAATTGGCAAAAGCAAGACACTATATACAAATTAGTATCATTCTCTATATTTGACAGACTGATAGGTTTAATGATATGGTCAATTAGAATTGATTTATACTCTAAGCGTACAAATGAATTGAGAAAGTTTTATGTGACTTTTTCATTTTATAAGTGAGCAACTGCACTGTAAATTAGGATCATTATCTACATTCGATAGACTGACAAGTGTACCGATAACAATCAATTAGAATTTATGTATACTCTCGGCTTATGAACAGTTGGAGTTGACAGCCCCAGTCTTTTCTAGATTTTCACGCGACATAACGTAAATAAAATAGAAGTCACATGGGTGATCTGTTTAAGGTTGTATATGAGTTTTTAATTCAATAAGTTGGCTAGAGTCACTATAAATTAGGACCATCCTCTATGTTTGACGATATACTCATTTAGAATTGATGCTAACTCTTAGTGTATACAAATGTGTCGAGTAAGGTTATGTGGCGTTTTCATAGTAATTAGGTTGGCAAGAGTAAGTTCGCAATATTTGTGTTCAGGTTTTATACATACTCCCTCCGTTCGCCTTTAAACTTCATATTTTCTATTTAGGAGTGTTCATCTTTAAACTTCCTACTTGCAATCTTTCCTTATTTGTACATATAAAGACCAAAGCACCCTTACTTTTTTATTAAAAGTTCAAGTGGGACATACCCCTATTTGTAATTTTACATCAAGTGGACCCTAAAACTCATTCTTTATTCTATTTTTTTTAAAAACTGTGTTCCGGCCCTACGCATTTTATAGCCGAACGGAGGGAGTATATATAAAGTATTCATATATATGTGAGTATTGAAATTAGATTAGATTATATAGTATTGATAAATCCATAGACTATAATAACTTTAAAGTTTAATTGATATAGGTTTATTATATTTGCGGTGAGACCGTCTCCTACGCGTCTCATCGTATGAGATCGTTGCATAGGTTACTTTTGTATGATTAACATATTACTTTTAAAATAGGTTGGCTTTGAAAAATAAAAGTTACTTTTCAAATAGGTCTTATCGTATGAGACGGTGTCACGGTAGAATTTGTGATCCCATCACCCGTTATAATATTTCATTTTCAATATAATATCCCGCACCCGTTATAATGTTTCATTTTCATTATACTCTTTCGTCACCTGTTATACATCTCATCATATTTAAGATCATAACTATGAATTAGCTAACGAGCATATTATATTATTTTGCTTAGTACTATATCACCATATGATATTATTTTAGATTTTGTATTGTAAACTAAATTACCATAATTACCTAAATTACAACCCTAAATTATATTATTTACCATCAATTAACTAGTATAGGTGCACCAATAAATTTGGACGTCATGACCTACGACTACTGAGTTCAGGCCACAAAATTGGCAGGGGCACAAGTCGTGTCAAATTTTACCTAAAAAGATATATGTCAAAACGGAGTCAATATAGCATGGGTAACGGCTTAATGTCTAAAAAATAGCATGCCTGTGATCTGAAAATAGCAAGAGCCTCCATCTCTTGAACTTTTAGCGCAAACTTAGAACCTAACTTACGGGAAGTAGTCTTTCTCAGATTAACATGTGGTGCCTTATACTTCCAATTTCTACAGACATTCTCACAATGTAGGTAATACCTCTATAGACAGTCACTCCTTTTATTCCTTTTTTTTGTAGCCTTTACCAAGAAAAATCCCTTGATCTTTCCTATTTCGTTCGCCCAACAAAGGCGTCGTTGAAACACGAGAAATATTGGTTCGTCAAAAACAAATTACTATAATCACCGCGGTCTTCACCATAATCTCACATATACAATAATAAAGACTAATAACAATACTTATGTAACATGAACATTATAATTTAAAAGCAAATACTATATGAGTTAATATTTTTAGAAGAAATATGTTGTCGTAATAGTAATTAAACAAATTAATTTATATAAACTTTCACAAGTGAATTATAAGATACTACACAGTTCTCGAATAAAATTTATTATAAGAGATTACACAAACTTCTTATTTTATTGATTTAGAAATGAAATAATCCATTCAGAGTGTAACTCTTGTGCATACAAAAATACACAATTTGCTTATTATATACATTTAAAACTAAAATCTTTCATTCAGAGTGTCAATCTCGAATACAATTATTTGTAAGAATTACACAAACTCCTTATATATTGATTTAGAATTGAAATATTTCATTCAAATTAAAGTGTAACTCTTGTACATACAAAACTACATACACGATTTGCTTATGATCTACATTCAAAACTAAAATCTTCCATTCAGAGTGTTAATCTCGAATACACTTCATTATAAGTAATTAAACAAACTCCTTATAAATTCCTTATATATTGATTAAGAATTAAAATTTTCATCATAGGGAACTAATATTTCTATACAGAATATCTCTTGAATTTTTAGCGCAAACTTACAACCTAACTTATGGGTAATAGTCTTTATCGTATTATCAACCGATGCGTTATACTTCCGTTTTCTAACGCCATTCTCACAATGTAGGTAATGCCTCCATAGACCGTCACTCTGTTTGTGCTTCTTATTAAATTTTTATCAAGAAAAAACCCTTGCTCTTTGCTATTTCGTTCGCCCAAATAAAGGTTTCATGGAAAGACGCGAATTCTTGGTTCGTCACAAAGACATTACTATAATCGACTTTGACTCCACCATAATCTCTTGTATTCACCTGCGTTACATATACGTAAAATCAAATATATTTTAAATCTAATTGAAATTAACAATTAAATCAAAAGAATTAAAGATATTACAAAACTCACGATTTACACAAAGTCCATATTGTATTGATTGAAAATTTCAATTATCCATTCAAAGTGTCAATGTCGATGTAAATACATAACTAATATGAAATTATATATTTTGCTTATTATCTTCATTCAATCATAAAATCCTTGATTCAGACTGTCAATTTCATCTGCACTTCATTTATTCATTCAAAGTTCTATATATTGATTTAGAACTAAAATTATTCATTCACATGGTGTATAGATAACTAATATTCCTTACACGTAGTGGACACATTCTTCAATGTTCACTTTAGCAGTAGTGGGTCATGTTATGCACGAAAAAACCAAAAAAATAAAAAAAAAATAAAAAAAAATAAAAAAATTGCACGGCCGTGTAGAAAAGACGGCTCGACCATGGTTGAGCCGTCTTTTCTACACGGCCAAAGCTTCACAAAACCAACAATGGTGAACAATTCATAGCAAAATTCATGAAAAAAAAAATCTGGAAATCAAACTAATCAATTACAAAAATAAGATTTTTGCAACTTACGTTCTCATTTGAAGCCATCTTTATCTTCTCCGAATTACATGTGAGTTTCTCCAACACTTCACTTCAAGGCTTGCACAAGTTTGGAATGATGGAGTGATTTGGAGGAGAGAGAGGATGATGAGTGAAGCTCATGAATTAAAGTCATCCATGGCATTGCATAGCATATGGGGTAGAGGAAATTAGTGAAGGGTGAGGAAAAAAGAGGGAAATGAGAGGGATGAAGATTAGTAAGATTAATTAGTGAAGGGGTATAATTAGTGAAGGGGGGGTATGATTGGAAATACATGGAAATAATACAAAATACGGGCGACGAATAGCGTATTTTGGGCGACGAATAGCAAGTCCCATAATTATTACAGTACTAATGTAAAACGAAATATTCCGTATGCTACAAGGTTCGCACATTACGTACATCCTATCGAACGTCGGATCAAGACATCATGTGTAGACCCAATTCAAAAGCGAAGACTTCTATATCAGTACGGTGATTTTTAGGCAGGTCCAAATTTGACAATCCTTTGCATAATAATATTGGTCCAAGACCTCATCAATCCTTTGTTTTCTTTGCGTTTTTGCCAGCAGCCCACCCTCATTAATTAAAGCAGACATATATAGTCACCGACACCTTACTTTCCGTCATTTTCAATTCTCATGAAACACATTATTAAAATTTGTTGCAAAAAGATTAACTAATTAATTAAAGTCCAAAAAGAAACATTATGTTAAGTTTGAAAATCACTTGACAGTCTGCATGTTTTGGGGTATACTCACCCAACACAACTATGGCATGTGCAGATCTAAGGCGCTGTAACGAGCTACCTAGCTTTTCACATAATTCCATCAACGATTATTACTTTTTTATTATAATTGTTAAATACGGAGTAGTAATTATTACTATGATATCAATAGTATTAAACGTATTTCGTACCTTCAAAATAAATAAAAATAATCTGAACTTTTTAGTATTTATTCTTGTATTATAATATACTCCAGAGAAAGACCATAAATTTTTAGCAAAAACTTGAATGAAAACCTTTTGATTGTGGCCATGAGATTTTGAGCTTTATTATCATGAGCGATAATTTAAAAATGTTATTCATACACTTGTAAACCTCTTATTTAGCAAACTTGAATCTAATGGTCAAACAGTTTAAAACGATGAGCACTTGAAAATGTAATTAACTAAAATAAAAATATACCGGTGAAAAATCTTAGAGTCAAAGTAAGACTAAAAGCTTTCTTCAACTCAGGTCCTCTTAAAGTAGTTAATTGAACAATATAATGATAAAAATATGGAGTATAATAGTTGACGATAATAAAAATTGTAAGTAAAGTTGAGTGACATTGAGACTTAAGAGGCTGATTTTGGCAACAAGTGCTCGATCTTGAATATTTAAGCCGTATACATTTATATCTTTGGTTCTTTGTTTTTACCTTTTAAGGGGACCATACCCATCTGAGTAAGGGCACTATATTATAGTCTCATAGTAATGCACTTTACAAGCTAGGAATAGTTATGTACTGTTTCTATTCTACAAAGTCTATGGTCACTGACTCCCTGACACCCCCCCACTCTCAACTGTTTACCCTTCTTCTTGGTTCTTCTACTTTGTCTATACTCAATTGACCCTTATTTACCTAAAATGCGAAAATAGAATCATCTTTATTATTAGAACCTGACATCATATCTAAACGTGGATGCTCATTAAGTCATTAACTCATGCTTTTCTAAGATTTTTATGCTTATATATGTCAATCGATCTGTGGTCGGCACAGTGATTACGATAAAAATTTGTATTATACCAGCTAGCTAGTTTTCATGTTTAAATTCCAGTGTTTGTAAGAGTTTCACTAATGCCATTACTGTATGTATCTCTTTTAGACTCTCAGTTTCTCGAGTATGTACTACAATCGATGTTTACGGTTAAAACAATAGTGTGAATACAAGCTACTTGCTAGTTTTTTTTTTTTTTTTTCTTTCGGCAAGGCTATTTGTATATGTCATATATTTTCTAAATTTATTTGGGGGTAGTTTGGATATATTTTCTAAATTTATATGGTGAAATTAAGGGGAGATAAATGAAATGTAGTGGGACATGTGAATTAAAAATGGTGCTTATAGAGGATCAAGGTTGACCTAGTGGTTAGGAACTCAACCTGCATGGGGATGTCCCGGGTTCAAATCCTCATACCCCCACCCCCGCAACATTAGTTGCTCCTTTGTACCAAAAAAAAAAAAAATGGTGCTTATACATTTAAAATTGTATATAAATATACGTTGAGACTTGCTCCTTTTGGACATGCAGTGATTTTGATTGGAAATTAAAATAATGGATGAAAATTCAAAAATAACAATGTGACTCTTTCCACATGAAATCAAACAGCTTAATATATCAATTGCGTAAGGAGAATTTGAATCTGAACATCACCAAAAGTTGAAATTGTCGTGAATTACGACTGCCAAGAGGCTAGCTAGAAATAGAACAACTCGATAAAACAATACTAATGTAGGCAAGATTCAAATTGATACTCCGTATGAAATTGCTCATCTTTACTACTCCCTATGTCCCAACTCAAACGCTCCGAACGTTTTTTGTAGTGGAATAAGAAAATTTGATATAATAAGTTGAGTGGGGTAATATTAAGAAAAAGGAGAAGAGAGAATGTGGGGATTAATAAAAGTAGTAGAGATAATGTGAGAGAAGATGTGATAATTTAATAAAAGTAAGAGAGAGAAATATGTCCCAAAATAGATGAGGTGTTTAAGGTGGGACGTTCCAAAACGGAATATGAGGCGTTTAAGCTGGGACGGAGGGAAGTCTACTGACATAACGTATCACATTACGAAGCATGTACATATCATTAATGTCATGTGTTTCGTGAAATATTTATTGGCACAAAATTGAAGCTCTCTATAATATTTTGCAATCTACGGAGTATATACTAAAAAAACAAAAAAAAGTTTAAAAAAGGTATAAACTTCCTACACGGTACGTACAGCTTCCCTCCTCCTAATTAATCTAAATTACCCAGTTATACTGTAGTAATATATAGTGAAATATATTACAGAGTGCAACTTATCCGCATCTACTTGATGATCATCATCTTCTTGACTTCTTGTTGTTCCTCTGCTTCCTCCAATTACAGTTTTATACTAGCAGAAAACTTTATTATTATATTACTCCCTCCGACTGTGCAGCGCCAGAGAAACTCAGATCTTTGTACACATATAATGCAAAAATAATCGAGCATGATTATAAGGAGTTAAGGTTGCGTACATCTGAACCACCTCAAACCCTGCTCCGACGACTAGTCGAGAGCGTAGGGAGTTTGTAGAAGGTCGTAAGGAGCCCATAGTGCATCAAGTGGGCACGGCCGGCTTGCGTCGAGCCGGACCCACGGCTTCCCCTTCCCACTCCAATGTAGTAGGCTCACCGGTCCAGGATGTAAATCTCTGCAAAGTCCCCTGAAATTGTCACCTCCGAGACCATGTTGGTTCCATCTATGATTAACCGGGACAATGTTACCGGCAAAAACAAGTAAAAAAGGCGGTAAAGATCCCAGCTCGTAAATCCGCATTCGCTTTTGCAACTCCATCCACTCCTCAATCCGGCGCGTGTAGTCTCCCGCACGCCAACGGTTTAGGTCAATAACCATAACTCCGGTGTTGAAATAACACGCGTTGCGGTCGGAGAAGGTGATTGACAACGAAGGGTTGGACCAAAAGGTTGGCGTAAAATAGGTGGTAAAATTGGCGTAACAGTATTCGGGAGCAGCCAATACTTTTTCATCTTTCAAGTCCACGTTGTAGAGGGTAGAAATGTCATCCACCACAACCACATCCGAGTCGAGGTACACCACGCGCCCTACGCAAAGCGGGAGCAGGTTCGCCAAGTAAGAGCGAGCGTAGTTCAAAGGGCAGTCGAGGGCGGACCGGATGGACGTGGAGATCAACCCCGCGACAGCGGAGTCGTCGAAAGGGTAGAGGTCGAACCGAAGGTAAGGAAATGAGGTGGAGAGCGTGGCGCGTAGCTCAGACGCGTTGGAGCGCGTGGCAGAGATGACGAAATGGAAAAACATGTTTTGTGGGCAAGAAGAGTGTTGAAGGACGGAAAATATAGCAGCCATTGAGCCGCGGATGTAAGTCAAGTCTAGGGTCATCGCCACGTGGACGGCTTGATCCGAGCATATTAAAACAGTGTCGGTGTCGGATACGGTGTCCTGATCGTCGGACGATATCGTGGGGCATTCTAGTGCGTTGTAGAACTGTGGCGCCTCCCGGAATTTCTGAGGGGTTGTTACTGCCGCTAACGCACCACAATAATATACAAAACTACTACTAGTAGTAATAATGAGGAAGAGATAAACAAGTTGGTGTTGTTTTTTTCTTGGCATTGTATGTACTCCGTATGTGTAATAATAATTGTAGATAGAAAGACTAATAATGTTGTGTTTGTGATAATTTATGTTATGAGATAGATGTAAATGGAGAAATGAACTTATGAAGAAATGATCAAAGAGAATAATAAGAGCTTATATGGTACGTATGCCGTATGGGAGGTGTTGTTTTAGGGGGTAGGAGAGTGATGGAGATGGTTAAGCAGAAGAGAGGAGAGAGAGTGAGGAATGGTTTTGGGAGGGAGAAGGAAGCTTCAAGGCGAGGGAAATAATAAGTAGGAATGCTTCAGATTGAGATTTCAGGCTGCTTTCACATGTTGAATTGACTCAAGTCCGGTGTTGTGTTGGCTTTCCAAAGTGGGGGCATCTTCTTTCTTTTCGGTTTTTTATGTCCTTTGTAACAATAATAGTTTACTATTCGATCTCCGCTCGAAATAAATTTTATCAACTTTATTTCTTTGTGAATTTCAAATAAGTATTAACGAAGGTATAAAATAATAAGGTAAAAATGAAATCAATTAATAATAAATATTGTTTTTTTATAATAAAGAAATATTGTGAATTTTTTTATATGGAAAACGTCACTCATATATAACCATTGATGGAATGTCTATCTATACTCTTCACCATAAAAGACATTTTCAATGAATATTTTAATTGAAAATTAAATAGACATGTCACGTGGCATGACAGATGGTCTAACTAAAGGTGGTGATAGTGATAGTGGTCATTGCCTCTAACACAGCTTTTAATATATAGTATGAGATTTGTTTAGTTGTTTTTTTTTTTTTTTTTTTTTTTTTTTTTTTTTTTTTTTTTTTTGTTAGTATTCTAAAGCTTAGTAAAATTGAGTTATAAAATTGAAGTTAAAATATTTAGTCCGATCCTATAGTAATCAAATGAAAAATGAAAAGATGAAAACCCTTTTCTGGTTTTTAAAATAAAAATAAAAAAAGAACAAAAAAAAGCAAGACAAGACATTATTAGACAAATTCACGAACTCAATATTTTTTTTTTTTTTTTAAAGCATGAGTGAGTTGTTTTAATTAGCTAGCACTTGGAATAATCTTGTAGCATATATAAAATCACAGTTCAAGTTTTGTTGTTCTTTAATTGATTAATAAACCTGATGTGATCAGACAGAATGTGGTTTAATAAAATCTCCAATTGGAATTCTAGACTATTTGTTTAAAATTTTACTTAATCACCCATTTATTTATTGAAATTTATGGGTGATGCTGATACGAGTAGCGCGGAAGCTTGAGTTATCGAGAGAATATGATTTAACCAACTCGTATCGGTGCAGCGGAAAATGTAACTCTTTTTGTGTTTTTGTGTTTAAGTGTTTATAAAATGAAACAAAACAAGATATGGATGAACAAGTTAGCCACTAACTTGCTCAAACTCGACCAATCCCTAGACTACCTCGCCTAGTTTTGATCTTTGATTTCCAATCCACGATCGGCAAACCAACGATAGCTAAACTACCTTTATAGCCCTTAACCAAGTTCGTTCCGCTAGAACTCCCAAAGTTTAACAAGTTTGTTTATGATAAAACAAGACTCAATATTCAGATTTAATTCGATTGATTGATGATGATTCTGAAAATACAACCCCCTTTATATAGGAGTGATTCTAGACTTAAGACTCCTAGGAGTTGGAAAGCCAACTAATGCTTTCAACTCTTGAAAATGAAAACTTGACTAAAAACAACTTGGAAATTCAACATAATGAATCCCATTATTCCCTATGCTTGACTAGAACAGAAAAACAAAGAAGAATGAAACTAGTTCCGAGGTGAAAACTCATGTTAAATGAATCTCGCGGAATACAATGTTTCTGGACAGTCTTGAGAGTTTTTATCACAACTTCTTGGAAATACGTCGTCTTGGAACCCATCAGTAGTCATTGGAAAGCTTAGAAAGAATTCTATCACCTCAATGTTGAATGACTATCAAAGGATAAGTATCGAAGAAGTTATGACGCAAACAATCCGACTCAGTGCAGCTCCATCGCGGGAAGAATTGTTCTATCGCGGCAATCTTGAAAACTTGCGATAGACCCAACCTTAACTCGTCTCTTTAAGCCAATTGATCTCCAAATGATGTAACCACAAGAGTAGTCACATACCTTGGACTTAGAGTGTTTCCCCACAAGTGAATGTCATGACTCGTACCCAATAGGACTTCCTTATCGATAAGTGTGGGTTTAGCGATATCATCAGTGTCTCCCGTATCATCCCCTCCTTCTTCAAAAGGAATTGTCCTCAATTCTGCTAGACCATCATCATCAATGTAAGGAGATAAATCACCAACATTGAAAGTAGCATGAACACCATAGTCTCCGGGTAACTCAATCTTGTAGGCGTTATCATTCACTCTTTTTGCAACCTTATAAGGTCCTTCAGCTCTAGGCATCAATTTGTTCTTCCTCTTGCTTGGAAACCTCTCTTTGCGAAGATGTAACCAAACCAAATCACCATCATTGAACACTCTAGGCTTGCGATGCTTGTTAAACTTACGTTTGTAAGTCTCATTGACATTCTCGATCCTCTTGCGAACCTCCTCATGTAACTTCATCATTGATTTCAGCTTGGCATCGGCATCCTTATGCAACAACTCATCTTTTGGCAATGGAATCAGATCAAGTGGCAAATAAGGATTAATGCCATAGACAACTTCGAACGGAGAGTGTTTTGTAGCATAGGCAGGCGATCTATTGTAAGCAAACTCGGCATGAGCTAGCTTTAAATCCCAATCTTTCTGCGTCTTACTCACCAATCCACGGAGCAAAGTACCCAAAATACGATTAGTAACTTCCGTTTGCCCATCGGTTTGAGGGTGATGAGAAGTACTAAAGAGCAATTTGGTACCCAATTTCCTCCAAAGAGTATTCCAAAAGTAACTCAAAAATTTTGAGTCTCGATCCGAAACAATAGTCTTTGGTACTCCATGTAAACGAACGATCTCTCGAAAGTATAAATTAGCAACATTAGAAGCATCATCCGTCTTGTGGCAAGCAATGAAATGAGCCATTTTCGAGAACCTATCGACCACCACCATAACTGCATCTTTACCTCGTTGTGTCCTCGGAAGAGCAACAAGAAAATCCATCGAAACATCTTCCCAAGGGCGTTGTGGTATCGGTAGAGACAAGTATTCTCCATTGTTGAACTTATTCTTCGACATTTGACAAGTAACACACTTGGCAACCAGATTCTGCACATCTCCTAACATCTTTGGCCAATAGAAATGTTCATGTAAGATCTCTAGTGTTTTAGCAACACCAAAATGACCAGCGATACCTCCTCCATGAGCTTCTCTAATCAACAATTCACGAGTTGGACATTTAGGAACACACAAGCGATTCCCCTTGAATAAGAAACCATCTTGTATCATAAACTCCTTGAATGGACCAGTTTTGCACTCATCGATCACATCTTTGAAGTGAAGATCAGATTTATAGTAACCTTTGAGCATTTCAAACCCCAACAATCTTACTTCAAGTGTAGATAACAAAGTGTATCTCCTCGACAATGCATCAGCCACCACATTGCTTTTGCCATCCTTGTACTTTGATGAAAAGTGAAAGGATTGCAAGAACTCCACCCATTTGGCATGTCTAGGATTGAGCTTTTGTTGTCCATTGATGTACTTTAGTGACTCATGATCTGAATGCAAGATGAAATGACTCGGCCTCAAGTAATGACTCCAATGATCAAGAGCCCTCACAATAGCATAGAATTCCTTGTCATAGGTCGAATAATTGCATCTAGCTCCACTCAATTTCTCCGAAAAGAACGCGATAGGGCGCTTTCCTTGAATAAGGACAGCTCCTATACCAACTCCGCTAGCATCACACTCCACTTCAAATGGTTGAGAGAAATCTGGTAATGCAAGGACTGGGGCGTTGCATAATTTCTCCTTGATCATTTCAAAAGCACCTTGAGCATGATCACTCCAAACAAATGCTCCCTTCTTCATACATTCAGTAATCGGACTTACAATAGTGCTGAAATTACGAATAAATCGCCGATAGAATGAAGCTAACCCATGAAAAGATCTGACCTCCGTCACATTAGTCGGTGTAGGCCACGAACGAATAGCCTCAATCTTCGAATTATCCACAGCAATTCCATCTTTAGAAACAACATAGCCAAGAAATACAACACTAGGAACCAAGAAACTACACTTCTCTAGCTTCCCATAGAGTTTTTGAGCCCTCAACACCTCAAACAATTGTCGTAGATGATCCAAGTGGTCATCCATACTCTTGCTATACACCAATATATCATCGAGGTAAACAACAATGAATTTACCAAGAAAGGGCCTCAATACCTCGTTCATCAGTCGCATGAAAGTGCTTGGTGCATTAGTAAGACCAAAAGGCATCACTAACCACTCATATAAGCCATGTTTTGTTTTGAAGGCGGTCTTCCACTCATCCCCTTCACGCATTCTGATTTGATGATACCCACTCCGCAAATCAATCTTCGAAAAGATAATAGAACCATGGAGCTCATCCAACATATCATCAAGTCGAGGAATAGGAAAGCGATATTTGATAGTGATATTGTTTACCGCTCTACTATCGATGCACATGCGCCATGAACCATCTTTCTTAGGGACAAGAAGAGCCGGTACTGCACATGGACTCATGCTTTCTCGAACATAACCACGATCAATCAACTCCTCAATTTGTCGCTGCAATTCCTTAGTTTCCTCTGGATTGCTACGATAGGCTGCCTTGTTGGGTAAAGGTGCACCAGGTACAAGATCGATTTGGTGCTCTATGCCTCGAATTGGAGGTAATCCATGAGGTAAATCATCCGGAAACACATCGGCAAATTCACCCATCAATGGCTTCAGTCGATCATCAATTTGGAACTTATCTTCATCGCGGGGCTGATTTGTAGCAACAAGTGCATAAATTTGCCCTCCCTCTTCAAGAACTTGCTCCACTTCTTTCTCATTTGCAAACATGGTCAAGCTGGGCTTCTTTTCTCGACTCATATGCATAGCACGAACAGCTTTTGGTGACATAGGCTTCAACACAATTGCCTTCCCATCAAATGTAAGTAGATGCTCATTTGAGCGTCCCTTGTGAGTAACATCTCGATCAAACTGCCAAGGACGTCCCAAAAGAATATGACACGCATCCATAGGTACTACATCGCATAATACCTCATCCTTGTATGGTCCCATCACAAAGTTAACTCTAGCTTGCTTTGACACTTTCACCTTGCTCCCATCATCAAGCCAATGCAAAGTATATGGTTTAGGATGTGGAATAGTCGTCAAAGACAGCTTGCTCACCAAATCAGTAGAGGCGACATTGGTGCAACTCCCACCATCGATAATCACATTACACCATCGATCCTTTACTTGACATTTGGTGTGAAATATTTGATCCCTTTGCTCAGTCACAACAGGTTCAGTTTTCGCATGAAGTGTGCGACGCAAAACCAAACTAGTATCATAATTCGGGGCCTCATATATCTCAGCATACTCCTCTTCTTCCACCTCTTGGTTTGTGATGAACAAACCCTCTTCCTCAATGGCCTCATCATACAGATCATCGCGTATGTTAATTGCTTCCCTCAAAGTGACAATGCGTTTGTTTGGACAATCTTTTTGGAAGTGTCCAAAGCCTTGACATTTGAAACAACGTACTTTTCCCAATTCTTTCTCCTTGCTACTGGCCTCGGGTTTTGTGCCACTGCCTCCGGCTTTGAATTGAGTTGGAAACTTGTTTGAGTTCATAGAACTCGAAGCCACATTCGCCTTAGAACCACCAGCTTTGTTCCCCTCCGTTTGGTTCCATGTTAGAGCCTTTGGTGTGTAACTAGTGCTAGAACGACTTGTCTTCAATTGACTCTCCACTTTCAAGCACAAGTTGCATAGCATATCAAATGAAACATAGGGCTGCAAATCAACAACATTGGCAATGTTTCGATTCAACCCTCGACAGAATCTAGCCATCTTTTGCTCCTCAAGTTCATCCATCTCACTCATAAGAGTAAGCTTCTCAAATTCAGCAATATATGTAGCAATATTAGAACTCCCTTGCGACAGTTCAGCCACCTTTCGATACAAATCTTGCTTATAACTTTTCGGCACATATCTCTTACGAAGTTTCCTCTTAAGATCCTCCCATGAAGTGACCTTTTCCTTGCCCTCCCTTGCTCGTTGAGCCTTCATGTTCTCATACCATAGAGAAGCATTTTTAACAAGCTTTAGGGCTGCATACTTACAACACTTGTCATCCGGCACATCTTTGAAATCAAACATGCGTTCAATTTTTCTTTCCCACTCCAAGTAATCTTCGGGATCAGTTCCACCATCGAACTCGGGTAACTCCGTGACTTTGAAATCATCATTTGATCTCTGAAAATCAAGGTTACGTCGTGCTCCCATGTGTGGTCTTTCGTTGGGCAAAGAATCAAGTGCTGCCCTCAATTGATGAAGGAAATCATTGAAGTTTTCGTCCCCCATAATCGCTTGAAGGAAATCAAGAGCCGAAGCTCTGATACCACTTATGATACGAGTAGCGCGGAAGCTTGAGTTATCGAGAGAATATGATTTAACCAACTCGTATCGGTGCAGCGGAAAATGTAACTCTTTTTGTGTTTTTGTGTTTAAGTGTTTATAAAATGAAACAAAACAAGATATGGATGAACAAGTTAGCCACTAACTTGCTCAAACTCGACCAATCCCTAGACTACCTCGCCTAGTTTTGATCTTTGATTTCCAATCCACGATCGGCAAACCAACGATAGCTAAACTACCTTTATAGCCCTTAACCAAGTTCGTTCCGCTAGAACTCCCAAAGTTTAACAAGTTTGTTTATGATAAAACAAGACTCAATATTCAGATTTAATTCGATTGATTGATGATGATTCTGAAAATACAACCCCCTTTATATAGGAGTGATTCTAGACTTACGACTCCTAGGAGTTGGAAAGCCAACTAATGCTTTCAACTCTTGAAAATGAAAACTTGACTAAAAACAACTTGGAAATTCAACATAATGAATCCCATTATTCCCTATGCTTGACTAGAACAGAAAAACAAAGAAGAATGAAACTAGTTCCGAGGTGAAAACTCATGTTAAATGAATCTCGCGGAATACAATGTTTCTGGACAGTCTTGAGAGTTTTTATCACAACTTCTTGGAAATACGTCGTCTTGGAACCCATCAGTAGTCATTGGAAAGCTTAGAAAGAATTCTATCACCTCAATGTTGAATGACTATCAAAGGATAAGTATCGAAGAAGTTATGACGCAAACAATCCGACTCAGTGCAGCTCCATCGCGGGAAGAATTGTTCTATCGCGGCAATCTTGAAAACTTGCGATAGACCCAACCTTAACTCGTCTCTTTAAGCCAATTGATCTCCAAATGATGTAACCACAAGAGTAGTCACATACCTTGGACTTAGAGTGTTTCCCCACAAGTGAATGTCATGACTCGTACCCAATAGGACTTCCTTATCGATAAGTGTGGGTTTAGCGATATCATCAGTGTCTCCCGTATCAGATGCTAAAAGTAAGCCGTGTGAAACAATTTTATTTAAAGAGTAATCAAACACAAATGGCAAATTTTGACTATTGAATTGGTTTAAGTTTGTTGAAACAATATAAATTGTTGAGTGGGGATCAGATCTAGTAATAATCTATCATCTAAAATGATTGTACATCTATTTTTACATAAAACAATTAATAAATTAGCAAGTGTAAGGAAAATTACATATGTTAGACCAAGACTACTTTTCATCTATAAAAGTCAAAGGGTGGTACAAAGGGGTGTTAATAAACACAAAGTTAAGTTGTCTTTTTTTTTTTTTTTTTTTTAATTATGTCCACATAACACATATTAAAATTTCATATCCTTGTTTAAGTGCGCCCGTGAAGGAAATCCCAATTGATTGGGCCTTTCGATACGTCGAAAAGAGGATTCCTCACTTCTTTCTCTCATTCAAAACCGTGCATGAGACCTTCACCCTCTTTTTTGGACAGGAAAATGAGAAAATACAAACTTAAATAGCTAGCCCATGTAAATGTCTGAATGAAATTCGTTCATGAGCTCAATAAACGAATACAAACGACAAAATTATTAAGGTAGCATTTAAATTCAATGATTTAAAATATTTTCATTATAAGTCTATCATTTGAGATTTTGATATTCGGTTTCAAATAATGTTTAGGAAAATATGAAATCAATTGGATTCACAATTGTAATACAATACCAAACAAATCAAAGAAAAAAAAATGTCATATCGTAAATTTTATTCCATCCTATAGACCAAATTAAACAATTAAAAATAAAATTGATAATAAAACGAAAAAAAAAGGCTAGTTGCATGTTTTCTTTCTCCTCTCCCCTACCTCATCTCCTGCTCTCCATTGTCGGGCCTCTACTCAGCCCCCACCATCAACACCCCCCCCCCCACCACAATAACACCAGCACAATTGCCTTTGGCCAACCTTCACCACCTCACCACCTCACCCTCCACATCCAACACATCTCACAACTCCAACATCTTTTCATTTTTTCCTATGGCCTCCCTCGAATTTCTCTCCTCACCACAGATCAAGTGGCGGCTCTCCTGGGAAAAATCTCTCTCCATAATTTTTAGTGGGGGGCATTGAGCTGTCATTTGATTTACGCTAAATATACTTTCGAATTTCTAGGTATAAGATTTTGGTCAAATTTGGATTTGATTCTCAAATCCTTGTTTACAAATACACTCTAAGTGAAACCATTTAACCCAACTAGGATAAAGTTAGGCTATATTCTTTACAAATGCTTCTTATGATGTATGTAGTGGAACCTGATAATAGTTTAAACCCTACACCAATATTTTATGGAATTCATCGATGTATTATTCACAATTGGACGTCCTATTTATACAAACGTTACATTGGAAAGCAAGGCATATAACTCTCCTAATTACATAAGGAAAACAACGATATCTACATAAATCGACTTTCCTAATACCCCCCCCTCAAGTTGGAGCATGTAAGGACGAAATGCCCAACTTGGACAACAAAACATCAAATGCACCTTTCCCCAAAGCCTTAGTAAGAATATCGGCAAGCAGTTGAGTAGTAGGAACATAACTAGGAGCAATAAGACCATCTTGGACAGCATCGCAAACTGAGTGACAATCAATTTTGATATGCTTGGTACGCTCATGAAACACGGGATTACGCGCAATATGAAGAGCAGCCTGATTATCATAACGGAGTGAAACCGGAGATGTAACATCAACACCCAACACTCTCAAAATCTGGCGTAACCATTTAATCTCGCGAGTAGTGGAAGACATAGACCGATACGCAGCCTCAGCGGAGGAATGCGACATAGTGACCTGCTTCTTAGTACACCAGGATATAGGAGAGCCACCGAGGAAAACAATATACGCAGTCAACGACTGACGGTCTCAGGATAACTAGCCCAATCAACATCACAGTAAGCCTCAAGACCCAACGAAGAATCAGAGCGCAGCAAAATACCACGACCAAGATCACCCTTAAGATAGCAAACAATACGCAAAGCCGCATCCCAATGAGCATCACGAGGAGAACTCATGAATTGAGCCAACAAATTAACACAATAATTCAACTCCGGGACAACCAATGATAGACCAGACGACCCACAAGTCGGCGATATGGGAGAGGATCGACAAGCAACTCCCCCGAAGAAGCAGACAACCAATGATTTGGTTTCCATGGGAACCGAGGACGGACGACAACCGAGCAGGCCCGACTCCTCTAAAATGTCGAGAGTATACTTACGCTGGGACAAAAACAGATCATCCTTATTGCGAGCGATTTCAATACCCAAAAAATACTTAAGCGGGCCTAAATCCTTCACATGAAAACAATCGCCCAAATTCTTCTTAAACCGAGCTATAGCAGCAGAATCGTTGCCTGAAATAACCAAATCATCATCATAAACCAAAATGTGGAGACGAACACCATTCCGAACATAGGAAAACAATGAGTGATCAGGGACACATTGACGGAAGCCATAGGTTGTCAAAGCAGAAGCAAGCTTGGCGTACCAACATCGAGGAGCTTCCTTTAGACCATACAAAGACTTGAGTAAGCGACATACTTTACCAGGAACAACCTTATGAAAACCCGGAGGAAAGCGCATATAAACCTCCTCATCCAAATCACCATGCAAAAACGCATTATGCACATCCATCTGATGTATCTCCCGATTGCGAATCGCCGCCACAGCCAACAAGGTACGGACTGTACCCATCTTAACAATAGGTGCAAAAGTCTCATTATAATCAACACTCTCAGTCTGCCGGTCACCCCGAATCACCAACCGCGCTTTATAGCGCTCAACAGAATCATCTGACTTATATATGATACGATAAATCCGACCACTTACAATCGATAGCTTTCTTACCAGGAGGAAGATCCGAAACATTCCAAGTATTGTTACGTTCCAACGCAGAAACCTCATCATCCATGGCCTTGAGCCCCCGCTCATCTCGCATAGCCTCACCAAAATGAGTGGGTTCCACCCCACGACTTACAGCTGCAAGAAAACACTGATGTGCAGGAGAAAAATGCTCATAACCAACAAAATGTGCAAGAGGATAACGCGTACCTGAGGAAGATGAGGAACGAGGGGGCGATAGACTATACACACTTTTAATCGCATGAGAAACAAAGCATTTTAACCGAACATTCGCCAACTTAGTTCTCTTCCCGCGATCCATCTCCAACTCCTCATAGGACGCATCGGTGGCACCCGAAGAACCGGGGGGATCAGACCCCGAGCTTGGTTCACTACTCGAGGAGAGAGAGCCCGAGCCAGGGGAACCCTCGAAACGAGAGTCAACCTCCGTGGAAGGAGATGTAACCGGGTCAGCAACCGGGTCAACAGAACTCGTTGGAGGTGCCGTACACACAACATCATCAAAAGCAAGTGGGGAGACGACCCGAGAGATCGGGGATGACGGAGCAACACGGAAGGGGAAGACGCTTTCATTAAAAATCACATCACGTGAGTAAAAAAACTCATGAGTCTCTAAGTCATACAACCGCCATCCTTTCTTACCATACGGATATCCAAGAAAAACACAATGCCGACTATGACTAGCAAACTTGTCTCGGGAATGATTCAAAGTCATCCTGTAACACAGACCACCAAACACCCGTAAATGAGAATAAGCTGGAGAACGACCAAAAAGATTCTCAAAAGGAGCTTGCCAACGCAATAGCTTAGCTGGGGTACGATTAATCAAATGAACCGTAGCAGAAACACACTCACCCCAAAACTTAACAGGTAAGCTGGCTTGAAACATAAGGCCCTAGCAACATTCAAAATATGACAATGCAGGCTTTCGCTTGACTCGAGCACTTTGCTAAGGAGTATCCACCATCGAAGTATCAAACAAAATACCATGTTCATCATAATAGCTAAACACGTAAACTCCTTCCCATTATCACTACGAATCCGTTTAACTTGTTTAGAAAATTGACGTTCCACCAAAGCCAGAAAGTTCTTAAAAATACGAGGCACATCACTTTTAAAACGCAACAAATACGTCCACACACAACGCGAGAAGTCATCCACAATCGTTAAAAAATACTGAGAACTACAACTTGCTTTGACCGAATAAGCACCCCACAAATCAATATGAATTAATTCAAAAGGCTCAAAGGCTTGATTATTACTAATAGGAAACGTTTCACGAGTTTGTTTAGCTCGAACACAAACATCACAAATATGATTATCTAAAGTATCACAACTCTTGCGACAAATATAAGGAAGAGACCTAACTACTGTCGAAGACGTTGATGCCACAATTCTGCAGATGCTCCCGTCGCGACTTTATTGGCTTGTATAGGCTTAGTTATGCGTAAATAGAATAGTCCATCTTGTTGCTCACCCAGTCTAATCACCGTCCTCGAAATACGGTCCTGAAATATGCACAAATTGTTAGTGAATTGTATCATAAAGTTGGAATCAGTAACCAAGCAAGAGACCAAAATGAGGTAACAGTTTAATTTAGGTGCATACAATACACCCCGCAAGATCAATTTTTCACCAAGTACCACATCCCCCACTTTAGTGGCCATAGCAACATCACCATTGGGAAGCGTAATCGGAGCCGGATCCATGGCGACAAGATTACTCAAAACCTCAAGACGGCTGGTCATATGACGAGAAGCACCTGTGTCAATAATGCATGATTTAATTAAAGACTTACCACTGAGACGATCGGACTTACGATCAGGCCATAAATCGACTTGCTCGGACCACTCTTGCCCACTAAGATGGCTCAAATTACTACGGCTAGGAGCATGAGACTCCCCCTTGTCGCGCGACCCACACCTGAAAATGCTAAGGTACGGCCTCCACGGTAATTGGTCCCGCGACCACGTCCTGTGCCACGACCGTACCCGTCGCCTGAGTAGCTATCACTACGACCACCAGAAAAATTCCCCCCATCATATTTGTGGCAGCGTCCTCTGTCACCGGATCGACAGTTACGGGCTATGTGCCCCTTCTTTCCACAATTATAGCACTCCACCGTACCCCTGTATCCTGACGCAGCACCACCACCCGAGACACCACTGCCGCCGCTGCCTCCAGAAGACCCACCATTCATTTTATCGGTACACGAACTAGCCTTCACACCAGGAGAAGAATCAGATGAGGGTACGTAGGCAACAAAAGCCACGACGTCAGTCGTCGGAGTATCATGTTTGGCAGCCAGATTATAGACGCCTTCTTCCTGAACAAGGCGATTATAAACATGGCGATGCTCCGGTAAGGGCTCCACTCCCAAAATTTGAGAACGAGTTGAAGAATAACGACTGTCAAGACCCATCAACAGATCATACACACACTCATTGTCATGAATGGTGCTCAATTCTTTGCCAATATTACATGTGCAACCTCAGAAGTGCAAACAGGGTATTGAAAACAAGAGTTTAAATCGTCCCACAATTTCTTCAATCGACCATGAAACACCATAATGGATTCAGTAGGAGATTGACGACAAGCAATGATATCAGACTTAATTTGGTAAAGGCGTCCGCCATTATCCACAAAAAATTGACATTTAAGATCATCCTAGAGCTCTTTAGCCACCTCTCGATAAGTGATCGACTTTCGCAATTCGCCTTCGATTGTAGCAAAAATCCAAGCCACGACCAATGCATTATTCTACCACCACCTTGGTAATTCGTCGGAATTCGCCGTAGGTTGTTTAATTGTCCCATCAACAAAACCGAATTTGTTCTTGGCAAGAAGCGAGATGCGCATAGCTCTTGCCCACTCATCATAATTCGTACCACGAAACTCAACATTGGTAATTGGAATTCCTGGATTTTCATTACCAAAAACTGTAAAGGGAGTTACCTTATCTGCCATCTCGTTGTGCTCCTCGGAAAACAATCGATATAGGTCGTTGCCGGCTACCTCTTCCTCTTAGTAAAATAGACGCTGGAACGCGTCGCCGTAATCCTCGTAGAATAAGCGTAGTAAAGCCTCTCGAAAATATCTCATAAATAACCTAAGTCTCCTGATACCATAATAGAATAAACCCTACTATACACCAATATTTTCTGGAATTCATCGATGTATTATTCACAATTGGACGTCCTATTTATACAAACGTTACCTTGGAAAGCAAGGCATATAACTCTCCTAATTACATAAGGAAAACAAAAGATATTACGATATTTACATAAATTGACTTTCCTAATACCTGACTACTTGGATTTTAAGTCACTAGATCCCTACGATGGACGAAATAATGGGTATTTTCTTATTCGGTGGATAAAGAATAGCGAACTATATTTGCATGAAAAAGGATTATGTCTTGGTTATTTACGTTCTGTATGATTTGATGAAAATGTTTGATTAAATAAGAATTTATTTGATCTGATATATGAACATTTCAGATGTCAATTGATCTAAGCTAATTAATTTTTTTTACTTAATTAGGGAACCTTAGCTTGAGGTTATTTGCATGAAAATTGATTATGTCTTGGTTATTTAGAATATACATGATTTGGTATGAAGCTATATGATTAAATCGGAAGTTATTTGATCTGATTTATACATATTAGATGTCAGATGATCTAATTTAATTAGAAATTACCTGAATTCAATTAGGTGAGTTATGCCTTAATGGAATAAATTAATCTGTATGAGTAAATTTTTTTGCACTAAAACTACTACTAGCAGCCAAAATTACCTTATTGTAATGCTCTTAGAATTTCAATTTTTTTTTTTTTTTTTTTTTTTTTTTTTTTTTTTTTTTTTTGTTTGTATTGAATGCGCCTGGAAATGGGAACAAATCACACAACGCAAATGGAATTCTCCTAGAGTTTTGAAAAAGATTATGCATAGTCCTAAAATATATAATATTCGAAATATGAATATAGTCTATCTATTGACAGAAAAATCTAACTACGACCATCATATTAAAAATGAGAATATAAAATCTAAAACATAGTTATGACCTTAAATTAAACATTTTTTTGCTATACCATAATTATTTCGGTAATGGATGGTGCGTATATATTATATATATATAATCATTTTAATATAACCGTGCAATGCACGGGCTTTAAAACCTGACAACAAGTCTTTTCTAGGAGAGCACTTGGCACCCATTAATTGGATAAAACATAAAAAATAGTATTAAATACAATTTTGGTTAGGATATGGTAATAATTTATTATAGAGTATATTATTAATAAATTTATAAGAAATTATAACTATGGTAATTTACTTTACAATATGAGATCTAAGAGATAATACTATGGTGATTAGGTAATTTATGTTAATAAATTAAAGTTAATTATAATGTGATATGTCTAATGACGGGATAGTAGAATGAAATAGTATAACATGTGACATGATAGTGGAATGAAAATGAAATAGTATAATGGGTGACATAAAAATGGAAAGGTAATGATAATATGATGAGAGAGTAGAAATAGATAATAATAGAATATGAGTTGTTACAAAAGTTGAATATAGTACCGTTCATAATAATTTTTGAACAACGATAAACGTACTTTCTTTTGTATAAAACGAGCATAAACATTATAAATAGACAACTCAAGCGTGGCATGAACATGCAAACTAGTATTTGTTTATTCATAACTTTCATTGCTTTAGAAAGCATAAATTTTTAGAAATTGTATATGATTTCTTGATAACTTTTTAAAGACCATTTTTTTTCAACATAGGATATTTCAGGGATTATTTTTCAAGGATAGTATTAAGTTTAATACTTTTACACTATCATTTGTTTTCTGAATTATTTCTGAAATGTCCAAATTAAACATGGAATCAAATCCAAGTGAAGTACAAATTATAAGCCTAAAACCTTTGAACTTCAATCCATCTTAAATAATTTTCTTCAGTGGTAGGACTTGAATTTGGAACCTCATACACTCATAGTCACCATGCTTATCCCTTCCCAATAGTCAAGCTAGGTAAGAAGGAAAAAAAAAATATATTCTGGACTATGAACCTAGTGGATATTCATTACTCCCTTTGTCTAAGTTTAAGTAACACCCCATATAAAAAACGCATGGTTATTGAGGAGGGCATACACTAATCGATTAATCAAATTTCCAAATTGATTATATAGCAATTTAGGTAAGAATATTTGCTATTTGCTAACCCGACAAGCAATTTTTGTTTGAACTTTGAACCGATTAGTGTGTAACCCTACTCAATACGTGGACTTTTTAGGATGAGGTACTTATCTAACTATTGCTTAAGTAATACTCCGGAAGCCCTTACGTAACACTTTTAAAATTCTATTTAAATAATTGACATTGAGTAAAATGTTACTTAGGTAATACTCCGTATGTGTTATTACTAGAGCTGGCCATTGGGCACTAGGAGCCCGGGCCTGCACTGGCCCGACATTGGTCAAACCCCGGTCAAGGCCCGGCCCGGCACTGCCTAGCCTGGGTTAGATAGTGCTAGATTTTTTCAGCACTAGCACTGGTCAATACCCGCCCCAGGCCCGGCTAGCACTAGCAATGGCACTAACCTGGCGCTGGCATTGGCACTACCCTACCCCACCCCAAAAAAAAAATTACTTTACTTAAATTACTAGTATAATTGTACAAAAAAAAAAAAAAACACTCTTCTTGTTGTTGTTTTGTCGTTAGTAACTTGTGCGAGACCGTCTTTCAATAATTTATTGAGAGACCAATTATGTTATTTACATCGTGACCCTGTTTATATATTTAGGGACCGTTATACTACTTTTGGTAATCGTTTTAGTTAAAGACTTTAGACACTTAATCTAAGACTTGCAAAGGGGTTACTTTATAAAATTGTAGCTAATTTTATGTGATTTGATCTTCCAAAATCATAGATAATGTGATTTATATTATATTAAATTAATATGATCACTAAAAGTATTATCATGGTTACAATCAATGTAAAAAGAGTCACTTTGTAACACACTATAATGGTCTGTCAATAAATTGTTGAGATACTGTCTTTTATGAGACTTTGAGTTATAATTATATAACTTATTATTATGTAGTTTATTATGAATTCATGTACCATTAAATTTATTTAATTCATTTTGTAATTAATACTTATTATTTATTATTATCATTAATATAGCCATGTAGGTGTTTCAAGTGCTCGTATTCGTCAATTTTGTTTATTTGATCGCAATTTAGGAATGTATATATTGACCATGATCGAAAAACATCCAAACTTATTTGAAATTCAATAGAAAAAATGGAAGCGTGTGCATTGATGATACCGTGGCTTACGCTCATTTTATGTTCAAGCTTTATCCTCTCTATATTCATTTGTTACGTAACTTACGTTTATTTGGATGGCTTACATATACAAGTGTTTTACTACAAATAAAATGCGTTTTTAATGATCTATTCCAATTATAGTTTTTATTTGGCAAAAAGTATAAACAAGTGGTCGTCGTATTTGCGAGTTCAATTGTTATATTCACTAGATATTTAACAATAAGTAATGACTATAGATCATACATGTACGTACTTAAGTATAATATTATAGTATCACATTCTATATTAAATACTATACACTATAAAGTATAGATCTAGATTATAAACATAGTATCACATTCGGTCTTATATATTATAGAGTATATCACATTCAATCTTATATACTACATAGTCCGATCTTTACTCAACTATAAACAACTAAATTAACTATATATACAACCTTGTTTGGTTATAATCGAACTCGTTATAACTTAACTCAACCACTAATGCACCTAAATCATATGTACATGATTACATGTACGAGTATATACTAATTGAAATTTGATGTTATGTGTATTATAGTATCACATTCAATCTTATATACTATTACTAAATCTAAATCTCAACCGACATGCGAAAACCGAATTTTATTTTTATATTACACATATAATATAAGCTTGAATTAAACCGTCATATATATGTTTTTGTTATAAAGTACATACATTTTCCCCCGATCAAACAAATAAAAAAAACACCTATTGATTCGGTTCACAACTAAAAAATAGTTACAACAAATCTCAACCCTCGATTTATTCCAATCAATGACTTATAATTCTCCTTTGCCCCTCACACAGATCGACCTCCACAACCGTTGGATGTATTCACATTAAATCTGGACCTTTCATTCCCCTCTCATCAAGATCTAGTCTCCACTATAAATTTTTGTTTCCAGCTGACGAAGGGCCCGGGCACTGGCCTGGTCAAAGCACTGGCGGGTTAGTGCCAGTGCCCAAAAATTCGAGCCTACTTGGCACTAGCTCGGGTGTGTAGTGCTAGTGCTAGTGCTCAAAAATTTGGGCACTAGCTCGGGTGAGCCCGACACTAGCCCAGCACAGCCGGCCCGTGGCCACCTCTAGTTATTACTTGTAAATGCTACGTACATAGGAGTAAGCCCTTACGTAACACTTTAAAATTTTTAAATACTTCGTAACTCTTTTTACATCTTATGTGATACTCAGTAGTTTTTAAATTTCCAGCTCGTTACAATTATTAAAAATTGTCATTTTTTTTTTTTGAAATAAGGATTGTGAATTAATAAAACTCAAGTGACTCCGGCTATAAAGTCTGAGGCCGCTATATCAAGTACATTGGATGGACCCTTATCAACCCACACTCTTGTGGAGTAGTCAACCGGTCGCTAGATTTTAAATATGGCTAAAAATACACGAAGAAAACCTACGAGAGAAAGTAAAAACGTCTAAAGCAATAATATCAAAATAACTAGGCGAAAAACAGCTAGATTTTAAAGCCGAGATCAACTGTAAGGAGTCCGATTCCAAGATGACGTTCTCCTCCCCTTGCTGCCACGCCATCTGCAAACCCAAAAGAGCCGGCTTAGACTCCACAAAATTGTTACAATCAAGTATTACACGAAGTCAATTAAGTTTTAATAAGAACTGTAGTTTTCAAACGTCAAAATCAAAAATTATAATTGAATTGATATGAGATGTAGTTTAAATTTTAGGAGTGATTATAGAAAAATTTGTGGTGAAAAATACTTTGACTAAAAATAATCTTAGTATCCTACGTACCCACAGGCTCACAGCATATGCTTGGTGAATTTGTGACGGAACAATGTATTGTGACTAATTATTCCCTATTTATTTCACATTTTTTAGTGAGCTGAAAGCTGATCATGCATCTACACTCTTGAACAGCCAAGTGTATGCTCTGCACTTTCTAAAGATCCCCACAATATGGGATAATTCATGGCCAGCCTGAAATAAATGAGAAACGTACATGGGTCAGATACTCAGATCTAATGTGTATGGTTGATGTACTGACAAAATATATCAAAAAGAAATCACATCATGCCATTAAAGCATACGCAAGCGAACTATTTTGTTGGATGTGTTGATATGAGTCTTTAATTTCTAGGTTAAGGTTGGATGGATATGGACGATGTGAATAGGGAAAGGATATCACGATAATTTCAAAACTAAAACACGATAATTCGTGCAATTTTAACGGATTGACTAACAGAAGTTACAAAAAAATGGCACAGCGTGCAGTTTCCAAAAGTACAGAGGTACCGTGTGCATAAAGTTGAGATGTAGGGGTATCACGTGCAAACCCCCAAAGTACAGGGGTACCACGTGCATTTTCCGAATTATTATTATGTAATTTGATGTATCAACTATAAATAAAACAATCTTTCAGATAGTAAAAGAAAATTTGGCAATCATCGCTACATCAGGTGTGAAATCATTGACCAATAGATCATCTACGAATCAGAATAACGAGTTACAATTTATAAGTGCCCCCTAATAAAAATTGCGTCGAGAATTGCCCAAATCAACAAATAATTTAGTAAATAAAAAGATAAGATAAAATTGGGCATACCATCGTCTAATTGACCGGTGATGGCCGTGTAATGAGAGGGCGGTGGGTAAGGATGATTTAATTTGTACCTAGTTGATTACGAGCGAGAACATGCTAGATCAGTTTTAGTTGTTAGCTGGCAGTTATTCAGCTGTCTGGGGTACTGTACAACATAGCTCTCAGAGTTGTCATTGTTAATCCCATGAATGAATTATGTAACAATCGTTCTCCCTCATTCTGGGATCCTTTCTGAAAATTTTAGCTTAGCTTAATTCTCCGGAGTACAATTCAAAACACATTTGATTAATTTGAATTTCACTCTTAGCTCTACAGATTTCCTCTTTGGATTGCCCAGTTGAAATTACTTTCCGGGTTTAATCCCTTAAGCGCATTACACAATGGTGGGCGAAGAGAGATACGTTTGGACTATGAAGGCCGTAATTTATGCAAGAAATGGCGTATATGGTGCTTCAATTGAACCCAATGTGATTCATTTTCGAGTGTTTTACACTTTTACCCAAACAAAGAAATCGATCCACACCCTTACCTGTTGATATGAAGGGCAAAGTAACATCAGCACTATTTCTGAAGATGCAAATTAGAATACAGCTCCATTCTCAAGAGTAATAGCAACATGGGGCCATTCAAAAAAAAAAAAAAAAAAATATCAAACCTAGTAAAATGATTAAAACTACAAATACATGGGAGGGTCACAGTGACAGTTTCCTCAAGTGGGAAGGATGGCCAAAACGAAAGAAAAAGCATTTTTACAAACCCTACAGGTCTACAGCAGAGGATTGTTAGGATGCCCGCTTCAGCCTTCAAAAAGCAGTGATATCCTAAGCTGTGATGAGCGTGAGGAGCACTAATACAGCAACGATAAGGAACAGCATCTTCAGATAACTATCCTGTTGTCCTCGACCTGAGTGTCGATAATGGTGTGCATGAGAATACGTCCCATGAAACAATCCAGGATGAGCATATTGATGATATCCAGCTCCCGGCCCATACATAGATGCATCAGGATATCCATGCATGTTGAAGTTGAACAATGAAGGAATAAGGCCAATAAAAGAAGCGGAAAGTGCAAAATTTGTAAACCTTGCACTAGCTACAGGAGGAATTCCACTCCAACCACCCACAAATCCAAAACCATGCTGGTGAAACGGATTGTTTTCAGGAGGTCGAGCAGTTTCCGGCCTTTGCCCAGCAGGACGATTTGGTATATCAACGCTTGGAATAGACATGGCCCTTGGATCCGTTGAGTTCTTCCCCCTACCATAAAGTGGGACTAACTTCTCCTCCTGAATAAGAGCTTTGCACACCGGACATTCTTGAGACTGAGAGTGAAAGTGAAGCCACTTGTAAAGACAGGGCCAGCAAAAAAGATGCCCACAGAGTGTAACAATTGGATCTTGTGCTAAGTCAAAGCAAATGTTACACTCAAAGTCACCAGCATCACCATTGCCACTGTTACTTGAGCAAGAGGGGTTCTCAAAGGGCATGCTGCTTGTAGATTCTCCATAGCCACTGCTGGCCATCACTATTCAGTGGCAGCAGTTCAGTGTTCCTATAGATAATGCTCAACTAATCAGCTTAAAGCCAACCAAAAATCCACTTCTGGAAACTAGGCACTAGACTTCTTCACTTCACAATGTCCCGGCTTCGTCAAAAGCAGGAGCATGCACCAAGTTCACAGCTACTAAGACTATGCGATTATGAAAAGACCACAAAACAGTTCATTTGGTTTATTCAATTCTAAGTATTAATCATCAATCACTACATTCTGTGAAGTCAAAAGAGTAAGGGTCTAAACATGGATGCATATCCACTCAATTACCACTGAAGTTCTCAACTTCAACTAAACTAAACTAAAATTGTGTTGTGTTTAACTAATTTGGACAATAAATTGTGTAAATGAACTCAACCAAAGGAAAGTTTCATAGGTGAGCAATCGACCATACGCCATTAGTCCCCTCTAAAGTTCAACTTATGGATGATCTATTTTCTAGATTAAAAAAAAAATAGCATACATCAGAACAACAGGTTAAGTTCTTAGGAAGTAAAAGTCATGATTCCGGCTCTCAAGCATAAACCGAATTATCAACTATAGAAAATGATATAATTATTGAAATGAATTACATGTGAAGAGGGGCCATATATAATGTCTAAATCTACACATAATAGAACAAAACATTGGTTTCTCTAGAGGCATTTGCATTCTACATTTCGCCCTTACTATGACACATTTAATAGGCATTACATGAGTCTAAACAAAGGGCAATAGCATTATTGTTGTTCAGCAAAGCTCATGATGTACTAGATACATAATGCAATCTACATAATTACCTTCAATGTATTAGTATCCATGATTCCACAAGAATATTGAGACAAATTAAAGATTTAGAAATAAGGTCAATCGTGGTTGTTCAAGATAAGCCTCTCGATCGATGAACATTAACAAAAACTGATGTACTTATTAGGCTCACAAGACTGCTTGCACATTAACATTGTCCAGCAAATGAACTAAATCCTCTCTTTTGTTTAATCCCCTCTTTTTCCCCATTCAATAAGAAATGACCAGTTTATTTGGATAACAACGGAGGGAAGGAAAGGGGGCGAGTGATGTTCATATTCCCTACAAACCTCTTCAAAGGGAGAGATTTTATATTTCCTTTCCTTCCTCAAAGCAAGTGGGACACTTCATTACCACTCATCAATACCCCTCAAAGCAAGCGAAACAAAAGGAAAAAGTTTCTCTTCACCGGCCAAGCAACCCACCAGAGAGATTCATAATAATACATGCAAGACACCATTTCCTATTTAATGACGCAGATTAGATTGATCAAAACATAACACAAGAAAAATGGGTAAGAGTAACCAATCGCGGAGATTCTTACTAACCAGTAACCTCACCCTCGTAGTTATTATCGTTTAATTTAGCTCGTTAATCACAAACGGTAACCGACTTAGTGCATTGCATTCAGTTTAGCATTCATCTATGAATGTGCGGTAAGTTGTACCTTTCTAGTCTAGGGTCCCTGGCTTCTGGTTAAACGATACAATTCACAATGTATACTTTCGACAGTGATATAAATAACACTCTGAAATAAGATTTTTTCTCTGAACGGAGGCTCTGATACCATCTTAAAGAGCCAACTCTAACCAAAAGTCTAGACTCATGGTTGCCGCCCAATAATTGGTTTTATATCTTAACATTTCAGTAAGAATTTAATCATCACAGAGTTCTGAAAGCATTAGAATATGATCTGACTCAAACAGTTAGCATTAGAATTACCACAAAATTACAAAATCAGGTAACAATATGATCAGTTCAAAAGCATTCAGATTCCAGATACTACATCAACCCAGCACATCATACCCGAAACAGAGCAATAAATTTACAGGCAATGGCAATCAAAATAAATCATGACCAATCAAAGGAAAAAAAGGGAAATTATAATTGAAATTGGAAGTAATAAATTATTAAAAAAAAAAAAAGAGGAGAGAGAGAAGATACCGGTGGATCTGCAGAGGTAGTTGAAGTCAAATGTCAAAGCATGGAAGAGAATTTAGAAGGAGAAAAACCCAAATCAAAGGAGAGGAAGAGATGTACTGAGAAGTTTCAGTGATTTGGATTTTTATTTGTTCTTATTATTACATAGCAACATTGACTAGACTTACAGGAAGACGTGTCGGTTGTGTTTTGTGAAAAGGTCGTTTTTGATGTTCGGTTCCTCACTTGGGAGTTTGGAACTTGGAATTTACTGGTCCGAAATGGACGAACCAGAACCGGGACAGGAATCGGCGATAAAACTTTTAGCGTAATTGATAATAGACACGGAAAGTATAGTAAATGTACATTTTAAAGAAGACAACTTTTCGAATCTAGATCACTATATGGAGGGATTTATTTATTTATTTATTTATTTTTTTTTTTTTTTTTTTTTTATGGATTGAGATTTATATAGAGTTAAATAGTAGCTCTACCAAGTACCATGTACAATAATTCTACCAATTTAGTCTTTTTTCCTAAAGATAGTATGAAAATGGATCCTTTAAACTAGAATAACTTTACCCGTCGTGAAAAGATTGGTAGGAAAGCACCAAATCTTATAGATGAGATCTTCCTCTTCTTTCTTCTTTTTGAGATCGAAACAGGGATATTGTCGTACAAGCATTATATCAAGGTCTGTAAAGAAGATAACTCTCATCTAGAAATTGCGTACAAGGAAATACTCCTCCTTTTTCGAGGTCGCTAACCTAGTAATATTGCCCTCAGGGCATAAGAAATTATCAAACTTGGTAATCAAACATTATCGATTACAACATGTGCGATACAGACTTTGCAACCATCGAATACAAATTCTACCTTTAAGGGCTTGCTTGAAATGGGAGGAATTATTAGGAGTGTAATATGGGCTAAAACAATGGAAAATTATAGAAATTGGGGTGGAGGGAAGAAATAAGGGCTGGAGCTCCCCTTTTTTTTTTTTTTTTTTTTCCATCCACCACTACATTCTCTCATATCCCCATTGTTTTCGCCCCTATTATTCCCTAATAATCCTTCCAGTCCGAGCAAGCCCTAATTCTATTTCATCCATATGAGTGCTCGAAACTTTACTAATTCTCCAATGTGGGACAAAATTCCCCTCACTTGGACATACTCCAACAGATTTTGACATTTTGTACATCCTACTCGAGCTATTCATATGCATTGTTTACGCCTTCCTGTTTAAGCAATTTCTTCCAACTTTTCACGTCTTGTTGTGATCATGTTTAATGTCTCGAAACTCATCTGTCTTCAAAATAACACTTATTCTCCCTGCTAAAATTGTGTCAAAACCAGATGTAAAAGCTCATATAGAAAGAGGGAGTTGGAACATATGACCATGGTTTTCAGGCGACAGATACTCAAAGTACACTAGTGTCGTCTGCCAAATCACAACCCAATGGTGGCAAATAGATACTGGACAGAAATTTTCATAGCAATTCACATTTGATTTGTCAAGCTACCTACATTTCTTGGATTTCTCTCTACATAGCACTGTATCGACAAGCTCAAACAATGGCATAGGCCGAAATCTAAAATGAGTAGCAAGAGCAAGATATGCACAACTAACGGCTATGTAGAATCTTACCCACAAGGAAAAAATGGCTAGATATATAAAGACACCCGTTATAGCCAGGACCATTGCACAATTTATCAAACACTTTACTGTAGACATTTGCGGTTCAGTTCCCTGATTGGGAAAATGGCTATGGCTGTTGAAGTCTGTAAGCATTTTATCCTTGCGCTGAAATGCGTCCACCAACCAAGCTGCCGTCTCATCTTCAGATATTGGCATCTTCTTTATTGAAATACGCTGAATATGAATGTGAACTTCTGAGGGATCTACTCCAAATACATTGTCCAGCAGAGTGGGACAATTATTCTTGTACGCAATAGTCACATCATAAACTGCAGGCGCATAGCTAATCAGAAGCTGAAAAACTATGGTGAAAAGGTAGCTTATTTTCTGAAATCGTTTCAACCAAGAATATAGAAAGCTTTGCCACATCAGAATAAGATGCCAATGACACACTGAACAATTTCAAATATAAACTAAACTGAATAAACAACTACCATGTCTACCAAAACACTGGTAAAAACATCTCTAACATATACGACACTCCGGGGTAACAGGAATACTGGAATAGTGAAGTACTCTGGAGTTCGGACCAACAAAGCCTAAGATAGATGCTTCATATGACACATATTAGGATCAGCTATGAGCACAAAGTAAGAAGAAATAATAGTGCGGAATCTATGTGGTTGAAACATACACAATAGAATGATTTAGGAGTTTTCTTTGTCCTGTCCAGGGTTCCAAGTTTACAATAGTACACTTTGCTTGTCTCAAATTCTCCAATTTACACAACATTTTAATAACATAAGAGTTAATGGAGTAATATAGCTTTAGCAAAACAGCAGCACCTACGGACCTCCGCCTTGATTGGTATTGCCGTATTGGGCTAAAATTTTTACAAATACTTAATGAAGGTAAACTATTTTTTGCTATTAACAACATCCATAGAACCCTTCATAACATTTTAGGGACAATGGACATCTAATCCCTCCACTTTGGAAAGATGAACAATGGGAAGCAGAAAATACACGTAGACAGCCCAGTTTTGATATTATATATTAATGTACGTTAAGTGCAATTAGATGAAACCTCTATGGGTCTTGCTTGTGACCTAGTTCAGGCTAACCCTAACTTGTACATTGACCCATATAGAATACTAATTCGATGTGAATCCCAATCAGAGTCTCAGTTCATTTACCATTAAGTTTGAGTTCATCATAATTTTATACAATCTCAACAATGGCATTTTACCGAATGATCTAGTTACAAATAAAGAGCAGCCAAAAATGAGATTTAGAAGAAGAACCTGCATCCAGGGAGCTCCTGAGTGTGTCCAGACAAGCAGAAAATCCCTTCGTTTTAGGAAGTAAAACATGATTCAACACAGGAAACCCATTCTCAGCAGCAAACTTCTGACTTCTTTTACATTTCTGTTCACTGCCACAGAAATTTTACCTTCAGTAATTGACTTATATCACCCATACACCAAAAATAACAACTAGCAGACTACAACGTTCAATGCCTATAATATTTGGCCTTAGAAATAATTGCATGAGTTAATTCATTTATATGCTAAGAATGTTAGGACAGTGGCAAAAAAAAAAAAAAAAAAAAAAAAGAAAAAAGAAAAACAAATCGGTACACCCCTTATGATCTATCCTAATGATTTATCCAAATTCCAAAATGGCATCAGTTATCTCACTTTCAACAAATTGATGTATACACATGAGTTTAGTAGAAGAGGGAGCATGAAATATTACGTAAAATCTGTTCCTTCAGGAAAAAGGGCAAGCCATAATGGATCCTGGCGATCAGTATAAGTCAACAGCATTTGGTGCATGATGGGTTCATCTGACTCCCAATTCCTTTCAACAGGGATGAACTCAAAAATGTGAAAACCCCAACCAAAGATAGGAAGTTTCATTAAACTGTTTTTCAGAACGTATTTGATGTAACCCAGGCTTCCTTTCCTTAATGCCAAATTCCACAAGTACATCCAATCAACCTCGGTTCTGTGGTTGGCAATAAGCAAAACACGCTCACCTGCAGGGACACGCTCTCCCGAGAAGGTGACTTTTGTTTTATTTATCTTCTCAAACAGAAAGGGCCACAATGCCAACCAAAGACCAAAGAGAAGTGATGCACCTTTCCTGCTGTAATGGATACTGAAGAGCCGCAAGAACACTGCTACTGGAGGCACGAAGAGCACTAAAAACGTAAGAGCAGTTGATAGAAGTACCACTAGACATAATATGCCCCTTAAAATCCTAACAGGGGTCAAAGGACGATGCTTTAATTCATTGGCAGATCTAAGGGGCTTGCCAACTTCCATCTTGAATGGGTTGAACCGTCAAACTTAAACCCTCAGTGCAACTGTAGAAATCGAAGAGGTGCCACTGTTGGATGACATCACGGGCTATACAAGTGGTTCCAATCAAGACTAGGCACTTGCTATTGAGAATAGAAGAAAGCTATACGACAGTCAGATACTTGATTACTTGATGAGAAGAAAAGCAAAGATCACACCGGGCCTCTGAAATAGCTAGTGCGAGATAATGCTTACAGGAGAGCTCAAATCTGGAAGAAAAAAAAAAAAAAAAAAAAAAAAAAAAAAAAAAAGAAAAGGGAATGTCAAGTGACATAAAACTGAGGGAGCAGGAAAAAAATTGTCATGAATCATGATGCATCAGAAATCAAAAATTGAAGAAGAATTAACGACACATTTTCAGATGCTAACTGATACACACCTAACAAAATCAACATGCTCAAACGTCTCTTGGTTTATGAGGCACACTGAAAAAAACAAAAAGCTCAACTCTTTCAACAAGACATACAAGAACGTTGGAGGCTTATTCATTCCCGTTACATAGTAGACATAACTCCATCCTGCTTACTGTAGTATCTTCTAACTAAAATATATGTTTTCTGATTAGCTGGAATCAATTGGGATAATGAAACAATCTTCCCTGTGGCTGCTTTCTCTAAGTGAAAAGACATGAAACACGTTTTACGTACTCTCTCTATTGCAACTCTGGTAGAATCAAAACTATATGTTTTAACACAAACAAGAGAACAATTTTATATAAGAAAGGGACATACTCTAATTCCTGATACTTCATTATGAACGATTCATCATAAACACCAAACTTCACTGTAGTCTCCCAAACTAGTTTTTCTAGTGGATGACAGAAAAAGTGGCAGGATGCTGAAAACGTATAAAGCAAAATTGTGAGTGAGGCCATCTCATTTAAGGACCTGGGATGATTTAATAAAGTTCAACCTAAAACCTCACCCTAAAACGTCGACTACTCATACGTGTAGAACTGATACTGTTTTATCAAAGGCGTCCTACTGCCCAATTCTCCTTCATTATATCCACGTCATTGTCGTTGCCAACTAGGATAACCAGTGGAATCTACCAAACAATTAAATTTGTTTCTCCTCAAAGGTATACGATTGATAAACAAAAGTATACGAAAAAGGACATTCCTTCATTGAAAGCGTCAGCTATCTTAAAATTAAAGCAGATGGAATGCGTCTATAACTCTATACGAATCTTCAAGTTTCTAAACATGGAAATCCTTGAAAATATAGGAAGTACTCCACCCTCTAATTACTACTACTACGGAGTACTATAAGAAGAAATGTATATAACACTATTCCTAGAATACTGTATCCACATGCAGTAATACTCCTCTTACTCTCATCATTCAATAAAACTCGAAAAAGTTTCGCCATCGATACAATTTTGTACACAATCAATCAACCGTATATATTACACCAAATCACTGCTGTCTATACTCTATACGATCTCACCTTAAAACCCATTTCCTAGAATTAAACAAACATCATTTTTCTTAAACAAAATATTTCAATCAAACAGTATTTCCACCAAAAACTGCAGATCAATTATACAACCACGCACCAAATTACGAGTATTCAACATACCATTAAACGTATAGATTTCAGGCCAAAAACAAAACAAAATCGAAGATTTCACATCACATAAAACTTACATAGAATTCTGCAACATTTCACATGAAGGGAAAGCAACATAAAAAAAATTAAACATTTACCTATCTGATGGAAGTCTTGTTCATAATAATTGAAGTAAAATACTTTAAATTAATAGAATAATATTGATCGCATGAAGCTAAAATATGAGTTTTAAAAAAATAATTTCAATAATTTAAAAACAAATAATGGAAGAGAATGAAAAAGAAAAGACTAGTCACCTGGTGTTTAAAGGCTTATCTAACGCACCGCTTGATCTTGAATTACAGCCTTAGCATTTAACCTCTGCTTCTTCTCATGTCTCGCTTTCGTTTTCTCTCTCCTTTTTTTATTTTTCTCATTTCATAGTCATCGGAATATACGGACATTATAAAGTATTTTTATGCCAAGGGAGAGTGAAACGGCATCGTTTTTTAAAATGGATGAATCTGGCGGATTTTTTTTAGTATTATTTAGAATTGGAAGAGAGATCGGATCTTGTTTCAGTGGTCCGTTCAGTCAAGCTCAAGCAGTTGTGTCTTGTGGGCTCCACCTTTCAAGTTTTCATCTACCAAATCTAAAGTTGGTTGAAGGGTATGATTGTTGTTCGGTAGGAGTATAGGCCGAATCAATACACTTCACTAACGTAGCTTATAAGGTACTCCACAATTAACTTATTTCAACCAAAATATCAATTATTAAATTGAGTGGTCGTTTGGTTGTCAAACAAAACTATGTGAATTTAAAGTCTCATTGAATTAAAAATCATGAGAATTGAGAACTCAGATTATATCCAATTTTTACATGAATTTATGTAGAAACTAAGGAATTCTGCCATTAAAAAGAACAAAGATGAAGCTGAGAGAAAATTGTTAAAATGAGAATTTTATTTCATCGAAAACTTAAAATGAATTTACAGAAGAATGAAAGTATTTTTTCTTGTTAAAATGTATAAGTCCTTCTGGTATTTTTTCTCTGATGTAATGGCAGTCCAATCTTATATGATTTGTCCTTTCATGGAAGACTGGATTAGCCGCAATGTATTGAGCAGACTTATTATCGCAATGTAATGCGATTGGTAAAGGAACTTGTACACAAAAATCTTTGAGCAAAGTTTCCAACCACACTATTTCTGCACTTGTCTGACTCATACTTCTATATTTTGCTTCTTCACTTGACTTGCTCACTGTGTTCTGCTTTTTCGTTTTCCATGAAATGAGGGAATTCCCTAGAAAAATACAGAAGCCAGTCAATGACTTCCCAGTGAAAGCATATGATCCCCAGTCTGCATCACAGTAAGCCCTCAATGCTAAGTCTGAATCCGCAGAATAGAATAGGCATGTGTTTATTGTGCCCTTCAAGTATCTGACAAGATACACTGCTGCTTGCAAATGTGGTAGTCGAGGTGTTTGCAGGAACTAACTGAGTTGTTGCACTTAGTAAGATATATCAGGTCTACAGAGATTGAGATAGAGAAGTTTGCCTACCAATCTTCTGTAAACCTTAGGATCTTTAAGCTCTTCACCATCCTCTGTGGAGAGTCTTAAACCAGTTGGCAAAGGGAATGTTGTTGGTTTACAGTTCTCCATATGATTTTGTTGCAATAGGTCCATAATATATTTCCTCTGATTAAGTGTAATACCGGCCTTGGATCCGCAGACTTCTACACCTAGTAAATACCTTATTTCACCCAAATCCTTGATTGTAAACTTCTTGTCCAATGAAGACTTGAGGAAATTAATGGCATTAATGTCATTGCCAGTCAATAATAGGTCATCTACATAGACCAGTACTGCAGTAAAGCTTCCATTTGCATACCCTTTAGTGAAAAGAGAATAGTCTGATTTAGATTGTGTATAGCCCTGTTCTCTCAGAAACTTAGACAATTCTACATTCCACTGTCTAGAAGCCTGTTTCAGGCCATATAATGATCTCTTTAGATGACATACTTCTCCAGGTTTGCCTTTCCCATACCCTTCAAGAATCTTCATGTACACCTCTTCATCTAGGAATCCATGTAAGAAGGCATTGTTGACATCTAGCTGATGCAAAACCCATCCTTTTGCAGCAGCAATTGCAATCAGTGATTGTACTGTGGTAAACTTTGCTACTGGGCTAAAAGTATGCTTGTAATCCTTGCCTTCTATCTGAGTGTAGCCCTTAGCAACTAACCTAGCTTTATGTCTTTCTACTGTACCATCTGCTCTAAATTTGATCTTATATACCCATTTAGCCCCTATAGCTTTCTTTCCTGGAGGAAGAGGTACTATATCCCAAGTATGAGTATTCTCTAATGCCTGCAGCTCTTTCTCCATTGCTTCCACCCACTTAGGATCTTTCTTAGCTTGTGCATAGGTAGAAGGTCCACTCTGTGCTAATACATTGTTGAGTGAGGCAGTATATTCATCAGTGTACTCAGTATAGTCTACTAGGGAACATAAAGAAGAAATACAATTGCTGGTAGCATCATCAGAATCTGGTATAATAGAGGGTGGCACTCTTGTGGTAATAAACTGCTGTAATCTGACAGATGGTTGTCTGTGCCTGGTAGATTTTCTAATATCACCATGTACAGGAAGTGGTTCAGGTAATATAGTGTCTTATGTTGAAGAATGATGCAAATCCATGTTGTCTGAGGTCTGATTATTTGTGGTGGTCATGGATGATGTATCAGAACCAGTTGGAGAAGTAATGGTCAAAAAATCATCAATGTCATCAAGATAAGTTGAGGAAGTATGAAGGATGTTTGCAGGGAGGCTGTGTTTGTCTGGTTGAGCTTTATAGGGAAAGACATTTTCTTTAAAAATCACATCTCTACTGGTAAAGAGTTGATGTCTGTCCAAATCTTACAATTTGTATCCCTTTTGCCTAAAGGGATAGCCAACAAAGATAGCTTTCCTGGCCCGAGGTTCCAATTTGTCACCAGTATTGACAGTAGCATAGCATAGGCATCCTATAACTCTGAGGTTGGTATAATCCACTGGCTTTCCAAATAAAACCTCAGATGGAACTTTCCATTCCAGTATAGAAGAGGGCATCATGTTAATGAGGTGAGTTGCAGCAAGTACCATTTCACCCCAAAACTTCTTAGGTAAGTTAGCTTGAGAGCCCTAGCAGTATCTAACAAATGTCTATGTTTGCGCTCAACTCGACCATTTTTCTGGGGTATTCCTGCTAAGCTAGTTTGATGTACAATGCCCTTTTCTAAAAAAATACTGTCGCAGACTTACTGAAGAATCTCTGTACCATTATTGGTGACATATGACAGAAAATTGGACATAATCTTGTTGACTTGTGTCTTGTCTTTGATTAGAGTAGTCCAGGTTACTCTTGAAAAATCATCAACAATGGTGAAAAAATATGGTTCACCAGTAATGGTTTTGATTTTATAAGGTCCCCAAAGATCGACATGAATAAGTTCAAAAGCATTATTAGCATGAGATGTACTAACTTGGAATGGAACTTTATGATGCTTTGCAAGCATACAAACATCACAATTCAGATCAGAAATTTTATTTAATTGTAGATCAGGTACATGTCTAAGTTTTGACAGAGAACTATGACCTAATCTTTGATGAAAAAGAAGAACATGCTCAGATTGATTACTGCTAGCATTACAAGAATGTTTATTTATACTACAGGATGCAAGTAATTGTCTATCATCAGGAGAGATATGATATACTCCTCCGTTTTTTATGCCAATTCCCACAATCTCTTTAGTGGAAGGGACCTGAAAGAGGCATTTATCAGCAGAAAAATCAGTTGACAAGTTTGAGTCTGCCAACAGTCTTCCAACAGAGAGAAGATTATGTCTGAATTCAGGAATGTACAGGACATTTTGCAAACAAATGTCTTTGTTCAGTTGTATATTACCAGCATGACTAACCAATTTAATTGATCCATCAGGAAGAGTCACTTTAATTGGTTTTATCAACTTGTACATACTTATAAAATGATCTTTAGCATAGGACCTGTGATCTGATGCTCCTGAGTCAACAATCCATGCATAATTATCACTGAAAGCATAACATACAATTGCACTGGAAGTAAGAGTCATACCTGCAACACTGAAATCAGGGGACTGATTGTTGCAGTCGACAGGTGATACTGTAACATGTGCTGCAGAAGGACCAGAATCATCCTTGGGATGCTGCATAGAGGTCACGAATTTGTGGAATAGAGCATTGAGCATGACAGGGTCAATATGTACAGCATTTTCTGCAGTTGGTGCAGGCTTTGATTGGCTTTGATTGAGCTGGTTACATTGATTCACAGGGCTGCTTTTGATCATAAAAACTCTGCCTGTGGTCATAAAATGGACTCTCTTCTTCCTCATCTTCTGAATTTTCTTCCACATTAGCTGCAAATCTTCTTCCTCCATATCCATTTCCTCTGCTGTTGTCCCTTGCTAGAGCTTTTCCTTTCCCTGGTGGTCCATTGAGCTTGTAACAGTAAGCCCTGGTGTGTCCCTCTCGACCACAGTGATAACAAATGAGTGGAGGCTTGTCATCAGTATTAAAATTGATCTTCTTGTTATAATCTCTTCCAAAACCTCCTCCATAATCAAAATTCCTACTACTAGCACGTGAATCTTGCCTTTGAAAACCTCTGAATCTCTGGCTTGCTGCCAGGGCGCTATTGTTAGAGTCAGTAGAAATGCCAGCTTCACCCCTGTGCTGTGTTTCATATTGCTGCACCTTAAAGAAGGCCACATTCATGGTTGGAAAGGGATCCAAAGCCAAGAGTTGGTCTCGAATAGTATCGAATTTGGTATCTAATCCCATGAGAAAGTCCAAGGTCTTATTTCTATTGTCTCTGTCTGAGATGCGCTTCAGAACAGTGCAGGAACAAGCAGACATAGCTCTACAGTCACAAGTTGGAAGGGGATCCAATGACTGCAGCTCAGCCTGTAGAGATTGCATGTGGCTATAATAATTTGCAACAGATTGATCTTCCTGTTGAGATGCCTGGCTTAAATCCCTGCGCAATCTGTAGATAAAAAGGAGCATTCGAGTCACTAAATCTCTCCTCTATCTCCTCCCACAGCTGCTTAGAAGAATCTACTTACAGAAAGCAATCAGAAATCCTACTCTCCTTTGCATTGTGAATCCAGGTCATGACTGTATAGTCTATTCTCAACTAATCTTGCAGTCTATCATCATCTTCTGCAGGTTTTGGTACAGTGCCAAGGACAAAACCAAACTTATTCCTTGCCATTAAGGCCATTTTCACTGATCTTGACCACTTCAGATAATGATTGCCATTAAACGCAGTGGAAACTAATCTAACATTGCTCAAATCATCACCAGGTAAGTAGTATGGATCACGATAAGCATTAACTAGAAGATTATTACTAGAACTCGAATCAATCGCCATTATTCCAAAGTCTGTAAAACTAGAAACTTCTCCAACACTCTACTAATCCAATTACTCCAATGAGATAACAAAACAGTCAATAAAAAACTTCACCAGACACTAATTCACCAAGAAACTTCTCCGAAAGATCTAATGGACTCAAAACCAACAGATGCTGTTGAAATGTCAATTCAACCAGCAAACTAATCCAGAAATTCTGAGAATCAAATGTGATCTTCGCATAGAAATCACAAAATCAGCTAAGTTTAGCTGAAAATGATGCAACAAGTTGTTGTCAAACTCCAAAATTTGTGAGCGAACACAAAAAACCTCCAAAATTCTGCAAATGTGCAGAGTACTCCACCAGAACAAAAGAAAAACCTGCAATTTTGCAGAAATCCATCGCAAGTTGTTCGCAAAGCTAACCGCAGAAAAATGTCTGAAATTTATGCTAGAAATAGCACAATTTCAACACAAAACTCAAAGAAAAAATCAGGAAACTTGTAGATGAAGTTTATGAGAAACAAACACAAGAAAGCCTGTAAATGTGTGATGATTACAGAACAAAATAGTTTAGAATCCGCAGGATCTTAACCTATTTTATCTTATACCATGTAGAAACTAAGGAATTCTGCCATTAAAACGTAAAGATGAAACTGAGAGAAAATTGTGAAAATGAGAATTTTATTTCATCGAAAACTTAAAATGAATTTACAGAAGAATGAAAGTATTTATACATCTAAATTAATTACTACTCCTCACAAACTTCTAACTATGTAAAATAGCTAACTTTGACTCTCTATAACAAACTTTGACTTTCTATCCTATGTGGCACTATGACTCTGTGCTCTTCCCTGATTGGCTGTTGCTGCTGCTGAGTCATCGGAGATGCTGAGTCAGCCCAGAGTTTAATCAATTGCTTAGTTCTGCCTGAAGCTTGATCAACTTGTTGTGTCCTTCAATAGTGAGAGTCGAGGCCATTATACCCTATCTCTACAATTTACATCCTATTTCCAACCAAACAATTTTGACAAAATTCCCATGGTGCTTTTATTGGAAGCGAAATTTCATGTGAATTCCAAATTTCCTTATTCAACCAAACGACCACTAAGTGTTGGTTGATTGCTTCGTATTGCGAACGGATTTTCAAAATAGTTTTCAAAAACAAAATGTTATACAAAATCGGTTGGGTAAAAACGTGTTGAACAAAATGGGGTGTGCGTCACCCGTTTTCAGGTTCGGGTGATAACCGCCATACACCCCAGAGGTTTTAGGCGCCTCAAACAGTGCCAAAAAACTCCAAGTCAAGATCGTTGACCACCTAAATCCGCTAAGGAGCTCGGCGGTTTCTATACAATAAAACCGGCACAGGGCATGACAGTTTCAATGTAAAACGCCAAAACAGCCACAACCTTGCCGTTTTTAAACCAAGACATGCGCCAATTTTAGCTTCAAAATTTTGGCTAAGTCTAAAGCCGTCATGGCCTGCAATTGTTTTAGAAGGTTAAAAACCACTGCACTCCTCGGCGGATTTACCTTTTTTGTATGTTTTCCGGTCTTATAGTGAAAACCGTCATGGCATGTGGCGGTTTTATATCAAAGAAACCCGCCGAGCTCTTTGGCGGTTTTAGATGGTTAACGTTATTGGCTTGAAGTTTTTTGGCACTGTTTGAGGCTTCTAAAACCGCTGGGGTGCATGGCGGTTTTCACCCGAACCTGAAAACGGGTGACGTGCACCCCATTATGTTTAACAGTTTTTTTAACACTATTTCGAAAAATCGTTCTCGTATTAGAGGGGAAACTAATTAAAGGGGACTTCGTCTTTTCTCATAGAGGTTACCCTAATTTTTCATAATACTTCCTAACAAGAAAACTACTCCCTCCATAAAGTATTATATGGCGTTTTTGTCATTTGTACACCAATTAATAAACTGTCGAAAGATTCTGAAACTGGTATTAATTGTTTATGGGGGATTAAAAGAGTAAATGAGAGAGAAGGCTAGAAATAGGGGAGACCCGACAGTGCGTGGAAATTTACTGAGCATTAAATGATGATTTAGGGGGATGTGAAAATGAATTAAAAATATCTTAAGAATTCAATTTCCATATGTGTGACCACTTTCAAAATTTGGTTTGTATTGATATGTATATGTTGTTAAATGATAAAATAAATTATATATTTCAATTTTGTATAATCTGTTTGTCAAACTTAGCAACCAAATTAAGGCCCCGTTTGATAGGACTGCATCTTTCTAAATTGTAGTGATTGATTTTGATCTGATCTAAATGATTTTGATCTGAATTGAATGATTCCAATTTGATTTGAATGACTCTGATCTGATCTGGTCTGATTGGGATTTATGATTTCTGAACTGAATACAATTTAACTGAATATATCAATTTAACATATTCTTTAATAGTTTTATAATTATAATAACAATAATAATTATTTATTATTATTATTATTATTATTATTATTATTATTATTATTATTATTATTATTATTATTATTATTATTATTATTATTATTATTATTATTATTATTATTATTATTATTATTATTATTATTATTATTATTATTATTATCATCATCATCATCATCATCATCATCATCATCATCACAAAGAATCAATAATAATTTACAAGAAAGTTGTTGGAAGCCGAGATACTATCTGAGACCCCACACATTTCGTTATGGTAAAACCAATCCTAGTAAATATCATTATGTCGAGCAAGAAGATGATACTCAACAAGAAGTTGGCACGGAGCTAAATGATATTGAGATTGATATAGAACATAAAAATTATATGTAATGGGATTATTAACTCTATGACAATCCACTAGATACTTCAATTCATTTACTTTTCTGATAGTAATTTATGATGATTTTTTAAAATAAAATTTCCTTGTTTAGTTTTATTTTTGTAACCTATAATCATTAAAAATAAAAGGATTAGTGTTAGGTTATTCAACAGCGCATACTGGTCCACGAGTACTTGGCATGCCTCCACCTTCCTCCAGGAGTGAAGTTTCTATTGAGTCATATCTGGGATTCGTTTAAAAATTAATCTCATTCGTAAAAAAGAAATTAATTGATAGAGTCAGATTCATACTTAATCTATCCCACTAGCACTAGCTCAACGTCATATCTCGAGGCTCATGCCAGGCTTCGTCAAATCCATAATAATGAATATGAGGCTAGTTTTTTTCACTAATATGAACTCCGGAAGTAAGCACTATGTTTGCTTATATAAAAAATTGATATTGCTGGACCAACCCCTGCTTTCTAATCCCCTCCCCGAGGGAACCATCGATATGGGAGAGGGTGTTAACTGCGAGGGCCTCGTTTTCCCTTGAAGGGTACTCGATCTTTATCCCCGCTCTTCTCGCTTATCTTAGCCTACTCTATCTCATTTGGTGATATTATTTTAAAAATAAATTATTTGACTGAACAGAACCAAATTTCAATCATCTGATCTGATCAGAACTGATCTGAATGATTCTGATATGATCTGATTTGAATAATTCTGGTCTGATCTGAATTGAATGATTCTGATCTGATTTGAATTCATCTGAGAATAAGTCCTATCAAACAGGGCTTCAGTCGAACATAAAACTGATTTTTTTTTTTAAATGCTACTTCTACCTTTGAAATGCTAATAAAATTAGTTTTTTCACAAATGCTCAAAAAAAGCTAAATGCTACTCCAACTGCTACTAAAAAATGTGTTGCCAAATATGTAAAGTAGCGTTTTGACTAGATCATCAAAATGCTAACTACCAGTGTACTACCAAACAAGGCTTAGGACTGAAATCGATAAAGTTATGATACTTTCATTGTGAACATGCCTTTGGGGTTTGTTCACGACACTTGTCTGGAATGTTGTTTGTTTAGGGCTGCAAACGAACTCAATGAGAAATGTCTATATATATATATATATATATATATATATATATATATATATATATATATATATATATATATATATATATATATATATATATATATATAATTTTGATGAAATCTCCTATGAGGTTGTATACTCCCTCCACTTTTTTGGTTCTTTATGTTTATACTTGAATATGTCAAGGATATTGATCCTCCATGATCTGCTCTCAATCACTGATTCGTTCATTCTACGTATATGGCAACTTGATATGCCTTTCCCCTTCCACTTTTCTATTGTAAGCAATGTAATATATGTTCCCTTGTTTAATAGCTTTAGTTTAGGGAGTCAGTTTTACTGTCAATATCTTGTACGTAGTATTTAAGCCTAAGTCAATGAATGAATAAATCAAGTTTGCCAATCATCTCTATATTTTACATGGTATCGGCCAATTCCTGATCCTCTCTCAATTTTTTTTCTATATCTTCCTATGCGTTTCCCGCACTCATGTCATGACTTCTACAAATCAGCCTTCCTCTGATTCTTGCAGGCCTACCGTAGTGCATATTACCACTCGTGTATGGGCACCGACATCCCGCTCTACTGGTCTTATTCCCACCCCCACCTCCGCTCACTCGCCCAAACACTTTCTGGGTCGTTGCCAAGTCCACACGGCTACAACCACCATGGTCTCCCCCTCTGCTTGGCTACTTGACAGTGGTGCATCCCACCACGTCACCAATAATCTCAAGATACTCTCACTTCATACTCCTTATACCGTTACGGAGGAACTCGTAATCGGTGATAGTTCGTCTCTTCCCATATCTCATATTGGTTCTTTTCATATATCTCTATCTGATAAATCTTACTCCGTGTCCAATGTTTTATATGTTCCCATGATTTCTCAAAACATTCTATCTATTTCACAATGTTGACGTGAGAATAATGTTGTTCTTTTGTGTGAAAGACCCCTCTACGGGGCTCATCCTCTTTCAGGGCCCCACTAAAGATGGGATTTACGAATGGTCTCCCCCCGCCCCTATTGTATTTTCACTAGCTAAAGCCTCTGTTCATGATTGGCATCATAGACTCAGTCATCCGTCTGTTACTATCATTAAGCAATTAAATACACAATTCTCTTTACGTATTTCTTGTATTCCACATTTATCATGTAGAGCCTGCCACATTAATAAAATTCATAAGATTCCTTTTTCCATGTCTACTCTTACATCAAATGCCCCTCTCGAATTAATTTTTTCTAACGTTTGGACATCCCCTGTTCTCTTCTATGATAGTCACAAATATTATGTCATGTTTGTTGATCATTATACTAAATACACCTGGTACTAACCCTTGCTCCTCAAATCTGATACTTATTCCACCTTTCAACGTTTTCGTGCTCTTGTCGAAAAATATTTCAATTGACCTATTTTACAACTTTATTCTGACAATGGTGGTGAGTATCTCAAACTCACCCCCAATCTCTCTATAAATGGTATATCTCACCTCACTTCTCCACCTCATACACCTCAACACAATGGCTACGCCGAGCGGCGTCATCGTCACATTGTAGAAACTGGCCTTACTTTGCTGTCCCACGCGAATATGCCACTCGACTACTGGTCTCTCGCCTTCACTATGGCGGTATATCTAATCAATCGTCTTCCCACTCCTACTCTAAATAATCTTTCCCCGTACTTCAAACTTTTCAACAAAACTCCTAACTACAATAAACTTCGAAGTTTTGGTTGTCTTTGCTACCCCTGGCTTCGTCCCTACACCACTCACAAACTTGAACCTCGCTCCAAACCTTGTATATTCGTTGGTTACTCCTCGACACAAAGTGCTTATCATTGTCTAGATCCCACCACCAACAAAATTTACACTTCACGTCACGTCAAATTTGAGGAAAATTCCTTCCCTTTTCCTCGTTTTCGCCAAACCTCTCACGCAACACCAAGTACTATCGATTTAGACGCTGATGCTTGGTGTGCGTTCCAAATTCCGATTTTGTCTCCCACGTTCCCTTCTCCGACCACTTCGTCTGCATCGGCATCTCCCTCCTCACCACCTAGGGCCTCCATCTCCATCTCCGCGTCTCCCCGTGTCCCCTCATTTGCCAAGTCTTCTTCTCCAACCTTTCCAAAATATCCCTCGCCTATCTCTTCTGATCCACTAACTCCCTCTGAAAGTTCATCCTCTTCCCTCGCCACTGCAAGCCCCTCTATTCCACTGGCATCTCATCCTCCTCCCCTTACCCGCACTATCACCACTCGACTTCTTAACAACATTCGAAAACCCAATCCAAAATATGCAAATCATGTATCCGTTACTGACTCTAGTGAACCTCGCACGATCACTATTGTAACAGCCCGATCCACCGTCCGTCGCAACACAGCCCAATAAGATGGGAAGTCACCTTTTAGGCCCGAATATCCTCTCGTGGGCTCTAAAAGGTGAAGGCCTTGTTGTTAGAATGATGGTAGGAATCTATTATAAACTGATCATATGAGCCTTAATTTCCCAATGTGGGACAAACCAGCTCCAGAAACCACTTTCTATATTCCGTAGTGTTACGACTATTGCTCTCAAACATCCCAAGTGGCGCCAAGCTATGCAAGACGAATATGATGCCTTGCTCCGCAATGGCACATGGACACTTGTTCCCTCCTCCACTGCTCAAAACATAGTCGGGTGCAAATGGGTATTCCGCACCAAATACAAATCTGATGGTTCCATTGAGCGTTTCAAAGCTCACTTTGTCGCCAAGGGCTTTCATCAACGTCCCGGGCTAGACTACTCCGACACCTTTAGTCCCGTGGTCAAACCCTCCACTCTTCGCCTTATTCTCTCTCTTGCCGTCTCTCAAGGTTGGCCTCTTCGCCAACTTGACATCAATAATGCGTTAAGGTATACTTACCGAGGATGTCTACATGTCTCAACCCCCGGGGTTTATTGACCCCTCCTTACCTACTCATGTGTGCAAGCTCAACAAAGCAATTTACAGCTTAAAACAAGCCCCTCGTGCATGGTACAATGAGCTCAAGACTTTTCTTGTCCAATTTGGTTTTCGTCCTACAATTTCAGATCCCTCCCTCTTTCTCTACACAAAAGACTCTCTCACCATTTATGTTCTTGTCTATGTTGACGACATAATTGTCACTGGACCGTCACCGTCTCACCTCTCCACCTCCATTACTACTCTTGCAAATCGTTTCTCTCTCAAAGATCTCGGTTCCCTCTCCTTACTCGTGCAGGGATGCTTGGTTCCAACCCTGTCAGCACTCTTATGCCCACTACCCCTCCTCTTACTCTTACTACTGGTCGGCCACTCTCCTCCCCTACTGAATACCGTGCCACTGTTGGTGCGTTACAATACCTTTCCCTCACAAGACCCGATGTTGCCTTCGCCGTAAACAAACTCTCTCAATTTATGCACGCTCCTACGAAAGACCATTTGGCCACTACTCATCTACTCTTCCTACAATTTATTGCGACAATTTCAGTGCTACCCATTATTCGGCAAATCCTGTATTTCACTCCCGCATGAAGCACCTTGCTCTTGATTTTCACTTTGTCCGGGAACGTGTCACCGATGGCTCCTTACGTGTTACTCATATTTCCGGCGATGACCAGCTGGCCGATGCACTCACGAAACCACTGCCCAAACAGCACCTAGCTACATTACTCTCCAAGATTGGCCTTCTCCCGAGATCGTCCGTCTTGCAGGGGCATGTTAAGGATATTAATCCTCCGTGATTTGCTCTCAATCACTGATTCGTTCATACTATGTATATAGCAACTTGATATGCCTTTCCCCTTCTACTTTTCTATTGTAAGCAATGTAATATATGTTTCCTTGTTTAATAGCTTTAGTTTAGGGACTCAGTTTTATCGTCAATATTATCTTGTACGTAGTATTTAAGCCTAAGTCAATGAATGAATAAATCAAGTTTGCCAATCATCTCTATACTTTATAGAATATGTGAGAGAATTTCAAATCAAAGGTAAAGAACCAAAAGAAATGGAGGGAGTATTTGAATGTTTGATTTGGTTAAAAATTGATGAAGATGTGATATGGGTTATATGAGACTAGTTCTTGGGCTTTGTATGTACTGCCACCGATGTATCAAAACCTATTTAAGATCCACTTCTTATTGATGAGACCCTAAGTTCTCGGTAAAAACCTTCATTATGTAGTACACTTATCATGCATATAAGATGACATTAAATTCAAACTAGGCAAGTTTAACGAAAAAAGCCAGCGTTTGCCCTATCTAATACTTTTAAAAAAAACCAACTTTTTCTTTTTAACAAAAATATCCCGCCCTTTGCACTTATGTTACAATTATATCCTAACGCTCGCCAGAATCAGAATCAGAATCTTCGCCACGGCGCCACCCGTAGTTATGTTTTTTTTTTTTTGTTTGTTGATTGTATCTATTTGTTTTCTGGGTAATGGGTTGAACAAAAATTATTAGAAAAGTAAAGATATCCTCAGGTTAATTGAATCTAGCTTAATGGTATGTTGTATATTCCGGATGCGTGCTATTGTTCTTGTATGCTGACTTTCCTGCTCGTTAATTCGATTTATTTTTTGAAATGGGATTCAAAAAATAAATATTAAACAAAATGGGTTGGATTGAAAAATGTTCAATCTTATGGGGTGCACGTCACCCCATTTAGGTTCAGGACAAAACCGCCTGTGCCACTGGCGGTTTTAAGTGTTTTGAACAGTTGTACAACGATCTTGGGCAATTTTGAAACCGCCATGGGGGGTGTCGGTTTCTTCACAGATATGAGGATATGAAGACTTTTGGCAAGGGTGAAACCGCCCTGGGGGTGGCGTGAATCTGTGAAGAAACCGCCATGGAGGGTGGCGGTTTCTGTCAGGGAAAAACCGCCATGGCGGTTTTACCTTTTTTTTTGTTTTTTTTTTTTGTTTTTTTTTTTTGTTTTTTTTTTTTTTTAAGGTTATTTTCCCTCCTTTCCCTTTTACCTGCAACTCAAACAACCCAAACCAAAATGGCACGACCACAATCGTTCAATAACCCCAATAACAACCCAAGATGAGAACTCGAATGGCATGTCATCTTATTTCATAACTTAAATCGTCTTTTACATACTTAAAAGAGTCGAATACAACATAAACTTGACAAATTGTTCCCATACATTACAAACTACTATATTAATAGCTAATCTTCGTTAGGCGGCGACGACGTGTAGCTCGACGTTGGCTTGAGGAAGCGGGTTGGCTTGAGGAAGAACCCGGAGTGTTGCCTTCCATAATTGGTGTCAAAGGAGAACCACCTCTACGTCGACGCATATATTGTATAAAAGGAGAATGATCCTCCAAACTTGCACTTGGTTGTTCTTGGGATTGTTGGATATGATGTGAAAATCCCACCTTCTCGAGACATTCGGAGCAATGTTTGCGAATGTCGGTTAAAGTTTGGACAAAATTGACACTAGATGCGTCATTTAGTGCAGCTTGAAGGTCATGCTCACACCTCATGTGTAGAGTTGCAAAACCTTGGGTCTACAACCACAAAAATAAAAAAATTGCACTAATTATTTCCTAAACATGCTTACTATTCAATAAAAGTGAAATAATGATAAATCATACTTACAAGCAATTGAATTGAGGGAGATGAAGGATGGTAGGAAACCGGGCCACCATGCGATTGTTTAACAGCTCCAATGATACGGCGAGTATGGTTTCGATACCAAATTATGTACGGATCATTGTAATGCATCGTGCCATCATCTACATCGGTAGTCGCCACCACCCTCTCTCGATGCCTACGCCATAAATCGATATAGACATTGTGGATTTCACTCCAACTTATCTTACGATTTCCTCTCCTATCCAATTTATAAAGAGTCTCCGAAGTATCACAATCCACCGGGATTGTTTGCTTCAAACCAAATTGGCGTACTACCCGATCCGGACAATGCCACTCTACAATATCGAAGCAGACCATAGGAGCGAAAACACACCAATCTTGTTCATCCTTAGAACAAGTCGAAGAGAGAGCTGAGATGACATCCGCTGTATAAGGCTGCCAAATGAACTAAAATAAAACAAATAAATAAGTGAATTACCAAATTATTTTCATGCTTAAAAAGTCACAAAACAATGTGGATAAGTAAACTTACTTGATCATGAGTCATACAATCGAATGCATCTCTATAAGCGGTAAGAGAGAAAATCTCATCGGCTCTTCGTCGATCGATCATAAGCTACTTACGTCCTAATGCATCTTTCCCATAGATATGTTGTGACCCAAATGGACTAGCTATAATCTCATCCTCATCCTCATCCTCATCGGAATCCTCATCATATTCTAATGGTCCCAGGTTCATAGGACGTCCTATAGCAATACGTTCCCAAGACCACAACTGGAGAAGAATAAGAGGTCCGGCTATCTCTAATGCACCCTTACAACATGCTCGACACAAGTTACGATACAATGTTGCAAGTACCGCACTTCCCCACGAGTAATCATCCAATCTACTAACATCACTTAACAATGGCAAATAGATTACTTGAACTACATCCCCACTTTTATCAGGAAATAGAACGGTACCAAACAAAATGAGCAGATACACTCTTATATAGCAATGAAATGTGGCATCGTCAACACCGTTGGGCAAATAATTAAAATGAGTCATCAACCAAAAAATTTTCAAAGAAGTTCCCTTCAAAATTTCCCCTAGTGCTTTTCCCAACAATTCAGTCACCAATCCCTTACAATCTTGATTGGTATAACCCGTCACAACTTTTCCATCTATCCTCAAACCTAACATAACTTGCACATCTTGCAAGGTGATAGTGGCTTCCCCAACGGTTAAGTGAAAAGTGTGGGTTTCTTGCCTCCATCGTTCTACCAATGCACTTATTAAATCCTGATCTAACTTAACACTAGCTACTCTATGCTCCCCATAAAACCGAATTTTCCTAATAAATAAAACTACCCGCTTACAAGGACGATATTCGCCATGCCATTTTATGCGAGTTCTACATCTAAGCGGACTCACCTCCTCTCCGTCCCAAATTGCTTGACTCATGTGTTTGTCTTGCAGTTTGAGAAGAGACGGGTCGATCGGTCCCGGATGAAGATCCGCTTCCATGAGAGCTACAAAAAGAAAAAGAAGAGAGTTAAAACATTATACAAAAAATATTAGGCGAAAATAAGTTGACAACAATATAAAGATCAACAAAAAATGTTACCCTCTTAAAGAACATGTTTTTTTTTTATGACCCGGTTGACGACATATGCCACATAATGATTTTGATGGTGGTTTTTCAACCATCTCATTACGCAATCGCTTTGAATGTGACTTATCCTTCGTACCCTTCTTCTTGGGTTCACGTTTCATATCCTTATTAGTAAGGATTTTAGAACCATCAAGAGGTGTCCAATAAGCTTCATCCGGAATAGGTCGAAATTTGGGTGTGTATGACCCCAAATACTCACCACTAGTGTAAAACATATCCACAAATGCATTTGTACTTAAACCCATTGAGCTACAAACGACAAGTACATGTGAACAAGGGTACATGTAAATTTCAAGTATTTTACAAGTGCATGTTTTAGTCACAACATTCACAGTATGCTTATGTTTCCCTTTTCCACTACCTCTATGCCCCGACCCAGTGGTCACTTGAAACAGTCCTCTATCAAATGTCACAACTGTAACACCCCCAAATTTCCATTCTTTTATTAAAAACATTTTATCGCGAACCAAAATACCAATTAAGGAAATTCAGAGGTGTCACTCCGCACTCAAGTCAAAGACCCGAATGCAAGGAGATTTCGAAAGCCAGAATATAAATGTCTAATGGTCTAAAATAATCTATTACAATCCAATAATTAAATTACAACAATCCAAAATCCGAAATATGAAATGGTCTAAGTATTATTAATGGTCTATAGCTTAAATTTAAGCTTTATTTGATTCAACTAATATCTAGTGAGTCGTCGTCCCCGCAATGCATCAAACACTCCAAACCTGTGGTGGATTTAAAACACAAAAACCACAGTTGAAAAAGTCAGTGAAAATGAGTAAGATAACACCTCAACATGTAGAAAACCAAAACCCTTACCTGAATTTTTAAAACGTTTTAATTTTATTTTCGAAAACCGCACTTAGCACGTTATCATATAAATCATTCATCGAGACAAATTACATCAGCAAAATAAAAATATCACAGAAGTTTCAACAAGCGTGTAACGTTTCATTAACATAATCCAAATCATTCTTTTACATCTTTAATGAGAAATCCATACCAAATTTATAAGTGGGATGAGCCGAATCTTTGCCAACTCATCCAAACCATACCATTATATACGTGGGTGAGCCGGTTCTTTGCTGACCCACCAAACCATACCATACAAGACTACTAGACCTTAATTGTGCACACCCCCTATTAAGTATTGCTAACCCAATAGAGTAGTACTAGAGCCAAACCCACTTAAAAACCGATACGGTGGGGCAATAAAGTGGAGTCGATGTGACTCAAACCAATAAAGTGGAGTCGATGCGATTCAAACCATTAATCATCGTGTATCCTCATACTTTATTTATTTATTTTGTTTATAATATCGATCATTCACACAAGCTTATATTCCAACAATCATACAACCATTCATAATTCAACCATATCAATATCAATTGCACACCCATTAATCATAATTCCAACAACATCTTTTAAATCATAAACCAGACAATATATTAATGCAATAATCCAATCCAATCAAATCAAACTATGAGAATCAAAGCAATAAATCGTTCTCCACCTAACATGATACGAGGTTTTCATCCAGCACAAACCACTTAGCATATAATTTTGAAAGGTTTCTACACGTTTAAGAAAGGTTGGGCATGCTAGCTTACCTTTTTAATGCACACAAGAACACGACAGTACAACGATCACTAATATTCTTCGTCTACGAACTCAGGGGCTATAATATTACAATGAAAAATCCCAAATAAATACTAATTTCATCCAATCATTCATCTAATACTTATGTTAATTCTATTCTATATGCAATGCCCATGATAATTTAATTCTAACCCAACAATTAACAATTAACCAACAGTTCTAATTCTAATTCAATAATTAGTATCTAATACTCAAATAACACTCAATTTATTTTAAAAATTCCCAAAGACTTACAATTACTTTTAAAACAGAATCTAATTCATATAAAAAAACTTTTAATTATTATAATTTATTTAGGATTTAATAATACAATTTATATTATATTTTAATTATGAAAAACATGGTTTAAATTACATAAAATTATATAAAAATGAATTAAATCAATCTAAATCCGAAAATCAGATTATAATTCACTAAATCATCATAATTTCGAGTTATTGATCATTAAAATTAATTTGGGCTAATTAACTAAATAAGAAACAATTAACCAAAATTTCCCCCAAATTGCAATTTCTATAAACTTGAACAAAACGCCAATTAAATCTCAAACTAAATTCAAGAAACCTAATTAACAGATTATAAACTTAATGAAGTCATAATTTACGAAACTAATTGAGCCTAATTCGAGCAATTAAACTAATTAACCCCAAATTCGTAATTAGTGAAAATCAACTCAAAACAATCATCAAAATAAGTTCTTTATGCATAAAACTAACCCAAATCGATTACCCACTAACTATAACATCTATTAGAATCAATTAAACCCAATTTAAGCCATAAAATGACTTGATAATCACGTTTTATTGACGAACCGAAAACAGGGGAGAGAGAAGGGTGTTACCCACGGCGCAAAAGAGGAAGAAAGTAGGCTAGGGCGGGGGTCGGCCGGCGACGTCTGGGCAGGAGGGAAAGGCAGGGGCAGCGAGCTGGGCAGGCGGCGGCTGGGTTCGGCGTTCGTGCGTGGGAAAAACAGAGGAAAGGGGAAATGGAGCTCTGTTTTTATAGGGGATGAGGAAGCTGGGGTTTTCCTTTTTTTGTTTTTTGCTGTTTTTTTTCCTTTTTCTTTATATTTTCTGATTTTTTTTTTTTTTTTTTTTTTTTTTTTTTTTTTTTTTTTTTTTTTTTTATGCTAGGTTAGGATGTGTTTGGTGTTTTGGCCAATGTAGAGTTGGTTCGGGTTGATGTTGGTCCATTATCTATGATTGACCCAATTTAGGAATAGAACCCAAATATAAATTTCGATTTAAGAAATCATTTCCTAACTCATTGTGGAAAACGACTCACGAATAATATTTAAAACTTTTTTTCATTTAGATAATCTAATTAATAAATCTAAAATATTAATATAAAATACTTTAAAATTCCGGATATTACATCCTCCCCCCTTTAAGAAATTGCTTTGTCCTCGAAGCGCAAAGTAACTTATACAACCACACAACACATATCAACTCATATTATGCAAATGTATGAATGCAATGCATGCTTTAAAGTAAATGAACGGAGTTAGTATCACATTCTTCCCCCCTTAAAAAGAGAGTTACGTCCTCGTAACTCTAGTTATACCTGATCAAAGAGGTGAGGGTATTTTTGTTTCATTTCATCCTCGGCTTCCCATGTAGCTTCTTCAGCTTGGTGGTTAGTCCACAACACTTTGACTAACTTGGTGACCTTGGTACGGGTATTCCTAGTTTTTGTGTCTAAGATTTTCACTGGATGTTCCTCATAGGTCAAAGATAGATCTAATTCAACTATTTCTGGTTCTAACACATGAGAAGGGTGTGAAATGTATTTCTTGAGTTGTGACACATGGAAAACATTATGAACCTTATGGAGGTCTGAAGGAAGATCTAATCTATAGGCCACCTTTCCAATTTTCTCTAAAATATCATAAGGACCAATGAACTTAGGACTTAGTCTCCCTTTCTGACCAAATCGCATAACCCCTTTTGTCGGTGAAACTTTAAAAAATGCTTTCTCTCCTATTTCGAATTCAATTGGTCGCCGTTTCTAATCTGCATATGACTTTCGACGATCTTGAGCTGATTTCATTCTTTCTTGTATCAACGAACTTGATTCATTGTATCTTCTATCATCTCTGGCCCTAGAACCACTGTCTCACTTATGTCGCTCCAACACAAGGGTGTCCTACATTTTCTACCATAAAGTGCTTCATATGGTGTCATCCCTATACTCGCGTGGTAGCTATTATTGTAGGAGAATTCAATTAAGGTAATCTATCAATCCACGATCCTTGGTAATCCATCGCACAAGCTCTCAACATATCCTCTAGTGTCTGAATCATGCGCTAAGTCTGACCGTCTATAGCTGGGTGAAAAGCAGTGGTGAAGTTCAATTTAGTTCCCAAAGCTTTCCGAAATTCTTTCCAAAAATGAGCTAAGTAGTTAGGATCTCTATCAGACACAATCATACTAGGTACGCCATGATATCTCACAACATTGTTGATATAAGCATGCGCCCTTTGTTCCATGTTCCAGGTGTCTTTCATAGGGATAAATCGAGCAGTCTTAGTCTGTCTATCTACAACCACCCAAATTTGATTCATACCATTCTTTGTAACTGGCAATGCTGTCACGAAATCCATGGATATTGAATCCCATTTCCAAGTAGGCACATCTAATGGTTGTACTAATCCTTCCATTCTTTTGTGTTCGAATTTTACCTTCTAACAAGTAAGACACCTAGAAACAAATTGTTCAACCTCATTCTTCATCCTTGGCCACCAAAAGAACTTCTTTAAATCCTTATACAACTTATCACCCCCAGGGTGAACTGAGTATGGAGTATTATGTGCTTCAGTCATCAATCTCTCTTTCACATCACTACATCTCTGAGGTACACACCATCTACCTTTGAATCTAATACTACCATCACCAAAAATCTGGAACTCATTAGTCAAACCACTCTCGATCTTCTTTCTGATTCTCTCCAACTTGACATCACCAGGTTGTCCTTGATGAATCTCATCAAATATATCCGAAGTGGCAGTCATACGAAACAATTGATTCTCCAAAACCCCATGTTCTACCACCTCTAGATTCATCTTCTGAAACTCCACGCACAACTCATTAGGAACTACCCACATAGAGTTCAAGGTATGACTCGATTTCCTACTCAAAGCATCAGCAACAATATTAGCCTTCCCTTCATGATACCGTATCTCCAAGTCGTAATCCATAATGAGTTCTAGCCATCTCCTTTGTCTTATGTTCAGTTCTTTCTGTGTGAAGATATACTTAAGGCTTTTGTGGTCAGTGAAGATCTTACAAGTCGTGCCATATAAGTAATGTCTCCATATTTTCAAAGCAAATACAACAACAGCTAATTTCCAGTCATGGGTGGGATAGTTTTCCTTATGAGGTTTTAGTTGTCTAGACGCATAAGCAATAACTTTCCCATTCTGCATCAACACACAACCCAAACCCTTTTTCGATCCATCACTATACACCTCAAATCTCTCAGATTCTGACGGTAAGGTCAAGACATGTGCCGTAGTCAACAACTCTTTCAGCTTCTGAAATGCTTCCTCACAATGGTTATCCCACTCATACTTCATTGTCTTCTTCATTAAATTAGTCAAGGGTCTAGCAATGGTCGAGAAATCCTTCACAAACTTCCTATAGTAGCCAGCCAAACCTAAGAAACTCCGAATATCAGTAACTGTCTTAGGTGTAGGCCAATCTTTCACAGCTTCAATCTTTCCTGGATCAACAGAAATTCCTTCACTACTAATGACATGTCACAAGAAGGCTACCTTATTAATCCAAAACTCACACTTAGACAGTTTCGCATATAATTTGTGATCCCTCAAAGTTTGTAAAACTAGTATAAGATGTTTCTCATGTTCTTCCTTACCCTTCGAATATACCAAAATGTCATCAATGAAAACTACGACAAAACGATCAAGGTAAGTTCTAAATATCCTATTCATCACTTCCATGAATAAAGCAGGAGCATTAGTCAATCCAAATGGCATAACCGTGAACTCATAATGACCATAACGTGTCCTAAAAGCAGTTGTAGGGATATCTTGTTCAGCGATTCTAAGTTGATGGTACCCAGATCGCAAGTCAATCTTAGAAAAAGTGTCAACACCTCTTAACTGGTCAAACAAATCATCTATTCTAGGCAATGGATACTTGTTCTTAATGGTCACGTTATTCAGCTCTCGATAATCAATACACAACCTTAACCCACCATTTTTCTTCTTTACAAACAACACAGGGGCTCCCCATGGCGACACACTAGGTCTTATGTATCCCTTCTCTATCAACTCTTGTAACTGATCTTTCAATTCTTTTATCTCAGCTGGTGCCATTCTATATGGTGCTTTAGAGATTGGTGCAGTTCCTGACACTAAGTCAATTGTAAACTCTACTTCTCTATTAGGAGGCATTCCTGGTATTTCATCTGGAAACACATCTGGAAACTCATTTACTAGAGCAATTGCATCAAGTCCTTTTTCTTCCACACTCGTGTCCTGGATAAAACAGAGATAGGCTAGGTGGCCCTTCCTAATTTTGGTGAAAATGGACATGGCAGACACAATTTTGATAGCTGGTTTATGAACTACCCCCCTATAAGAAATTCTTTGCCCCTTGGGTCACTTCATAGTAACTTTTTGTTCAAAACAGTCAATCCTGGCCTTATACCTACCCTACCAATCCATTCTTAGGATAACATCTATATTTAGAAGATCAAATTGGATAAGTTCTGCAGGTAGTTTGGTTCCCATTATTTCTACATCTACTCCCTCAAAGATTTAATCACAAATAATAACCTTACCATATGGAACAGCTATAGGTGTAGATATTTGAGAACTAGGTTCTAGACATAACTTATGAACAAATGAAGATGAAATGAAAGAATAAGAGGCTCTAGAATCAAATAAGACAAAAGCAGAAGTATTATGGACTAGGAAAGTACCGGTCACCACATTGGTCGCATTATCAGCCTGAGCTCTATTCATGACAAAGATTTGACCTGGATTGCTTTGATTGTTCCCTCCTTGAGCATTAGTGTTGGCATTCCCAGCAGTGTTGTTACCATTGGCAGCTTGAGCATTGTTGTTATTACCTTGGAATCTAGCATTATTCCCTTGGTAGTTACCCCGGTTCTGGTTTTGGTCGTTGCTTTGGTAGTTGGGGCGAGAGTTGTTGTTGTAGGAATTTTGGTTGTTTTGGTAAGTAGGGCGGGAATTGTTGTTATACGAGTTTTGGGTGGAGTTCTGGTTTCCCCTATTGTTTCCCACATAGCCATTTCCCATTTGGTTTTGAGGTTTAGACCTACACTCAAAAGCTCCGTGTCCTCTTTTCCCACAGTTATTACAATTAATCAATCGTCCAGCACAATCAACTCCAGGGTGGTCTCCATTGCACAGCTTACAATAATAGTGACACTCAAGCTTCTTGTCCTGACCACGGTTTTGGAAATTATTTCCAATGTTGTTTAGGTTGAACCCTTGGTTACCCCCAAAGTTGTTTGGTTTCCCCCTCTTGTCATTCTCATGGTTGTGGTTCTTGCCAGTCTCATTTGTGTTGGATGGTTGGGGTTCAAACTTTCTCTTGTTGTTTCGGGTTTCTTCCCTAAGTTCATGTACTCTCCATCCATTGGCAGCTTTCCCATAAGCCTCATGCACATCAGCAAAGTTCATCATGACCATGGTTTCCTGGAGGCTGTAGTCAAGTCCCTCAATGAATCTAGAGATCTTTGAGGCATCATCTGGCAAAATAGTGGTTGCAAAACGAGAAAGTTCAAGAAATTTGGCATAGTAATCACTCACACTTCCCCGGTTTTGCTTTAGTGCTAGGAATTCAGAGAGTTTCCTTTGCCTAACATGCTCGGGGTAGAATCTCTGTCTTAGCGCATCCTTAAGGCTATCCCAATTGAAATTTGGTTGAGCTTGGAAGGCTGCTCTAGCGATTGACCACCAAATATCAGCTCCTCGTTTAAAGTAGAAGACAGCTCTATCTACCTTTTGGTTTGTTGGATAGTTAATGGTGTTGAAGATTTTCTCTATATCCCTTATCCAATTCTCAAGTTCAGTAGGATCATCACGCCCATAGTAAAACTCAGGTTTCCGTTGGGATATCTTCTTAGCCCAGTCAATCACAGGTGGTTCGTTATTGTTTTGCAGCAATTGGACCACAACAGCTGCAAACTAGTGAAATCCATCATTTTGTTGTTGTTGTTGGTTCATGTTTCTGTTAATTCTCCTTGTGTAGTAGCGATGAATGGGATGCATATAACCTACACAAACGAGTTATTTATGATTACATTTCTACCTTACTTAATAGTTCAAAAGTGTAATACAATTAGCACACAATGACACTTCAAGTAAATAATAAAAGAAGTGATATAAATCTCATTAATAATAAAGCTTAAAACATCCATAAATAATAAAGCATATAAATCATCGCTGCAGCGATGTCCAAACAATAGTCTAAGATGCTAACTATAGAGCATTTTTATTATAGTTATTATGCTAGTCACTAACCCCCACTACTAAGGTTAGGGTGGGAGGACACTATCTATGTTTTATTATGCTTCCTCTATAGTCGAGTCAACTACTTCTCCATCCTCTAGCCATTCCTTGTGTGCCTCGCTCTAGGAGTCTCGTAGCTAGAATCTCGGGAGTGACCAACCATCTACCTTGATGGGTATACTTCTCTACATTGGGTAATGCTTCTTTCTTGATAAGATCTCTATATTTACCCTTGAAATACGCCAATGGTGCTTTATTTGGTAGAGTCCTTAGTATAAACCTGGCTTGAGCAAGAGGGTGGAAATAGTAGTCATCCTTATATTTTCGCCCATAATAGTCACAATGATAAGCTACCCTTTGACAGTATGCCACAATCTCTTCATCATCTCCCATCCTAAGCCTCAATGGGTTGATGGCTTTAATTTCAGCTTTGGTTGGTGTCCTTATTAAACGAACCATCCTATAAAATGTACGCATTAACTTAGCATTTATCCCTAACGAAGCAATCCTGAGTACAATAATCGACATATAAATGAATTAACTTGAAATTCCTAACATTTGCAATCTTTACCAGTTCTAATGTGAATTATTCCAATCATCACAAGAGATTATAACATTCCCAGCTTAGTTGTAGCACATTAACCAACCATATACATAACATAGCATGCTTGTTTAATTCACAATTTCATAACGTGATCCATATCATTCCAAGCAATTAAGGTAACTTTTGACCTTCTAAAATTCTATCAATCTCATTCATTTCATTCCAATCATTTCAATTTTCTAATCATCACATTTATTTATCAAAACTCCACCACCATAAATCGAATTCAATCAAGAGTAATCATACATAAACTCACGTGCAAGAATTAATACAAGTAGTAAATTAAGAGGAATTGAGCACACATAAATAAGCAAACCCGTCCCCCATACGGCTTGGTTCATTTTAATTTCTATATTTTTTTTTTTGTTCATTCATTCATTTTATTTCCTAATCTTATTAATTCATTTTAAGTTTTGACCTAACTCTGGCTCTGATACCAACTGTAACACCCCCAAATTTCCTTTATTTTTTTAAAAATATTTTATCGCGAACCAAAATACCAATTAAGGAAATTCAGAGGTGTCACTCCGCACTCAAGTCAAAGACCCGAATGCAAGGAGATTTCGAAAGCCAGAATATCAATGTCTAATGGTCTAAAATAATCTATTACAATCCAATAATTAAATTACAACAATCTAAAATCCGAAATATGAAATACGAAATGGTCTAAGTATTATTAATGGTCTACAGCTTAAAGTTAAGTTTTATTTGATTCAACTAATGTCTAGTGAGTCGTTGTCCCCGCAATACATCAAACACTCCAAACCTGTGCTGGATTTAAAACACAAAAACCACAGTTGAAAAAGTTAGTGAAATTGAGTAAGCTAACACCTCAACATGTAGAAAACCAAAACCCTTACCTGAATTTTGAAAACGTTTTAATTTTATTTTCGAAAACCGCACTTAGCACGGTATCATATAAATCATTCATCGAGACAAATTACATCACCAAAATAGAAATATCACATAAGTTTCAACAAGCGTATAACGTTTCATTAACATAATCCAAATCATTCTTTTATATCTTTAATGACGAATCCATACCAAATTTATAAGCGGGATGAGCCGAATATTTGCCAACTCATCTAAACCATACCATTATATACGTGGGTGAGCCGGTTCTTTGCCGACCCACCAAACCATACCATACAAGACTACTAGACCGTAAGTGTGCACACCCCCTATTAAGTATTGCTAACCCAATAGATTAGTACTAAAGCCAAACCCACTTAAAAACCAATGCGGTGGGGCAATAAAGTTGTGTCGATGTGACTCAAACCAATAAAGGGGAGTCGATGCGACTCAAACCATTAATTATCGTGTATACTCATACTTTATGTTGGAGCCGAACGATGTCGAGCTCCAGGAGGGGGTCCTCAATCGTCTCATCCTTATACCTGCAAGGAGAAACTCCAAGCCCCGAGCCGTAGCGCGGGGCGGAGCCTCCGACGCCCAAGTCAGAAGTTGAGGCATAGAGAGAGAAAATGGTATATAGAGAGAGATTGAAACCTTTCTCCCCTTCTTCCTAGTGAAATGAAGGGGGGTATATATAGTGGTGGTAGAGGTCCTAGGAATAATCCAAGGGTACCCCTATCAATCTTGGCCCTCCATTATGCCTTAATCCGATGGTTGATATCTTTTTGACTTGATTGCATCACATAGGCCTTTATTAAGGTACACTGACCTAAGGGCTATGGGCCAATACCAAAATGGTACCAACAGAGCCCTCGGAGCCTGGTCGCGCCATTCCTTGTCGACAGGGGCGGACTCGTTTGTAGCGACTGGGGTACGATCCCTGGCCGCCCTTTGCCGAGGTGTACTCTGTGGACCTTGGTAAAGCCATGTGATGTAACGTACCCCTTTCGAGAATTTCACCCCTTTCGAGGCCTCAATCCCATGACTTGGGAGAACTCGAAAATTTCACCCCTGGAATGGGAGTGAGGGCTCGAACGATACATGGCTCGAAAAATTCGCCGTTTTCGAGTCCTCGATCCCATGATTAGGGAGAACTCAAAAATTTCACCCCTTGGAATGGGAGTGAGGGCTCGAACTATTAATGGTTCGAAATTTTCACCCCTTTCGAGTCCTCGATCCCTCGCCTGGGAGAGCTCGAAAATTTCGCCCCTTGGGCGTCGGGATTGATGGCTCGAACCGATAATGGCTCAAAAATTTCGCCCCTTTCGAGTCTTCGATCCCTCACCTAGGAGAGCTCGAAAATTTCGCCCTTTGGGCGGGGGAATTGATGGCTCGAACCGATAATGGCTCGAAACATTCGCCGTTTTCGACTCCTCGATCCCATGATTAGGGAAAGATCAAAAGTTTCACCCCTTTCGAGTCCTCAATCCCTTGCCTGGGAGAGCTCGAAAATTTCGCCATGAGGCGTGGGAGGTGAGGGCTCGAACCAATAATGGCTCGAACACTGTGAATGGCTCGATCATCATACGCCTTGTGTCTCCCTTGCCCGAGCGCCTACTCGAGGCATCTTGGCTTGAAGAATCATCACCCCCTCGCTGGGGGTAATGGTTCGCGGCTGGTGGGTGTTCCAATACTAGGGGTCGAATATCTCACCTCTATCCCCTCTCTGTGGGAGGGTTAGAAGGGGTTCCGCATTCCCTTGAACGGGAGTGCAGCTCATTAGGCACGGTCATTAGTCGACAATCTATCGAGTAACTATGCTTGGGGATGCCTCGGTTCTACCATGGGTGGTGGTATACTGGCGAGGGGTATTAGTAGTTTGATTCAGCAAACTAACTTTCTCTTATGCTTGGTCGAAGCCCGCCTCTTGGCGGATGCAATTCGAGGGGAGACCTCCCATCGGCCTCCCTTTTTCCAAGTCCAAGTTTAGGGAGCTATGGGATTTTATCCTTCGTAGGCGAATTCGTTCTTAGCTGAACTTTTTATTAGACGTGAGCCCTAGTTGGGAACGCGTGTCGCTACTAAGGTGGGGCAACTTCTAACCCGCTCCGGGTAATTGTTTTGTATAACAATACCTTCGACCTAAGTAGGGCAATTTAAGGACTCTTGTCCGCCAAAACGGCTCGAGTGACTCCCCATTTGGGTGATTGCACTCGGCTCACCTCTTACGAGGGATATAATATGTACTTTTGTATGCCTCGAGTAGCTCCCACTTTGGGGGGTTGTACTCGGCTCCTTTTTCGGGAGGATTCCAAAGTGCCGCCTTGATTTTGTGATGTTGTTGCTTTGTTCCTCAAATGCTTGTAATATGCTCTAATAAGAAGTAATACTTCTATGGGCGAGGTCGATGGCTGTACTTTGTAGGCCGAGGCAAACAAACACGCTCTATCCGAGCTCCTCACACCGAGTTGTGCTCATAGGCGAGGTCGATAGTCGAGTTCCTCAAGCCGAGCTACGCTCAAAAGGCGAGGTCGATAATCGAGCTCCTCAAGCCGAGCTACGCTCATAGGCGAGGTCAATAGTCGAGTTCCTCAAGCCGGAGGCTGCTAACCAAGCTCACACGACTAACCGTCACAAAAGTTTGCAAAATATACAGTAATTTCCACACATAGTCGAGTAAGCATTGAACATAAATAATCATGCATCAATTCATCTTGCCGCCACTCTCAAGTTGAGTCGAGTCAAAGCCAGTCTCCTCGAGAGTACGACTCCTGGAGTCCTTATATGGGCGCATAAACACTGAGTCAAACTGCTACTCAAGATCAAGGGTTAGCTCTAGTGTGCCGAGCAACCATTCGAGACCGACGGCCGGCTCTATCGAGCAGCCGCTCGAGGCCGAGGGTCGACTCAAGCATACTGAGCAACGACTTGAGGAGTTCGAAATCTTACAATGGATCCACCGCCATAGAGGGTTCCTACTTCGGGGGCAACGCATCAACCCAAAGGGACGCGTTCGCACACCGCAAATACGAGGCATTCATCATTGCTTCGAAATACCAGCCCAATGGTGCTCGTACCAATCACTCAACCTGTCGCCAAGCTTTAACGGCTAGCCATTGCCGCCGGTGAAGCTCTTTCTTTCCAGTGTGAAGGTACCGAAAGTCGTATAAGGGAGTGCTCGGAGGTCACTCTGACTAGTACTGTATAGATGTATGTTTGCTTTACTTTGATGACGTTGGCTCGACTGCTGGAATCGGCGGAGGGGAGAGGGACTTCCAGCCTCATCTTTAGCGATCTGTCGCTATAGGGCGGCGTCTCACGACCTTCCCTCGCTCTCCATCTTTCCGTCGTCGATCGGCTCCTCCTCGAATAGCTGGAACGACTCGTCCTCGTCGAGCCCCAGAGAGTCCTTTTCTCCCTTATGGGGAGCGGCCTCATTCGGGGCTCGAAGGTCCGGGCTCATGCGGCTCCCATGGCTCGCGGTGGCCCAATCGGCTCACGATGCGTCGCCTCTCATCTTCGGACCGCTAGAGCGGCTCGTCCTTCTCGAGCCCCAGTAAGTCGTCTTTTTCCTTATTGGGAGCGGCTTCATTTGGGGCTCGAAGGTCCGGGCTCCAGCGGCCCCCACGGCTCGCGGCGCTCCAATCGCCCCCCACGGCTCGTGGCGCTCCAATCGCGTCCCACGGCTTGTGGTACTCCAATCGCCTCCCAGGGCTCGTGGCGCTCCAATCGCCTCCCACGACTCGTGGCGCTCTAATCGCGACCCACGGCTCGTGGTGCTCCAATCGCGTCCCACTGCTCGTGGCGCTGCAATCGCCTCCCACGGCTTGTGGCGCTCCAATCGCCTCCCACGGCTTGTGGCGCTCCAATCCCGTCCCACGGCTCCTGGCGCTCCAATCACCTCCCACGGCTCGTGGCGCTTCAATCGCGTCCCACGGCTCATGGGGCTCCAATCGCCTCCCACGGCTCGTGGCGCTCCAATCGCGTCCCACGGCTCGTGGCGCTCCAATCGCCTCCCACGGCCCGTGGCGCTCTAATCGCGTCCCACGGCTCGTGGGGCTCCAATCGCGTCCCACGGCTCGTGGCGCTCCAATCGCCTCCCACGGCTCGTGGCGCTCCAATCGCGTCCCACAGCTCGTGGCGCTCCAATCGCCTCCCACGGCTCGTGGCGCTCTAATCGCTTCCCACGGCTCGTGGCGCTCTAATCGCGTCCCACGGCTCGTGGGGCTCCAATCGTGTCCCACGGCTCGTGGCGCTCCAATCGCCTCCCACGGCTCGTGGCGCTCCAATCGCATCCCACGGCTCGTGGGGCTCCAATCGCGTCCCACGGCTCGTGGCGCTCCAATCGCCTCCCAGGGCTCTTGGCGCTCCAATCGCGTCCCACGGCTCGTGGCGCTCCAATCGCCTCCCACGGCTCGTGGCGCTCCAATCGCCTCCCACGGCTCGGGGCGCTCCAATCGCGTCCCACGGCTCCTGGTGCTCCAATCGTCTCCCACGGCTCATGGCGCTTCAATCGCGTCCCACGGCTCATGGTGCTCCAATCGCCTCCCATGGCTCGTGGCGCTTCAATCGCGTCCCACGGCTCATGGTGCTCCAATCGCCTCCCGCGGCTCGTGGCGCTCCAATCGCTTCCCACGGCTCGTTAATCGATAAAATCGAGGGGAGGTGGTTTTTTGTGGTATTCAATGGGTACCACCACTCTTCCCCACAGACGGCGCCAATGTTGGAGCCGAACGATGTCGAGCTCCAGGAGGGGGTCCTCAATCGTCTCGTCCTTATACCTGCAAGGAGAAACTCCGAGCCCCGAGCCGTAACCCGGGGCGGAGCCTCCGACGCCCAAGTCAGAAGTTGAGTCATAGAGAGAGAAAATGGTATATAGAAAGAGATTGGAACCTTTCTCCCCTTCTTCCTAGTGAAATGAAGGGGGGTATATATAGTGGTGGTAGAGGTCCTAGGAATAATCCAAGGGTACCCCTATCAATCTTGGCCCTCCATTATGCCTTAATCCGATGGTTGATATCTTTTTGACTTGATTGCATCACATGGGCCTTTATTAAGGTACACTGACCTAAGGGCTATAGGCCAATACCAAAATGGTACCAACACTTTATTTATTTATTTTGTTTATAATATCGATCATTCACACAAGCTTATGTTCCAACAATCATACAACCATTCATAATTCAACCATATCAATATCAATTGCACACCCATTAATCATAATTCCAACAACATCTTTTGAATCATAAACCAGACATTATATCAATGCAATAATCCAATCCAATCAAATCAAAATATGAGAATCAAAGCAATAAACCGTTCTCCACCTAACATGATACTAGGTTTTCATCCAGCACACCAACCACTTAGCATATAATTTTGAATGGTTTCTACAAGTTTAAGAAAGATTGAGCATGCTAGCTTACCGTTTTAATGCACCCAAGAACACGACAGCACAACGATCACTAGTATTCTTCGTTTACGAACTCAGGGGCTACAATATTACAATAAAAAATCCCAAATAAATACTAATTTCATCCAATCATTCATCTAATACTTATGTTAATTCTATTCTATATACAATGCCCATGACAATTTAAATCTAACCCAACAATTAACAATTAACCAACAATTCTCATTCTAATTCAATAATTAGTTTCTAATACTCAAATAACACTCAATTTATTTTAAAAATTTCCAAAGACTTACAATTACTTTTAAAACAGAATCTAATTCATAAAAACAAACTTTTAATTATTATAATTTATTTAGGATTTATTAATAAAATTTATATTATGTTTTAATTATGAAAAACATGCTTTAAATTACATAAAATTATATAAAAACGAATTAAATCAATTTAAATCCGAAAATCAGATTATAATTCACTAAATCATCATAATTTCGAGTTATTGATCATTAAAATTAATTTGGGCTAATTAACTAATTAAGAAACAATTAACCAAATTTTCCCCCACATTGCAATTTCTACAAACTTGAACACAACCCCAATTAAATTTCAAACTAAATTCAAGAACCCTAATTAACATATTATAAACTTAATGAAGTCATAATTTACAAACCTAATTGAGCCTAATTCGAGCAATTAAACTAATTAACCCCAAATTCGTAATTAGTGAAAATCACCTCAAAACAATCATCAAAATCAATTCTTTATGCATAAAACTAACCCAAATCGATTACCCACTAACTATAACATCTATTAGAATCAATTAAACCCAATTTATAGCCATAAAATGACTTGACAATCACGTTTCATTGAAGAACCGAAAACAGGGGAGAGAGAAGAGCGTTACCCACGGCGCAAAAGAGGAATAAAGGAGGCTAGGGCGGTGGTCGCCCGGCGACGTCTGGGCAGGAGGGAAAGGCAGGGGCAGCGAGCTGGGCAGGCGGAGGCTGGGTTCGGCGTTCGTGCGTGGGAAAAACATGGGAAAGGGGAAGGGGAACTCTGTTTTTATAGGGGAGGGGGAAGCTCGGGTTTTCCTTTTTTTTGTTTTGCTGTTTTTTTTTTTTCCTTTTTTTTCCTTTTTCTTTTTATTTTCTGATTTCCTTTTTCTTTTTATGTTGGGTTAGGATGTGTTTGGTGTTTGGGCCAATGTAAAGTTGGTTCGAATAGATGTTGGTCCATTAGCTTTGATTGACCCAATTTAGGAATAAAACCCAAATAGAAATTCCGATTTTAAGAAAGCATTTCCTAACTCATTTTGGAAAACGACTCACGAATAATATTTAAAACTTTTTTTCATTTAGATAATCTAATTAATAAATCTAAAATATTAATATAAAATAGTTTAAATTTCCGAGATATTACAACAACGGTATGGTGTGCGGCCTTCTCAGAATTTACAGCAATGACATCCATTACTTTCTTACAATATGCATGTCCCTGTTCAAGCCTTTGTTTTGCCTTCTCACGCCGCTCCACAAAGTACACATTGACTCGATAAAATATCAATTTCACAAGTGCTACTATGGGTAAAAATCGGCCTCCTTTCAAAACTCCATTGAAACACTCTACCATATTGGTAGTCATTATACCATACCTGAACCCACCGTCATGATAATATGACCACTTCTCCATCTCCAAGCCATGTTTGGTCAAATAACGTCGTGTATCAAATTTATTTCACCCATTCGATTGAAACCACGATTAAACTTCTTCTTCTGATGTTGTGTGGCAGTCCAACCAAACAAGTTTTTCAAATCCCTACTTTTAAACTTTGTGTTGATGTTGGATGCCACATGACGCATGCAAAATCTATGGTAGGCATGAGGTTCAGTCATTTCGATGTGTTCATCATTCATAGCAGCTTTGATGCCATCATGTCTATCTGATATAACACAAAGACCTTTTCTATCCGTCACGAACCTCCTTAAACATGCCATAAACCAAGGCCAACTATTAGTATTTTCACTGTCAACAATACCGAAAGCAAGTGGGTAAAGTTGGTCGTTAGCATCAACTGCCATTGCAATAAGTAAAGTACCCTTATATTTCCCATATAAATGAGTGCCATACATCAATAGTTTTAAGAGGGCGACAATGGCTGAAACCTTGAATTGATGGTCCAAATGCCCAAAACACTCGAAAGAAAGTTTCCTCATTAGGTTTGCATGTTGGCGTATTCACAAAATGCACAACAGTTCCCGGGTTGGATTCTTTCATTGCTTGCAAGAAGTGAGGAAGCAAAGTGTAGGATTCATCCCAATCACCATACTCCCTCCGGTCCAGATTAAACTTCTCATCCTCTTTTTTAAGGTTTTGACTTTGTTTTTCTCATTTTCAAAATATTACGTTTTTTGTCAAGTGAATAATTATGGAGGCAAGATAAACATGTTGGTTATAACTAGCTTTTAAATTTATTTGCTAAATAAACTGTTAAGAATTATTTTTTAGCTTTCCTTTGGAAGTGTGCAAAAGGGAGCGAGAAGTTTAATCTGGACCGGAGGGAGTATAAATTTGCAATTGCCCTTTGTTTAGCATTCCACCCCTTCATATATGAGATAGTATAATTGAATTTATCTTTGATAAATTCAATGGGTTTTTTGCCAAACACCACCTTTTATGTTTCCAACTTTGACAAACACCACCTTTTAAGTTCAAAATTCCCAAACACCACCTTTTAAGACCCTCAAGTTTGACAGACACCACCAAAAAAAAAAAATTCCGGCCACTTCATCAATTGACTCCGGCGTTGACTGGTTATTTTTTTTATTTCCTATTTTCTTTTCCTTCTTTTAAGCCTAATCTTTGCACGCCTTCCCCCCCTTCCTCCTTCATTCTTTCACTCTAAGTTTCCCCCTTCCTCTTCCATTCTTCCTTCCCCTCCAAATAATAATATCTCATATCCCTGTCCTCTGCTTTAATGCATGCTCATCTACCAGCTTTAAAGCTTTGTACGTGCACCTTTGACGTGGATGACCAGAGCACTCCATCAATCTATTGTAATGAACAAGAGTCAGTTTGGCTTGCACATAAAATGGGAATGAAAAACAGAGATGTTTATTCCAAAACCTTGCCAAAATTTTCATTTCATTCTATCTCAAGGTTACAGTACATGTTACTCACATCGGTTTGATTCATACAACAATTTTTTTTTAAAGTCGATTCATACAACACTGAATGAAAATAGTAAGCAAGAAATACGATAATCATGTTACAAAAAAAAAAAAATACGATAATCATTGTCAAAGCTTCAAACAACACCATTTTTTCCCTTTCCTCAAATTTTCATTTTCAATCTCACTCGATTTCATCTTCAATTCATCAACTTCATTTGACAATCGCACAACCATGCTTGTTTCGATTCTCTTATTCTCATCAGCATTATTGTACCTGACATTTTATCCCCAAATTGATTGAAATCAACCCAATTAAAGATAACCTAATTGAAGTCGAAACCTTACCTGAGATTTTGTCAATGGATGTAGAGAAGGTAAGGATGAGAAAGAAATGCATGAAAATTAAGCAAGGGATGATAAGAGAGGGTAAGGAAGACGTAGAGTGAAAGAATGAAAGAGGAAGGGGGAAGGGGTGCGAAAATTGGGCTCAAAAGAAGGAAAAGGAAAGGGGAAATAAAAAAAATAACCAGTCAATGCCGGAGTCAATTGATGAAGTGGCCGGAATTTTTTTTTGGTGGTGTCTGTCAAACTTGAGGGTCTTAAAAGGTGGTGTATGAGAATTTTGAACTTAAAAGGTGGTGTTTGTCAAAGTTGGAAACATAAAAGGTGGTGTTTGGCAAAAAACCCAAATTCAATAAGAACTGGGACTTTAATGGACCAATCCTCGGCAACAAGGTTTTTAATAGCTTCACTAATGAAACCTCGTTTCAAATTCATATGGTCGCGTGGAATAACGTCACCAACACAGGTAGCTTCGTGAGGCCCAAGATAAGTGACTATGGTCAAGGCTTCTGAAAACTGTTCTTGTTTTTGTGATGCCCTAAGCCTCCAATTGCATGGGTTTGGATTCAGACACTTTGAAAGTTTGGTTACGTTGTACAGAGTACAAAGTTACATTTTCTATCCAAGCGCCTTATTTAGAAATCTTTGACCAACTATAAACTCCCTACCAACCTTAACTTCAACTTCATTGATCCATGTTTTCCAAGCATTCACATGTTGTTGATCAATTTCATGAATCGTATTGTAACAACCCTAAATTTTGACAACTTAAAAATGCGAATATAAAGGATTGTTATGCCGCCATTGACTATCAAGTCAACGACAAGGCTTATTAAAACAGACTTCTGAAAAGTAATAAAAAGTGTCAGCGGAAGACTTGTAGCTAAGATTACAATTCGAAATCAAATCAAATGAAACAAATTACAATCGTTCATAAAACCAAATGTCTGACGAATTTATTCTATTATCCCATGCCATGCAATCGACGTTCAAACAGACAATCAATCACCTTCAAGACCTGTCAACTGCGCCATTACAACAATGACACAGGCCCCAGAATAGGGTAGGGACAAACCCAAACAGAAAGAACGTCAGCTCAGGCTGAGTAAGTAGTTTAAGCAATAAGGAATGAAGAAAACAAAATAAAATGAGATACGCGCCTTAATGGCGCGTAGCTGTCAATCAAAGAAACGCAACCGCGCGAAGAAATAGAGAAACAAAGAGGCGCCGATCACGAGTCGTGCCCACCACTGAGGCCGAACTTTACGACCACGGTCACGTTATTTCTATGTTCATTATTTTGCTTTCGAGCATTCTTTTAGTAGTAAACGTGTAGGGCCTTCGACAGGTCCCTAGTATGGACAAGGGTCCTACCCCAAGCCATCCCACATCTAGAGTTAATGTAAAACTACCCTAAAGACTCGAGTGTGCACACCCCCCGCTAGAGGGCCGGTAGGACGAGTTCCCATCTAGGAGGAAGTCAATTAGGAGGTTGGTAGCTGATCTCCAACCTAGAATATGTACCCTGATCAGAGGTTGTAAACAAAACATGTCCATAGGACATGGTGACGGCGCAAAGTCCGTCACTCTAGATGAGGTCACAATATTTATTTCAATCCTTTATCTTTCGAGTATATTATTTTGTGCAAGCGCTTTTTCAATTTATAAACGGCCGTAGCCAGAAACAATATACAATAAGCTCAATGAAAGTGGGCAACATAGTTATGAAACAACATATGTATCATATAAACAATTGATTGTGAAGCGATAATGGTTAGAAAACCAATGAATCAATAGGAGATGATTAATGAAAGCTCAAGAGAGTGGGATTGAGAATCATGCTTAAACATTAGGATGATCAACGTTCTTACCTTCAATTCAGGAAAAGCTTAATAAATATCAAAAGTCCGTGAAGGGTACTTCCTTGAAACCACCACCTAGGTAAGCACCAAATAGAGATGGATTACTACAACTCCCAAGTAGACATACATACATAACCATACTATCTCATATCTCACAAACGCCATACTCCCATATCATAACAATTCCAACAAATCTTGGTCATACGATAACCAAATCAACTCCAATTCGCACCAAACTTATACCACAACTCCACAATCATACTAGTAATATTTTCCCATCATCTAAACATCAAAACATCGATAATAACACCCGAAATACCCGAAAATCAGATCTGGACAGAACCTAAACAATTCACACAAAGCATCATAAAACCTTCCCAATTTAATATAATACGCTACCCAATTCGTTATAAGTCACTCCTTTAAATTTCATGCGATTCCGATTACAATAACATCATCAAATAAACATAAACCCTAATTCTCAAACCCTAATTTATAAATTCATGATTTCATGTTCACAATCCCAAATAACAATAAGTAGAAACATCAAACTAACATCCTATATCCATATTCATGCTTTTAATTCCACAATCAACATGAAATAATAGAAACCCTAATTTTAATTCATAAAATGGGGCTTAGGGTTCTTACTACTCTTGATATAAAATCAAGAGGGGAGGAAAGATGATCAAGGCAGAGAGGTGGGGCGGCGGCGGTCCGACAGGGGGAAGGGTGGCGGCTCTTCTCCTCTTTCTTCTTCTTCTCTTCTCTTTCTTCTCTTCTCCTTTCTTTTCCTCTTCTCTGCGTTTCACGTGTGATGGGGTTTGGGGTGGGTTTGTTTTTTTTGTTTTTTTTTTTTTTTTATTGTAGTAGTAGAGTGAGGGAGTATTAGTAAGGGTGTTTAGGTAGTTTCCCTAAAATCAACCCAATTAGGAAATCGGTCCAAAGTAGGAAAGTTCCCAAATCAGTAACTGGTTCTTAAATTCCTCAATTAAATGTAACACCCTAAATAAATAAAAATCCTAAAAATTACGGGGTGTTACACGTATTGAACTCTACGTGTGGAGCACTCTTCCCAACCAAATCATCATCCTCATATTCATCATCAATCATACGTTCAACAACATTCAACTCGTCCTCAGCCTCATCTCCTTCTAAATCTCCGTCCATGGTTCCTTTATTTATGTTATTGGTTTCAATAGAAACATATTGCGCAACATCCCCAAATCTCATTGATGTGAGAGAAGTATTGGGCGTTGTGGAAATCGTTGTTGGAAATACATTTCTAAAGTCTAGCCTTCCCACTTCAACATAAATGTCCATAGAAGGAACCTTTGAGTGTCGAACAATTGCTCACATAGCAAGTAAAGAACGATGATTATTAAGGAGTACAACCTTATAACACCCCACACTCGGATACTTCATCTTCACCGTCAATGAAACACTATTTTATTGATTTTCATTGCATCACAAATCTCCCCAATGAAGTCATTATAAGTCATACTAGTACTAGGAAATACAAAACTCTCATTTCCACCCTTTTAACAAATATTTCCACTAGCTTCAACAATTTCTCCATCCCAATAGCATACCAAAGGATATCCATTAATTTTCATTCTATAATGAGAAAAATAAACTGATTTGATTAAAAAATTCAACTAACATAAATCTTCAATTACCAAAACCTAAAAATCTACTTATGAATTTTAATAACTAAACTCAAGCATCAATACATACTAACTAAATTGGACGAAAAATATTAGTAATCTAACCTAAAAACCAACTCAATGAACTCAAATTAACCAAATTAGGGTGGTTTAATTACAATATTAAACAAAACCTCTAAAAATTCCTAAAAATTCAACTTCTACTATATACCCATGAAAATGCAAATCATTATCAATAATAACAAAACAAATTATTGAATAAATTAGTAATCTAACTAAAAAAACAAACAATTAAACTAATGAATTGAAATTAACCTAAATTAGAATGAATGAAATTACCTAAAAGAAATTGGTAAAATTAGAGGCAAAGCAGCGGCAGCGGGCGACGGAGCAGCAGCGGGCGGCGGCGGCAAGTCGGAGCAGGAGAGAGGGATGTTATGTGGAGAGTTGGGGGTGAGTCGGGGGTGAGTTATGTTCTTTTTTCCCCAAATACGCATATAACGTTTTTAAAAAAAAAAAAACATGAAACCGCCATGGGGGATGGCGGTTTCACTTGAGGTGAAACCGCCACCTCATTTCTATGAAGAAACCGCCACCCCCTATGGCGGTTTCAGAATTGCCCAACTGTTCAAGACACTTAAAACCGTCAGTGGCACTGGCGGTTTTGTCCCGAACCTAAATGGGGTGACATACACCCCATAAAATTGAACATTTTTCAATCCAACCCATTTTGTTTAATATTTATTTTTTGAGCCCAATTTCGAAAAAAAAAATTCCGTTAAATTCATCATGTGATAGGCTGTTGATACTACGTGAAATTATGACTTCAGCTCGTTTATATAATAGCTCTTTTCGATTAAATGCATGTTTTCAAATGCTTTCTTAGTTTTTACTTTTTTTTTTTTTCAGGGACTTAGTGGAGCAGTGTTGATCCAAGCATGTGAGCCTTTTTCTGAATGGTTTCTCCATAGTTGTGTTTCTCGCTGCATATGTTATGATCATCATTACAAAGGAGAGCATCTTCGAGTTTTCTGCTTTGGGGGTGATTTTTAACGCTTGTGGGTCTACTGATCTTCCTTATATGGCTCTTAGTAGAATGCCTAGAATTGATTATCAGTAGGGACTGGAGATTCTGCTTCCGGCGCGCGTTAGGATAGAATTATAACACAAATGCAAATGTCGGGTTATTTCTGTTAAAGAGAACACGTTGGGTTTTTTTTTTAAATAGGGCAAACGTTGGGTTATTTTCGTTAAATTTGCCTCAAACTATACTGCGTATATTCATTAGCCTAAAACTGTTAAAATGTGCGAACATGATCGGTTCCTACAATCTGACGTACCGAGACCTGAATCCAAGTATATACAACACCTTAGCAAAGTGTCATACATACTGTTTTTTTTCTTTGAAACATCGTCGGGCGGAAACATAAGTATATGTACTAATCGACGTAGTAGGTGACGCAGTTAGGCATACGGATGATCTTCTCATGAGTCATGATTTATACGAGTAATGTATTGTACGAGCAAAGAGAGTAGTCAACATTCTACCCACGGAAAGTCCAACTTGGCTACTTGTCATACACGATTATAAAAACAACAATCAAAGTCAACACACCCTCTCTGATTCTAGAACTATGACCATTCCAATACACTAATCAACCTTCCGGTTTACAACTTTCAGAAATTTCGAACGTGATCAGATCGTCGTTGTAAACAAAACTTTTTTTTTTTTTTTTTTTTTTTTTTTTAGAAACATGCAAATAATTTGACGTCTTACCGATGTCGAGGGATCAATGCAGTAGAACATATACAAAATGTTTGTCTAATAAAAGATATTGAGATAATTAACTGATTATGAGATTATATAAAAAAGAGATTTGTAGAAAATATACAAAATGTTTGTCTTATAGTAAGATTAAGGGGGTCACCTGATTGACCCTCTAAATTATATAGGCTAGAATGCTAGATGATGAGTTAGTGGAAATCATGTGATAATAAACATTATTAATCAGAATTCACAAATGGAAGTTGGTAATCAGTACTCGTATATAATGTCCTAATCAAAGCTTGATTACTTTGGTCATCCATTGCATTTCCTATCTCATGAAATATAGACCCATGCATAAACTCTTCTACATGATTATGCAACGCATGCAATATTACCTCACACAACACCCAACCATACTAAACTTCCGGTGGAGTCCAACACAAACATGGTTCTCAACATGGTCTTTCCTAGCCTCCACCCTAACCCTCTACACCCTCACTTCCCTCTTCCTCCACCACACCCTCTCCATCCTCCTCCCTAATCGTCGACGCTTTCGCCTTCCCCTGGGCCCAATCCCAGCTATCCAGACCCTCCTTATCTCCATTGGCTCAACTCTCATTTTCGCCGGCACGCTTCTATCCGCAGTAGCCGAGATTCAAGACAATTCAAGGTGGCTCTGGACACGGAGCCACCTCCGCACCACCCCTGTACGGTGGCTCCTTTGCTTCCCTCCGGGAACCCGGCCCTCGGGCCGGGTTTTCTTCTGGTCGTACGCATTTTACCTATCCAGGCTATTCTTACACCTTCCCAGGACCTTTTCTAAGATACTACGACGTCGTCCCATAACGTACTTCCATCTAATGAACCAGTCTTGTGTGCTTCTCACGTCTTTCCTTTGGCTTGAGTTTTCTCAGTCGTTTCAAGTGCTGGCAATATTGTTGTTGACTCTGCTATATGCCGTCGTTTACGGGTACAAGTTTTGGGTTCGGGTCGGGCTTCCACGTACTAAGTTCTCATTCGTTGTGAACTGCCAGGTTGTTTTAGTGGGGTGTAACTTGGTTTGCCACGCAGGAGTACTTTTGCTGCATTATTCAAATGTGCATAAAGGTGGGTGTAATGGAATTGGGGCTTGGGGTTTTAATTCGGTGTGCAATGGTGTAATTCTTATGCTGTTCTTCAAGGATTATAAGGAGAGGATGAAAAAGAATTTGGTTGTTGATGAAGATGATGATGATGATTCTTATAGTTACTACTCCATGAAGAATTTGGATGTAAGAAAAAAAGATGTGACTGAGAGAAAACGAAAGGCGACTTCTGCTAACTCTCGAGCTTCGAAGTGCGATTGATTTTACTAGTTTCATTATTAGATTTACTCGCTCTGTTTTTTAGAAGACTACTCGTATTCGACGTTCAAACTCGATGTAAATAGTTCAATAGAACGGAGAAAGTGCATTTTTGTCTAGCGCCAAGTTTGATTAATTGGTGTAGCTTTATTATGTGAGTAGTGTAATATTATTTAGCAATATGGTAATGTGATGTGGTTGTGTGTGCGCCAAGTTGTAATTTGACGAGTACATTAGTTTGCCTATAAAATTGGTTGAACGTATCTTGTAAATAAAAATGGTTTTCGACCGACCTCTTGAGTAGTAAAAATAACAAATTGAATGCTTTTATTAATTTGTATTTGGAACAACGATGAAAAAGAAAAGAAAAAAAAGAAAACAAATATAGTCTATTACATCCCCAATTCAACAAAAAAAGGTGAAATTCTAAGAGTTATAAATATGCTTACACTATGTACACTGGCTTTGAAGCCTATGACAATGCACAAATAGTTTTAATTCTAGTTAACATGGAGATGTAACGAAAGAAGCGGATGAACATAACGTTTGCAATATAGCTAAAGCATCACGGAGAACAAGAGAAGGAACAAACGCTCGTACATGGTAAGAATGGAGTGCGTGTATACAAGTTTAAGTAGTTCAAATCGATGTTTTAGGACAAATTTTTGCACTCGGAACATTGCAGTACAGAATAACGCTAAACATACATTAATACTGTGTTCTAATTTGTAGAACAAACATACATTGCAGGATTCACCCCTTCTTTCTCCATCTCATCGAGCTTCAAAGTAGCCGAATCAAACGAACCCATCTCACAAAACCCTTTGATCACAAAAGTCCCAATCTAGATTGAACTTAAAGCATGATTATAACCATAATTCGATAACTGAAATTCTGAAAACGATGTCCTAATTAAAAGAAGAATAATTATAACAAAATTCTGAAAATTACCCTTATGAACCGACGAATCCGATCACGCGCCAAGAATCGACCATCCTCGACACAATCCGCCCTTGGTGTTTGAGTGGTGGCTGCATAGTGAGACCAAAACGATGATGGCGGCAGCTAATAATGAACATCGGGCTGATTTTGCGATGGTGTTGATGATGATAAATTGGTACTGGCGATAGAAATGATGAGTGACGAATCATCTGGTGAATCATTGAAAAAAGAGAGAAAAGGGGGATGAGTGAACACGAGGAGCTGAGGGACTTAGATTAGGTTTTTTAGATTTTTTTTTTATTTTTTTATTTTTTTTAAAGGGAATGATTTTACTTCTTTAGGTTTGCCTAGGTCAATTTTGAAAGTTAATTAACTCCTTTTATGGCGAAAGTCGCAATTTACCCCCTAAATTTTCATTAATTGGGCAATTGAATACCCTAACTTCTAATTGAGTAATTTACTATCTTAATATTTCAATTCGTGCAATTTCACACTTACCTCTATTTTTCTACTAATTTGTGTAATATAATCATTTTCCTATATTCACAAAATTATAAAAAAACATTATACTGTACAAATACATTACATATACACGATTTTTATACAATACCTCAAGTATGAGCATTATACCCTAAAAAAAGCTATATAAAAAAAAAAAAAAAAAAAAAAAAAAAAAAACTATTACATAATACAAATCCCAAATCCCAGATCTACATCACATATACGTGAAAAAAAAAAAAAAAAAAAAAAAAAAAAAAAAAAAAATCATATGTCATCTCTTGCGGAATACAAAGAACAAAAGTGGAACCCTAAATTCATTTGTCTGGTGAAGTTCTCCATCGTCATCGTTTTCTGGAAGTTGAAGAAAAACCCTAAAAGAACAAAATTGATCATCGTTCTCCGGTAGCCCGGTAGGTGAAGATTCTCTCTCTTGAGCAATATGTATCTTCGTAATCCTTGTGATTTTCTTAACTCTTATTCGTGCCTTTTGAATGAAAGCTGTCCATAAGTGCTGGAGATTAGAAATGTTTCTACTAAGATCTGAAGAAGTTGCCTTCGTTATCTGGCTTATACAGAGAAGGAATTTGAAGATGTGATGCAAGAGTTATACTGGAAGGCTGTAAAAGCCTATACAGAGGAGTTTGAAGATGTGATGCAAGAGTTAAAGGAGAAAAGCCTAAGAACTCACACAGAGATGTGTCCACGAAATGTCAAGAGGTTCTGTAGATGCTATTACAAAAAATGGGCGTGCACAGACGTCCCTTGTAACAACATGGCAGAAACATTCAACTCCTAGATACTCAAAGCTAGGGAAAAGCCAATTCTAACCATGCTCGAAGAAATTAGACGACAAGTAATGTCAAGAATGGTCGATAAGAAAGTACAGGCTAGCAAATGTAATGGCATTACTACACCTCGAATTCGAGCAAAGTTGAATGAGTTCAGGCAAAACACAAAGAATTGGATTGTTATTGAAGCCAAACTAATGTGTAAGAGGTGCAGCACACTCATAATAGCAACCTCTCATACGCGGTTGACATTGATCAAAGGACATGTGCATGTAAATATTGGGATGTGAACGGACTCCCGTGTGAGCATGGAACGGCTGCTATATGTGCCAAGAACGAGAACCCTGAAAATCATGTCGCACTTTGGTACTTGAAAGCTACTTATGAGGCAACATATTCGTTCTCTTTAGAGCCCTTAAATGGACAAGCTCTATGGAAAAAAGTAGATCAAGGTCCAATCAAACCAAATGGTCCTAGAGTGAAGCATGGAAGACCTTCAAATAAGAGGAAAAGAGCCTACGGGGAAGTTAAATCCAAAGTCCCAAGATATAGGCTACCTAAGACAGGCAAACAGATGTGTTCTAACAGCAAAGAACCAGGTCACAAATACAAAACATGTCTCCAAAGGCAAGATCAGATCCTTAGTTAGGTAGGTAGCTAATACTCCTAGAATAATTGATACCAAAATTGTCTCAAGTACTGAACTACAACTTTCCCAGATTGCTTTGCGCATCTCAATTGCAAACCTACCCAGATTTTTTGTTCTATTTCATCATATACACTTCAATTGATTTGCACATCTCAATTGCAAACTTACCGATATTTTTAGGCGAAACATAGACAACTACAACTTAATCCAAATTTTCTTAATTCCTGAAAGTGTTTGATAAACACCCAACTTAATCAAATTATAGATTGCATACATAATTTCAATTTGAATCACTCTAATAACTTCAAGCGATGCGATTCTCAAGCTATAAACTAACCTGAACATGGAGGCAAACAAAGTGATCCGCGCCTCCTTTCTGAGCATCCCCCATCACTCGTCTCCGGCGACCAGTTCAATGTCGCCGCAGTCCACCCTTTCGTCGCATACTACCACGATGACCGATCTGCACCGACCTCTGAAGCCGCTTGGTACTCTCCCAGCATGCTCGACCTTCATTTATGCCGTCAATCAGGTTCATATTTTCCTGCCTTTCCATGGATTATTGTGAGCTTGAAATTTTGCTGATGATGTTCATGAATTCTGGGGCCTGATTTTTGCTGTTTTGCTCGATTGATTTGGGTTAATTTTTGCTGTTTTGAAGGAAGATGGTGAATGCTAATGGAGAACTCAGAGAAGGTAGGAGTCGAGTTGTGTTATGTTGTACGAAATATCTAGGATTTGTATAATGTAATAGTTTTTTTTTTTTTTTTTTTTTAATATAGCTTTTTTTTAGGGTATAATACTCATACGGTATTGTATAAAAATCGTGTATATGTAATGTATTTATACAGTATAATGTTTTTTTTTTTTTATAATTTTGTGAATATAGGTCAATGATTATATTACACAAATTAGTAGAAAAATAGAGATAAGTGTGAAATTGCACGAATTGAAGTTAAGGTGGTAAATTGCTCAATTAGAAGTTATTTTATTCAATTGCACAATTGATGAAAGTTTATCTAGGGGGTAAATCGCCACTTTCGCCCCTTTTTTTATCGTTACATTCTGCAACCGACATTAGGTCGCAATTGAAGTTATCGGTTGCAAATATGCCAGTGTTTTGTGATTAATTTGAGTTGGTCATAAACATTGCGGCCAATTCATTTTCAGTCGCAAAATCGGTCAAAAAAATTAGTTTTCCGACAGAAATTTAGACGGTCGTAAATTTCGGTCGCATTTTCACTGTTTTCTTGTAGTGCAAGCAGATGTTTGAGTTCACATTTCTTGGTTGCCTGGCTCTAATAATTTCAAAGCAAATTCTACATCATATCATGGATGAACCCATCGAAATTTCCTCCTTTCTGGCTTTTGCTCGTCGTACATATACTTTGAATTACTTGTCATCTAATGTCATAGCTTCAGAACAATCATTCTCGATCAACCTCGAGGTAAGTTTGCCATTATTACCATGTTAGCACAAGCTACAGCAATCAATGACGAGATCAATGCTTTTGGAGTAACCCTTAAATCAATGTCGAAGTACATAGCTCTACTACTAAATTAGCTAACTCTAACCATATAACTGGATCAATTACATTGTGTAACTTCAGCAACTCTAATAATTACTCCACCAACATAATTCAACTAACTGATGTAAAAAAAAAAAAAACATAACTCAACTAACTGTGAAGACCACCGTTGACCACCGTTGACCGCCGCCGAACCACCGTTGACCGCCGCCGGACAACCATTGTCCATCGGTGGTGGGTGGTGGTTGGGGTGGGTTGGTGGTAGAGTTAGTGGAGTTATGAGAGTTAATTAGTACAGTTATTTAGTTTAGTAGGTAGAGTTATCATTTTTGACGACTTCTGACTTTAAGACTACGGCTATGTTTGGTAAAACTAGCTGAATAGTAGCTGAACGCTGAAATAGTAGCTGAATGCTGAAATAGTAGTTGAAAGCTGAAATAATAGCTGTAATAATAGCTGAAAGTTTTAGCTAAAAGTATTAGGAGTGTTTGGCAGAATTAGCTGATATAGGAGCTGAAATATATAAAATTACATAAAAATGCATTATTTATTTTTAATTTTATTTTATTTTAGTAAATAATTGAAGGTAAATTATGAATAAAATTATGATAAGCTAGCTTATTTTAAATAAGTTACATGGGGTAACTTATTAAATAAGCTAGCTTATTATTTAAGCTAGTGGTGTTACCAAACCAACTTATTTGGTCAAAGAGCTTAAAAAACTAGTCAAATAAGCTACTTTATCCAAATAAGCTAACTTATTGTGCATACCAAACATAGCCTACTTCTAACCTGATACACTTTCGATATAATAGCAATTGGTATATGGTACACTTGGTACATATACCCCCCGTTTTACTATTCGTGTATGCATCCAGGCCTAGTCCAATAGCAACTAGCCAACTAGAACATAAATAAAAAGAACCCCAATTTCCATTCTCTCTTTTCTCCATCCTTCCTCTTTTCTCTCTCCTCACGTGTACTCATTTCCGGCGACTTTGCCCCTGTTGAGGAGGAGAGAATGAGATGGTGAAAAGCTTAATTTCATTAATGATACATGATGAGTATTTATACAATAGGTTAGGTGTAAACACTATAAATTACATTCCTATATTAGCTCAACTAAATCCTACAAGTATGGTAACAATATAAAGATAATACAACAAGATGATAATTATCCTAAAATATAGATTACAATATTAACAATAATATGTACTAGGAAATTATATTATTTCCTTATACGCCCCGCAAGATGGACGTTCGAAGAGTAAGACCAATCTTGGATAACACAATGAATAACGATGCTGGTGGTCGCTTGAATATTGAGTTGTGAGCACTGATGAGTTGGTGGTCACTCGAATCGTGAGTTATGACATGTGAAGAGGTGTTGCAGCAGAAATATAGAGGATGTGGCAAGAGACGTGGAAATTTGTAGAATTAAGAGTAGGAATATTGGATCAAGAAAAAAGATTTGAGAGGGTGGCCTTGGGGTGAAGTTTGGACGAGAGTGAATTTTTTTTTTTTTTTTAAACGTGAAAAGAGAATAGAAAAAAAAAACATAAGATGAGAGTATAGGTATTATAACAGAGAGTTCATAAAAGATGGAGCAAGGCAGGGGTAAAACAGATGAGTGTTTGAGAGTTTGAGAAGAAGATTACTTGGATTTGTAGGGTGAAACAGAGAAGATGATGAATTGCAATTTTGTAGGAAAAAAAAAAAAAGGAATTGAAATAAAGTAAATAAGCCGTGGATCAAGATAAGAGCCGTGGAGAGATCACCACCTCCCCTCACCCTCGGGATTTTGAAAGGCAAGAGCATTGGTTGTGACTTGTGAAGGGAAAGGTGCCGGCGGTGGTCGGTGGGGATAGACCAGGTGGAATAAAAAAGGATATCGAAAAATGAACTATACGGAAAGCGAGAACGAGTGGCGAAAATTGAGGCGAACTTTCAGGAGGAAGATCCAGCCATGGCGAGATCCAATTCTTCTGGAAAATCGCGAGCTAAATCACAAAAGAGACTTATTCAGAAAAATTGCCCATCCTCATCTGATGCACAAAAGCACCGGAAATTTTCTGAAATTCGAGGTATCCCTCCCCTGAATTTATCTGATGATGACGGGGAGCAAGAATCGATTGGTGGGGATGTCCACGCAGAGGAGAAGCTATCTGTGATTGAGGAAGAAGATATGGAGGACAACTACAATGGTGAATGGCAAATTGGTCGAAGGAACAAAAGAGGTAATTCTAGTCTTCCTTCTTCTAATAATCAGCATGAAAATAGGCCAAAGTTTATGACTTTAACTAAAGTGGATGTCTCTGAAGGAAAATTGTACTGTAATTCAGCTATTATATGCTGTGTTCTAGGATCAAGCCCTCTCCCCTGATACTATGCAAGGCTATTTTCAGAGAATTTGGGGGAGTAGAGGGTTGGACAAAGTTTCCTTCCTTCCAAATGGGATTTTTGTGGTGAGATTCAAGTCAGTGGAGGAAAGAGATTTGGCAATGAATTCTGGGCATTACCTTTCTGATAACAAACCTCTAATTGTGACGGAATGGAATGAAGAATTAGTTATCAAAAGGAGTTAGTGAAAACTGTGCCAATCTGGATCAAACTAATGAGATTGGAATTAAAGTTTTGAGCTGAAAACTGCATTCAGAAAATTTCTGGTCTGATTGGTAAGTATATTAAGTGTGATAAAGCCACAGAGGACAAGGCTAGGTTGGGATATGCCAGGGTTATGATTGAGGTTGACATTAACCAGGAATTCCATGATATTCTCAAATTTGGGGATGAGAATGGTGAAGTTGTTGAACAATATGTTGAGTATGAGTAAAAACCAACCCTTTGTAATATTTGCAAGAGGATAGGACATGTGGGTGAGCAGTGTAGAAGGAAGACAGGTGTCAAGAGGGAATGGAGAGCTAAAGAGAAGGAACCTGCTAAGCCTGCTTCAAGACCTCAGCAAGTTTGGAGGCTTGTTCCTAACCAAAGAAACCTGAACACAGCCTATGTAACTCCTCCGAATCCCGAAACTAGGCCGGTGTCTTCTGTCACAAATCAAGTAGCCACTCAAAATCGAAATACAAATAAACAACTGATTCTAACACCTCAGATGGCTTTAAGCCAATTTGGAATGCCACGCCAGGGTTTAACTTTTGCTGTTGCTGTCAGAGGAGAAGCTGGAAATGCGAATGTGAGTGGTAGTGTGTGTCATGATCAGGTTGATCATGGCTAGTCTGGGCTTCTGGATAGTCAGGGGTCTCAACAGTCCTACAAAACAGAAAGAAGTAAGGAGATTCATTGATAGATATGATGTAGGACTATTTTGGACTCTTAGAAACGAAGGTGAAGACTTTTGCTGTTGCTGTCAGAGGAGAAGCTGGAAATGCGAATGTGAGTGGTAGTGTGTGTCATGATCAGGTTGATCATGGCTAGTCTGGGCTTCTGGATAGTCAGGGGTCTCAACAGTCCTACAAAACAGAAAGAAGTAAGGAGATTCATTGATAGATATGATGTAGGACTATTTTGGACTCTTAGAAACGAAGGTGAAGAATAATAGTAGGATTCACCCTAGTTTTTATGAAGGTAGGAGTATCTGTACTAATAATAATCAGCATCCAGGAGGGAGAATATGGATGATATGGAACCCAATAAAAATTAGTCTGCAAATTGAACTGGTAACAAGCTAGTTTATTCATGCAAAGGTTACTGATTTGATTTCGAAAAAGAATTATTTTGTCACAATGACATATGGGATTAATGACGCTAAGAATAGAGATATTATGTGGTCTCAGTTGATTCAAATTCACCATCAGTTGAGTGGAGCTTTGGTTATTTGTGGAGATTTTAACAATGTGTTATCTCCAAATGAAAGGATTGGGGCTCCTGTCACTAATGCTGAGATTAAGGGTTTTCAGGAGTGTGTGTAGAAATGTGGGCTACATGATATAAAAAAGAATGGCAATTTTTACACCCGTAACAATAAACAGGAACATGATAAGAGGGTGTTTTGCAAACTTGATAGAGCTATATGTAATGATGATTGGATCCTGATGTTTCCTGAGAGCAATGCCTATTACTATCCTGAAGGGCTTTATGATCACAGTCCTTGACTCCTTGTGTCATAAGTCTTCGTATAGAAAGGATGAAGGGAATGAGAAGCTTTAAATACTTCAATATGTGGAGTAAATTAAAGTGGAGGGCTTTGAGGAGATAGTTAAGACTAATTGGAGCATTAACACCAGAGGCACTCCAATGTATCAGGTGGTCTGGAAGCAAAAAAAGGATTAAAAATCCTCTTAAACAGTTAAACAAGGATAGATTGTCAAATATTGAGAAAAAGGAAGCTCAGGTGTACTTTGAGCTAATGGAGCTTCAACAAGGCCCGCATATTGATCCAAGGAATGAGGAAATAAAAGCTAAGAAACTCCAACTTGCTGAACAATACAGGTTCTTGTTCAATGCCAAAGAGAGCTTTCTTAGACAAAAATCCAAGGTTTCCTGGTTGAAGGATGGGGATGATATTACTGCATTCTTTCATTGTACTATTCGAGCCAGAAGAATTAGGAATAGTGTCAGCCAAATTCAGGACATCCATGGATGTAACACCCTGGCTCATCGCCTGAGCCGAGAGTAGTCACCTATGACAGTTTGCCAGGCTGTGGGCTGACCTCACAGACCAACATGGGTCCTTCCGATGCACTTTGACCTCACTCGTGCGCACCCTGGGAAACTTCCCAGGAGGTCACCCATCCTGAAATTACTCCCAACCAAGCACGCTTAACTTTGGAGTTCTTATCACATGGGCTTCCTAAAAGGAAAATCGACTTTGTTGGAATGAGTAACACTTTCAATCCTTTTAAGCACCTCATATGAGCCCTTAATCTTTCAGGGATCTCCTCTGAAATCCGGGGTATTACATTCACCCCTTTTTAAGAAAGCAACGTCCTCGTTGCGACTGGCAGCCAACCATAGTCTAGCTCCAGGATCTTTCCCCTGCTAGGCTGTTGACCTGGGCTCTCCTGACCACATGATCAACACGCGGTCGCAGGGTTGCTCTGATACCATTTGTAACACCCCGGCTCATCGCCTGAGCCGAGAGTAGTCATCCATGGCAGTTTGCCAGGCTGTGGGCTGACCTCACAGACCAACACGGGTCCTTCCGGCGCACTTTGACCTCACTCGTGCGCACCCTGGGAAACTTCCCAGGAGGTCACCCATTCTGAAATTACTCCCAGTCAAGCACGCTTAACTTTGGAGTTCTTATCACATGGGCTTCCTAAAAAGAAAGTCGACTTTGTTGGAATGAGTAACACTTTCAATCCTTTAAAGCACCTCATATGAGCCCTTAATCTTTCAGGGATCTCCTCTGAAATTCGGGGTATTACAATGGAGCAGTAAAAACAGATGGGTAGGATATCCAAAATGCTTTTCTAGAGTTTTATACTCAATTGCTTGGACATGACTATGGTTGTTCCCATGTGCATTTCCCAACAGTGAGGAAAGGAAAGGTTGTTACAGAAGAGATGGGAGTGAGGATGATGAGAGTTGTTACTAAGGAGGAAATCAGAAAGACAATGTTTGAGATTCCGGGGAATAATAGTTCCGGCCTGATGGCTACTCCAGCCAATTCTATAAGGATACCTGCATATAGTAGGGGAGGATATATGTGCTGCAATCCTAGATTTCTTTGAAAATAGGAGGATGTTAAAACAGCTGAACAATACCATACTGGCATTGATCCCAAAAGTGCGGAATCCTAGCTCTGTTATGGAATTTAGACCTATTGCTGGCTGCAACACCATACACAAATGTATATCGAAGATTTTATGCAGTAGGTAGGAGAATGTTTGCCTGAGATTATTAGTGAGAATCAAGGTGCCTTTGTCAAAGGGAAAGACATTGTGGAAAACATTATGATATGCCAAGATTTGGTCAGGAAATACAATAGGAAAGCAATCTCACCAAGGTGTCTTATTAAGATTGACTTGAGGAAAGCTTATGACACAGTTGAATGAGGATTTGTTAAGGAAATGATGCAAGCTTTGATATTTCCTCAGAAAATGGTTGACCTGATCATGGAATGTCTGAGCACACCTTCTTACTCCTTAGCCCTTAATGGTGAAAATTTTGGATTCTTTAAGGGGAAAAGAGGGCTAAGGCAGGGAAACTCTTTATCCCTTCTGCTCTTTACTATGTGCGTGGAATATCTTTCCAGAATTCTAAAGGTTGTTGGGGGAAAAAAAGAGTTTAGATTTCACCCGCAATGCCACAAAATTAAACTCACTCACTTGTGCATTGCAGATGATCTTCTACTCTTTTGTAAAGGAGAAGTGAAATCTGTTTTGTTGATTCTAAGAGCATTTGCGACATTTTCTAAAACTTCAAGGTTGGCCATGAATCCTTCAAAGTCTGATATGTATTTTGCTGGAGTTAATTGTCATATTAGAAGTGAAATCTTGAGCATGCCAGAATGCAAAGAAGGGCAGCTCCCATTTCAATACTTAGGCATCAAAATCACTACAGGTAGAATATCTGTGATGGATGGCAATATTCTAACAGAAAGGATAGTTAAAAGAATCAGGAGTATTGGCTCAAGAAAACTCTCCTATGCTGGAAGACTCACTCTGGTAAAGTCTGTTCTTATAACTTTACACTCTTACTGGGCTAGAGTATTCATTTTGCCAAAAACTGTTCTAAGGAAGATTAATGCAGTGTGTAGAAACTGTTTGTGGGATGGGTCAAAGGTTATGCAGAGAGTTCCTTTGGTCTCTTGGGATAACATTTGTTTGCCAAAAGAAGCAGGGGGTCTGGGGCTAGTAGATGTCTTCAGCTGGAACAAGACCTGTATAGGCAAATATGTTTACTAGATCTACTGTAAAGCTTCATTGTGAATTAAGTGGATACACAACATTTACATCAAGGGGGAAAACTGGTATGATTATGAACCTCCTGTAGATTCCAGTGCGTACTGGAAGAAAATTTGCAAAGTAAAGGAACAGGTAAGTAACTTTAGTATGAATTGGGAGCAAGCTGAGTACACTGTGTCAAAATGCTACAAATGGCTCAAAGGTGACATCAACAAAGTTAGATGGGATAAGATTGTGTGGAGTAGACACTCTATTCCTAGGTCCAGCTTTATTTCATGGATTGCTATCAAGGGGAGACTGCAGGTTAAGGGGAAACTCAAGAACTTAGGTATCTGTCTGGAAGATGTATGTGAAATATGTGGAGCAGGGATAGAGACGCATGAGCACCTCTTCTTCTTGTGTCAATATAGCCTGAAGTGTATGCTTGGAGAAGTTAAGGAGCAGGCTTGGCTTTTTGATACCTGAGACAAATGCTCTACAATGGCGCTTGGTGAAAAGATTTGACTCTAGGATCAAGAAGCAAGTGATCGGGGCGCTTATATGAAATCTGATTTATTATGTTTGGTTTATGAGAAACAAAAGTCGGCATGAGAAAGTACTTTGGCTTCCGAAACACATGATTCAGCAGATTTGGAAGGAAATGAAAAGTCGATTAAGGAATGTAGTGCAAAACTTGACAATTAAGGACAGACTTTAGCTGGAAAGCAAAGACCTTTTGTGAGTCTTAGTCTAGTTAGGAGAGTGATCTCTGTATGAGTTTTAATTTGGCTTGTAATTTGTTGAACTTCTACTGGGGTATGCCCCTTTTAAGTTTGTAATTCATTCATTCTTTATAAAATTTCTTACCTTTCAACAAAAAATAGACCAGGTGGAATTATTAGGAGGACAGCGGCGCCAAGGTTGCCGGTGATTGTCGGGGTGGGGGTGGAGGGGAAAGCTAAGGAGAGTGGTAAGGGATAATGGGAAAGAAGACATAGAGGAATTTAAAATACAAATGAATCTCAACTAGACGTGATCATACGCCGGGTGAAAAAGTAGGCCCGTGTGCGGGTCGGACCAGGCCGGGCTTTTCTTTCGGCCCTAGTTGTCGGCCCAAGCCCGGCCCATTCGAGCCAAAAGCGGGCTTTTAGGCTCGTTCGGTCTTTTTTTTAAAATTATATATTACTTAATCATTACGTTTTTTTTATCACTTTACACATTAATATTATGTAGTACTTGCATCTTTAGTTTAATAATAAATTATCATACATTTTTAAAGAGGTTTTTAATGTTATTTCCATAATTTACAATATTTATTTTATTAATAGTAATATTTTTATTATTTTAATATACTTTATTCACTATATTTAGCCTAATTTTGCTACAATGAGTACTTTAATTACAATTTTCGTCATAATCCGTTATCATTTACACGAGTTTACATAACTTAGGTTTATAAAATTTAAAAATTTTGCATTTTTTTTAAAAAGCGGGCCGGGCTAAATTTTGGGCCACGAGCTCGGCCCATATTATTGCGGGCTATTTTCTGGCCTAGTTGGTCGGCCTAAACCCGGGAAAAGTCGGGCCGGATCGGGCTTTCGGGCCTGGGCCATTTGATCAACTCTAATCTCAACCTTTTATTTTGTTGATCAAAGAGCTTGAGATTGTTCTCATTGAAAACAAATTTCTCATTTGAAACTAATTTTTTAGTTTGTATTAATAATGATTAAATTTATGTTAATAATGATCATCTCAAAAAAATGATCATAAAGAATGAAACAATGACCACATATTGGAAATTAATGATCACAAATTAAGAAATAAATAATGATCAAGAAAACGAAAATAATGATCAAATGAACATAAATAATGATCAAACAAAGATAATGACGAGTCATTAATTTGCATTTTTCAGTCATTAAATTGCATTTTCAGTCATTATTTACCCCTTTTGTAGTTATTATTTCAAATTTGAAACAATAACTACACGGGTTTTTTTTTACGTGTGCCCATAGGGCATATGATAAAACTCCATTTTCTTTCTTAAGTAAGTGATATTCTCACTTGAAAAAACAAATTGGGGATTTTTTTTATTAATTCAAGAGAATATCACTTAATTAAAAGAAGAACATTAAGTCTTATCATGCATGTGCCCTATGGGTACACGTCAGAAAAATCCAGAACTACAAAAAAGGTAAATAATGAGCTAAAAATGGGAAATAATAAGCTAAAAATTGAAAGTATGACTACGAGTAGATAATGACTACAAAAGCGGTCAATAATGATTGAAAATTAAGAAATCTAATGTATATATATAAAAGAGGGTTTTTTGAAGAGTTTCGATAGAGTCCAACAAAGGAGAAAAACTGAGAGATTTAAAAAATGAGAAATACACGCAGTTTATGATTAACAACTTACATGAATAATTATTAATAATCCACATACAGAATCCTTATTTTCATGAGATTTTTCGATAAAGCTAACTAATAAATTTACGACATAATCATTAATAACATTAGTTATGTGTATCAGAAAATTTCGAAACATATAGCACTACATTTGTTTTGAAAAGTATCTCAATTTGAGATACATTTACACATTTTTCCGATATGCAAAACAATTTAGTTACTCCGTATACATTTAGTAGAATTTTTTTTTTTTTGAAAGATTTAGAGAGCGTCCAAAAAATAAGAGAAATGGTGAGGGAGTCCAAGAATTTAAAGATTCTCACAAGAGTTATTAGGCAGAGTTCATACATTCATATACTGTAATTTATAAGTTTTTTAAATGTGACCTCGACATAATTAGTCCTAACTTTCATTTTGTATATCATAAAATTACAATATATATCTCAGTAAACCTGTTTTGAAATTTAGTCTAAAATGAGTTCCATCTAGACATATGTTTGATAGAAATACATTAGTTAGCATGCATCGAAAGAAAATTACAAAAAGGAGATTGTGTTTATTCCCAAACTAAACTCAACAAACAAAATATAGACACTACATTTAATTTGGCTATCTAAGAAAAAACAAAAATCTGAATCTCAAAAAATTAGGCAGGGAAAAAAAAGTCATGAGCACTAGAGAAGCTTTCTCCTCAAGCTAGTCCGTACGAATAGCTTGCGCCATGGCAGGGAAAGGAAAGCCAGGTCGTCCTAAAAAACTGAAAGCACAGCAAGACGCAGCAGATCATGAAGAAGAGATTGATGGTAATCTTGAGGAAAATAGTAAGGAATCGGCAGAGAAAACAAATACCCAGCTGGCGACGACCCTAAAATCGCCGGTAAGAACCTCTGACTCAGTTATTTCTGGGTACTACTTCACCTAAAAATGATCAGACTAGGACTCAGGCAAGTTTAAACTTGAATTGTGAAACTAATTTCCCAAAGATTGGGGATGTGGTTGAGGAAAATTCTGGTCATAAGGAAGGAAATAAGTCTGGTAACATTAGGAAGGAAGAGGATAATAATCAACAAAAGAAATCATGGTCAAAAGTGGTAGGCAAACCCCAGGCTGGAATGAGTCTCTTTTTCTGTGAAAAGAGCTCAACCTCAGAGGATGTGACAATTGAAAGAGATGATGTAGTGGAGGAACTAGAGGTCTGGAAATACACACTAGTAGGACATGTAATTGGGGCAAAGGCAGAGCTAAAACAGATGCAGCAGCTTGTTAGCAAGCATTGGGAGGGGAAATGCACGGTTAAGTATTACAGGAAGGGCTGGTTTGCTTTCAAGTTCATCTCACTAGAGGATATGGAGGTTGTTCTTCGAGGGGGGCCCTGGCTAATTGCAGGAAAAACATTGATCCTTAAGCAATGGTCTTCTACGGTTGCTCAGGACCTGGATAGAATGACAATAATCCCAATCTGGGTTCTCTTCCCAGAGTTGGATCCTTATTTGTGGTCTGTCGCAGCTCTTAGCAAGATAGCAAGTAAGGTGGGGAAGCCTCTTTTTGAAGATCAAACTACGACTGTTAAGAGAAGATTATCTTTTGCCAAGGTAATGATTGAAGTGGATATCTCTAAGGAATTATCAAACTCCATCATTATAAACACCCCCTATGGAGAGCAAATTGAGCAGCGTGTGGAATACGAGTGGGTGCCTTATTTCTGCAAGGGGTGTAAGAAAATGGGACACACAGTCTCTTCCTGCAAGCATGCTAAGCCAAAAGCTACCGAGGCAAAGAAGATCTATAGACAAGTGGTGGAGAGAGTAGTGGAAGGAGTAGAAACTGAAACTAGCAAGGTTATAGAGCAGGAAAATGAGAATGAGGGGAAGACAGTGGAGAGTCAGGAAAATGAGCAGCAACAAATAATTGAGACAGAGTTTCAGAAGGAGTTAGACTCACCCTCTCCCCCACATGAGATAGTAGATGAGTTGGGATTTAAAACAGTGGTAAGGAAGAGTAAGAAGCAGTTAAGGCTTAATTATCCAGCTGGTTTGGTCGCAAACAGATTTGCAAATCTATTTGTGGAAGGAGCTAGTACAGGTACCAGGGATTAAATGGCTGTTAGCAGGGAAGTAATGGTACGAGTTGGAGAAGGGGTCCTTCCAGATCCATCTAACTTCAAATGATTAGAGGGTTGAATCAAACCCTCAAACAGCAGGAGGTTAGAGACCTCTTGTTGAAAAAAAAGGTAGCAATTGCATGGCTTATAGTGACAAGGGTGAAGGAAAAGAATGCAAATAAGTTGATTAAAAGTGGATTTAGTAGGTATGCTCATGTGAATGACTACAACATGCATTATAATGGGAGAATTTGGATTCTTTGGAATCCACAGATGGTTAAGTTTGAGGTCACTTATGTTGGGGGTCAGATGATGTAGACCAATGTCACAGACTTGCTTAACCATTTCAACATCTGTCTTACAATAGTTTATGCTAAGAATGATAGTATAGAGAGACATAATCTATGGAAAAACTTGGAATCTAATAAGCCAAGTATTCCATGGGTACTAATGGGAGACTTTAATGTAGTTAAAGATGACAGTGAAAGAATAGGGAAATGCCCCCCTAATGTTCAGGATATGGTGGATTTCAATGAATGTCTAACTGGCTGTGGCCTGGAGGATCTAAGAGGACAAGGGCATTTCTACACCGGACTAATAAGCAAGATGGTGTAGAAATGCCCTTGACCTCGCTGGCGACTTGACAAGCTAGAAAGTCGTTATTATTAGTCAAATTACCACTATTCCTACTAAATTAGCAAGGGTAAGTGGGTATCGTATCCACAAGGAAGAGGAAAAGTCTAATATGCGAATTCTATGCGGAAAAACCACTACAAAAACAAGCTTTGAGAACCCCCGTAAGAGAACGGTTTTACTTATACGTTCTCTTAAATGATAAGAGAACGGTTGTGCTAAAAACCGATCTTAAATATATTTTTCGAAAAAAAGGTAAAAAGAAAATTAAACCTAAGAGAACGGTTCTATATAAAACCGTTCTCTTAGGTCTTGTTAAAATAAGAACCAACAAAAAGAGAACGGGTCGCTACAAAACCGTTCTCTTAGGTCCACCTACAAAAACGGTTCCAATATATAACCGTTTTAATAATAACCTCTCTAAAAAAAAAAAAAAAAACCCTACCTCGTCACCTCCGCTAGATGCCACATTCATTTCTCCTCATATCTCATTATAACCCTCTCTCTCCTCACTATCTCTTATTCTCTATCTCTTCTGATCTTATCTCCTCATACCATTTTTTTCTCTCTGCTCATCACCATCATCAACCCTATCATTTTCTTCATCGTCGACCACTTCTTTTTGCCGAGGGTTTCTCTTGCTGGTGCCTATTTTGTCCTCTTTAACGCCTTCCTGACGACCGATTTTCGGCCACGACACTGCCGGCGTTGTTTGGTAATAATATAATCTGATTTTTTTGGTGTTCAGTTTCTTAAAAGTTTTATGTATCGTGATTTTTCGTTGGGTTTCAAATGGTATGAGAGAAATCATGTTTGATTTTCAGATCTACTTTTTATCTATTTTCTGTTTTTCTTTTCCAGATTCAAATTGGAGGTTCGGTTGGGAGGAGTTGAGGAGTGTAACCGTGTTTCTCAGGTGGGTTTTTTTTCCGTCGATTTTTAAAATTGACTCGGCTAATTTTTTTTTTCTTTCTATTGTTTTCTTCGTTCTTAATTTTATACTTTAATCTGTGGGTTTTTTCTTGTGTTTAGATCAATGAAAAAAACCCAGATCTAAGGTAAGAAGAAGATCGATGAGCAAAACCCGTGAAGTGAAGAAGATCGATGAACAAGATTTACTAGAAAGTAGTGTTAGGTTTATATGTTGGTTAGTATTCTTTTTCTGCAGATTTTGAAGATTTTGCTGTGTATATTGTTTGTACTGATTTTGTATCAACACGATCTTATATTATTTCATGGGAGTTATAATTTAATTTTGTTTTGTTTCTTTTGTTGTTGTTGTTGTTGTTGTTGTTGTTGTTGTTGTTGTTGTTGTTGTTGATGAAGTAATTTGGGTTTTGGGTTGAGGGTCATAGGTTGGGGTTCGGAAATGACGAAATGTTTTTTTTTTTTTGAAAAATATGTGTACCTTCCAGAACGGTTTTACATAAAACCGTTCTTAAAGGTTGCACATATACGAGAACGGTTTTCTCAGGAACCGTTCTTAAAGGTCTTTTTAGAACGGTTTTCGTTACAACCGTTCTTATAGCCTTTTAGAACGGTTACAACCGTTCTCTTAGCCTTTAAGTACAGTCGTCTAGAGAACGGTTCCTCAACCATTCTGCTTAGTTTTAGATCAACCGTTCTCTTTGCCTATTTTTGAAGTAGTGAACTAAAAAGAAATGAAATAAAGCAAATAAATGGGGGGTTTTTTGTTTGAAAGTTGATTGAACGAGAAATAAACGATATATCAAGTTGATTAAAGCGACTCTCGGTGATAATCTCTTGTAACACCCTAGTATAGTAAGTTTTACCTCCCTCTAATATTACCAATTCATTAACAATCCCGGTTTTAACCAATTAATCCTCTTTTATGGGGAATTTGAGCAACCCCTACCAAATTCCCCTCCTTTAGTCCTAATTTGTCTAGTGACCACTCAAACAAATCACAACCAAAGGCATGAAGAGCAAGGACTAATAAAAGATTGAGAACAACCCAAATTAGTATCTAATTAGCCGCAACCGCGACACTAATCAAATCTAATCTATTAGTTCCCTAATTAATTCCCAAATCACTAATTAGCCGCAACCGCGACACTAATCATGTGAAAGTTGCTTTCTTTTAGGCTAATAATCAATGACCACCAATTATCAACCAAGCATATGAAATACCCAAGTCTAATCTAGTAGCTAATTAGATAAAACAAGGATAAATCATGCATTAAAGAACAAGGAATTAATTATAATGAAATTAAAGGCAAAATAGAGAGAAAAATACTTACTAATACTTAGGATGAAGAATTGATTACACCAAGAGTCTAGGAAGCGGATTAGCCTCCCATACTAATTATTACAATAATATTTGAGATTGAAATCATAATAAAAATACTAATTCTCCTTAAGTTTCTCTCTCTAAAATGAAAACTAGATGAAAACTAATATGAAAGGTGATATTATCTAGGGAGGGGTTTCATGCCCCTTATATTAAAGATAAGTACAAAAGATACTACAAGACGAAATAGATATTTCTTAAGCAAAAAGAAACCGTCAAAAGCCTCAAGGAAACTTCCCGGAAAGAGGCTTTCTCGACTCGAGAATTCTAGAGCGTCTGGATTCTCGACTCGAGAGAAGCGTCTCTCGAGTCGAGCGTCACAATTCTCGACTCGAGAATACTCCTTCTCGAGTCGAGAAAGTGGAATTTCTCTTCTTCTTCTCCGTTCCTAATCTTGAGTTTCCGTGTGAATCCGCTACGCAACCGAGCCGTCTTCTCCATGAATCACGATCCAAGTCAAGGCTCAGCACTCCAATCCCGTCCATGGTCTACCAAAAAGTATGGAGCAATAAAATCCTCGTAAAACCCACGCATAAGCTCCAAAACTACTACGAATGGTGTGGTCCACGAATCACGATTAAACCATGCTCAAATACACCCCAAGACGCCTAAAACATGCGGATTAACACACCACAATTACACCACATCAAACTCCCCCATGCTTAGACCATTACTCGTCCTCGAGTTATCCAATTCTCCTCACTTGACACCTTAGTCTCTCTTGTAGCACGGGGTGAGTCATAACCATCAAATTCCTCCTATATAAAGAATCGCAAGCCAACCAAAACACTCAAACGGTGCTAGTTAGAGTTGAAATGGATGAAATGCTCGACACCTCAATTCTAACCATCTTATTCTCCCTCCTCACAGACTCTAAGTTAACGGGAACTAAAAACTCCCGTTTCCCCCCACTTAGCTCAACGACTCCCTCAAAGCCGTGCTCACAATGAAGTTATCGAGCACGACTCACCTCTTATCAATCCACCGGCGCCCCTATCATCATAATGCAAGAGGATTTCTAACCTAGGACCACCAATTCCTATCACCGAACCTCCTTATAACTCCCGTAGTGATCCTAACCATTTACGCTCCAAACTCCTCATCTTATGTCGCCCGCCATAGATTACCTCAAATTTTTTATTTTATTTTTTTTTATTTTTATTTTTATTTTTATTTTTTACGAAAATAAAAACACACATATATTACAACCTAAATGACAAATGCCAAACCGAATTACAATATCATGCCAAGCGTCTCCCCCATGCTTGAACCTCGTCATTGCCCACAATGACAACCAACAACAACCAAAAGACTGGCAACAACGAGTTATGTAGGGGGAGTACTATCAAATCAATCACTAACTAACCCATACCACTATGAACAAAGGACAAACCGTCTCATCTCTTCACATAAGGAAATGACGGGCTCTCGGGCCAAGAGACACCCACTCTATCTCACTCCCCTATTCTTCCTCGAAAATGAAACCATCCCTCATCTCACTACTCCATCTCCCTCATTAACGATATGCACAACGTATTCTCCTCCAACAACAACCAACAATCCAAAACAACCCGACCAAAATGAACCAAACAAGGCTATTTTAGTGGTTTAAGGGGTGAAATGGGTTGGGTAGAACAAGAAGAATGGGGGGGAGCAAACGCGGAGGGGCACAAAGAGAGATGGTAAGAAACAAGCTAGTGAAACGGGTGTGGAGTAGTGGTTAGAATCGTGAGAGAGAGATAAGTTAAAGGAAAAGAAAACATACCTTGTGTGAGCTCCATTTCCCTCAATTACTGTCAAAACAAGTGGCTCATGGTCAAAAAGACCGGTATAAGAGTCACTCTCTCACCTCACAACCCCGTCTTCCTCAAAATATGTCGCCTCCTATCACCTTACCAACTCCCATCTCCCTCGTGTGTTTGTTGGAGCATAATGACCACACTACAACATGTGTCCAGTAACCAAAACAAAATAGGCCATTTTGTGATTAGTTTGTGAGTTTCGGGCCAAATGTCAACGGTTAGGGACAAACAAGCATGTGGAACAAATGGGAGGGGTCAATAAGAAGAGAGATGGTATAAAAACATGGGATAAAACGGGGTGATGGAGTGACTTGGTTAGAATTGAGATGAGAAGAAGATGTAGGGAAGAGTGATATCATACCTTGACTTCTCCGTTGTATGGCAAGTCTCACAAGATAAAAACACACTAAAAACAAACAAAACAAAACAAACTAATAATCTTAGGTTGCCTCCCAAGTAGCGACTTTGTTTAATGTCGTTGGCTCGACTAAGTCATACAATTCCCATTAACCAAATCCAAACCCCAAGTCAAGCAAATCGCACTTTACCCCTTCTCCTTTCACCCTCCACCTTGGGGCATTCTTGACCCCGACTTTGGTGGCATTTCTCCTTTTCTTGTTTTGAGCATGAGGAATGGTCTTTTTAGCGTTTGAAATCTGCAAAACCGATGGCTAAGACTCTCCACATTCCAGGGGTGACTTGGTTAGCGTAAAATACATGCTTTTCACATTAGATTTCATATTTTGCACACAATTCAAAGACATGCATTTGATACTTTCGCTTTTGGGATCGGGGGGATCATGCTTTGGAGATTTCACAACACATGTATCAATAGAGTGAACCGAATGATCATTATCAACATCATGCTTTGAATCATAAACATGCCTCTCTATTCGACAACCATTAGCTTCTAGTGCAAGAATACCGGTGTGCATATCAATGTTCATTCTTGCGGTTTTTATGAAGGGTCGTCCGAGAAGGAGAGGGGGGTCATGCTCACTATGATTTGTATCAAGGACATAGAAATCCGCGGGAAACACAAGATTATCTATCCTAACATGCACGTCCCTTACAATTCCTTCGGGATAAACCTTAGAACGATCCGCTAGTTCTATCACAATATCGGTTTCATGCATTGGTTTGAGTTTCATCGAATTATAACATGAGAGTGGCAAAACATTAATAGATGCACCTAGATCTAGCATGGACTTAGGAAAAGTAGTGTTACCTATGGTTGCCGGAACGGTAAACATATCGGGATCACCACACTTTATCGGTAGCCGTTGTTGAAAAACGGCCGAAACTTGCTCACTCATCACCACTTTCCTCTTGTCTTTAGCTTTCGGCTTCCTATTGACCGTGCACATTTCTTTCACAAATTTAGCCACCCTTGGAACACTCTTCACAAAGTCTAGAAAGGGTATATTCACTTTGCAATCTTGAAAACGAGCGTACATTTCGGTGTTGTTGGTCTTGAGCTTCCGACTGTCCTTAAGAGCCTCGGAAAATGGTACATTATCATCTCCATCATCATCTTGGGGAATAGAAGAATCAAGCAAATCTGCCCCAAAAGAGTCATCCTCGACTCGAGGGACAACCTCCTTGAGTGAAGAAGAAGGACTCTCGACTCGAGGTGAAAGTTTCTCGAGTCGAGAACTATGATCAGTAAAGGTGTTTCTCGTGGTATATTCCTCGACTCGCGGCCCTCCTCCCTCAACTCGAGGAAAACGATCCTCGACTCGAGGTTCCTCATTCTCGAGTCGAGGTGGATAAACGGTGAGGTTATTTTCTCCATCCAATTCCTCGACTCGGGACATACCACCCTCGAATCGAGGGGTCTTATTCTCGACTCGAGGCTTCTCCTTCTCGAGTCGAGGATATCCAACAAGCGTAGCATTTTTGTTTCCCATTTTCTCTAGTCGAAGCAATGACACCCCCGACTCGAAAAAATCATTTTCTCCAGTAGAGTGTCCTCCACTCCTACTACCCTCGACTCGAGCTGGATGCTCCTCGAGCCGAGGTTGCTCATTTCCCGACACATTGTTGCTTTCATCAACAGTCTCATCCTCAACACAAACTTCATCATGTCCTCGATCACCCGGCTCATGTGGCTTCCTACCACTCCGTAGACTCACGAAACTCACATTCTTCTTGGGATTGACCTCGGTTTGAGATGGGAATTTGTTGGAACCTCTTGATTCTAGTCGATTCACTACACTAGCAAACTTGCTCATTTGTCCCTCAAGGTTTTGAATGCTCGCTTTTGTTTCTTGTTGATCCCTCACCATTGATACTTGCATAGTCGTGACATTTTGGGTGAGGGCTTTAATCATTTCCTCCAAATTTGAAGACGAACTTCCATTCCCTTGACCTTAGTTGTCTTGGTTAGGCCCTTGGAACGGTAGCCTAGGTTGAATTCGATTTGCTTGAAATCCATTACCTCCACTAGAACTTACTTGGCCTTGATTGAAGTTACCATGGCCCCCTTCCTTGTAGTTCCCGTCCCTAGGCCCTTGAGAATTGTAGTTTGCATCGTTTCCACTCCCTTGACCTTGGAACCGGTTACTCTCTTGATTGTAGCCACTGTTACCTTCTTGATTGTTCCCATACCTCAAGTTAGGATGATCTCTCCAACCCGGGTTGTATGAGTTTGAGTATGGGTCATACCTCCTTGTAAAATTTCCTTGAAAACCACCCACGGCGTTGACCTCTTCATACTCTCTAGATGGTGAATTTCTCGATTGATTCCGGAGGATTTCCTTCATCATACTTGTCAATTCTCCCACTTAATACTCATTGGAAGGCGCCTCCACCATATTAACTCTCCTCACACACCTCTTGGACTCTCGATCGCGAGAGTTTGTTGCCAATTCCTCTAGCAAGTCCCAAGCCTCAACCGGAGTCATCTTGTCCAACCCACCATTGCTAGAAGCTACCACGTGCCTATAGTCTTGATCATCCAGGCCATGGTAGAAGAATAGGATCAAATCTTGCTCCTTGTAACCATGATAGGGGCAACTAGCTACCAACTCTCGAAACCGGTCCCAATAAGACGCCAAAGACTCCCCACTTTGCTCAATAGTAGATATCTCTTTCTTCAATGCGGAGGCCTTGGTGTTGGGGAAATACTTGAGGATAAAAGCTTTTTTCAACAATTCCCAAGACGTAATACTATTGTGAGGAAGAGTGTAGAGCCAATTCAATGCTCTATTTTTCAATGAAAACGGGAAAACCTTGAGAAAGAAGGTGTCTAAATCAACCCCGGGAGGCTTCATGTTGTTACACACCATGTGAACCCCCATTATGTGCTTATTAGCGTCTTTGGTGCTAAGCCCATAGAATGTTGGTAGGTGGTGTAGTCGAGCCCCCTTGATATCGATTATCGAAGTGGCCTCGTCATCGGGGAAGACAATGCACGAGGGTTGTTGTGAGAGATCTGGAGCGGTGAGTTCCCGAATACTCATGGTGTTAAGATCAACAAAGTCGGAGGTTGCGGAAGTGTAAGAACCGTCCTCCCTAAACAAATCAAAATCGGCGAACACGTTCCCTTCTTCCTCAACACCCACTTGACTCACTTGCTCCAGTGATAACTTCTTTCTTTGCCTCAACGTTCTATCAAGTTCCCAATCTATCTTAAAATAACTCGAATCGTGATTATTAGTCAAATTACCACTATTCCTACTAAATTATCAAGGGTAAGTGGGTATCGTATCCACAAGGAAGAGGAAAAGTCTAATATGCGAATTCTATGCGGAAAAACTAAAAAGAAACGAAATAAAGCAAATAAATGGGGGGTTTTTGTTTGAAAGTTGATTGAACGAGAAATAAACGATATATCAAGTTGATTAAAGGGACTCTCGGTGATAATCTCTTCTAACACCCTAGTATAGTAAGTTTTACCTCTCTCTAATATTACCAATTCATTAACTGTAACAACCCTAAATTTTGACAACTTAAAAATGCGAATATAAAGGATTGTTATGCCGCCATTGACTATCAAGTCAACGGCAAGGCTTATTAAAATAGACTTCTGAAAAGTAATAAAAAGTGTCAGCGGAAGACTTGTAGCCAAGATTACAATTCGAAATCAAACCAAATAAAACAAATTACAATCGTTCATGAAAACCAAATGTCTGACGAATTTATTCTACTATCCCATGCCATGCAACGACGTTCAAGCAGACAATCAATCACCTTCAAGACCTGTCAACTGCGCCATTACAACAATGACACAGGCCCCCGAATAGGGTAGGGACAAACCCAAACAGAAAGAACGTCAGCTCAGGCTGAGTAAGTAGCTTAAGCAAGAAGGAAAGAATAAAACAGAATAAAATAAGATACGCGCCTTGATGGCGCGTAGCTGTCAATCAAAGAAACGCAACCGCGCGAAGAAACAAAGAAACAAAGAGGAGCCGAGCACGAGTCGTGCTCGGCTGGACACTAGTCGTGCCCACCACTGAGGCCGAATTCCACGACCATGGGTCACGTTATTGCTATGTTCATTATTTTGCTTTCGAGCATTCTTTTCATAGTAAACGTATAGGGCCTTCGTCAGGTCCCTAGTATGGACAAGGGTCCTACCCCAAGCCATCCCAAAACTAGAGTTACTTACTGTAAAACTACCCTAAAGACTCGAGTGTGCACACCCCTCGCTAGACGGGCCGGTAGGATGAGTTCCCATCTAAGAGGAAGTCAATTAGAAGGTTGGTAGCTGATCTCCAACCTAGAAAATGTACCTTGATAAGAGGTTATAAACGAAACATGTCCATTGGACATGGTGACGGCGCAAAGTCCGTCACTCTTGATGGGGTCACGGTATTTATTTCATTCCTTTTATCTTTCAGGTACCTTATTTTTGTGAACGCGCTCTTTCAATTTATAAACGGCCGTAATAATGGTTACAGAACGATATATAATAAACTCAATGAGATTGAGCAACATAGTTACAGAACGTGTGTATCATATAAACGCATGATTATGAAGCAATAATGGTTAAGAAAACCAATGAATCAATAGAAGATGATTAGCGAAAGCTCAAGGGAATGATATTGAGAATGATGCTTAAACATTAGGATGATCAACGTTCTTACCTTTCAACGCTATCAGACAAGATTACGAACTACACCTCCTTGAATCCACAACTTAGGTACCCAATTAATCACAAACTCAAACGATAATCTCCTAATTCACAAGGTGTATCCATAAGTCATAATTTTCACAATTAACACTAATCTATAATGAATCCAAAAGGAGACAGTAGTAAATAAACATGAATAACGTCTACCTCCGGCATCGGATGACCACCAAATTTGAGTATGTCATAAACGGTTATGTCAGGAACGTCCCCTCCAAATTTCGTCCACAAACTCCAAGCGGATCAACGGGAATAAATCTCACACTGAACCATAAATATGAATTAGGGTTTACCCACGAATTCTGATATAAATTTTGATACACAAATCTAGGCCTTACCAAATTTTTACATGTTGTCACAACTAGAGTTAGGAACATATCCACAAAATATTGTCCCAAAATACCTTATGAGTCCACGGGAATCATCAAAATACCGAGAGGGCGGAACAGTTCTCGGTAGATAGATACAGCTCCACTAAAACACCTCTACAGAGAGCATCCGGTGGAATATTTGAACAATCTACATGTTGATGGATTCGTATCGAAAACACGGTTCTAACACCATAAACCACGTCTTAATAAAAGGTCGTATGTGAGATTTGTGTGTGTTTGAAGTTGACACAGTTGTGCTGAAATCTTATGCGGGTGGAGGCTAAGAGAATGAGAGAGATGGAGAAGAGGGGGGGCCGAATGACTGTCAAAGGGGAGCTAGGGTTTTCTTAATTTTTCATAAATGGGTATTAGGGTAGACTCGGGTTTGGACCTAGCTAATTTGATGGGTTGCGTGATCCACAAACCCGATCCAAATCCGAATGACTAACGAATCCTCTTGTGTAATTCTATAATCAGAAATCCCATAATAATTCAATCGAATTCCAAATAAACCTTAATAAAACTCTCAATTACATTATAAAACGTAACACCCTTAATTATTTAATTTCCCAAAAATACGGGGTGTTACAAGCTTCCCTCCTTAAAACAAATCTTCGTCCCGAAGATTTAATCTCCTCAAATAGATTTCACAACTCTATACACTTAATTTTTTTTTTCAACTGATTTCTCGCAATCGACATCCATAACTTCCAACACAGGCGAAAACTAACGCAAGAAAAGAAATGGGGAGTAAGGATTCAAAGATATAGTAGTAAGGGAATGAGAATGTGCATCATTAATGCACCTCCTCACGAGAGAGTCGTGTTTAGCTAGAAATGCATCATTAATGCATTTCTAGAAGGAACAACGCGCAAATACAATCGCTTAGTATTGGCACAAAATGATGCCAAGTAATATTACTTGTGCAACATTAATGCACAAACAAAATTAAGTGTGCAACTGCAATGCACAAAACAAGTACATGTGCACCGAAGTGTATCAATTAGGTGAACAACTTTTATCGAATAATAACAAAAGAAACATAAGTTCTTATCAATTAGGGTGCAGGAGGAGCACACGAGGTTGTCATCCCCCTTAAAGAAAAGGATCGTCCCGAACCGAAAGTACCTTAATTGAAAAGGGTGGGGGTATTTCTCGCGCATGGTGGACTCAACCTCCCAAGTTGCCTCTTCAACGTTGTTGTTACACTATAACACTTTGACCATGTTGGTCTCGTTGCGTCGAGTGTTTATCGTTTTGCTGTCTAGAATCTTTAACGGTGCCTCTTTAAAGGTCATTGTCTCATCTAGCTCGATCGTTTCTAGGTCAATCAAATGAGACGGGTCACTAACATACTTTCTCAGTTGTGACACATGAAACACGTTATGAACTTGCTCTAAACTTGCAGGTAGATCTAGCTCGTAAGCCACTTCACCAATGCGTTTCAAAAAGTTGTATGGTCCAATAAACTTTGGAACTCAGTTACCATTCGTACCAAACCTCATAACACCTTTGGTAGGCGACACTCATGGCAAGACCATGTCACCTTCCTCGAACTCTATGTGACTTCGAGTCTCGTCGGCGTAGCTCTTTTGTCTATCCTGAGCTGCCTTGAGTCTATCCTGAATCAATTTTACTTGATCGGTCATTTTCTGGATGTAGTCAGGACCCAATACTACAGTCTCACTAATGTCATTCCAACAAAGTGGACTCCTGCATTTCCTCCCATACAATGCTTCATAAGGTGCAGTCTTGATCGCTTGATAGCTATTGTTATAAGAGAACTCAATTAGGTCCAACTTGTTTTTCCAACCTCCTTGAAACTGTAAAGCACAGGCTCGAAACATGTATTCCATCGTTTGATTTGCTCTTTCAGGGCCATCAGCATTCGGGTTAAAGACAGTGCTCTTTAGAAGTTTTTTTGCCCAAAGCTTCTTGCAGCTTTGCCCAAAACCTAGACACAAACCGTGCATCACGATCAGAAACTATTTCATCAGGGACTACATGTAACCTCAAAACGTGATGTATGTAAGCGGTAGCCAACTGCTTTTTTTTTTTTTTTTTTTTCCATGTGTCCTTCATGGGTATAAAGTGAGCACTCTTCGTCAGCCTGTCCACGATTCCCCAACCATCCAAGTGATCATCCTCGTTAGTGTCATCGCGAGTATACATAGATTCCGCAAACCTATAGCCTCCATTTTCATCTCCATAATAATTGACCACCACTAACAGTTTACCAGAATAAGACTTGGTCATTACCGGTAAATCACCACTTTTCAATTAGAAGGGCCACTTCTTTTATCAGACATAAGGCCTTGTAAAGTTCCATACTTATTTCGTCGAACTAGAGACATAAACGTCAAACATCTAATCTTCCATGTTAGCGAGCTAATCTTGTCTGCCGTAACAACTTTCTATCAAACTCCTTATATGAACCTTTGATCTTAACGTTTGTCATCACATAATTATCAATGCATTTAACAAGTCCTATTGGATGTCTTATATTCAATTCCCTCGATTGAACTCGTACTAAACTTGTGGTTTCCACGGTCGATGACTATAAATATCAACAGGATTATCTCTAATAGAGCATTTTCCTCTTACTCACTGGGTTACTTGAAGATCGACCTTATTTATCTGATCTGTAATAACTTTGTAACCAGAATCCTTCTACGCACCTGTCGATCCGTGTGAACTTAGTCCCTTTCTTATTTGAAGTAGTTGGCGACAAGTTTTCTTACTCTAGAAGAAGTCCTTAGTGTCATGTCGAAGACATTTAGTCGCATTTAGCAGCCATCAAGATGTAGTCGAACTCTCTTGCCTTAGCCATTGAGCGAAACCTTTACTTTTCTTTAATCCAAAGAAGTCCATTATTACAAACGTATACCCCGATTTAATCTTGTCAAGCGAACTAATAGTAACTTTATGTCTTGATTGGTTCCCTTAATTGTCTTCCAGACATTCTTAGTATTCCCTTGTTGCCTCCATGCCAGCCCTCTTTACATTCCAAGAACCATTCTTTAGCCCATTGGCAAAATAACAACGTCATACTATTCATATCCCAAGTTATTATACTACAAATGTCGGGTGCTCTAATGAATAAAACAACATTTTTACTACGAGAGGCTCTTATTCACTTGAGTGATCATATCAACCCAGATCAATTTCCTTAACTTTAACATAAACAAAATCACACTTTAAAATAAAACAGATTTAAGGCTTTGCACCTACCAACAACCATCCACGACTCGAGCTTATAAATACTTTGGACCCAAAATCATTTACAATCAAAGCAGACGTCCTTTAAGAATTCACCAATACAACGTACAAAACCATCTGAAGATTATTTCGAAAATCATAAACTTTAATCACTATTAGCACACTCTTTGCATTTCGTACATCGCACTCCAAGTGTAATCAACTCAACACCATTCATCAGTTGATTGATATACCATCCCATTCTCCAGCTCAACTTATCCACTCACAACTATAATTAACAAATATATACCATAAGACGATTAATGCTAAGAGCTTAATCTATAAACTCCGTCAGCGAATCATAGTGACTCATATTTCGTATGAAGCATAGAAATTGCACTCTTGGTAACTAAATTCGGTGAGGGTATCCTCGTCCTCCAAATAATTCTCCTTAGTTCATAGGTCACGGAAGATGCAGATCAATGTCAAATCCATAATTTACCTCAATACCATTATAAGTTCAAGATTGCATACCTGTAAGGTACTTTAAGTTCAGTATGTTCTCCATATCTTTTTCTTGTAGCCAACAAGTGACTTGAATTCCATCCCCATGAACCGACCAATATTAATGTGCATATACCCAACTTACTTGTCCTTCATATATGAATTCATCTTGAAATCTCCAAGTCTAGTGGCTGTAAAAGAAACTAGTAAGTATAGCTTCAATGTCCAACAGTTTATTCATGATTGGTATTATAGCCTCTAATACTTTGTCATCTTCCTCTTATTTTTACATCAGTACTAGGAATCCCAAAACATATCATTTTTTTGTCTTCCCAACGTTCAAGTCATACCGCGATTTTCTCATGTAGATATCCAACCATTATGGAAATACTTGACATAACATCCCAACTCAATAGTTCACGCTTAATCATAACCATTCATCATATAATCGAGTCATATCCATGAATTTGTGAACTTGTTTGGTCACTAACGTTGTTGAGAAATCCTTGAATTCATCTTCCTTTATTCTTATTCACAGTATAAACCACACTAATTTAAGCACATCAAGTGTGTCTGATCTTTTAGAGTGGAGTTTTCCTCCAATAGTCCATCCTTGAATTGGGATTATCTTACCCATATCCGGAAGCTTAATTTCTCATGGTACATTCAAGCATCGTTCCTCATTATACACCGAATAATGTCCCAACACTTTGTTCGATCACATAACTTCCAACGGAAATTCATATAACAGGGCTCAAAATCCTATAAACTTCTTATTCCCTTGGGTAACAGAGTTATTCCCGCACGCCATGTTCTTTGCGGTAGTAATAGCTCAAATTAGTAGTATAGAACAACATCTTAGGGCATCCCATCCTTTTGATGCAACAATAGAGCTTTAATAAGATAAAGAACAATAAATAACTAAAACAGACGTCTGCAAGCTATTCGTCTCGCTTAGTTCTGACGTTTTGAGACCTTTTTTTTTTTTTTTTTTTTTTTTACGGAGCACGACTCGTGTGCTATGGTGCACCACTCGTGCACAAATCAGGGGGTCCTCGGCAGAGGCAAAAAGGACACAAGTGCAAGTAATTCAACTTGTTCATAGATCAACAACACACATAGCACTTTTCCTAATAATAAGACTTTATTAATATAATAGAGGTACTTTTAAGGTTTTGTTCCCAATCTAAAGTTTCTTAAGAATGAAAACATAACGAAAGTGTAATATAACATTCAATACTAGAATTAAATGAACAAAACACGACTAAGGTCTAAATAATAACTACAGGCCTTATGCCCCTTGTTTATTAATCTCTAACTTGATCCTTCATGCATCATGACTCGGATCATAATCTCCATCATTAGGAACTTCTCCTCCATCGCCTGGGTCTGAGTCTTCCTCCTCCTCATCCGAGCTAATCACAATTATCTCTGTGTCGCTAGTCCCATTATCATCATTCTCTTCTTCACTCGTAGGGACCTCCATAGGCTCCTCTTCTTATTCTTCCTCTGGGCTTATTGGTTGTTCCTCATCCTCACTACTACCCTCGTTGTAGTTGTAGTCTCCTTCACCATTCACATTAATAGTATCATCATTAATAGCTCCATTCTCATCATTGTCTTCCTCCGTATCCACTGGTGCATCCTCTCCAATGGGTGAGGGTGGTGGGTTAGGTGAATGGCGATGTTCCTCAACCTTAGCTTTCTTTTGATGCAACGGACTAGATGTCTCATGTTCTTGTAGTTGGACCTTCTTTCCCTTCATCCTATAAGCTTCATAAGGATCCGGGATGGGGTTGCCAGGGTTAGAGGGTACATGCAACAAGTGATTTGGTGGATCCTCATCCATTTGATTAGGACCAAAGGATAACTCAAATTCCCACTCTAGAATCACTTCCAACTTATCAAGGTCTATCATTCCACATGATCTGTTCCTCAAATAGGGTGGATTTCCTGTGAGACATGCATTATAAGCATCCCTCTCTAGTTTAGCTCGAACCCCTTCCCAACGGGGGTGTTTCCTCAGATTAACTATAGACACAAAGACTTGTACCTGAGGTCTAACCGCCCATGGGAACCTATCGGTTGACTCATTCAGATTTGCTCTCATTCTGGGGACATAATTTCCCACAGATTCGTCAATTCTCATGCTATCCTGTAAAGTCTCAGATGCCATAGCTATATGATCAGGTATCATCCTTGCACCGGAAGTTGATCTTACTCTAGATGGTCCGAACTCCCAAATATACGCACTTGGGCCTAGCATTCTGCCAGTATACCAATTTAAAGTGAATCTCCAAGCACGTTAGTAACCCAAATTAATGACTCACATCGCATAACCCATAAGTTAACTCAATTTGTGTAAACTGATCCTCTAGAACACATAGCAGTTAGCACATAGCATGCGAATGAATGCACCCATCCCATTCCCAGTTTGTAAATCATTTAAAACAAGTTTTGAAAACATTTATAGACTCGACAAATCAGAACCTGGCTCTGATACCAACTGTAACAACCCTAAATTTTGACAACTTAAAAATGCGAATATAAAGGATTGTTATGCCGCCATTGACTATCAAGTCAACGACAAGGCTTATTAAAACAGACTTCTGAAAAGTAATAAAAAGTGTCAGCGGAAGACTTGTACCCAAGATTACAATTCGAAATCAAACCAAATAAAACAAATTACAATCGTTCATGAAAACCAAATGTCTGACGAATTTATTCTACTATCCCATGCCATTCAACGACGTTCAAGCAGACAATCAATTACCTTCAAGACCTGTCAACTGAGCCATTACAACAATGACACAGGCCCCAGAATAGGGTAGGGACAAACCCAAACAGAAAGAACGTCAGCTCAGGCTGAGTAAGTAGCTTAAACAAGAAGGAAAGAATAAAACAGAATAAAATAAGATACGCGCCTTGATGGCGCGTAGCTGTCAATCAAAGAAACGCAACCGCGCGAAGAAACAAAGAAACGAAGAGGCGCCGAGCACGAGTCGTGCTCGGCTGGACACTAGTCGTGCCCACCACTGAGGCCGAATTCCACGACCACGGGTCACGTTATTGCTATGTTCATTATTTTGCTTTTGAGCATTCTTTTCGTAGTAAACGTGTAGGGCCTTCGTCAGGTCCCTAGTATGGACAAGGGTCCTACCCCAAGCCATCCCAAATCTAGAGTTACTTACTGTAAAACTACTCTAAAGACTCGAGTGTGCACACCCCTCGCTAGACGGGCCGGTAGGGCGAGTTCCCATCTAAGAGGAAGTCAATTAGGAGGTTGGTAGCTGATCTCCAACCTAGAAAATGTACCTTGATCAGAGGTTATAAACGAAACATGTCCATTGGACATGGTGACGGCGCAAAGTCCGTCACTCTAGATGGGGTCACAGTATGTATTTCATTCCTTTTATCTTTTAGGTACTTTATTTTTGTGCACGCGCTCTTTCAATTTATAAACGGCCGTAGCCGGAAACGATATATAATAAACTCAATGAGAATGAGCAACATAGTTGCGGAACAACGTGTGTATCATATAAACGCATGATTATGAAGCAATAATGGTTAAGAAAACCAATGAATCAATAGAACATGATTAGCGAAAGCTCAAGGGAATGATATTGAGAATCATGCTTAAACATTAGGATGATCAACGTTCTTACCTCTCAACGCTATCAGACAAGATTACTAACTACACCTCCTTGAATCCACAACTTAGGTACGCAATCAATCACAAACTCAAACGATAATCTCCTAATTCACAAGGTGTATCTATAAGTCATAATTTTCACAATTAACACTTATCTATAATGAATCCAAAAGGAGATAGTAGTAAATAAACATGAATAACGTCTACCTCCGGCATCGGATAACCACCAAATTTGAGTATGTCATAAAAGGTTATGTGAGGAACGTCCCCTCCAAATTTCGTCCACAAACTCCAAGCGGATCAACGGGAATAAATATCACACTGAACCATAAACATGAATTAGGGTTTACCCACGAATTCTGATATAAATTTTGATACACAAATCTAGGCCTTACCAAATTTGTACATGTTGTCACAACTAGAGTTAAGAACATATCCACAAAATATTGTCCCAAAATACCTTACGAGTCCGCGGGAATCATCAAAATACCGAGAGGGCGGAACAGTTCTTGGTAGATAGATACAGCTCCACTAAAACACCTCTACAGAGAGCATCCGGTGGAATATTTGAACAATCTACATGTTGATGGATTCGTATCGAAAACACGGTTCTAACACCATAAACCACGTCTTAATAAAAGGTCGAATGTGAGAGTTGTGTGTGTTTGAAGTTGACTCGGTTGTGCTGAAATCTTATGGGGGTGGAGGCTAAGAGAATGAGAGAGATAGAGAAGAGGGGGGGCCGAATGACTGTCAAAGGGGAGTTAGGGTTTTCTTAATTTTTCATAAATGGGTATTAGGGTAGACTCAGGTTTGGACCTAGCTAATTTGATGGGTTGCGTGATCCACAAACACGATCCAAATTCGAATGACTAACGAATCCTCTTGTGTAATTCTATAATCAGAAATCCCATAATAATTCAATCAAATTTCAAATAAACCTTAATAAAACTCTCAATTACATTATAAAACGTAACACCCTTAATTATTTAATTTCCCAAAAATACGGGGTGTTACATTAACAATCCCGGTTTTAACCAATTAATCCTCTTTTATGGGGAAGTTGAGCAACCGCTACCAAATTCCCCTCCTTTTAGTCCTAATTTGTCTAGTGACCACTCAAATAAATCACAACCAAAGGCATGAAGAGCAAGGACTAATAAAAGATTGAGAACAACCCAAATTAGTATCTAATTAGCCGCAACCGCGACACTAATCAAATCTAATCTATTAGTTGCCTAATTAATTCCCAAATCACTAATTAGCCGCAACCGCGACACTAATCATGTGAAAGTTACTTCTTTTTAGACTAATAATCAATGACCACCAATTATCAACCAAGCATATGAAATACCCAAGTCTAATCTAGTAGCTAATTAGATAAAACAAGGATAAATCATGCATTAAAGAACAAGAAATTAATTATAATGAAATTAAAGGCAAAATAGAGAGAAAAATACTTACTAATACTTAGGATGAAGAATTGATTACACCAAGAGTCTAGGAAGGGGATTAGCCTCCCATACTAATTATTACAATAATATTTTAGATTGAAATCATAATAAAAATATTAATTCTCTTTAAGTTTCTCTCTCTAAAATGAAAACTAGATGAAAACTAATATGAAAGGTGATATTATCTAGGGACGGGTTTCATGCCCCTTATATTTAAGATAAGTACAGAAGATACTACAAGACGAAATAGATATTTCTTAAGCAAAAAGAAACCGTCAAAAGCCTCAAGGAAACTTCCCGGAAAGAGGCTTTCTCGACTCGAGAATTCTAGAGCGTCTGGATTCTCGACTCGAGAGAAGCGTCTCTCGAGTCGAGCGTCACAATTCTCGACTCGAGAATACTCCTTCTCGAGTCGAGAAAGTGGAATTTCTCTTCTTCTTCTTCGCTCCTAATCTTGAGTTTCCGTGTGAATCCGCTACGCAACCGAGCCGTCTTCTCCATGAATCACGATCCAAGTCAAGGCTCGGCACTCCAATCCCGTCCACGGTCTACCAAAAAGTTTGGAGCAATAAAATCCTCATAAAACCCACGCATAAGCTCCAAAACTACTACGAATGGTGTGGTCCACGAATCACGATTAAACCATGCTCAAATACACCCCAAGATGCCTAAAACATGCGGATTAACACACTACAATTACACCACATCACGACTCCTGGTCAATAGCAATTCATTTATGGAGGGCGAATCGGCCCACCCGGACGAAAGGGTACCTGACAATGGCGACTCCGCTGGGGACTTGCAAAACTTGAAAATTGATCCGTAATAAATGTTTAGTAATTGATTGACATTGCATTTGCATATAGCTTTGCATGCTTTCGTTAGTAGGCGAGCGACAAGATTTACCTAATTCTCACCAGTGGATTCGACCACGAAAGACGCCCCTCCTCGTTAGACCCATTGGTCACTATTACGAGCATCACGGTTTGCCTTTCACCCCATTGACGTTTATTCTCGTCCATTTGATGAGCATAGGGGAGTAACTATATTGCCACGGTCCTTCCGCAAAGCAATAGAGCATACTCTTAGTCTTGGGTCAGCCTTAACTTGAACCTACCCTATAGATCAACCTAGAACTCTAATCACGACACCCATTGCATTATGTGTCTTTAAGCCTGTGATGTTAATTTTTCTTTTGTGTATTGTGGGTTGTTCTTGTCTTTTGTGTTTTGTTGCTGCTGCTTTCTTTCGTATTATTTCAGTGTATCTCTATGATTGCTTTAGATGAGATTCCCACCAAATATAAGAGTCATTTCATTTAGTTTCATTTTAGGAAGTCTTTCATGAGTCCAGCATTCGAATGGCATCCTATAGGCATTAGGGTAGCATCCTAAGTCATTACTTATTTAAATGTTGGAGTTCTCTCTATGTCGTAGTATCACATTAGTAGCATTCCTCTGTCATTTGTCTAGCATTGCTCCATAGCATCCTACTAGAACCACACCTCTGCCCGCACCCAAATTTTTATAATTTGAGATAAGATAAAACACATCTTAGGATAAAATTGATGTTTATTAGACGTGTAACTCTATCATATCACTTTATTTGAGCAAAATAATTATTTATTTCGATAGAGCATCCCTACAAAAATAAATGAATAATCGAGACTAGAGTCATGTAACAAAAAAAAATATGATGATCACTAGCCATGTTTGGCCTCATTGTCGGTGTACAAAACGAGCTCCAAAAAACTTCTTCAAAATGTCTATGTGTTCATCTTGTTACCTAGTTTATCCCAATTATGTGTGTTAAAGTTGATAGGTACATTATTTTCCCATACAAACCCACGAATTATACCTATCGACCAATTTCGAAAAAAAATGATTCCAAGGTAGCATATTCGTCTTCATCGACAATGTACTAAACGACCACCATATTTATCATTCAAGACCTTTATGTACTCGTCATGTTGCATTTTATGTCTCGATTATTTGCGCTTAACTTGTTAGGAACCCATTTGTTCCACAAAAATTTTTAAAGTCTACCCATCGACCAACTTTGCAATATAATGACTTCAAGTTGCTATGTTCGTGCCCACCGACTATGTACTATACGAACTCGAAAATGCCCATTCCAAGTATCTACGTGTTCGTCTTGTAGCACACTACATCTCACATTTATGCGCTAGAGTTGATATGGAACTCATGATTTTGTACGCATCCACCAAGTATCCATGTCAACCAACTTGGCAAAAAAAAAAAAAAAAAAAAAAAAGAAGAGCTTGATTACCAATCGTTTAACACAAAAAGGCTCATTCCAAGTCTTTACATGTTAGGCGAATTGTATACCACTACACCTTGATTATGTTCGTTGGAGCTGATAAAGACAATATGGTTTTATAAACAATCACGAAGTATCTCCCATCAACTAAGATTATGGTCCAAGTTAATATGTTTGTTACCGTTCATGGTGTACAATGCTGGATGATAAATATTCCTACTTATATGCTAACCTTGTTACATATGAGCATGTGAATATGAGCGAATAAAAAGTCATGAATATTTTATAAAGATTGACCTTGAATCAAAGTGGCTTTGCTCGTAGAAAGTTACGCAAAAGAAGAAAAAAAGGCCATGCATATGGGTTTATGATGGAACGTCTTCTTAGGATATCTTATTTTAGCATTTGTCATGCATTCATCCATTCGTGTTGAGTATTCATAACTCCCATCTTTGTGATTATTACAAAGAGTCTTTATAGGTTGTCCATGTAACATTCATTGCATTAGGTACGCATCACATGTACTAGTAAACATTTGTATTGTCCATTTGCGATCCTTTTTACGATGGAAGTGTAATACTCGAGATGCATAATTTGAGTTCTACGAAATAATTCCAATCGTGAGCATATCCACACACATGTAACAAAAGAAACAAAAATTAGTAGTCTTCAAATTCGGCTCTTATCAAAGCAAGGTCGACGCGTAGACAGTGGCACACACTTTACTTCTTTAAATAACTGAAGGCCATTGCTCCATCAAAAATTGTCACAAAAAAATTTCAAGTAGAATGTGCTAATGGATACTCACCACTACAATTTTCATGAATGAAATATTTTTTTTTAGAAAGCTCATTTTGTATTGCTTGTACTATTTTCTAAGGCCAATTTCACACTTAAAGTTTTTCGTCTCAAGTTTTACTCAGAAGTACATTTTGCATCCTTATGACCAATCTCCATTTTTTGACAAATGACAAGCCCATGTTAAAAGACTAGGTTTGCATTTCATCCTATAACCAGGGGACTCACAATGCAATTTTAGTTCAAGCGACGACAATAAATCAACAAGTCAAGATTGATTCAAATTTTGCGATGAGGATCTACTCCCTTTTCTCCTTTGCCTATTCCAAGTCTAATGTAGGATAATCCTTTCCCCTTCATCCTATATCATCCACCTTACTCGATCAACCAACAAGAGTTACAAGCACTCCATGCGGCACTCATTTGACGTACACCTCGAAATTATTCATGATTACAAATATGCACGTCTTACTCATTCGATATAGTTGACAAATTTCGATCATTACCATGATATGCAATGATCACAATTTTCTAAGATTCTCAAATTCACGCTTCGGTAACAATGACAATATGAATTACTCGCCTGTTTTTTAAAACCTTTTTCTGGCAATTAGCCATGACTCCTAAAAGGGACATACTTGTGCAACCCTTCTAAGTCATTATACATCATTGTTGCCCTCATATAAATTAGAAATTACAATCGTTGCTCATCCAGTCTTATTGCTCTTACCATTATAACCATTCTAGAATCAAGTCACGAGAATTTGAGGTCTGCTTTCATTGCACTTTTCATAGCTGAACTAATACAATCAAGCGCATGTCCGAACATTTCTAGCCACCTTGTCTCATTACGTTGATCCTATACCTCTCCTGCAAGCCATACCCTTACCATTTAGAGTTAGGCATGGAAATTTGATTCTCAATCATCCTCAGCGCCTCTAGACTTGCCTACTTTTTGACCTTCAACCATAGCCTTCCCCTTACCTTTCATTTCAAGCCATGTCACATTACTAAAAGCCTACGTTTAAGCCTTACCATGCATATCATGTATGTATCCCATGTAACCTTACAAAAGTTCATGAGCCAAGATTTCCAAAGCTTTCAAGCTTACACATTTCATCGAGCCTCCTTTTCAGCCTTGTCTACCCTCACTTAGGGTCCTCGTCACAAAAATTGAGTCACAAACTGTAACACTACGAAATTTGGAAAGTGAATTATGGAGTTGGTTTGTCCCACATTGGGAAAATAAGGCTCATATGATCAGTTTATAATAGATTCCTACCATCATACTACCAACAAAGCCTTCACCTTTTAGAGCCCGGAGAGGATATATGGGCCTAAGGGGTGACTACCCATCTTATTGGGTTGTGTTGCGACGGACGGTGGTTCGGGCTGTTACAGATGGTATCAGAGCAACCCTGCGACCGCCGGCCCTGGTCAGCCGTCTAGCGGGGGAGATCTTGGACCTGTGTTGATGTTGGTATGGTTTGGTCGAGGCGCAACGAGGACGTTAAGTTATTCAAGTAGGGGAGTTTGTAACACTACGGAATATGGAAAGTGGTTTATGGAGTTGGTTTGTCCCACATTAGGAAAATAAGGCTCATATGATCAGTTTATAATAGATTCCTACCATCATACTACCAACAAGGCCTTCATCTTTAGAGCCCAAGCGAGGATTTATGGGCTTATTGGTGACTTCCCATCTTATTGGGTTGTGTTGTGACAGACGGTGGTTCGGGCTATTACACAAACTACTTTGTTGTACATTGTTCAAATTCTCATAGTTTCACACTCGTGAGTTCAATTCAACGTCATCCGATACTTTCTACCTGAACCCAAAAAGTTAAACATCAAAGTTAAATGAGGGAGATCTATGCCAAAGATGCTATTACAGACGTCTTCATGCAATAAATCTATGTTCAAGAACTTCAGCTGTGAGTTTAGTTTGGGGGCTTTTATGTCAAGTGATGAATAACAAGATCCTCAACTTTCAAATATGCACGCAATTAATTTTGGCTCTCTTTGTTTCTTGGATCACTTTTGGATGTAAAGTCTTCTTCAAAGAGTTTCAACACCATGTACACCATAAGAGTCCAACCCTAGGTATCCATTTCGTGTTCTCTCATGCATTAAACACATTTGCATTCATTTATGCATGAATGTCCAATTGCCAAGAGTCTACAGAGTCAAAATTGTGTTACATTGTCTAAAGTGTACACGAGTCACACTTGTTACATGTATGTCATGAGTTCATTTGCATTTGGCGTCTCATGTTCATCCTAATTCAACAACACTAATCAAAAGCAAAATGATGAGCACAATTCAAGGACAATAGAGAAAACCCCAAAGTTCTCAAGCTTAGGGTTAATCTACACCATATCTCTACCAAGGTTCACAAGATATTAGAGAGCAATACAACTTTCTACTTTCTTACCTCGAACACTACAACTCAGTTTGACCACACTTTGGATTGTCTTGACATTAGCAAGAAGTCAAGATCTCAGACCCCAAAACAACAAAAATCATATCCTTTTGTCAAGTTCACATAGTTCACTAGACTATAGAACCCAACACATTTTGCACGAGGATGTAGTCAAGAGATCTTGACAATTTTGGTAGTCGCCAGATTATAAATCCTCAGCATTCAAGTTCAATTTATCAGTCGTCAGACTCTAAAATCCAGACGAATTCAGCATTCGAAAGACTATAAATTTTCCAATTCAATAGTCGTCAGACTATAAAACCAAGTTCACTTCAGCAGTAGCCAGACTATAAATATTTCAATACAGCAGTCGCCAGACTATAAAATTCAAGTTCGATTCAGCAGTAAAAATACTATAAAAGTTCCAATGCAGCAGTCGAAAGACTATAAAATCAAGTGCAATAGTCGATAGACTATAAAAAATCAATTTTGCAGTCGACGGACTATAAACAGCGACCTATCCTGTTTGACAACTTCGTCCATTTAGGATAACATTCCACTCTGCGTCAGCACGTTTCGGATGATAATCGTCCATCCGCAATGGCAAGAATTAATTCTTATCAACAAACAAGCTATGTGAACATCTATTTTAAGTGGTAACTACGCCCACTCAGAATAGGCAAACTCTATCAACAATGCGCTAAAATCATGTCTTGAGTGACAACTTTGCCCATTCAAGATATTTATATTACACATTTCGATCGACAACTTCGCCTTTTCGAGATGGTTACTGTGTCCTTTTTCTTGATGCTTTATCTGACTTAGTTAAACATTCTATGTTCATAATTGCATACGGTTGCATTTACATTTATTTTGTGAGTGTGATCCTTTGACCTTCGTCTTCTCAAGACTGGGTCAAAGTGGGGGCTCCTGTAGACACCCTACTTGGGGGCTTTCCTTATAGCACCCGATCATGAAAACGGACTTAGCGCGACAATCGGTTTTGTATGCCTACGAGACTCATACCCGGTTCAAAGCCCAAGTGGTCGTTTAGTCGAAAACCTGACCCAAGTGATATGGTGAATTAACTGCAGTGTTGGAATCAGTGGACCGCATTTCACCTTAGCCCAGCTGAGTGGAGCGTCTATACATGATTCGGCCCAATTGCATGGCACTAGGCTACGTGTATGCATGGCCCAAGTAACCAAATGCCCTCTGGCATCCTACTGGCATTCAAGTGGCATCAAACTGGCATTCAAGTGAAATTCCTTCACTTCACGCCTGTTTTTCAGAGTTTGTTGTGTATTTATATTTTTGTTTTATCCAGATAAAGCTCATCTCCCCCTTTTCACATCATGATTCATCCTCTCGTATTATCCATTATCTTCCTCATTCATTTTTCCCCATTATCTTTCCCATTATCCTCCCATTATCTTCATACATTTATCTTTTCATTTGATATTATCTTTCATCATTTTCACACCTACATTATCCTATCATTTTATTTTCTTGGAGGCTAAACCTAGGGTAATCTAGCCTAATTAGTTTCCTATATAAAGGCCCTCATTTCATCATCACACACACAAGGAAAATACCCTAGAAAAACTTAGGGCAAGCTACAAAAGCCTACGCACTCCACAGTCATTCTTGTTCTCGACACTAGAGAGCAAGGATATAAGATATACACACACAATAACTACACACACAGTTTACTTGATACGAAGGACCGTCCACCATAGCGCGATCACCACTTCGAACGTCAAAGCTCGATCATCGGGTCAAGTGGAGGACACGACTCGAAGATAGAGGTTGAGCTCCTTGGCATACAAGACCGAGATCCGCGAAACATCACAAGTAAGTGCTGAGGGCCCTTAATTAACCAACGTTTTTATCCAAACGATTTTCTTCGTATAAAACTCGTTTTCATATGTAGTATGCTGGTTTTTTTATGTAGCATGTTTTCTAGTTTTGTAATTAAGCTAGTTCATGATTTATGCATGCGTTGGGTAGTTTGATGCTGGTTATCTAAATCTTTTTCGGAAAATCATGGTTAATTAGTATGTTTTGTGTTTCGTGAGTTTGATGTTGTTAATCATACTTTAATTTAGTTGCATGAAATTTAATTGCCTCGCATGCAAAGTGTTATATGTTTCCATCCTCAATTAATTACTTTTAATTTATTATGGATCAATTAGTAGAGACCGTCGACCACGACGGGCGGTTTGGGTGCCTAACACCTTCACAACCCGTAACCTTGCACGGACACATTCTAGGTTCGTGGGGTCCTAAAAAAGAAAACCTTGCTGGCGAATCCTGGTCAATAGCAATTCGTTTATGGAGGGCGAATCGGCCCACCCGGCCGGTACGGTACATCACATGTGGATGCCCTAGGGCAAGAAAGGGCACCAATGTGATTCAATAGGCCATAGAGGTAAGGCAAACCAATAAAAAAAATAGTTTTTGGTGTATTGTCCCGGGGCAACAAAAGGCACCATTGTGGATACTCTAACTACATAAGTCACGCATCAAGATTGTCCAGATTCCTTTTCTTTTATTGGGGCATGTATTAACCATTGGATAAAGGCACGCGAGGTGCGAGGTACGTAGCTCTACGTACCCCGAGTGTACCGAATAATTTGAGTTGATATATACTCAATAATAACTACAACAAATGGAAGCAAAATTAAAGCAATTGAGTAACTCGATTACTAATGGGATAACAAATTTGGACTACTTTGTGGGGGTCGAGTCGATGACCGAATCAACAGCTTGCTGCCAGCTTATGAGGGTTGCTTCCAGCTTATGAGGGTTCATAGCGAGAGTGTACACTTTGAGTGATCGATCGCACTACTTAGTCCGGTGCTGAATTCACTCGTCATTGAGTTGGGGGAGACGGTTTACGGTGGATGACCTACGAAGGGAGAGATGCGCGGGAAATATCGGAGGAGATGAATTGGGGGTTGCGGACTATGGATTCCAGTTTCCTTCGAAACTTATCTGGAACCGCAAATTGACTTTGCGGGTAATCGGGTTAAAATTTCGGATATGATATTAGATCTAGGTATCCCCGTAAGAAAAGTAGCTTTGTCCCATATTTCTAAGGACAATTTGTTTAGTGCTGATTTTGCCAATGCAACGATTACGTTTGCCAAGGCCAAATTAATGAGTTCTCTAGTATGCCCTCAAATTATTAGTAAATTTAAATTACAAACAATAACACACTTATTAATCACGCACCCCTTATCTCATATAATCGTTTTAAACTCACATCTCGTCGTAGGTGCGTGACAGCTCCCCATAATTGACCTTAGGTCTAGTCACATGCCACGCGTTACGTCGGCCCCACTAACCGCTTGTCTTCTAGCAAACCGTTACCGGAACGGCGATGACTCGTGACTGGTCGCACTCCATCCACGCCACGTCAGTCGCACTTAAGCCACTAGCCACCCCGACTAGTTCACAACTGATCGTAGGAACACGTTGCTTGAGCCACTTGTGGCCAATGATTTTCGATAATGTTGATGTTGAAGGAGGCCGGGATGGTGGTCCTACGCATGGTGTTGGCTGGTTTCGGAAGGGGAGAGTCGACAGAGAAATAGAGGTTGACTTGAGGATTATTTTTTTTTTTGGGTTCATATCTCAGAATTATCACTAAGGGTACATTTGGAAGTTGCTTGATTTTGCCTCGACGAAAGTAATTGTTGTCTTGGCAAAATCAACACTTTTTTGTTAGTTTCTTTACTTATTAACAATTATCGTCTGGTTTGGGGGTAAAATTGGGGGTGCTCCGGCCATTTTGGGTTGGGGTAATTTTTATGAATTGGCGCATTTCGTCTGGTTTAGTTAAAATTCGCTTTTATGGTCCTCGTTTCACGTGGTCTAATAATCGTGATGATGTTTCGCTCATTATGGAAAGATTGGATAAGGCCTATGCAACCCAGTCTGCTCTCCTTATTGCGCCTGATGATGTGTTAAAACACCACCCGATTTTACTTTCTGATCATGCGGCAACCATTCTTTCGCTCTTTCCTGATGAAGTTCAAAAGAGAAAACCTTATAGGCTGGAGAATTAGTGTCTTAATGCTCTTGAAGTAAGGGAGATTGTCACAATAGGCTGGTTAGTGGAAGCAGTTCAATCCCCCATGTTCAGATTTTCTCATAAGCTCGCCTGCATCCTTTACTCCTTTTTTCATTGGTGTATTTCCCACATACTGCAATGGGGAATTAATTGGACTTCCCTTGTCGATGCTCTTGATGCATCAGCCTCGAACATCTCCGACATCATTTCTGGAGGCCTGTTTTTAGATGACCGTCGGAGGTGGGTGTCTAAAACTGAGTTGGCTCTTACCTACTGGCAACAACGGTCCAAAATTAGATCGCTTGCTTTCAATGGTAATTGTACTAAAATGATTTTTACTCGAGCCAAGGCCAACCGAAAGAGAACGAAAATAAATGCTCCAAAGGATGAGAATGAGGAGTGGGTGTTCGAGCAGAACGATATTGACAGATTGATTTTGAACCATTTCCGCAACCTGTACACCTGCAACCTTGACTCTGCTTCCTCCTCTGCTCGGTTTCATGATTTGGGAGGAGTGGTCCAGCGTCGAATTTCTCTCCAAGATCTTTCCTTTCTTGCTGAGCCTTTCACGGGTACTGATGTCCATGACGCTCTGTTCGGTATCGCGAATTCCAAGTCTCCGGGCCCTGATGGAATTACAGCTCACTTCCTACAACGATTTTGGGATATTGTTGGTGACCAGATTTCTGAGGCGGTGTTACATTTCTTCAAAAATGGTTTCTTACTTCGAGAATGGAACCAAACGTTCATTGCTCTAATCCAAAAAGTAGACTGCCTGCGGTTTCGCAGCTTCGTCCAATTAGTCTCTGCAATGTTCTCTACAAATGTGTTTCAAAGTGCATGGCTTCCCGGCTCCTGAAACTAATGCCACACCCAGCAGGAGATTTTCAAAACGCTTTCATTCATGGGCGTTTGCTGGGAGATAATTGTCTAATTGCGAACGAATTACTCACTATAGTAAACAGGAAGAAGGATGGCAAAACGAGCCTAGGGGTCCTTAAGCTTGACATGAATAAGGCTTATGATCGTGTTGATTGGGCCTTCCTTTTCCAGGTTCTTAAGCTTATGGGATTCCCGGAACTTTGGATTCACTAGATTCGTCAATGTGTCACTTCAGTCTCTTTCAAGGTTCTGATCAATGGAACTCCCTCTGAATCCTTTCGACCTTCTTGTGGTTTGCGTCAGGGTGACCCCATGTCGCCTTATCTCTTCATCTTATGCATGGAGGTCCTTTCCGGGATGTTACTTCATGCTGAAAAGAGGAACCTACTTCACGGTATTAAAGAGTAGCGTCGTGCTCCGTCCATTTCCCATATGTGTTTTGCGGATGATGCACTAATCTTCTTAAAGGCTGATGTCAACTCGTGTGCTAACCTGGCAACTATCATGAATAGATTTTGTCATTTGTCGGGTCAAATAATCAATTTCGATAAACCCTTTGTAAAGTTCTCGCCGAATCTCGCAGTACAAGCCAAAACCGAGCTTCTTGAGATTCCGCACATCCCGTGGGTTCCAATACTTGATAACTACCTCGGCATGCTGGTTGATCTCATGGATTCTAAACTTAGCCACTTTAACTTCATTCTGGATAAGATTATGTGGAAAGTGGACTCCTGGTCACACATCTTCTTCTCGCCTGCGGCAAAGCAAATCCTGATTAACTCGGTACTCTCTGCCACTCTAGCGCACGTCAGCTCGGTCTTTAAACTTCCTCAATCCTTATGCTCTAAGATAGACAGTTTGCTTATTTCTTTTTGGTGGCAACGTTCCCACTCCAAGGGTATTCACTGGGTGGCAAAAGAAGTTCACCAGATGCCTAAAGGTATGGGGGGACTCTGGATTCGTGCAACTGCCTCTACAAATAAGGCGTACTTAATGAAAGCTGCCTTTCGTGTGATGCGGAATCCTCAACTTCTGGTTTCTAGATTGCTTTCTTCTATGTACGATTCATTCTAGTTCTCGAGTTCTCCTCCTCCTAGAACTCTGCTGAAGCCTGCGCCGTGGGCCATGCGTGGGATTCAACAGGGGTTGGCAGATTTACATCCGGGTCTCTATTGGAAAATCGGGAATGGATCATCAATTCCTGTTTCTTCGGCTAATTGGTTACCTTTTACTCAAGTTCAAATCAAAGATACGGCTCCCCTTGGAGTTATTCTCCAAATGCGTGTGAGCGATCTAATTGACTCAAACCATCATTGGTGTGTTCCGAAGCTCCGTTCTGTCTTCGAGGAAGCTTCTGTTCGGGAAATTTGCTCCTTGGAATTGCCGGATCAATCCAAGGACGATTTATTCTACTGTAAACACACGGCTTCAGGGGACTTCTCAAGGAAGTCCGCCTACGCTTTTCTCTGGAGGTCGAATCCTAATACTGTCATCATCCCAGAAAAAGCGCAACGTTTTTGGAAACGATTTCGGGCATTCGACCTTCTGCCTAAGTGGAAAATTTTCATTTGGAGGCTAGCCCGCAATGCCATTGCAGTCACGACTAACCTAGTTCATAGGGGTATTGCAATCAAAGATTTGTGTTGTTTTTGCCTTTCGGAGGAGGAATCGCTAGACCATCTCTTCAGGAATTGCTCGGTTTCGCAACATGTTTGGCGGGGCTCTCAAATTGGTTTGCAAGTGGGGGCGAATTTAGCCACACCTTTTGATCAGTGGCTTTCTAATACCTTGTCTCTACTAGCCAAACATGACTCTGATGAAATTCTCGTGAGTTTCATTGCCACCTTGTGGGCAATCTGGAATCACAGAAATAAAATCATTTTCGAAGGGGGTAACTTGTGATCCAGGTTGGATAATCCAATTCTCTCAGTCACTTGTGAATGATTGGTTTGTTTGCCGTCAATTTCATGCATTCAACCTGGAACGACACCCCTATGATACTAATGATTCTCACCCACCTGGGTTCCTTGCGGCCTTTTTGGGTCAGGAAAAGCATGATGGTCCTTACGACGCTCAGATAGCGGTTGACGGGGCTTGGAAGGCTCCGGACAGGGGTGCGTCGGCTTGGATAGGTGAGCTGCCCGGTTCAGGCGACCTCCTAGGTGGTGGCTGTTGTGTTTCCGTTACAGCGACAAGCCTACAAACTAAAGTTTTAGCGTGTGCAAAAGCTTTAGAGTGGGCCAACAGTAACTGTTTCACAAGAGTTAAAGTGTTTACAGATTTGGCCACGCTAGTGCACATCCTCCGCAGAGATAGATCGTGTGATATGTCTATCTTTTGGCTCTCGAATCAAATTAAGAAGTTAGGTGCGACATTCCCTTGCTGCAACATCTTCAAGGTGGATAGAGGAATCATTTATAAAGCTCACTCTTTAGCAGTTGTGTGCCGTAAAAGGGACGCAGCCCCCTTCTCCTCTGAGTATTTTTTTGGGTTTCTTTTTATTGCTCTTGCTCTTGTTCGGTTACAACTTTGTCAAAAAAAAAAAAAAAAAAAAAAAAAGTTATCGTGGAAATTCAAGGCACTCGTCACTCGTTTATTTTGCTCCAAGTTTCTGCTCCTTGCTTCAGGGTCTTATCGGTAGGCACGGTAGCCATATTAGTTTGTGTAGCAGACTAGCAAGTCGTTGTTTTACCTCTTCCTGCTTTAGGCTCTATTCAATAGCCTCATCCCTTTGAGTAACTGGCAGCTGTTGGCTCAAAGTAGTACTCCCTCCGTTCGCCTATAAACTTCATACTTTCTATTTAGGGGTGTTTATCTTTAAACTTCCTACTTAAATTCTTTCCTTATTTGTACATATAAAAACTGAAACACACTATGCCAAAAACGGCATTTAACACCGGTACATATGACACCGGTAGACTTAGAACCGGTGTCAGAAAAACATAAGACACCGGTTTCGAATCAACCGGTGTCAAATGCTTCCCCAGTCCATTTGCACGCAATTCCTCACTTAGCTAAAAATAATAAAGAATAAAAAATTGGACATACGACACTGGTTATAAGAAAACCGGTGTCATAAGTTACCAAAAAAAAAAAAATTGGATATAAGACACCGGTTTTAATAAAACCGGTGTCATATGTTACCCCAGAGAAGTTCATTAACCCACTCAGTGAAAAAACATTAACAAAAAATTATCTTATTACAGAAAAAAAAAAAAAAAAAAGATATAAGACACCGGTGTTTATTAAAACCGGTGTCATATGTTACCCCCAGAGAAGTTCATTAACCCACTCAATGAAAAAACATTAAAAAATTTATCTTACTACAAAAAAAAAAAAAAAAAAAAAAAAAAAAAGGACATAAGACACCGGTTTTGAGTATAACCGGTGTCATATGGTACCCCCCAGAAGAAGTTATTTTTCTTTTGTCATATGTTTATTCTAAAAAAAAAACTATAACCCCCAAAAACCCGAAACCCAGAAAAATAAAATTCTAATTCGCCGTCGCCCCTCGCCGCTTGCCGCTCGCCCCTCGCCCCTCGCCGCTCGTTGTTCGCCCCTTGCCGCTCGTTCCTCGCTGCTCGCCGCTCTGTGTCGCCGCCGCTATTATGCGGCCCCTCCTTTTTCGCCGCTCGCCGCACGTGTTTTGGTGTCTCTTTCATTCAATTAGGTTTGTCGCCAATTTACTGTTTTTTCATTCAATTTTGTATTTTTGTTTTTTCGTTCAATTATTGTTCGCCAAAATTGAAGGTTTAATCGCCAAAATAATGAATTGCTCGTGTCGCCGCTATTGTTTTTTGATGTGTTAGTTAGTGAATTGCCGTTAGTTGAATGGAATTATGTGTTTGTTAGTGAATTGTCGTACGTTAGTTGAGTAGAATAAAGTACAACTTTAGATTGTAGTGGACAAAGACACCGGTTATACATTTGACCGTTTTCTTATCTGTAATAATGTTTTGTTTAGGTATTATGAATATAGTATGATAGTAGTGGGTTTAGTGGTATCAAAACAAAATTAAAGCATTATAGATTAGTGGACAAAGACACGGGTTATACATTTGACCGTTTTTTTATGTTTGATTTTTTTTAGGTTGAATTTGGAATAATTGATTAATAATTCTAATAGTGAGTTTAGTTTGATTAAAACAATAAAATTTAGATTATTGAATTGGTAGTTTTAATTAGTTATGTTTAGGTGTGTACTTTTTTTAGGTTGAGCTTAGGATAATTGGTTACTAATTTTGGTTTATATAGACATGAATCGAAAATGGATAACAATGTCAGATCAAGGAGACCGTGATTATGAGGAGGGGATTCAAAAGTTTATAAATTTTGCCGAGAAAAATTGTGAAAACTTGAAGTGTATGCGGTGTCCGTGTTGTAATTGTTATAATATGAGATTTCACTCTCTTGATACGGTAAAAATTCATTTGGCTAAGAGCGCTTTTGCTTCAACTTATACAAAATGGTTTTTTCATGGGGAGGCAACACATGACTTGAGCATGGAGAGTCAAAGTAATAGAGAATTTGTCCAAGAAGATATTGGAGAGGATGATGATGACTATATTGGAGAGGATGGTGAAGAATATATTGGTGAGGATGATGATGTCGAGAATATCGATGCCACTAGTGGAGAGGCTGGTGGAGAAGAGGGGAATAATGATCCGAATGACGATGAAATTGATGTAGATGTAAGTGGTGATGACCCGAATATGATGGAGAACTTGTTGAATGAAAGTGAAGATGAGTTGTATGAAAATTGCAAAAAGTATACTAGATTCTCCACCGTTCTAAAGTTGTATAATTTAAAGGCGGCAAATGGTTGGAGTGACAAGAGTTTTACAAGTTTGTTAGAGTTGTTGAATGACATGTTACCAAGTGGTAATTCTCTCCCTACTCGGACTTATGAAGCCACAAAAATGTTAGCTTCAATGGGTCTAGGCTACCAAAAGATTCATGCTTGTCCAAATGATTGTATATTGTATCGCAAAGATTATGAAGATGATGTTGTTTGTCCTACTTGCAATGCCTCTCGATATAAGGAGAATAATAATGGTGTTCTGGCTAAGGTTTTGTGGTATTTTCCCATTATACCAAGATTGAGGAGACTCTTTTGCCAATCCAGAGGATGCGAAATTGATGACATGGCACAAATCTGGTGTGGACAGAGTTCATGATGGTAAGTTGAGACATCCGGCTGATACTGCTCAATGGAATTTTTTTGATGCAAAATACCATGATTTTAGCAAGGATTATAGAAATTTGCGACTTGCATTATCTACTGATGGAATGAACCCATTCGGGAATATGAGTAGTGCACATAGTACATGGCCCGTTATACTGATTACTTATAATTTGCCTCCGAAATTATGCATGAAGAGAAAGTACATGATGCTTTCTTTGTTGATTTCTGGCCCAAATCAACCGGGTAACGACATAGATGTTTATTTGACTCCCCTTCTTGATGATTTAAAATTATTGTGGGATGAAAGAGTACAAGTCTTTGATGCTCATGTGGGTCGTAAATTCAACTTACGTGCTATGTTATTCAACACTAGCCAAGATTTTCCCGTTTATGGCAACTTGTCCGGATATAGTGAAAAAGGGGACAATGCATGTCCAATATGTGAAGAAGATGCAACTAATCTCTATCTTAATAGATCTCACAAGAATGTTTATCTTGATCATCGTATATTTTTGCCATACAATCAACCTTATCGTAGACAACGAAAAGCTTTCAATGGACAAGTGGAAATCCGTGAGCGTCCAATTGTTTTAACGGGTGCCCAAGTGTTTGAGAAAGTCAAGCATTTGAAAATCACATACAGGAAAAATGGGTCGAAACTTTCATCCAAGGGTTATAAGAAACGATCTATATTTTTTGATCTTCCTTATTGGAAAGATTTGACCGTTAGACATTCTCTTGATCTCATGCATATAGAGAAGAATTTTTGTGATGCTATTGTTAACATATTGTTGGATATTCCGAGCAAGACAAAGGACACTTTGAAAGGAAGAGAAGATATGTTCGAAAGTGTAAAGTCAGAAAAGAGTTGTTACCGCAAAAAGTGGGTTCACGAACTCGTTTACCTCCCGCTGCTCACACTCTCCCTAAAAATGAGAAAAAACAATTTTGTGAGTGTCTCAAGGGGATAAAGGTCCCGAAAGGTTATTCTTCAAATATTAGCAATCGTGTGTCGATGAAGGATTTGAAACTTGTTGGATTGAAATCTCATGATTCTCATATACTCATGCAACAACTTTTGCCCGTGGCTATTCGTTCCATTTTACCAAAAAAGGTACGATTTGCACTTACAAAGGTGTGTTTATTCTTTAATGTCATTTGTAGCAAGGAGATTGATCCGACTGAGTTGGACAATTTGGAGGAAGGGATTATTTTCACATTATGTCAGTTAGAGATGTATTTTCCTGTTTCTTTTTTCGATATCATGATCCATTTGCCGGTCCATTTGGTAAGAGAGATTAAAGAATGCGGACCAATCTTTTTGAGATATCAATATCCATATGAAAGATGCATGAAAATCTATAAAGACTATGTGACTAATAGATCTCATCCAGAAGGTTGTATTGCCGAGCGTTATATCATAGAAGAGGCTCTTGCTTTTTGTTATGAATTTCTCTCTGATGATGAGCGTGTTGGTCTTCCAAAGCCACGTCATGTCGACAAAATGGAAGGCAAAGGAGTTAGGGGCCACAAGATTATCCAACTCAATGCCGAAAAAATGAATTCAGTTCACTCATATGTTATTCACAATGATAAAGTTGTCGATTCTTACATTGATGAGCATAAAAGGCATTTGAGAAATCTTCATAGAAATAAGAGCGACATGTGGATTGAGAATGAGAACAAGAAGAGATTTGGCACTTGGTTGAAGAACCAAGTTGTAAGTCAACCCATAAATAAGTTCCCTGATTATGTGAGAATTATTTCTTTTGGTCCATCTTTACAAATTTCCTCTTATAGTGGATATGCCATCGGTGGATATACGTTCTACACCAAAGAACAAGATTCAAGAAGCACTATGCAAAATAGTGGAGTTTCTGTTGAGGTCACTTCTATTCATTTTGCAAGTGCTAAAGATAAGAAACCAAGGGAAGAAAAAAAGATTTATTATGGGCAAATTGAAGAGATTTGGGAATTATATTACCAAACTGTTCGAATTCCCGTTTTTAAATGCAAGTGGATTGACAACAACAACGGTGATAGAACAGATGAGTTGGATTTCACTTTGGTGAACTTTGATAAAGTTGGGCATAAAGATGATCCGTTCATGTTCGCAAGCCAAGCAAAACAAGTTTTTTATGTGAATGACCCTTTGGATAAGAAATGGTCTATTGTTTTATCCGCTCGACCTAGACATGAGTTTGATTATTATGTTGAAGATGAGATTTTAGAAGGTTTGGGTGCTCCGAATTCATGTGTCCAAGTGATAGAGAATGATGATAACTCCTTGTCATATGTTAGAAATGATCATGATGAGGGAGTTTTGGTGCAAGATGATGCAAATGTAACAAAAAAAACATTGTAGGACTAACGTAAGTTCTCTAACTAGTTGGGAAATTTTGGTTTTACATTTACGTAATTATAATTTTCATTAATTGCACAAACTCCTCTTTATCTTATTTGTGTTACTTATGTTTATTATTTACTTACACTTATTATAGTTATTTTATTTTATTTAGCTTTCTCTTATGTCTTTTGATACTTATAATCATGTTTATATTTTGTGAATATAGGTTGGATAATGTCGACTCGAAGAAGAAGACGAAAGCCTAGTGATAATTCCGATTCCGATTCCGATCATGAAAGAGGTCAAACTTTACTACGCGCTTGTGCAAAAGCATTACAAGATGGTTCTCCTTTTCAGCTACAATGGAGTACGGACGGGTTGTTAAATCCGATTGGCGAACATCGCCAAAAGTTTAGTAGTTGGATAGGCGCAATCGCACGTGCACATGTGCCTATTACTTTGAGAGAGAGGAAGAAGTTTGACGAAGCCACAAGAGAACGTGTCTTACACGATATTGAGGTTAGATATAATATTCAATTTATTTCATATGTCTTGTCTATAAAAGTTATCTAAATTTTTATTTTATTTTTAATGTGTTTTTTTTTTTTGTGTGTGTTTTGCAAGGGTGCATTTTATGTTCATCCCGAACGTAGAGGACGTTGGGTGTTGAAGATAGCCGGTGAAAGGTGGAGAAATTGGAAGACCAAACTTCATCTTAAGTATATGTATGTAATTGACAAGAAGACCAAGAAAAGGGAACTTGTAACGAAGCCACCGGGAAAGTATCCACAAATCACACAAGAGCAATGGGATGCTTTCATTGAATATCATTTGAAAGATGAAAAGTTTCTTGTAAGTTTACATATAATTTTATAATTTTATTGAAATGTTAGTTTTAGTGAATATTCTAATTTTTGTTTGTTTTTTTCACGGTAACTAGTCGCTTAGCAAAGATGGTAAAGATAATGCTGCAAAAAAGAAGACTAAATACTTTGGCTCTCGCAAAGGATATATTGGGATCAACGAAGAAATTGTAAGTAAATATACACCTTTTTTTATTTTTTCCGTTATTATTAACAAATTAGTAATCGTTTATTTTTACTAACACAAAAATATATTAGATTGAGGAATATGCCACTAAAGGGTTGCAAATCAAAGAAGTACCACGTCATGTGACTTGGTTGAGAGGTCATAAATCCAAGAAAGGGGCAATGTCCGAGTATGACGAGGAAGTGGTGAAAGAAATTGTAAGTTATTTTTTTTAAGGGTAGAAATTGTACTTATTTTAAAATCATTTGACATATTAATTCTAATTAAATTGTTATTGTCACTTAGGGTGAGTTGGAAGAAGCCGTGAAAGAAGGAAAGTTTGTTCCCCAAGGTCGAGATGATATATTGTCTCGTGCAATCGGCAAAGAGGAGCACCCGGGTCGTGTTCGTGGTGTAACCAACATGAGCAATTTGTCGAATGTTTTTGGTAGATCCACGAAAAAGATGTCCGAGGTAAAGTTAGAGAATACGGTGCGAACAATACAATCCCAAATGTTCAAGATGAGTCAAATACTTTGCAATTTCGTAGCCGGAGAAACTCCGAGTCAAGCTGATATGAAAGAATTGATGAGTGCGATGATGAGTAACGATTCGCAAGCAATAGAAAACAATGAAGATGATAGAGTGTCTAAGGATTCTAATGTTCTAAGAAAGGGAAAAGAAGTGAGTTTAAATGATGATCGTGAGCCTCCTGTTTCCCATTCATCTCCGAGACAAGCTCGTAATATCCCTCAAACGTCGATCTCATCAATTCAAGGTACGTGTGAAGGGCCGGTTTAGGTATCTAATATAATTGTTATATTACTTTAATTTATTAATCAATTCAATATACTTTATCTCAAATGAGTTATATTTTCTAATTGTGATAGTTGCACCAACAATTTACATTACTTTATAAATAATGCAGGGTTGGCATAAGTGTCAAATGTCACTTCCTAGCAATTCACAAGAGATAGTAGCTTTAGGAGAAGTGTATGTGCCAGGCGCTTCGGAGGTACTTACTCTACACAATAACATTGTACCTCCCGGTTATAGTAGAGTGAGTATCTCTAAAGACTTGGTGCCAAATGCCGAATTGCCAGTTCCAACCCCGGAAGCTTGTTTTCTCTCTTCGGCCCTTGGTGTTGGTTATGTGTTGTGGCCTTCTCCTTTCATATATATATTGCCTGATACGGTAATTTATACTTCATTATTGAAATTCTTATATTATCTTTGATTTATATTTAAATTCTAACAAGTGTTTTATTTTGTTTGATCATTTAGAATGAAACGGATAGCTCTACGAATAAGAAAAACACACCACCAATCAACAATTCGACACATACGTCCATTTCAACACCCTCTTCGGAATTCATAACATCGGAAGATAAATTGAATATGAGAAGAACTGTGTTGATGAAGTGGCTTTGTAAGAAAGCTCGAAGCATGAAGAAAACCGGAGAGGAGGGAAAAGTTTTGCATGTACCCGAGCATGTGCTTCATAATATGCAAGATTTGTTTGTGACACCGGAAGAGATGGAGCAATGGTGTTATCAATGGCAAATTCAATCTACTCACATTACGGCATTTATCTTGTAAGTCACTTTTTATACGTTTGTTTAAGAAAAATAATAATTAGTTTAGATACTCATATATATTGGTAAATTGATTCATGTGACCCTTTCTTTTTGTGGTTTTTTGTCATAGGTATTTGAAAAAGTTTTGTGAAAGGACACGTGGAGATGGTTTGTATGGTTTTTTATGCCCGGCATTTTTGTCACCAATAACACCGGTTCATGATGAGGATGATCGTGCGAATTATATTTTTAGTGCGTTCGCTTGTACAACATGTGCACACGGGCAAAAGATATTTTTCGCACCTTATAATGAGAGGTAACTAGTTTTACAAATTCTAGATGATTTTTTTATTTTATATTTCATATATAACTTATATTATTTTGATAATGTATAGTTCGCATCGGATGTTAGCTGTGATTCATCCACAGTCAGGAACGGGGTATTGGTTAGATCCATCAAGAGGGAGTAAGAAACCACCCGAATTTCTTCGTAATCTAATACAAGAGTATGTATATATTATATATCTTTAAACTCCATTGTTCTTTAAACTCCACTGTTATTTAATTATATCTTATAATTATATTTGAATACCGTGTTATTTAACTAGCGCCGTAACGAAGATCATGACTTTGGATCCCCTATACAACTTGAATAAGAAGTCGACGCTAATGAAATGGCATACTATAATGGTACGTTTAAATTTTTTGTGTTTATTAACTATACTTTTGATATCCTATTTATGCGTTCGAATTTGGGCTTATTTATTTTTTATTTTGTTTTGTAGTGTCCCCGTCAACCCTTAGGAAGTAACGATTGTGGATACTATATTTGTCGTTACATGTTCGAGATAATCCAAAATAAAGCCACAACTATTCCAATTACGGTAAATATCAAAACATATATCTATCCTATAGTAATTTATAAATGTTTAAGTTTTGGATATCTAAATTCAATTTGTCGTTTTAGTATGTTGTGAAGGGTTGCAAGCAATTTACGAATGAACAAGTGGATGAAATAAGAGATATTTGGGCTACATATGTCTTTGTGGATGGAGATGAAGGAGACGATGATGATCTCTAGCTACCTAGCGAGTTTTGCTTGTAAGTGTTCAAATCTACTTTGATTTCTTGGAACACTTAGATTCCTCTTAAAGTTAGAAATGTTAGTAAATTTTAGTTAGGAAATTAGAAACTAGGAAAAGCGAGAGATCTCCATTGTTATATTTTGGAGAATGTTGTGGATGGAGTAATTGAGATTGGATGGATGCTTATTATATATAGAGTGAATTTGAAGCTCCATTGTTGTATAGCAAAGAATCGACTTGGCTTTTTGTAGTCGAGGTTTTGGGAATTGGTGTCGTTGAAACGGCATAATCGTAATGTATGTTTATTTGTAATGTGGGAATTGGCGACTAATTGTTGTAGTCGCCAATTCCCTGGCAGAAGCAGAAGCAAGCAAATTAAAAAAAAAAAACATCTACCCTATGACACCGGTTTTTTAAACAACCGCAGTCAAATGTCCAACTAAAAAAAAAAATACAACAACATATGACACCGGTTACTTAAATAACCGGTGTCAAATGTCCAACTGAAAAAAAATAAAACAACAACATATATGACACCGTTTATTTAAATAACCGGTGTCAAATGTCCACCTGAAAAAAAAAAAAAAATAACAACAACATATATGTCACCGGTTTTTCTTCACAACCGGTGTCAAATGTCCACCAGCAAAAAAAAAAAAAATAACAACAACATATGACACCGGTTTTACCCAAAACCGGTGTCATATGTATACCAGTGTTGACTTTCTGAGTACTTATTTGACACCGGTTATTTTCAGAACAACCGGTGTCTTAACATAAGACACCGGCAGTCCAGACACCGGTTGCAACCGGTGTCTATATGGTTTTCCACCCGGTGTCTTATGTATTATTTGGCGTAGTGACATCCTTACTTGTTTATTAAAAATGCATGTGGGACATATTCCTATGTGTAATTTTACACCAAATAGACCCTAAAATTCATTTTTTATTCTATTTTTCTTTAAACCTGTGTCGTGTCCCTACGTGTTTTATAGGCAAACGGAGGGACTAGTTGATAACATCTCAAATCCTCGAAAAGTGGTCCTCCCCGTCCTTGTACTTGGCTTTCGAGTCTTTCGTGCGGCTTTAAAAAGTCCACATAAACGGGAGACAATTTCGAATTTCGATAATTAATGAAATGCAATTTTCTACATGAAAAACGAGTCAATGCGTCTATATATGCCACATATATGAAATTGATGGGAAAGAAGGAACAAATGCACAATAAAGTATCAAAACAAAGTCAATTTTGTAGTTATACACTAATTGATCTATAAAACAAAACTACTTAAGATTAATGTACGGTGTAGATTATTATCTAACTTGATAATTATTGATTGTTGTAAGAGGTTTGATAGATGCCTTGCAAGAAATGCTTGTTTAGAGTTTTAAATTTAGAATTTCTCGCTATACAAATAAGACTCAATAACTTATCGATATTTCTTGAAGTCTCTTGGTACCCGTCATTTTGATGAAATTTCCCGTTAAGATAGTCGTACATATGTCTTCTTCCTACGACGCAGACTTAGGTTGCAGTCCCTCTCCACAAAATGCTATCAAACTCAGACGTGTAGAATGGGTTCGTCTGACTTTTTTATTGCACTAAATTCCGCTTGCCGTGTTAGTTATCCCAAATTCCCAAGCCTGTCATTTCTTTCCAGATCCAACTTCGGCTTCAAAATGCTACGGAGTATTAACTACGACTATTTACTCGAGTAAGTTTTGAGGGGATCAAGCTAAAGTTGGTTTAGTTGTTAGAAAGGCCACGCAACTGGTGGTTGTTTGGGCCTCAAATCCTTATACTACCACTCATGTCGATTCGAGCTCAAGTTTTTTTTTTTTTTCTTTTTTCTGAGCTAAATTATTTACGGGTTGCATGGGGTCACTATTTCCACAAAACGACTCACAAAATTTCATCTAATCACTACTCCCTCCGTTCGCCTATAAATTTTCTACTTTCTATTTTGGGATTTCTCTTTAAACATCTTACTTATAATTTTTTCTTATTTGTACATGTGAAAACCAAATCACCCCTACTTTATTAATTGTTTATTGAGAAAGCAAGTGGAGCATACCTTTATGTTGTAATTTTACACCAAATAAACCGTAAAACTCATTATTTATTCTATTTTTCTTAAAAACTGTGTTGCGACTCTACGCGTTTTATAGGCGAACGGAAGGAGTAACAAATTAATCCACTTGCCAGCAGTTGAGAAACCTCCAAATAGTGCCCTGTACTGCTGTACAGTAGCCCTCCACTGACCAATGATCCATCTTCCTACGAGAAGGATGCGGTTTAATGGCTCACTGGTCAATAACAAATGGCCTACAATAATGCTCCTGACTTGTTACTTATTAGACGGGTTCAACTGACGGCTAATCGTTATAGTATAAACCAATTTCTCCAATAGAAGTCTTAATTTTCAACAGTGTGTTTTAAATAACGGAATTTAATTTTCTATTTCACTATAACTTGAGGTATATCATCTCACATATATACAGCATCGCTCCTTTAATTTGTAATGGGATTCCAGCATGAACATACTGCATACCATTAATGATCGACCGCATAACGCAACCCAACTTATGATTGGGAATTTGTAATTCTACTTTGCATGAGATTGAGGAGTTTGATGATCTGATCGCAGTTATAAAGCGTACTAAATGCCTGTAGATAGTAAGAACCTACACAGAAAATAGATGCTGTCGAATGCAACCACGGTGAAAACAGAGATAAAAAATAGGGACATTTTTCTTTAGAGTTGTAGTTTTATTATGATAACGAACATTTTTTGTGTGAGCATTTTTTACACAAATTAAATAAAATCATTTTAGATGCGGTAACTTGTGATAATTATCATCAATTTCTAGCCGTCGCATAATCCATCGATCATGACTTTGTGTAGCTCTTGTTTGATCTGTTGTGACACACTGACACGAAAACTAGAGACTTTCGTATTTACTAGGGTATTTAGTATTGTTTTATGCAAGACCTTGTTGTCACTAATATAAGGACTTGTTGTTAAACGCTAACGTACTTATGTTTTGTAAAATAACCCCTCATAGATTTTACTCACCGAAAAAATAAACCCTTTTAGATTTTGTTTTTGTCTAACAATAATTTTTATATTATGAATGCTTTGATATACACCGCCAAAAGTGACTCTTCGCCAAAAATATATACGTAGTCAAGTTTCTGTCATTAATTACTCACAAAGCATACAGGACTTCATATAGGTCTTCGCTCCTTACTCTGATTTGTTTTTTAATGTCATTTTGAGGCCATATGTCCCGATAAGAAGAAATGACTCAGAGGAAGGGCGCAAATGATTTAGAACCGCTGGAGAGATCGGCGGTTTTGTTGAATTGAAACCGCTAACGGTCTTGGCGGTTTTAAGGGGTCAATGCCTTCTTCCAGGGTCTTATTGGCACTGTTTGATACCCTTAAAATCGCTAGGGAACCGCTAGGATTCCTGGCGGTTTTGTCACGAAACTGAAAAGAGGTGACGTGCACCCTATAAAGTTGAATAAGTTTTTATTCGACTCATTTTGTTTAACATTTATTTTTTAAGCCCTATTTCAAAAAAAAAAATTCCGTATATACAGCTTCGCTCCTATTTATAATGGGATTCTACATAAACATACTGCATGCCATTAACGATCCACCGCATAACGCAACACAACTTATGATTGGGAATTTGTAATTCTACTTTGCATGAGATCGAGGAGTTTGATGATTTGATCGTAGTTATAAAGCGTACTAAATGCATGTAGATTGTAAGAACTTACACGGACAATAGATACTGTAGTATGCAACCATGGTCAAAACAGAGATAAAAATTAGGGACATTTTTCTTTAGAGTTGTAGTTTTATGATAACGAACATTTTTTGTGTGAGCTTTTTTTACACAAATAATGTCATTTTAGATGCGGTAGCTTGTGATAATTATCATCAATTTCTAGTCGTGGCCTATTCGATCGATCATGACTTTGCGTAACTCTTGTTTGATCTATTGTGACACACTGACACGGGAACTAGCGACTTCCGTATTTACTAGGGTTTATAGTATTGTTTTATGTAAGACTTTGTTGTCACTAGTATCAGGACTACTTGTTAAACGCTACGTACTACACTGGCAAAAATGACTTTCCGCCAAAATATATACACCCTCATTTCACTACGCCAAAAACGGCATTTAACACCGGTACATATGACACCGGTAGGCTTAGAACCGGTGTCTGAAAAACATAAGACACCAGTTTTCAATCAACCGGTGTCAAATGCTTCCTCAGTCCATTTGCGCACAATTCCTCACTTAGCTAAAAATAATAAAAAATAAAAAATTGGACATACGACACCGGTTATAAGAAAACAGGTGTCATAATTTACCAAAAAAAAAAAAAAAAAAATTGGACATAAGACACCGGTTTTGAGTAAAACCGGTGTTATATGTTACCCCAGAGAAGATCATTAACCCACTCAGCGAAAAAAACATTAAAAAATTTATCTTATTACAGAAAAAAAAAATTTGAGGAGCAATTTGACACCGGTTTTTTGAGAAACCGGTGTCGTAGATGTTCCCTAAAAAAAAATGCGTAGTGAACACATAAGACACTTGTTGTGTCTAAAACCGGTGTCTTATGTATCATTAAAAACAAAAAAAAAAAAAAAAAAAAAAAAAACTTGTAATATCACGTTGTTTTTTCCGCCTCTCACCCATCTCCTTGTACGTATATTCACCCCATCTCGTTCAACAAAACAAACCCCTTTTATCTCTCTCCTCAAATCCTCAATCATCAACTCCATCTCCCTAGCCTTCTCCAAATATATCAACCCTCATCTTCTTCCTCAATCATTTACCCTTCTTCCAACACCCTCATATTTTGAATATTCTCTTCGTCATCTCTACATGATGGTACAACTATGTGACGGTTTAGGTAAAATGTTGTTTTTGGTATTTAATTCGAGTTTTATGTTATTTTAGATAAAATTGGGGATTTATTTAGGGTTGAGATTGGGGAGGGGGGAATGTGTATTGTGTGATTTTTTATAGATCTAGAAATTAATTGTCTTTGTTTTTATTTGTTTTAACAGTGTTTGATGTTGTGTTGTTATTCCAGATCTCTAAGGAAGTTTGATTTCACTATCATGTTTCATGATTTTGGTGACAGGTACGTTGGTTTTTATTTTTCGTTTTTAATCAATCACTTATCATTATTTATTGATCTCTGATGCTTTTTCATTTACTACTCTTTTGATTTCAAGTGCGTGTATTTTTCTACCCTAAATCCAGATTTTCTAAACATCAACACCATTCATGTTTTCATTTTTAATTTCCTTGTGATTTTCTTTTATTTGTTTCTTTTTTTATGATGATTTTTTTGGTGGTGTTTGATTATGTTTTGTTATCACATTTTAGGTCTATGTAGTAGAGGAAACAGATAAATCGTTGCAAGATGAGATGGAAAAGTACTAGAAGGCAGAAGGAGAAGCTAAGATTTGGATGGAGGAGTTGATGATGATAGAGAACAGTCTGAACAAGATAAACCCAAGATTTTTTTTTTTTTTTTTTAACATAAGACACCGGTTATTTACATACCCGGTGTCATATGTGTCCTCAAATTTAATTCGCAATTAACATAAAAGACACCGGTTTTGTACACAACCGGTGTCTTATGTCTTCATTTTTAACACCGGTTTTTCCCATTGTAACCGATATCTTATGATAAGACACCGGCAGTCAAGACACCGGGTATATCTTATGGTAATATCTCAAAATGTGATCAAGTCATATTTAATTTTATGGAGGGAGTATGTAAGAGAAGTCGATTTCTAGGATTCGATTGGATCCCAACATGCAGGCTAATTGCAATTACTGAGTTCATTGATTGCAAGATAGGTCATACATTCATATGATTAAGGCCTATTATGTCGAGTTTTAATGCTTAAACATGCTTCGGACTTATGTTTTCTAATATACGTACGTGCGTTGCTGCGGTTACGATAAATATAGGACCAATGCTTGTTTGACTGAGTTTATAAGCAGTAGTTGCGATTCATGTTTAATGATTAGCCATCTGATATAGATTCAGATTGTTTCACTAGGATTAGTAATTGGGATTTCTTATGCATTTCTAATGCTTCTCTTTACCTGACCATTTCACAACAAAATTAGAACTTAGACTTGTATGTAATTAGAAAAAGTATGATACACTACGCCAAATAATACATAAGACACCGGGTGCAAAACAATATAGACACCGGTTGCAATCGGTGTCTAGACTGCCGGTGTCTTATGTTAAGACACCGGTTGTTCTGAAAATACCCGGTGTCAAAAACAATACATACGACACCGGTTATAGGTAAAACCGGTGTCATATGTTGCTTTTTTTTTTTTTTTTTTTTTTGTTTTTGCGCTGGTGGATATTTAACACCGGTTTTTTCGAAAAACCGGTGTCATATATTGTTTTATTTTTTATTTTTTTTCAGTTGGACTTTAGACACCGGTTTTTTAAATAACCGGTGTCATATGTTGTTCTTTTTTTTTTTTTTCCTTCCAGTAGGACATTTGACACCGGTTGTATAAAAAACCGGTGTCATAGGGTAGACTTTTTTTTTTTAGTTTTGCTTGCTTCTGCTTCTGCCAGGCAATTGGCGACTACAACAATTAGTTGCCAATTCCCACATTACAAATAAACATACATTACGATTATGCCGTTTCAACGACACCAATTCCCAAAACCTCGACTACAAGAAACCAAGTCGATTCTTTGCTATACAACAATGGAGCTTCAAATCACTCTATATATAATAAGCATCCATCCAATCTCAATTACTCCATCCGCAACATTTCTCCGAAATACAACAATGGAGATCTTTTGCTTTTCCTAGTTTCTAATTTCCTAACTAAAATTTACTAACATTTCTAACTTAATGAGAATCTAAGTGTTTCAAGAAATCAAAGTAGATTTGAGCACTTACAAGCAAAACTCGCTAGGTAGTTAGAGATCATCATCGTCTCCTTCTTCATCTTCATCCACAAAGACATATGTAGCCCAAAGATCTCTTAGTTCATCCACTTGTTCATTCGTAAATTGTTTGCAACCCTTCACAACATACTAAAACGACAAATTGATGAATTTAGATATCCAAAACTTAAAACATTTATAAATTACTATAGGATGATAGATATATGTTTTGATATTTACCGTAATTGGAATAGTTGTTGCTTTATTTTGGATTATCTCGAACATGTAACGACAAATATAATATCCACAATCGTTACTTCCTAAGGGTTGACGGGGACACTACAAAACAAAATAAAAAATAAATAAGCCCAAACTCGAACGCATAAATAGGATATGAAAAGTATAGTTAATAAACACAAAAACTTCAAACGTACCATTATAGTATGCCATCTCATAAGCGTCGACTTCATATTCAACTTGTTTAGGGGATCCAAAGTCATGATCCTCGTTACGGCGCTAGTTAAATAACACGGTATTCCAATATAATTAAAAGATATAATTAAATAACAGTGGAGTTTAAAGAACAATGGAGTTTAAAGATATATAATATATACATACTCTTGTATTAGATTACGAAGAATTTCGGGTGGTTTCTTACTCCCTCTGGATGGATCTAACCAATACCCCGTTCCTGACGGTGGATGAATCACAGCTAACATCCAATGCGAACTACAAATTATCAAAATAATATAAGTTATGAAATATAAAATAAAAAAATCATCTAGAATTTGTAAAACTAGTTACCTCTCATTATAAGGTGCGAAAAATATCTTTTGCCCGTGTGCACATGTTGTACAAGCGAACGCACTAAAAATATAATTCGCACGATCATCCTCATCTTCAACCGGTGTTATAGGAGACAAATATGCCGGGCATAAAAAACCATACAAACCATCTACACGTCTCCTTTCACAGAACTTTTTCAAATACCTATTACAAAAAGCCACAAAAAGAAAGTGTCACATGAATCCATTTACCAATATATATGAGTATCTAAACTAATTATTATTTTTCTTAAACAAATGTAGAAAAAGTGACTTACAAGATAAATGTCGTAATGTGAGTAGATTGAATTTGCCATTGATAATGTAACAACCCTAAATTTTGACCAACTATAAATAGAAATAAATTTAGAATTGTCACGCCGCAATTGACTATCAAGTCAATTGGTAGGCTAGAAATTCAACTACAATTAACCAACGAAAAATAAAACAGCGGAAGTCTTTACATGCCGAGCTATAGTTCTCAAAACGAAATCCAAATTACATATTTAAAACGAAATGAAGTCTGAGATAAAACAAAGTCTTTCGAAAACCCCAACATGATCAGCTTCGCAAGCATGCAACCATACCATCAAGACCTGTCAACTATGCCATCGAAGATTGACATAGGCCCCAGAACACGGTAGGGACGAACCAGGAAACAGAACGTCAGCACAGGCTGAGTAAGAAATAACAAGTATAAAGAACAAATAAGATACGCGCCTTGAGGCGCGTAGCTAACAAGAACGAGTTGACGTTATATCATAGGATTAGCAATAGCAACAGAGTGCATTATCAAAAGAGCATCGTCGCTCAATATATACATATTGTTTAATTATTCGGCCATGGTCCTACCCCATAGCCCCACTTAACTAACTTTGTTCGAGCTAGAGTTGTAATTATCGCCCTAATAATCCCGAGTGTGCACACCCCTCACAAGACAGGCCGGTAGGACGAGCTCCCATCTAGGAGGAAGACTATTAGGAAGTCGGCAGCTAACCCGACCCTACGTACCTTGATCAGAGGTATATCAAACGATGATCGGCCGAGCCGAATCCATCGTACTCTAGGTGGAGTCATTTATTTTCTTTCATCCGTTTTATATACGTTATTCAAAGATGCATTATTCGACGATACAAATTATAATGATCATAATCGATAGATATTTGTAGCGAAACAAAAACACAAGCAACAAGCAAACACACCACTCGACCGAGTGGCCGAGTAGTGGTCTCGGCTAGAGGCCGAAGGGACGAGGAAGGCAAGAGGCCGAAGGGACGAGGAAGGCAAGAGGCTGAAGGGCCGTGGGGAGTATGGTGGTCGAAAGACCGCAAACAAACATTGATAACATGGAAGGAAAATATGCTCAATGATATAATTAGGCACAAGCGGAACGGGTAACAAGAATGAATGTGTAAAGCAAGAACATGCGATGATCAAGCAAAGTGTATCAAACAAGATAATGGTTAGTGAGAGGTTTGTGATCAACGTTCTTACCTTACTAGCCAAATCACAAGATCAACTCAAGCCTTAGAACGGTACTTCCTCGAACACACAACCTAGAATCAATCAACAATACACTAATCACTAATCATCACCCTACTAGTGCATCCAAGGCATTCTAACTTTGGATTTCAACATTCAAACGACCTCTAAACAACACCAAATTCGCACAACACCCTCCCAAGTATACTAACAACACAATTCCATTATTAAATCATCAAATCAACCATATTAACACTCAAATTAGGGCAAGATCAGATCTGGACAGAATATGTTTTTCATCAATAGAACACCATAATTCATCCCCAAATTAAAACCATGAATTATTTAAACCATGATAATCAATTCCTCCAAATACTACACAATTCCAATCATAAAATCATCATTAAATCATATGAACCCTAATTTCAAAAGCCCTAAATTAGCATTCAATTATTCATGCATCAAAATCATAATTAAGCATGATTATAATCTAAACAAACAACACCCAATACTACAATCATGTTTTAACTTTAATTAACATGATAAATTAGAAGCCCTAATCTGAAAATTATGAGAGAAAGGGGGTTAAACTTACAACTCTTGGTGTAAAAACCAAGAGAGAGGGCAAAGGGGGTCGGCGGTGGTGCACGGGCGGCGGCGACGGCGGTCGGCGGCGGTTCTCGGGGCCGCTCTTCTCCTTCTTCTCTTCTCTCTCTTTCTCGGCTCTCCTCTCTTCCTCTTGCTCTTTTTTTTTTCTTTTTACTGCTGCCGTGAGGGTGAAGGGAGGTTTGAGGTTTTTATTTTATTTTTTTTGTAGAAATAGGAAGGGTTTAGGAAGGGTATTTTGGTAATTTTGCCAAACAGTTGCCCAATTAGGAAAGCGTCTCTAAACGGAAGGTATACCCTAATTCCAAAAATAGATTTTCACGCCCTTAAAACGAGATTCTCCCAATACTTTGTACAATTCAAGTAACCCAAAAATATGGGGTGTTACAGATAACACCATTGCTCCATCGGTGTCACAGACAAGTCTTGCATATTATGAAGCACATGCTCAGGTACATGCAAAATTTTTCCCTCATCTCCGGTTTTCTTCATGCTTCGAGCTTTCTTACAAAGCCACTTCATCAACACAGTTCTTCTCATATTCATTTTATCTTCCGGTGTTATGAATTCCGAAGAGGATGTGGAAATGGACGTAGGTGTCGAATTGTTGATTGGTGGTGTGTTCTTCTTATTCGTAGAGTTATCCGTTTCATTCTAAATGATCAAACAAAATAAAACACTTGTTAGAATTTAAATATAAATTAAAAATAATATAAGAATTTCAATAATGAAGTATAAATTACCGTATCAGGCAATATATATATATATGAAAGGAGAAGGCCACAACACATAACCACCAAGGGCCGAAGAGAGAAAACAAGCTTCTGGGGTTGGAACTGGCAATTCGGCATTTGGCACCAAGTCTTTAGAGATACTCACTCTACTATAACCGGGAGGTACAATGTTATTGTGTAGAGTAAGTACCTCCGAAGCGCCTGGCACATACACTTCTCCTAAAGCTACCATCTCTCGTGAATTGCTAGGAAGTGACATTTGACACTTATGCCAACCCTGCATTATTTATAAAGTAATGTAAATTGTTGGTGTAACTATCACAATTAGAAAATATAATTCATTTGAGATAAAGTATGTTGAATTGATTAATAAAGTAAAGTAATATAACAATTATATTAGATACCTGAACCGGCCCTTCACACGTATCTTGAATTGATGAGATCGACGTTTGAGGGATATTACGAGCTTGTCTCGGAGAAGAATGGGAAACAGGAGGCTCACGATCATCATTTAAACTCACTTCTTTTCCCTTTCTTAGAACATTAGGATCCTTAGACACTCTATCCTCTTCATTGTTTTCTATTGCTTGCGAATCGTTACTCATCATCGCACTTATCAATTCTTTCATATCAGCTTGACTCGGAGTTTCTCCGGCTACGAAATTGCAAAGTATTTGACTCATCTTGAACATTTGGGATTGCATTGTTCGCACCGTATTCTCTAACTTTACCTCGGACATCTTTTTCGTGGATCTACCAAAAACATTTGACAAATTGCTCATGTTGGTTACACCAAGAACACGACCCGGGTGCTCCTCTTTGCCGATTGCACGAGACAATATATCATCTCGACCTTGGGGAACAAACTTTCCTTCTTTCACGGCTTCTTCCAACTCACCCTAAGTGACAATAACAATTTAATTAGAATTAATATGTGAAACGATTTTAAAATAAGTACAATTTCTACCCTTAAAAAAAATAACTTACAATTTCTTTCACCACTTCCTCGTCATACTCGGACATTGCCCCTTTCTTGGATTTATGACCTCTCAACCAAGTCACATGACGTGGTACTACTTTGATTTGCAACCCTTTCGTGGCATATTCCTCAATCTAATACATTTTTGTGTTAGTAAAAATAAACGATTACTAATTTGTTAATAATAACGGAAAAAATAAAAAAGGTGTATATTTACTTACAATTTCTTCGTTGATCCCAATATATCCTTTCCGAGAGCCAAAGTATTTAGTCTTCTTTTTTGCAGCATTATCTTTACCATCTTTGCTAAGCGACTAGTTACCGTGAAAAAAACAAACAAAAATTAGAATATTCATTAAAGCTAACATTTCAATAAAATTATAAAATTATATGTAAACTTACAAGAAACTTTTGATCTTTCAAATGATATTCAATGAAAGCATCCCATTGCTCTTGTGTGATTTGTGGATACTTTCCCGGTGGCTTCGTTACAAGTTCCCTTTCCTTGGTCTTCTTGTCAATTACATACATATACTTAAGATGAAGTTTGGTCTTCCAATTTCTCCATCTTTCACCGGCTATCTTCAACACCCAACGTCCTCTACGTTTGGGAGGAACATAAAATGCACCCTTGCAAAACACACACAAAAAAAAAAAACACATTAAAAAAAAAATAAGAATTTCGATAACTTTTATAGACAAGACATATGAAATAAATTGAATATTATATCTAACCTCAATATCGTGTAAGACACGTTCTCTTGTGGCTTCGTCAAGCTTCTTCCACTCTCTCAAAGTAATAGGCACATGTGCACGTGCGATTGCGCCTATCCAACTACTAAACTTTTGGCGATGTTCGCCAATCGGATTTAACAACCCGTCCGTACTCCATTGTAGCTGAAAAGGAGAACCATCTTGTAATGCTTTTGCACAAGCGCGTAGTAAAGTTTGACCTCTTTCATGATCGGAATCGGAATCGGAATTATCACTAGGCTTTCTTCTTCTTCTTCGAGTCGACATTATCCAACCTATATTCACAAAATTTAAACATGATTATAAGTATTAAAAGACATAAGAAAAAGCTAAATAAAATAAAATAACTATAATAAGTGTAAGTAAATAATAAACATAAGTAACACAAATAAGATAAAGAGGAGTTTGTGCAATTAATGAAAATTATAATTACGTAAATGTAAAACCAAAATTTTCCAACTAGTTAGAGAACTTACGTTAGTCCTAGAACGTTTTTTTGTTACATTTGCATCATCTTGCACCCAAACTCCCTCATCATGATCATCTCTAACATATGATAAGGAGTTATCATCATTCTCTATCACTTGGACACATGAATTCGGAGCACCCAAACCTTCTAAAATCTCATCTTCAACATAATAATCAAACTCATGTCTAGGTCGAGCGGATAAAACAATAGACCATTTCTTATCCAAAGGGTCATTCACATAAAAAACTTGTTTTGCTTGGCTTGCGAACATTAACGGATCATCTTTATGCCCAACTTTATCAAAGTTTACCAAAGTAAAATCCAACTCATCTCTTCTAACATCGTTGTTGTTGTCAACCCACTTGCATTTAAAAACGGGAATTCGAACAGTTTGGTAATATAATTCCCAAATCTCTTCAATTTGCCCATAATAAATCATTTTTTCTTCCCTTGGTTTCTTATCTTTAGCACTTGCAAAATGAATAGAAGTGGCCTCAACAGAAACTCCACTATTTTGCATAGTGCTTCTTGAATCTTGTTCTTTGGTGTAGAACGTATATCCACCGATGGCATATCCACTATAAGAGGAAATTTGTAAAGATGGACCAAAAGACATAATTCTCACATAATCAGGGAACTTATTAATGGGTTGACTTACAACTTGGTTCTTCAACCAAGAGCCAAATCTCTTCTTGTTCTCATTCTCAATCCACATGTCACTCTTATTTCTATGAAGATTTCTCAAATGCTTTTTATGCTCATCAATGTAAGAATCGACAACTTTATCATTGTGAATAACATATGAGTGAACTGAATTCATTTCTTCGGCATTGAGTTGGATAATCTTGTGGCCCCTAACTCCTTTGCCTTCCATTTTGTCGACATGACGTGGCTTTGGAAGACCAACGCGCTCATCATCAGAGAGAAATTCATAACAAAAAGAAAGAGCTTCTTCTATGATATAACGCTCGGCAATACAACCTTCTGGATGAGATCTATTAGTCACATAGTCTTTATAGATTTTCATGCATCTTTCATATGGATATTGATATCTCAAAAAGATTGGTCCGCATTCTTTAATCTCTCTTACCAAATGGACCGGCAAATGTATCATGATATCGAAAAAGGAAACAGCAAAATACATCTCTAACTGACATAATGTGAAAATAATCCCTTCCTCCAAATTGTCCAACTCAGTCGGATCAATCTCCTTGGTACAAATGACATTAAAGAATAAACACACCTTTGTAAGTGCAAATCGTACCTTTTTTGGTAAAATGGAACGAATAGCCACGGGCAAAAGTTGTTGCATGAGTATATGAGAATCATGAGATTTCAATCCAACAAGTTTCAAATCCTTCATCGACACACGATTGCTAATATTTGAAGAATAACCTTCCGGGACCTTTATCCCCTTGAGACACTCACAAAATTGTTTTTTCTCATTTTCAGAGAGAGTGTGAGCAGCGGGAGGTAAACGAGTTCGTGAACCCACTTTTTGCGGTAACAACTCTTTTCTGACTTTACACTTTTCGAACATATCTTCTCTTCCTTTCAAAGTGTCCTTTGTCTTGCTCGGAATATCCAACAATGTGTTAACAATAGCATCACAAAAATTTTTCTCTATATGCATGAGATCAAGAGAATGTCTAACGGTCAAATCTTTCCAATAAGGAAGATAAAAAAATATAGATCGTTTCTTATAACCCTTGGATGAAAGTTTTGACCCATTTTTCCCGTATGTGATTTTCAAATGCTTGACTTTCTCATACACTTGGGCACCCGTCAAAACAATTGGACGCTCACGCATTTCCACTTGTCCATTGAAAGCTTTTCGTTGTCTACGATAAGGGTGATTGTATGGCAAAAATCTACGATGATCAAGATAAACATTCTTGTGAGATCTATTAAGATAGAGATTAGTTGCATCTTCTTCACATATCGGACATGCATTGTCCCCTTTTACACTATATCCGGACAAGTTGCCATAAACGGGAAAATCTTGGCTAGTGTTAAACAACATAGCACGTAAGTTGAATTTACGACCCACATGAGCATCAAACACTTGTACTCCTTCATCCCACAATAATTTTAAATCATCAAGAAGGGGAGCCAAATAAACATCTATGTCGTTACCCGGTTGCTTTGGGCCAGAAATCAACAAAGAAAGCATCATGTACTTTCTCTTCATGCATAATTTCGGAGGCAAATTATAAGTAATCAGTATAACGGGCCATGTACTATGTGCACTACTCATATTCCCGAATGGGTTCATTCCATCAGTAGATAATGTAAGTCGCAAATTTCTATAATCCTTGCTAAAATCACGGTATTTTGCATCAAAAAATTTCCATTGAGCAGCATCAGCCGGATGTCTCAACTTACCATCATGAACTCTGTCGACACCAGATTTGTGACATGTCATCAATTTCGCATCCTCTGGATTGGCAAAGAGTCTCCTCAATCTTGGTATAATGGGAAAATACCACAAAACCTTAGCCGGAACACCATTCTTATTCTCCTTATATCGAGAGGCATTGCAAGTAGGACAAATAACATCATCTTCATAATCTTTGCGATACAATATACAATCATTTGGACAAGCATGAATCTTTTGGTACCCTAGACCCATTGAATCTAACATTTTTTTGGCTTCATAAGTCCGAGTAGGGAGAGAATTACCACTTGGTAACATTTCATTCAACAACTCTAACAAACTTGTAAAACTCTTGTCACTCCAACCATTTGCCACCTTTAAATTAGACAACTTTAGAACGGCGGACAATCTAGTATACTTTTTGCAATTTTCATACAACTCATCTTCACTTTCATTCAACAAGTTCTCCATCATATTCGGGTCATCACCACTTACATCTACATCAATTTCATCGTCATTCGGATCATTATTCTCCTCTTCTCCACCAGCCTCTCCACTAGTGGCATCGATATTCTCGACATCATCATCCTCACCAATATATTCTTCAACACTCTCTCCAATATAGTCATCATCATCCTCTCCAATATCTTCTTGGACAAATTCTCTATTACTTTGACTCTCCATGCTCAAGTCATGTGTTGCCTCCCCATGAAAAATCCATTTTGTATAAGTTGAAGCAAAAGAGCTCTTAGCCAAATGAAATTTTACCGTATCAAGAGAGTGAAATCTCATATTGTAACAATTACAACACGGATACCGCATACACTTTAAGTCTTCACAATTTTTCTCGGCGAAATTTATAAACTTTTGAATCCCCTCCTCATAATCACGCTCTCCTTGATTTGACATTGTTATCCATTTTCGATCCATGTCTATATAAACCAAAATTAGTAACCAATTATCCTAAGCTCAACCTAAAAAAAGTAAACACCTAAACATAACTAATTAAAACTACCAATTCAATAATCTAAATTTTATTGTTTTAATCAAACTAAACTCACTATTAGAATTATTAACCAATTATTCTAAATTCAACCTAAAAAAAATCAAACATAAAAAAACGGTCAAATGTATAACCGGTGTCTTTTTCCACTAATCTATATTGCTTTAATTTTGTTTTGATACCACTAAACCCACTACTATCATACTATATTCATAATACCTAAACAAAACATTATTATAGATAAGAAAACGGTCAAATGTATAACCGGTGTCTTTGTCCACTACAATCTAAAGTTGTACTCCATTCTACTCAACTAACGTACGGCATATCACTAACTAACACATAATTCCATTCAACTAACGGCAATTCACTAACTAACTTATCAAAAAACAATAGCGGCGACACAGAGCGAACAATTCATTATTTTGGCGATTAAACCTTCAATTTTGGCGAACAATAATTGAACGAAAAAACAAAAATACAAAATTGAATGAAAAAACAGTAATTGGCGACAAACCTAATTGAATGAAAGAGACACCAAAACACGAGCGGCGAGCGGCGACAACGGAGGGGCGGCACAATAGCGGCGGCGACACAGAGCGACGAAGGAGCGGCGAGCAGCGAGCAACGCCTGGCGAGGGGTGAACAACGAGCGGCGAGGGCGAACAACGAGCGGCGAGCGGCGAGAGGCGAGAGGCGAGCGGCGAGCGGCGAGGGGCGAGCGGCAAGCGGCATCAACGGAGAAAGAACGGCGACGGCGAATCAGAATTTTATTTTTCTGGGTTTCGGGTTTTTGGGGGTTATAGTTTTTTTTTTAGAATAAGCATATGACAAAGGAAAAATACCCTTTTCTGGGGTAACATATGACACCGGTTATACTCAAAACAGGTGTCTTATGTCCTTTTTTTTTTTTCTGTTATAAGATAAATTTTTTAATGTTTTTTTCGCTGTGTGAAAACATGATCCTCCCGGTAGTAACATATGACACCGGTTATGAGTAAAACCGGTGTCTTATGTCCAATTTTTTTTGTTTTTTTTTTTTCCTGTTATAAGATAAATTTTTTAATGTTTTTTTCGCTGTGTGAGAAATTGATTCTCCCCGGGAGTAACATATGACACCGGTTTTGAGTAAAACCGGTGTCTTATGTCCAATTTTTTTTTTCTTTTTTTTTCACAGTTTGATTAAATGATCCTCGGTATACATATGACACCGGTTATACTGAAAACCGGTGTCTTATGTCCAATTTGAATTGCGCGCAAATGGACTGGGGAAGCATTTGACACCGGTTGATTGAAAACCGGTGTCTTATGTTTTTCAGACACCGGTTCTAAGCCTACCGGTGTCATATCTACCGGTGTTAAATGCCATTATTGGCGTAGTGATAGCCTTGTCGGGATAAGTAATGTTCGCAATAATCTTCCCCCAATATATGTTAATGGAGTTGCTATGTGAACTATATGTCGTAATAGATGCATGTTTGTGGGGATTTTTTTTACCCTAGACGTTGATCCATAAATTCATTCTTTTAAATCCATTGTTTTTTTTTATTTTTTTACAAGGGTAAATATTAATAAAAAGCAAAGATTAGGTGACCCTTCTAGTCAGGGTATCACCTACCTTACCAGCCTCTGAGATACAACACAGAGCCGGATGCAGGGGAGAGGGCACAACCTGAGTATAAAAGATGTTGTGCCCCCAATTTGCGACCCAGTCGGCTGCTTGATTAGCTTCTTCAAATATATGGTGTATGGATTTCTACAACATTATTAGCTAATAACATAGCATCTTGGATCTGATTGTCCACGACGTTTTTCATAATTTACGAAATCCGTTGTGGTTAACTTTGGTTGATTATCACCAATCCTGATCGACCATTAGTAGTGTGATTGACTAGATAATTTTTTAGACAACATAATTATCATTTTGACTCCCTGAAATCGACTCATTAGCTACAACTATCCATACACTTGCGCACAACAATACAAAAGTATGCATGGACGGACTAGGGGTAAATGGAAAATGACGTGATGAAAATTTCATTAACTCAAAACACCCAAAAACTAGTTTGTTTCCAAACTTTTTTTTTTTTTTTTTAATTTAGGGTGATATTGATCCATCAACACAAATTAATTAAGATTAGTCTTTTGACCCGTGCAAATGCACGGGAATTAATAATGTTTTTTCTAATTATAATTATCTATATCATATAATACAAAATTGCACTGAAAATATCTAAAACAAAACTATTTTGAACAATTTATTGAAATAATGCTAAAAAAAATGAGTCGGAAAAAAAAAATTGTTCAACAAAATGGGGTGCACGTCACCTATATATAAAACCGCCAAGGACCATGGCGGTTTTATGACTTGTGAACAGTAACCAAAAAAAATTGTCGGTTTTACACTATGTAAAACCGCCAAGATCCTTGGTGGTTTAAATATTCACAAAATCAAAAAAAAAAAAAAAAAAAAAAAAAACCTATGTAAAACCGCCAAGATCCTTGGTGGTTGAACAAGTTTTTCTTCCACCTATTTTGTTTAACATTTTTTTTCGAGCACTATTTCGTTAAATGGTTCAACTATTTTAGATAGCATTTGCGGACAGTAATTTGAAATTTTTTGTAATCATTTTCAATTAGATTTCATTTGTTTGGTAAAATAGAATGCGATTTGGGGATTGTATTTGGTTTACACAAGGAAATTTTGCTTCGAATTAACAAATCAAAATTCTCGAATTTTTAGGATAATTAATCGTATTATTTGGGTAAATTTTTGATTTGGGAATAACATTGCCAAAATACCTTCTTAAAGAATTTAAACTTAAAAATCATGTTCAAAAATAAGAATTTAAGATTTTCGTGTCCTCCGTTCGATAAGTTAGACTTCATACCAACCTAATGAGTCACTGCTCCACCCCTCAATAACCACCCGTCGACTCTTGTATATATGTATTTGACAACTTTTAATAACATTCTTATGCGGGTCCCTCGTGTGCCAGGTCTACTAGGCGACCTCAACTCCCCATACATTAAATCGTTTACGCGATCCTCCAATCGACAATCATCACCCTACCAGCTTCGAATTCCCTATCTGACACCCCCACTCTCATCCTCTTTCTTAATCATCAACACCCACCTCCATCAACATTTTGGCAGACATCTTCTCACCCTTGGTTAAATTGTTTAGCCGAGCGCCCATTCCTCGTTGATTTCTTATACGGCCTCCCTAACCGACACCTTTATACCCATCAAATTATATAAGCGATAGTCGCACCCGCCTGCTACTAGCTCGATTTATTCCCTACCTCACGTACACTACTTTCCTTGAACCCCTGCTTTACTTGAAATCCTTGTCTCCCTTACCAGGTCAATTCCTACTTTAACCCTTTCACACCCGCGGATTCCAAGAATCGAGTCCTTTATATTATTAACATACCCTATCAACTCCTCTATGTAACACCACATCGACTCATTTGCGCGACCCTTCCACCACGCACTAACTCTGAAACTCGACCCCTAAATGAATAATTTCCTCTGTATATATATGTTAACCAAATTGTTTATATCTTAATCTCTATTTTTGTACTTTTCAAACTAATTTATATAATAACCTTAATTGGTACCCGTGCACATGTATGCGGATTAATAACATTTTTTTAGATAATCCGCACCCCTCTTACAGTCTTACCCATGTCAAAATTTCTAACCAACTCCTAACCTTGCCGACTTCTCTACCCGATCTACATAATTAACACTCACACCCTCGCCAAAATATCTAGATGACCCATCAACCCTCTTAACATCCATAAGATCATACTTGATACTCCGACCCTGTCAATATTTCTAGCTCGTACCCCTCCCAGTCGACGCAAAGCTTTACTGAAACTTGTCCTACTTTGACGTAAGATTGATACATGTCATAAATAGATTAAGTAAAATCATAAAAAACTTAGATGAGTTTAATTAACACCAACGCATTAGTTTTACCCCATCATTTGTCAATTATGGGTCCTCACTTTTAGGTTAGAAAGCATAATATATAAAAACAAAAAGTACTTTACGACCATTAGCCTATAAGAAATAGCTAGGTAAGGTACAAATTTCTTTAGTTGTGATATTGAAAATGTTTATTTATTTATTTATTTATTTTTTACCTTGTAAATGTCTTAAAAACGCTGTAGGATACACTAACCCAAAACATCTTGCCTCCCGTTATCACCTACCAAAGAGTTCGTGACTATTAACCATGAGGCTTCAGAATATAGGATACCAAGAAGAATGAATCCTGTAATAGGAACTTTCTATCATGTCATCATCAGTCACTAAGTCATCATCATTGATTTTTTCTTCCAAAGTTGTGAATTACTACTGTCTATTCCATTTGAATTTATTCTGAAAATGTTTTTTTTTTTTAACTGTAGTCAATCATTCATGATTTGAGATGTTGGGGCTCAAAAATTTGAATACTTAGTGTTAATGTCTTGGAAACATTATTAACCGGTCAATGTTAATTTGATAACAAATTACGACATTTTTCTTATTCCAAAGTTGAATACTCGTATGAATTTCTTGCATTAATCAGTGTAATGGTTCATTTCATGTTGATTTTTTTAGTATGGTGTAATTTATTTTGTTTCCATATTTGGGAGTAAGTAGAATTTTTTTTCACATTATTTTTAAGATTTTGTAATTCTGTTCACATTAAATCAGCATTAGATTTGGCAAATAGAGCTGACATGTCGTTTCCATACTAAAACTTGTCATGTCAGCTTTTTATATACGCAATTAGTAAAAATAATAGGAATAGAAATAGATAATAAATAGATGTGATTTTTTCTCACACAAGTTAAATGTTGCATGCCATATGTGATATGTCGGATTATTTCTTTTCTAATAATTTCTTCTCCCTCCCATATTTGTTTGTTTGTGAAGATTTTCTTACTTTTTTTCTTTTCAAGATTTAGGAAGCCTAAAGATCGATTTACTTTGGTCCAACAATAATAAATCCGGGTTCATGAAACACAAAGAGACATGATCAGCTAAAGACCTTTACAAAATCATCATCTCTAAGATATTTTTACCATAAGAAATGGGAGTACTGAACCGAGTCACATAATCAGCACCCAAAAGTGGAATATTATTTAGCAAATTTTACGAAAATTCCTTAATGCGAACCATTCTTCCTAACAAAATAATTATTAATAATAAATTCCAAAATTATTTCGTGTCCTTGAACTATAACTACGCACTAAACATTCCCCCTCATTCCTCAATCCCACGTTCTTCTCCTCCCCTCTTTAACTACTCTTGCTCAGTTACTCCCTTAACCAAAAAGAAAAAAATTGAACAGCATTCTTTTCCTTGAATCTCCTGTTACTTATTTCTATGGCGATCAACTGCAAATTTCTCATCACGTTCCTGTCTGTCCTGCTGTTAGGTACGTTGCTCGCTTAATTTTCGAATCTCCGAAAGCATTGTTTCGTAAGTCTTATGTTTCTAATTCTACAATTCGTGACATTCTTCTATTGTCTGAAACATCTTTTTTGTGCTCTTGACATTAAAGATGTTTAGGCATTGCATTCTTTATACGTATGTCGACGTATAGGGCTCCGGTCCATATGAATGTGGAAAATAGTAGTTCCATATCATCACTATTTTATGAATGATTCTATACGCATCACTCTCGTACGATCTAATATTATCATTCACATTAAAGTTTATTTTAGACTGATAGTGTGATAGAAGCTAAGTAGGAACATGTAACATGTAAAAGACGTAACGGCGTAACATGAGGTGTTGTTTCACGTGCAGGTGCTGCAACAAGCAGCGTGACAGCAACAGTATTCAATCTCCAAAACAACTGCCCATACACAGTGTGGCCAGGGACATTGTCAGGGAACAACGCCGCGCCCTTGGCGAACGGTGGGTTCACCCTGTCTCCTGGAGCCTCGATGCAGGTTGGGGCTCCATCAGGCTGGTCGGGCAGGTTCTGGGCCCGAACAGGCTGCAACTTCGACCCAAACTCAGGGGCTGGCATCTGCGTCACAGGTGACTGCGGAGGCAATCTGCAATGCCCAGGAGGAGGCGCACCCCCAGTCTCCCTGGCAGAGTTCACCCTCAACGGCGCAGGCGGGCAGGACTTCTACGACGTCAGCCTAGTCGATGGGTACAACGTGGGCATCGGAGTGAAGCCTGTCAATGGCGGGTCCGGAAACTGCAAGTATGCCGGGTGCATGGCCGACCTAAACGGTTCGTGCCCTTCCCAGCTGCAGGTTAAGGATCCTAGCAATGGCGCGACCGTGGCGTGTAAGAGCGCGTGCGCAGCGTTTAATCAGCCTCAATATTGTTGCACAGGTGATCATGCAACCCCTCAGACTTGCTCGCCTACGATGTACTCAATGATTTTTAAGTCTGCGTGTCCCGATGCGTACAGTTACGCTTATGATGATCAATCTAGCACATTCACTTGTACCGGGTCGGACTACTTGATCACTTTCTGTCCTACCGGGCCGTGATTACCAGCACTCAGGTATCCGCCCTACGGTACGGAGTAGTATATATATAGTGGCCGTATATACGGATATTTGTACGTGTTTTAGGGCCTATGACACCCCCGATCATTATGACGATCCATGGTAAAGCCCAAAACAGTCACAAATGAAGAACTAATAAAGTTTTAGGGCCTTTTTTTTTTAGCAGTACTTTTAAATAAAGTTTAGTCTCTTTGTTAGCGAGACTAACTAATCCTGACGTCTGTTGGGTTGTTTTAATCTCTTCTGTAGTTTCGTTGAAGAAGAACTATGTCGAAGAAATCATGATCTCTAGTACACCATAGTCTTTAGTGGTATGGAACTTGTGATTGTATTATTGATCTAGTTCCTTCTAAGAATTATTATCATTGTACATGTCATATCATATGACCATTAATAAATTATATGATTACTTTTTTTTCTTTTAAGAACGCCTTATTTTGTCTGATGTTATTTGTTCATTCAGGACGTTATCATGTTACATAATTTGTAGTTGAAATTCCGTACACAGTGTTTGATTTGTTAAAACAATTGAAGATGAGATGTGGATCACTCGTGTAGTTGTGTGGTATTTGTATGTATCACTCTGTGTCTTACCAATCGACTTATGATAAGATATGTAAACAATAATCGACTTAATATTACCTCGGTCAATGCTTACTATTATAAGGCATATACTATTAAGGTATAATGTTGTAAAATGCATACGCAGTATTAAAGTTTTTTGTTACTTCATTAACCAAATTGAGAAGTACAATGCTAGATCTAGGACCCGTTTTTTTTTTTTTTTTTTATCTAGTCCTACTACTTACCGTTACTGCACTTGTTTACTCTAAATATGCAAGTGAAGATTCCGTTTTTGATGGGTTTGGTGAAGAAGTTTAATTAACTTGTTTATGAACAACTAATAATACCGACATAGATTATTTCAGGGGAGGCAGGAGACACACATATATATACGAATTTACCATTAATCAAACAGTTTACTAGTACACTGTTGTTGGGGTCGTGCATCAACTTGCATATTAACCAAACCTATCTATTTGTTTAGGTTAGTGAACACGAAGTTGTATGTCAGTTTGTTTAAAAATTGACCTCTGCAAAAAACCAATTAATAAGTCATTAGGGTACTACAAGCCAAAAAAAAAAAAAAGAACGGAAAACAAGTCGCTTTATTTGCGTCTAGTTCGGCAACTAATGAACAGTGGTTATTACAATAACAATGGATGAATGGAAATTAGAGGTTTTTCACATCTTAAATCATCATGCATTAAATTACATACGAGTAGTATTTAGTTTAATTCTTGGAGTCCACCCCCCCCCCCCTTTTTTTTTTTTTTTTTTTTTTTTTTTTTTTTAAGGTTGTTCATGGAGTGTTTTACTAGTATAAGTTTAGGTATCATTTTCTCCTTGGTTTCAGCACACACACAAAAACAAAAAAAAAAACAAAAAAAAAAAAAAAAAAAAAAAAAAAAAAACCAAAGGAAAAAAAAGTAAGAGCTCATCAGTTCTTTTATACGAAAGCAAAACAACGAAATAATTTTTCATTTTAACTCTTATTCAAGAAATCAAATTATAAAAACGTCATTGCTCCAATCAAGCCTATGTGCATTTAGGCTAAAATTGGTTGCTATCTAAATGGTTTTTATGTAGATCTCTTTGAATCTTTATGAGAATGCAACATTTATACGAAACTGACCTTTGTGAATCTCAAACTTTGTCCAAAAAAAAAAATCACCTTTGTGAGTCTACGCAGAACCAGGGTAAGCTTTTTTTTTTTTTTTTTTTTAAAAAAATGGTTCAACATGAACATTGGAGCTTAATAACTTACCCCAACCTTAGTAATACCTCAGACCACCCTGCAATCTAGCTCCAGTTTGTCATCTATAACAACAGCTAGGGACATGCTACATTACTACATGCCTATAGCAGTTGACATCAACCGTGAAACAACAATGCAACTGGAGAAGGGTACGAGCAACATATGACTCCAAAAACAAGCACTTTAACTGCAATGAACGTTTCTGCAACTGCAAAATGTTGCACTTTCATAACCTGGGCATCGCGATGCCAGTATCATCCCGAAGTGAGATCATCTATAGCCAATAGGTAGGTGCAATTGTAATATGGCCGAAAATTCGAGAAATTGCAACATGAGCTCTTTTTTCATTCATAAACGGCCTTCGGCCATTCTGTCTATAATCATTAACTAGAAAATGCAACAAAATGAGATTTTAAACAGCCTTCGGCCATTTCTCTCTACAATCATCAACAAACAACAATCCACTCCTTTTCTCTTTTCCTTTTTTTTTTCTTCTCATCATCCCTTTTCTTCACTTTGCCTTCATACATCTCTACAATTGAGACTTCCATTCTGAAAGTCGACAAACTAGATGAATCTCTCATATCCAATCCCCATTCCTAGATGACAACGGGATTGAACAGATAACTAAAATCCTAAAATCTAAATTTGACGCCTTCTTTCCCCTACAATTAACAGCCTAGAAAATTACAATGCTGAAACAAGAGAGAGCTACCTATATTTTACAGATTCTCCTTTGATGGAACTATCAATATGATGAAAGCCACTTCTAAAGCGCCCAAACCATGACAATCGTATCTCGCTAGCACCAGTACACTGATCCTCACCTTCATCCTCGTTACTGAAAAGAGTTTGGTCTGAACAATCAAGTGATGCACCACATGCTAGGTTGTAAGACTGGCAAGCCGAATGGCAGACTCTTAGCCTGTTGTCACCATCCTTGTCACATTTTTGAATCGAGATCTGCAAAATTGAAGTGCCACTAATCATTCATGGAAAGTAATTCATATTAGCAGCTGAAATAGTCACATGCAGTGCCATGCTTGAACAGAAAGGTTTGAGAAGAAGCTTTTCGTCACAACCACGTTAAACCGTGCATGGATGTAGCAATTGCCCCCCCACCCTCCACCAAGACAACACCATTTCTAGAAGGTACAAGAAATCCATAGATTTCTTTCCAACACACAGAATAACAGCCGACACCTGTGTCCATCTACCTACAAAGACTTTTTTCCATTACTTGAGGCTAGAAATGAAGACTATAGGGTAGACCCAATTAGCATGTCTGAATATGTCCCCAATTTAGCTGTAAATAAAGCAGGAATATCTAGTCGACAATGGCACCTATGCGTAGATCAAATGTCTCTAATATAATCAGTCAAGGCTATCTTGTAACCCTATAATAGCAAAACAATTCATGTGAAAAATTGTCCAGTACTCTGACGTCTCATTCCATGGAACCACTAAATTTGATCGAGCTGAAATTGCATAAATCAAAAGATTTGTAAACTAACCCAACAAGCCAGCCGTTTAGCAGCTTCATCGCAATAGCTGCTACCAAATATGTTAAATAATTTCCGTGCCCCGCCTGGGAACAGCCGGTGATAGTTGGGCATGACAACCACCTCTTCCAGCTGCTGTAGTATACTGGGTTCACTAGGAGCGCAGTGTTGGCTAGAGAAATCATTTTCAAGCACATTCTTGCACACAGAAAGACTTGACATCAACATAGAGCTGTTCTGACATGTGTAGCCAGCATAATCAGAGCACCGGAATTCACATATTCCATTGTCACAGACACCCCCATGAAGGCTGCATTGCTCATCACAGACAGCTGTATGTGACAAAAAGTAAACTGTATCAAAGAAAAAAGAAAAAAAAACGGAGGGGCAATACATGCCTCCTACACAAACAAAATTGCAAAGAAAGATGCTGAGTGGTACCATCTTGCTTTACTTCAAGTTGTTTAAGTTTTCAATATATATATAAAAGAAATGCTTGCTCCTATCAGGTACAAAAACCAAGCAAATGAACATAGCCCCTTCTTGACATTAGTATTTAGGAAACGGAGATTCAGTTTCATCAGCTACACATTTGTGAAATTATTTCCGAGCAGCAAAGAGCTACCAGTTACGCTACCTTTTGTCCTGCCTATAAATCATATCGAACTTCCCGCAGATAACTTAGTTTACTTCTCCGGAAATGAAAAGATTGCATATTGTCAAACCATCATTTTACCTGTGGAGCAGTCAACACCTGTGTATCCATTTTCACATTCACAGATCCCATTTTCAAGGCACTTGCCATGCTTGCTACAGTTAGTAGGACAGAAACCTGCATAATGTGTTTAATATTCAGCTAAGGTTGCAAGCAAAAACAAACCAGTACAAACCACTTCTAAGAAATTCAAGGGTGCCAAAAGATGCTTACGTTTACTACAATCATCACCATGGAAACCCAAAAAGCAATGACACTTCCCATTCACACAATCACCATTGAGATTACAAGAATCCGGACATTGGCCTGAGATAGGAAGTGAGGAAGTCGTACAAAGTTCATTATAAGCAGGGCAGATCAATTCACCTGCAAGACACATAGATCATGAGAATTCAAGGCTTCAGAAGATCAAACATGTTTGAAAAACTACAGTTCGCAAGTCAGGTGAGAAATTACCATTAAACCCCAGAAACTGGATGGGGCCACCACCTGCAGGACACGCTTTCCATGTACCATCAATAGCAACCTAAATGAACAGGAATTTAGGATTATTTCAGAGGTAATAACTATTATATTGTCATGTTTTCCTACAACCAATATCAGTCACGCTACAAGCACATTGGAAAATTTCCATGCTTTAAACTCCTCACCGCTCACCGCTCACCCCTCAAGAGACCCTCCCCCAAATGAGAGAGTTTCAACAATAAAATATTAGGTACATGCTATGTTAGCCATACCTCCAAGGTCTTATTGATACATCTGTGCTGGTAACATCCGTTTCCTTGAGTAGAAGAACCTCGTACAAACCCAGTTCGAACTAATGTTGAGGCCATACATCTGCATGAACATGTAACACAGTTTATACATGAACCTGATATTCATAAAATTTATAGCCAGCAGCAGATCTATGGCCGGATGAAGTAAGGGGTGTTACAAGACTGCCTCAATACATAAGAGAAATCATGAACTAAAAAATAAGGCGGACACGATACCTGGAGCTGCTTCCTCGAACCTCTCCCAACATCCTGTCAGGCGCTCTTGCACTGTTAGTATCTGTACATGAGCCATCAGAGTACGCCACAAAGTAAGTGCAATAATCAGCCAATGAGGACTGCCCGCCTGCAACAACCAGATCCAAGTTATTTGATGAAATTATAACATTCGACCACTTATAGTCCAATCATGTATTTGAGTAAGACAGACATAAAAGAAGGTACTGAGAAGGATACTCTATTTTGCCTGGGTAAAAGCCAGTGAGATCTTAGCTAAATGCAACCTTTAGAAAATATCATATGTAGCACATTTGACAAGAGGCTAAAAAACCATGACCCTACGACTTAGTAGACTAGTACTAAACATTTAGTTAGAAAATAGAACTATCATGAATACAGAAGCATTGCTACATAGGCTGGGTGATAACTGATAGTAATTACTTATCTGGAATTGTGCCCAACTAGATTTCAAAGGATGAGACACGTCATGACACAGCAAAGAATAATCCCATATTTCAGATATGGGCTTTAAAACATCTTAAAGATGAAGTTGTAGCTTATCATGTCGATCTGACAGGATATTAACAATTCAGGAGTGGATAGGAACGTATAGGCCTGTTGGCTTCCGTATAAAATTGCACATAAAGGTGAATCCAGAAACAGATGGAGTCTCAAGAGAGAGAGCACAAATAGCAGATGAGATTCTGTGAGAATGTCAAGGACTTTACTAGTAGGGAACAAAATTAAATAGTACCATCAATTCTCCGGCCATGGATATCTAGCTAGATCCCTTAAATGAAGAAAACAGAAATAGATTCTTTTGAAGAAATTCCCAAAGTTCGGAAGCACTTGCTACTTGGGACATCAATTAATTAGTGCCATCAGTGCTACACCAATGGGTATCTAGATCCCTTGGGTCATGTAATGTCCAGAACATCTTGGTCAAGCCTGAAACTGATTTTCAGTGACCACCAACTGTAGAGCTCTTTATCTATCTAAATGTATGACGGCTTCGAAATCTAAACTAATGTAATTTCGTTTGATTACGAAAACAGAGCTGAAGGCAAATGGAACAAATGTATTTTTCTACACCACAATGGTCCTTAAAGTGGATGATAAAGAAAACGAGTATCTGCATGACATTAATAAAAAATTAACGATTGTTGAAATTGATAAGCTAGGAGATTCCTCAGCGGGACGGAAGAGTGTTATTCCATCTACCAAGCACACTTTCCCTTTTATTATGCTACATAGTTCTCTTAAGATATGTGATTTGCGACATACAGTTCACCCAAGTTGTAGAGGTTCCTTGGCATTTTAATCACAATTAGGGCCTCAAGAATGACAGGAAACATACCTTTATTAGCTTGTGGGAAATAACGGGCCCAATGTGGGAGGTCACCGGTATAACTCACGATTGGACAGTACCCTTCTGCTTCCCTATTGTATGTACAGCCTGACAATTGGGTATTGTTGCAGTGATATGCCCCTTTCCAAAGATTGCAAGGGGAGGTAACAAATTCAGTTCCTTGGTTGCGTCCCCACTCCAGGTGATCTGCCATGCTATAGTTGGCTTTGTACCATCCACTATCCTCTAATAACGCCAATGTCATAGTTGAAACAACTGAACGTGTGTCCACAGACCCAGTCATGATCTCATTCATCAAAAGCCTCTTTTCCCAATGTGAGCCTGCAACACAAAAGTATAAGCAGCTCAACTGACAAAATGTGTGAGATCTTATAATGAAATAGTGGAAGAAAGACAATTGGAGCCACAGGAAAAAGCAGTAAGAGATAATGACCTGACGTGCCACGCCCACCGCCATCTTCCAACTCCAAACCAGTAAAGTTCTCTGAAAAGGCCTGTACAAATGTAACCAGCACATTATCCTCCGAGTTTAAGTGTCTAGACGCCTAACTTAATAAAAAAATTAAGAATATCAATGAATTACCCCATAATGGTATCGGGAATGCATGATAACACGAGGTAGCACCACACGTGTTACCATTCGACCCAACTTTTCATCCAAAGTTTGTTGTATAACCTAACAAAGGGACATGAGAGCCAAATTAAGACTTACAACAATAAAATAAACGTCAATCATGATTCATACAAGTTAGAAGGATAAACAAAACAATTTAACAGCCCCCCCCCCCCCCCCCCTCGCTCCAAAGAATTATATAAAAGCAGTGCTAGTGATTGGATTGGAAAAAAGATGAAACGTAAACCCACACAAAGGCAACAATAGCATACTGCTGAACCACTCTTTCCAAATGAGATAGTCCAGAAACATGTAAACAATGAAAATGCTTCTATAGCCAATATTTCATACTCGTACCGTCGTACATATCGTACAGAGAAGATGGAATTGAAAATATTAGGATGTGCTATTTAAAGATGAAAAGTTAGCAGCCAATAAACTCTGAACATCCTAGTTGAACACCATCCATCACAGTAGGAGAAAATTACACTGCTGAAGCACCATAGGAACACAAAATGTCCAAAGTCATATACTGGAAACTATACTTCAGATCTTATCTTCGTGCCTTTCATTTCTAGAGGCCCTAAAAAAGCAGATAGTATATGTAAGAAAGTTTATTTCAGCTGTAAAATCGAATTCGTGTAGACAAGGAGGCTCAACTGTTTTGAATAGAGAGGAAATAATGAATCGAGAACAAAATGAGGAAAAGGTGTCCCGTATATAAAATCAAACTACAACAGTTCCAATTTTGATGTCCAATCGTAATGGGTATTCCCCTGAAGACGCCTGCTACTTAGTCCCACAGAGAGAGTACGTGGTTAATTCTTCCCCAAACAAAATCCACATTATTAGTTAACCCAGAAAAAAAGGTTAAGGTTACTATCCAACTAAAGTACCAAAATTGTGGCCATTTCAATAACAATGCCATAGCGCTTTCTTTTTCTTGATTCTTCCTGGGCAGAAGTAATCGGTTTGTAAGTGGCACATCATACCGAAAGGACGAACCAAACTCTCCTCTCCCATCTTTAAGAGTTATAACGATAGATCAAACAATATTACAGTGCAAAAGGAACAAGGATGTGAAGTATCCTCCCAATAATGTTTGCACGTGATGCACATAATAAGAGGAAGGCTCCTCGTGAGCCTTGTTGCAACATGCCATTGGTTTTTAATCCTTCCGAACACCATAGTCCAAACAAAAGAATGAACCTTCAAAGGCAGCAAGGCGCCTTACATATCTAGGAGGCTATAATATATGGTTTACAGCATGTGATTGTGGTGGAATCGTAAAAATATAAAAGAAAGAATGCTATGGCCCCCTACCTCTTTCTTCCTTATTCAAGGACCAGATGACTCTTATACACATTCGTTCATGAGAAGTCCTTTTAATTAAAAAAAAAATGATATACAGTATGTTAAAGAGTGAAAATAAATGAAAATACAATTTTCATTGAACGCAATCAGGAAAGATGACCAGGTTACATGTCATCACATCATGTTCACATAAAAGGGGATACAATATCTGGCTTCAAATGGCGTGAACTTCACGTGATTGCATTTTGGGTTTTCTTTTCAACCAAACTATAATATATTTTTTTGACCCACATTTGGAATGAGCACATACTTCTCTGTACCCTCGGAAACTTTTTAAACAATGCTAACTTTCGAAAACACCAATTCTATTACATAAATTGTCACACAAATAAAGTTTTACAATTACCTGAGTTCTTCGTCGCTTGCGTTCATCACGGAAGTGTGCAAAAGCATGTGGATCAAAACCAAGAACATGCATTACCTGAGAAAAGGTACTCGGTGATCAAACGAGAAGTATCATCACCAAATAATCGTTCTTATTTTAGAAGGAAACTTTGCTTACCTCATGTACAAGAGTGGCAGAAAGCAATGTTTCAGCTTCTTCAGTCAAATGGCGTGGTGCAACATTTACGTGGCCTTTAGGAACAAAAGGAAATTAACAACTGTTCAACAAAAGATAGATATACAAGTGTCGCCAGCTCTAGCCAGTTCTCTTGAGTAATTACCTGCAATAGCTCGACCCCATTGATCTCGCTCACATGCGACAGCCCATGCTAGAGTATTTCCAGTTGTAGGCCTAGTAGTTACTAAAAGAACTAAGTCTGCATTGGCAATACCCTCTGGGAGGAAAACAAGTAATGAGATTTTAAATTATTTCATAATGTAGAGTGCATTGTGAATGGTAATTTTGTAACTGCGGTCACTTCAGGAATAAGGGGAAAACGAACCTTCAACATATTCTCTTGGAAGCTGTACGCCTCCATCTTGTCCACAAGCAGAGTACCCACTCAACCGCAATTTCCCTTTAACAGGCTCAACAGCCAAAGCTCTCCAGAACCAGTCTGCAGCCTGCCCCAGAGCCTGGTCATTACAAACAAAGTTATTCTATTTTCTTAAATTATCAGTATTAGAGAGGAGCCACTTAAAGATAGATATGACAATGCCAAGAAATTTGACTATTTTTATCAGTCTTTCCTGTTAATTATATTTCTTGTCCTGGTTGTTCTACAAGGTCAAACCAGGGAGTACCTTTCCAAAATAAGCATAAAAATAATAGATTCTCGATGCCAGATATGCTAACTCTCATTTGATCTCATTTCTTGAATTATAACCGGTGAGTTCAAGCCAACCAAACTATCCCCATGAATCAACTCTAAACCAATTGAGCTAACAAAATTTCCAGTCCTCGGAATCAACAGCTGATAGATACTTGGCAACTCAATGTGCCTCCATACAAAGTATTCGATTTTCAAGCATTATCTAAACTCATACACGCATAAACTAACATGCAAACAGCATAAGATGATTCACTGTAAAAATAATGTGAACAACGGACAACCTTATGTAGGCGTTGCTTTTTGTCATTTCCAGATATATCATCCAAGGTACAGTTATACCAGCAGTCGGCTGAAACTGGAGGATCAAGATGAGGATTACAAGAGGGTGTTCCGATAACAGACGTCACTGACGGTTCTCCAAGCTGATAAACCAAATCAGTAAATTTAAGAGCGAAAAATTAGTCTAAGCTATGATAAAATAATCTTCCTAGTGCCTACCACAACAACAACAACCAAGCCTTATTCCCAAAATGATTTGGGTTCGGCTAGCCTAGTGCCTACCAACGTGCATAAAAAATTACAGTTCGAACCTTTACAATGTCCCCGACATTTCTGCAATCTCTCTCAGGAGAGTGACCAACTGCATCATAATTTAAGTATATTCTTATTGCCTGCTTTGCATCACTGCTATCCTCCAAGGAATCAGAGATACCAAGCAAAGATCGCCCCTTTCTGTAAAGTGGCTTTGTTATACCATCCTCCTCATACACTTGTGGAGTTACTGAATAAACCTGACGACCAGGCCTCCTGCGCTGTTCAATAATTTGATCATGTATACAAGAATGTGAATCAATAAATCCCTCTGCCCGTTCCTGTCTTGGCAGTTGATGCCGGTAATCTACGGATTGTGCATTGGGGAATCTTAACAATGCCAATGTCAAAAGAATCTGCGATAATACAACAATGGGAAAGCACATGAGAGTTCACCCAAACAAGATAATAAAGAATATCCAGCCTTTAATGACAACTGAATTTGGGACACGGTTGAGAAGTCAATACCGCAGCTAATGGCTTCATACCACAGAAGCTGATTTCTCAAATGCTATAAACTTATGTTCCTAACTTCGAGGGCCTAAGTTCACTTAAATGTCAAAAGGTAGATAACCCTATGCCAATTATTCGCAAACACGGCTTCCTTCCTTGAGTTTATAGAATGAATTAATCAACTAACGTCACTCATCCGCTGTTTCCCAAAATGGAAAAGACATCACCTTTCGCTACTAGTGTGGCAACCCCATCTACGACAGGTCGGTAGCAATTCATCTCTAAGTCAGATTTTCGAAAAGGGCAGACGGTTTATCAATGGCAGCAATCAATATATAATTCAGAAGCACAAATCAAGTAATTGGAGCTTAAAAAGGAAGCAATTGTTCATCATCAGCAAGTATGCCAAATTACCAAAACCAAAACCCAGCGCAGAAATTACCATAAATAGAATTTCCCTAAAGAACTACAATCACTTCAGCTTCTAAAAATATCCCATCTAAACAAATTCACACTGAAATTCCTTCAACCCATTTAAGGAAACATAAATTCTGAACATTACCTTTAATGTATACTCCAATTAATTAATTTTGGGAAAGGCAGAAAAAAAAAATTAAAGCAAAAAGAAAAGATTGTCAGAACTTTTACCTCAAAAATAACAGCAGAAAATCTGTATTTATGACAGACAAATTGAGACCTAAAACATGGAGCTCTATGAATCTTCACCTCCATGAAAATATGTCAGTGAATACCAACTGTGTCCCATCAAAAATCCACTGATTTTCTGATCGGCTCAAAAACCCATAAATATCCCAGCATTTCACACTTTTCTCTGGGCAGGAAAAACGGAAAACAAATGCACAAACAAAATGGGGGATTTGAAGATTTGATTAAGTTTTCAAATAAAAATGGATACTCCCAGTTGGATACTTTTTTGATGTGGGGATAGAGTGAATGTTACGATTAGGAGTGAGAGACTAGTTCTTTAATTTTCCCAGGTGAGGTGGGGTTTGTGTGCAGCTAACAACAAGTGAAAGAGAAAGGAGGAGATTGTGAAGAAGAAGGGAAAATTAAGTTAGGATTAAAAAAAGGAAATTGGTGTGTTTTTGTGGGGTTTAGTTGGGGGAGTTTTTGGTTTGGATGGATAAAAGCAGAGAGAGTAAAGCGTAGGTGAGAAAAGGCTGACTATGATGGGGTTGGGTGAAGGTGGGTAGACAATTATTTGTTTTTTTCTTCCATTATTTTACGTGGTTTTGCATAAAGTTTTTTAGGTGAAAACATCAACTAGCTCGACGTTTTCTTCACAAATTTAGTTCAGTTTTCGAATTTTTGGTGAGTCGATTACGACATTTATAATGATAACAAATTTTAGAAGAAATTATATTTTAAATAGAATTATAAACTTTTAAATTAAAAGTAACTAGAGCCCGTTCGGTATCACTGCCGTTTTCAACTTTTGGTTTTTTTTTTGCGTAAAAAATTTTGTTAAATAAGTTACAAAATTAACTTTAAATTGTAGTCATATAGAAAATGAAAACTGACAACTGAAAACTAAAAACCACTTTTTCTGGTTTTAAAAAACGGGACTTTGGTTTAAAAAAAAAAAAACTGAAAACTTAAAACAGAAAATGATACCAAACAGGCCCTAAATGATCATATTACATTTTATTTTTATGCTAAATCGACATGAAATTATGTTGTGTCATTTGGAGTATAAAAGGAACCATGGTCTATGAACAATAAAGTAATTTGCATACTAAGAGTTTACTTGAGGAAGTTCATTGTCAATTTCTCCCGTGGGCATTATATTTCTCTATATCTCCTTTGCCTTTTCGCCTATTCTCCTTCAACCACGTACTATCACATCCTCAAACTGTGCTCGCCAAAAATGCGTCTTTCACTACTAGAAATTAGGTCTATTGTGACGCACTATCAGGGACGCTTCTTCCAAAAGAGTGTTGGTTTGCTACCTTGTGAACAAAACTAAAACAAAAATAGAAGTGCTTTTATAAGCGTTGCTTGATAGCGTCGCTACAGTACTAGATGAATAAAAACAACCAAAATTTATATGGAAATATTTTTTCGTTCAGGAAAACTTGGTACGCTTTTTGAAGGCCATATATTTCACTATTTTGGCGCAAAATGAAAAAGTTGGCGCAATATTGAATGAAAGTTGAGCGGGTTTCTGAAATTGAATCGGGATTGGATAGAGAGACAAAAAAAAAAAAAAAAAAAAAAAAAAAAAAAAAAAGAAAGAAAGAAATAGGAGACAAAATCAGCCTCCCCACGTTTATTCAGAGGCTCTCTCACCTAACCATTTCCCCTCCTCTCACTTAACTATTCACTCTCCTCTCACCGCCGATTCACCAATAGAAGACACGCGGTGACTTCCCTCCTCCTCCTTGTCGTCGCCGACAGCCCACACAAGCTGCACATCTAGCCACTGTCTCCTCTCTGGCTTTGAACCTTCACCACCAGTAAGAAATAGGAGCTTTTTCTCTTGATTTTAGAACTTGCTTGTTTTATTGGGAATGTGGAATTTATGGTTCTACTTCCTGCGATATCGGTTACAGTTAGATTGATCGTTCCTTGGATTCATATTCAGGGAGTTGGGCGTCAAATTCACGCCCACATCTGTCGAACACTTCGACGCCGCTGCTTCATTCATCTGCTAAATTGTATGTTCAATTCTTCAATTCCATAATTTTGACAATAATTATGTTAGTTTGTGCTTTTAATTGTTTAGTTTTTGTATTGATTGTGCTGGTTGTGACCTATGAGTGATTGTAAATGTGGCATTAATCTGTGTGATAATAATCACATGAGTGTGTATGTCATTTGCTGAGAATCGGATAATTTATCTGTTGAAATTGACGAACCTTTATCAGGGTTTTTCTAGATTTTGTTTAATTTGGGATTTTAGGGTTTACTTTGTATTTCAAATCAGTTGTATTTGAGTGTGAAATTGGTGTTTTGGAATCACTATTGATTGCAAACTAAACTTGATGCTATGGAAGTGTGTTTTTCAATCAGGTATTTTAATTCACTAAAGAATGTTGTGATGTTATCCAGGATTGTGGGAATTAAGGTATTCTTTGTTATACGAATTGCGAAAACCCGATTAGTTGCTTTCAAGTACGCTTTATGTTGGGGTGCAATAGAGGGGCAATGACTTAGCCTGTATCGGAATTACGTGCTTCAAAATTAGATGAAGGGGTTAACAGTGATGTTTTAAGCCATATACTCTTGGATGCACCAAATAGGTGTATGTATGTGTTAGGACAGCTGCTTCAGGTTTTCAGAAATTTTAGCTAGAACTGAGCTGTATCTGTAGTTAGTATGATAGCTTCGATTTAAGTTGGATGACATTCCAACCTTGGTGCGCTTTAGTTTGATGATGTGATTAGGCTATCTCTCTGTACTGGCCAATCACAGCTGATTATACTTCTATTCTTTGTCTAACAAGCCATGCCCGACAATTTGTTCATCTTCTCTGAGAACTTTTAAGATTGTGCTTTCCAACATAAAGAATTTATTATGATGCTTGTGTACTTGTTCCATGAATCGTTACTAATCAGGAGCAAGATGTGACTTTGAGCTGTAGCGTTGCTAGTCGAAATGATCAAATTAACCATCAAGTTCAATCAAACAACAGATGCAGCTCCTGGAGGTCTTACGATAACTCATTGCAATCAATCTGATGCCAATCGACTTTATGAGTACAATGTTTTGGGTATGCTCAATGTACACCAAAATTTTATCTTGGGTTCATACAAATGAGTTGGTATATATTTGAATTATAATCTACACCTCTTTTAACCTTGACAATATATAGGTCCAACTGGAGATCAGAGGGACGTCAGGAAAACTGGAATCTTCCCAAATTACACCGTATAGTTATCAAATTAACCAATTTGGGCAGCCTGTTGGATTAGTCTTGTTAACTTTTGGCAGTCTGACAAAGGAAAGGTAATACTATCTATTATTATAAGATCTTAAGTTATTTTTTTCTTTACTCCAATAAGCACATATGTGTGCTATAACTATGATCTCGGTAAGACATTCATTGAAACTTATTGGATTCTTAGCTTCTTTGCAATGATTTTGCTTTGTTTTAACATTCGATTCTCACAGATTAGAAGCGAAAACAGTAAGAAATCACTGGATATGCTTCGGAAGACAAGCTAGTGATACTATAACAAAAGGAGGTTAATCTTTGTTGAACAATAAATGGCGAGGTATCTACTTCCGCTTATTTTCTATTGTTAAACATTAAGTACAATAATTCCTGGGTTTTTACTACTATTTCATGGGTTTCGCTATTCTTTTAAACATGTTTTAGATTCCAGTGACACCGACGCCGATGAATCAAACTTGAACCACTTGCCTAACATTTATTCTAAGAAACCATAAACTCATATAAGGTTAGTTCTCTGCTTTTTTAATGTGATCAATTTTTATATTCCTTGAATGTGCTGTGAAATGTTCAATGTTTTGAAACATGGTATTTGAATTAGGTGGAAAGGTAATGTTGTGAGTGATGTGATCAATATGTTGTCGATTCTACCTAAAAGGGCAGATTGCGGATGTAAGTTGACAGTGGAAAGGGCCTTTCGCTAATGTAGTTGAAGTTTAGTGTTGGCGCATTTACTTAGCTAAGCTTATCACCACAGTAGGTGTGTACATAGTATTGAAATTCAGTTAATGCTACCATATAACATTAGACAGTTTCTGATTTCCGTAAGCGTACAACCTTATTTGATGCCCGCAAAAGGTCCCTTACATAAGGGAACCAGAACTAAAACATAGAGGACTTAAAAAAAGAATATAGGGGTTAAAAACAAAGCAAAACAGACAGAAACGGTTTAAGGAGAGTGCTTTGGCTAATTGTCTATTATATCTGTTTTGAGCACGATTCTCGTACTTTTGCAGATGTGAATCAGACATTGGATTGACTGCTTTTTAAAATTAATACAATAGTAATCATTGGGCTTTTTGCATGGGGAAAGCAATGCTACCATGAAGAAGTAGTGGATAGTCTTAACTCAGGCTGTTTGGTAAGTGATGGATAGTCTTTTGTTGGTTCACTAGGATATCATTTTTTGCAACTTTAATTTCTTTGCTCTTTTTTTCGTCCTCCCCGATGAATAAAGATCTACCCTAACCAAAAAAAAAAAAAGGAGAAACAAACAGCAAAAAAGATGAGGTAGACGCTTCTGTGTCAAAAGCTGTCATGGTGTCTTTCTTGCTTTGCTTTTTGCTTTTACTGAGTTTATTAAGTAACCCTTTGTTGTTTCTTCCTTACTAATATACACTGTTTGATTTCATTGTTATCAGATGTTAGTTTCATATTTTTATATATATACTACGAAAATGATCCAAAAGGTATATTATCGAACAAGTATGGTGATGTTCTGAAATTTGGTTTTTAGCTCTTGGTACTCCCTTAATAAGCGGCACTTTAATTTAGAGCGCTTAAGTAAACTGAATGAGCATGAGCTGAGGCTACTTGACACATGAGACCCGACCTCAATAGGTTTATGTAAGCTAACTAGTAGTATTTATTAGTATCTAGACCTGACATTCTGAGTAACTAAGATACATTTGCTGAAATTATATCTTTGCACTGAGGTGTCCAAGCTTTTTCTGTATTCGTTGGGTACCCACTTACCTTTGCTGATGAGCTTAGTTTTTCTCTTTTCCTGTGTGCAGGCGCTCATGGAATGATATCAAAGCTGGGCAATGAAGGTTGTGGATAAATTTAGACGAGTATATCAAGTTGATGATAGATGTTGTGTACTGGTTCTTTATAACACTTTATGTACTTAGTGATATTAATGTGTCGATTCTTTTAATCGACTAGAAATTAGCATTTTGACCTTTTTTTGCTTTGTAAGAATTTTATGACAGCCTTATTATCAATTAAAGTATATTGGAAGACATTTGGCTCAATTTGCAAAAGATTGTCCAATAATCTATTAGTGATTTGGTTAGCCTGAGCGTCCCAATGTAATTGTAGGGAGGAGGCAGGGGCGCACTTCTATATGCATGCGACACTTGATGCGGCGCTTCTAAAAGCGTCAGAATAGTGGCGACGCTAATAAAGCATCTCCGTATGTCATAATTTGCGTTGCCCCAAATTTATTTTAGATTGCTGAGAATATTGGGTACAATGCTTTTGTGCGTTCCTATAGACTAGTAGAAAGAGTCCCAGTTTTTGGAGTGCTTTTTAGAATGCTATACCGACGCATGTCAAAAGCGCTCCAATAGGGTCTAGGGACACCATCTAATGGAGCGCTTTCGGTTGCGTCGGTATAGGTCCTAGGAACGCTAATAAGCGCCGCAACAGCCAATTATAAGCGTTTCTAAAAGCCTTTCCCCTAGTAGTGTTTGTCGACGTCCCTCATTCAGACTTTTGCCCTACCGAACTCCTCCTCTCCATACTCAGACTTGATTTCTATGGTGGATCTAAATTCCTAACAAAATATCCATGACCATTAGTGATAAGATCCGTAATCTTAACGAGGGATGTGGGGTGGTGGTCAGGGTTGTGGGGAATCGGAGGGCAGGACAAACAAAACGCAAATTTGAAAAGGGTCAATATAAAGGAGGAAGGGAGGAAGAGGGGAGAACCCGGAGAGGGAAGGTTGAGGTGGGGGCAAGGTTAGCTATGGTTGGTGTAACACCCAACGATTATGGAGAAAAAATTATGAAAATTGGTTCTTCCACATTGAAAAACTAATTTCTTGTGATATGTTTATAATAGATTTCTATCATAATCATACTACCAACAAGACGTTGACCTTTTAAGCTCAGGAGAAGATATATGAGTTTAAGGGATTGATTCCTATCTTATTGTGTTGTGTTGGGACGTATGATGTGTTGGACTATTACAGATGATATAAGAGCAACTCTACGATCGCATGCTGGTGCTGGGACAAGGCCAAGACCAGCCTTCTAGCGGAGGAGATCTTCGGCCGGTGTAGCTATCGGTTTAGATTGGTTAGAGGTGCAACAAGGACGTTGCATTCTTTAAGTGGGGTAATTTGTAGCTGTAATACCCCAGATTTCAGAGGAGATCCCTAAGAGATTAAGGGCTCATATGAGGTGCTTAAGAGGATTAATAGTGCTACTCATACCAACAAAATCGACTTTCCTTTTAGGAATCCCATGTGATAAGAACTCCATAGTTAAACGTGCTTGACTGGGAGCAATTTCAGGATGGGTGACCTCCTGAGAAGTTTTCCAGGGTGCGCATGAGTGAGGTCAAAATGCGCCGAAAGGACCCGTGTTAGTCTGTGAGGTCAGCCCACAGCCTGACAAGCTGCCATAGGTGACTACTCTCGGCTCAGACGATGAGACGGGGTGTTACAAATGGTATCAGAGCAACCCTGCGACCGCTTGTTGATCTTGTGGTCAAGAGAGCCCAGGTTCGCAGCTTAGCGGGGGAAAGATCCTGGAGTTAGACTATGGTTGGCTGCCAGTCGCAATGAGGACGTTGCTTTCTTAAGAGGGGGTGAATGTAATACCCCGGATTTAAGAGGAGATCCCTAAGAGATTTAGGGCTCATATGAGGTGCTTAAGAGGATTGATAGTGCTACTCATACCAACAAAGTCGACTTTCCTTTTAGGAATCCCATGTGATAAGAACTCCATAGTTAAACGTGCTTGACTGGGAGCAATTTCAGGATGGGTAATCTCCTGGGAAGTTTTGCAGGGTGCGCATGAGTGAGGTCAAAATCCGCCGAAAGGACCCGTGTTGGTCTGTAAGGTCAGCCCACAGCCTGGCAAGCTGCCATAGGTGACTACTCTCGGCTCAGACGATGAGCGGGGTGTTACGGTAACAACCCAGTATTATGGAAAAAGGTTTATGAAAATTGGTTCGTCCCACATTGACAAACTACATCTCTTATGATATGTTTATAATAGATATCTACCATAAATTAGAACAAGACCTTGAGTTTTTAAGCTCAGGGGAGGATATAAGGGTTTAAAGGGTCGTTACCAATCTTATTGGGTTGTGTTGCGACGTATGATGGGTTGGTTGACATGTTAAAGTAGTATGCATACTAATATAATTAATCAATACTAACCTAAAACGTAATAATAGGCAAGTAAGGTTCGTATCCACGGAAAACGGAAATCGTCTAAGTATTTAATAGTAATTAAGGGAGGTTTGTGATTGTAATAATATAGCATTGTTACGCCGCAATTGACTACCAAATCAATTACTAGGCTTAAAATTCGTTACCAATACTAACAATAATCCAAATAATAAAAGTGACAGCAGAAGATAGTGTCGAACTATAGTTTCAAAACTTAAAGTCCAAATTACAAGTAAACTCGATAAATGTTTATGAAAAGTCCCTAGCATGTGCGACTCCCACAAGCAAGTAGCCACTTCAAGACCTGTCAACTATGTCATTGGAAATATGACATAGGCCCAATAAATAAGGTAGGAACAAACTAGAAGAAATAACGTCAGCATAGATTGAGTAAGAAATCACAAACAAATAAGACAATAATTGAGATACGTGCCTCAAGACGCGTAGACAACAATGGTTAAGCAAAAGTTATCTCCGAAGAGTTCAAAACGAATGTGTAAACAACCACGAGAAAAGTATCATCAATAGACACGTATTTCTTTACAATCATACAAGTTAACGTACATAATTGGCTAGGGTTCTACCCCATAGCCACCACAGTTTCGATTAAAATCATGCTAGAGCATAAGTTATAGTTCCTAATCGACTTTAGTGTGCACACCCCTCTGTAAATAGGCCAGTAGGATGAGTTCCCTTTTAGAAAGAAGCCTATTAGGAAGCCGGTAGCTACTCCGAGCCACAGACAATACTTTGATCAGAGGTATAATACGACGATCGGTCAATGCTGCAACATCGTTACTCTAGGTGGTATTTTATGTATTAGTATTTCATACTTTTAACTCTTTAGTGATACATTATTTGAGAGCTCATTATTTGAGAGTTCATTATTTGAGAATTTTATTTATAAATGGCCGAAGCTGGATTCCATATTCGATACACAAATTTGATCAAGTAAAACAAATGAAGCAAGCAGCTCGGAGGAGAGGCCGAGAGGCCTCGGTCACAAGGAGGCTAAGAGGTCGTGGGTGAGGAAGCCGAAGGGGCTATGGGTGATGCGTCAAATGTCCAACAATAATGTTCTACAATAGCAATTCAAAACAAGTGTGATACAATTAAGCAAGGTACATAGGATAATGAAAACCAAAGTTTAAAGATTGAGTTGTAGAAAGGAACATGATAGTATATGGAGTTCAAATGGAAAATGAACTTCTTATCTTACTTTGTGCAAATTCACTAAGGTGATCCAAGTCTAGAAATATATCTCCTCGAACACACCCTAAAACCAACATGCAACACCAAATTACTAACCAAATCTTCTAAAACTCAACCCAATATCTACATTGATTGAATCACAACACTAACACCCCAATACCAAGTTAGCTCCACATAATAACCATTAAATTCCAAAAGGGGCAGCATAGACTTAACAACTCTAACTCGATCTAGATTTTGACATCCAAATAGCACCAAATTTGCACAACACCACCACAAACATGACAACAACAAAACCCATCCATTTAAATGCTAAAATACTAACATTAACACTCAAAATTGGTTAAAATCAGATCTGGACAGAAGTGAATTAATCTTCTCAAATCATTATAAAATCCCAAACTGATACCATGCAATATCCATCTCATAAGAAACCACTCCTCAAAATTTTATACAATTCCAATTACAAAATCATCATCAAATTGATATAAACCCAAATTTAGAAACCCTAAATTAAAACTCAATATTCCATGCATCAAATTCCATTAAAACGACGAATAATTCATAAGACTACATGAATTATCAATGCCCTAATTTGCAATTTATGAAAAAGAGGGTAGGATACTTACTACTATTGAACTAAGATTAAGAGAGGAGAAAGGGGAGGAAGGGCGGTGATGGTGGGCGGCGGTGATTAATACAACCCACTTTAGAGTGGGTTTAGTGGCGTCTATGTTGGCTTTTCATGCTATCCTTTGATCATTTGTGGCATTATTCTATTGATTATGTTTTTAAGCTTATTTGAAAAATATATGCAAGTTTGATGATGTCTGCAAGTTCGGGATGAGTTGACGATAGCTATAACGAATTCCCAGAAGCAAAGAAGATCCGAAGAGGTGAAGAACGAAGGTACGAAGTTTTAGCTGCCAGACGAGTCGTCTCGAACTAGACGACTTCCCGACGACTCCCGCAGAAACTTCAGCAAAAAGTGAAAAAGGTCTAGACGAGTAGTCCCAATCCGGACGACTCGTCCGCTGCTGTGTAGACGTATTAACGGGTTTCCTTAATCCGTTTTGTAATCTTTTACTATTTAAACCTAAGTCACGTCTTTTATTCATTATTCAGTATTCATAACTTTTAGAGATTATTTTCAAGACTATGCAAGGCTAAAGCCCTTATTTCTCGGATTGATTAATCAAAGCTATAGTTTACCGACAATTGTGAGTTTGATTTTCTGCTCAATTAGGTTGCAAACTAATTAGGCCTAGATCTATCGTATTGAAGGACTAATTGTTAGATTGTTGATTTACAAGTAGCAACTAGCCTAGTATTCTATGCTGAACATCGGTATTAGGTTAGAGAGAATAAACATATTAATTGAAGATCGAAACCGCGTGTGTCTAGATCTTGTTAATCTTAGTTGATATCGTTTAATTGCTTTACGCTTTCGCTGGATTGAATTTAGGCGCGCGTCTTTGTTATCCACCGGTTAGGGCTATTAGGTAGGGCTGATCTCTCCTCTTAGCTACACTTAAGAAACGATAGGAAATTATATTTCTACAACTAAGTGCTCAACGAATTAGGATTAGTTGATAACTAGGACCAATTAGGTGAACGATAGTGGGTATTAATTGTCTGAGATCTTTCCTTCCATTTGTTTGCAAATTACCCTCTTTTCTTTAGATTACTTGATCGCTTACACTCATAAACCCCCCATTTGGTTACCATTACATACTTAGACAATTACCGTTCTCTGTGGATACGAACCTTACTTGCCTATTACTACGTTTTAGGTTAGTATTGATTAATTATATTTGTAGGCATACGACTTTAGCCTGTCAGTGATGGTGGGCGGCGTGCGTGTGATGTGAGGGAGGGGAGGGTTTGTTTTGTTTATATTTTAGTAGTAGTAAAGTGAGGGAGTGTTAGTAAGGGTATTTAGGTAAGTTAGCTAGAGAATTACCCAATTAGGAAATACACCCAAATAGGAAAGAGGTCCTAAATTCCCAAAATAGTAACTAATATACTCCAAAATCCTCGTAATACCTTAATTAATTAGAATCGCTAAAATTTTGAGGTGTTCAAATCTTCCCTCAAAACAAAGATTTGTCCCGAATCTTTAAACTCACACCTCAAAAGAGGTTTACTCTCGCCTAAAACGTTGATCGCATGACAGGGTAAGGCTCTGAAATGATAATCATAGAAACGTGCTCATGGTTCAGATGAAAAGATAGTTAACCACTAAGATGGTAATAAAGGCGCACATAGTGCGTTAACAAATAAATCACACGACATAACGAGAAATAACATAACACACAACGACTACGTGAGGAGGAGACGAAGCACGCGCGACTCTTGTCCCCCTTAAAACAAAGTTTTGTCCCGAACCGAAAGTACCTTAGTCGAAAAAGTGATGGTACTTCTCATGCATAACACATTATACCTCCAATATTCGGACTTCAATTTTAATCTTCGACTTCACCTGATTTCCATTTCTTTGGATCTTCAACGCCGCGGGGTTTAGATTGGTTTGAGGCGCAACAAAGATGTTGCGTTCTTTAAGTAGGGGATTTGCCACACCTTCAAATATCATCCACAATGTAGCAAGATGAAATTGACTCCTATGTTTTGCAGATGATCTGCTGCTTTTCTGTAAAGGTGAGACAAAATCATTCATGCTGATATTGAGGGCTTTCTCTACATTTTCCAAGGCATCTGGATTATGTATGAACCCTTCCAATTTAGATATCTACTTTGATGGGGTATGTAGGAAGTCATGCGAAAAAAGAAATTCTGAAATTGTCTGGCTGTAAACAAGAAGAATTGCCATTCAAATACGTTGGCATAAGAATAACTGTAGGAAGAATTTCAGTGCTTGACTGTAATGTTCTTACTGAAAAAATTGTGAAGAGGATCAAAAGTATATGTGCAAGAAAGCTTTCATATGTTGGCGAACTGACCCTAGTAAAAGTTGTGCTAAGTAATTTGCATGCATACTGGGTTAGGGTTTTTGTGCTTCCAAAAACAGTCCTAAAGCAAATAGATGCAATATGGAAGAATTTTATGTGGAATGGGAATGAGCAAATGCTAAGAATTCGTCTGGTTGCTTGGAAGGATGTTTGCAAACCAAAAGAAGCAAGTGGCTTGGGAATGGTGGACATTTTTGTGTGGAACAAGGCCAGTATTGGCAAGTATGTATTTTGGAGCTTCAACAATGCCGATTCGTTGTAGATTAAATAAGTACATACTGTATATTTGAAGGGAGTTCATTGGGAACATTATATCCCACCTAATGATGTCCGCTAGTATTGGAAAAGAATATGCAAAATCAAAAATGAAATTAAGAAATACAACAACAATAGAGAGAATGCTGATTACTTTGTGGCAAAAGGATATACAAGTGGCTAAGGGGAGACTTCAGCAAGGTAAAGTAGGATAAAATCACTTGGAGCAGATATACAATTCCAAGATCAGGTGTGATAACTTGGATTGCAATGAAAGAAAGACTCCAAGTAAAGGGGAAAAGTCAAAAGCTTGGGCACCTATGATGATGATGATGATTGTATGCTCTACCAGAATGGTCATGAAACCCCTGAGCATCTATTTTTCAGAATGGTCATGAAACTCATGAGCATCTATTTTTAGATGTGATTACAGTTATAAATGCCCGTAGAAGGTGAGAAACAGACTGTATATACTGATCCCTGAGGTAAATACTATAAATTGGTGCTCGAAAAAGAGATTTGGATCAAGAATTACAAGACAAGTGATAGGAGCAATGCTTTGCGACTTAGTGTACTACATATGCTATATGCTAGGAATAAAAGAGGCATGATATCTGTATTTGGCACCCTGATGCTCTAGTTCAAAAGCTTTTTGATGAGATTAAGCATAGAGTAAGACAGAATGCTCATAACCTAGGAGTAGGGACAAAAAATGTTTAGAAAATAGGAACTTGATGTAATAAGCAATTAGGTGGATCTTTAGACTGTTTTGTTTTTTTTTGTTATGTAGAAATTGAATGGTTTTTTTGTTGTTGTTTCAGCTAGGGTATGCCCTTTTCCACATGTAGATTTGCATTACATATATAAAATTCTTACAATTCAACCAAAAAAAAAAAAAAAAAAACAATTGCAACACCTCAAAATCATGGGATTTGGTTTGTCCGAAGTTGAAAAACTAAAGCTCTTATGATCACTACGCCAGAAATTGGATTTTACACCGGGTTATATAACACCGGAATCTTAAAAACCGGTGTTAGAAAAGTGTACTACACCGGTTGTGCGTCACCCGGTGTAAAAAGCAATAAAAATTAAAAAAACAAATTCTTTGGAAAATATAAGACACCGGTTATCAAAGAAACCGGTGTTTATATGTGTTTTGAAAATTAAAGAAAAGATATAAAAAAAATTAATTGCAGATATAAGACACCGGTGGTGCTTTAAACCGGTGTCATATGTTCGAAAAAAATAAAACTAAAAAAACCTCTAGAACTTCATAAGTCTTCATTATTATCTCCACTCAGTTGACTCCCTTTCTCACCTTCATAAAAATTGCTCCCTCTCTCTCTTAGTCTCCATTATTATCTACACGGCTCCCTCTCTGTTGGGTTCCCGGTTTTGATGATAACAAATACAATAGTTGTCTAAGGTTAGACATTTGGATATGTACTCTTTGATTGAACTAACCTTATGCCTTCAAGATTGTTCTAGCTTAAGTAAGCAGATTTCGCACGTCAAGGGTATGGAACGAGTCAAGGCATGGAACAACTACAAATACAAGAGTGATTTCGATCATGTGGATGATCATGTGTTGTAATGGTTAGAACTCTTGTACGATCTTGTTTGACACACCTTAAGATTGTCTGCCTTGAGGAAACGTAGCTAGGAACAGCGTATGGAACAGTCTCTTGTACTCTGTTCCATACATTGTTCCTATGCAACAGAATTTTGAAAATATCTCTCTTCTGATCTTCCGAGAAAAATTTTATTTTCAATATTTTTGGAAATCATGTTTACACGGACAACATCTCATATTTTCCTATCCTTGGTTAATATTTTCAAAATTAGAAATTACTTCCTTAATTGATTTCATAAGATAATCTTTCCAGAATAAAATCTTTTTATTATGAAAACTGTATCTTCTGAAATATATCTTTCTTGATCAAATTAACCCTAATGCTTGATATTTAAGTTTGACGTTGTTTTTCTTGGAAGACACACACATTGAGCAAAAGAGCGTTTTGAGCAAAACAGAGTATTTCCTCTAAGGCAGAGAGTTTTTATTAGTGTGTCATCTTGATCTAGGATAAATCGTATCTCACCTGCTTTCAAGAAGCATATCGAGATAGCGAGTCTTTGTAATTTCTTTTCTCTTAAGAGTTTTCAGGTAGAGTCACAATATTCGTGGTGGATATTGGGGTAGAGTTCTTGTGGTAAGAACGTCAATTGGTTCTTGTGGTAAGAACGTGAATTGGTGCTTGTATTACTCCTTTGAGAATAGTGAATTATTGAAGATTAGAGTAGGGGTGGACGTAGACCTTGTGTTAGAGGTCGAACCACGGTAAATCCTTGTGTCTGCGTACTGCTTTTGTTCTACTCTCTCAGGGAACAGTGTCTCAGACATTGTTCCACACACTGTTCCGTGTCCTGTTCTCTCATTTGTTCTTCACATAGCGAAAATTAGTCTGTGAATTCGGGTCAATTGCGCGAATTCTCATTATCACTCTATTCACCCCCCCTCTAGAGTGTCTGCGTGATACTATCAATTGGTATCAGAGCCAGGTTTGCTCGAAAGGCTAACATCCTAGGGTAAGCATGTCGCTGGGATCTGTGAAAACGGAGCTGAAGGGAGCGACTATTCCTGTGCTGACTCCCACAAATTACAAGACATGGAAAGTACGCATGAGAAACTTCCTTCAAGGCTCTGATTATCAACTCTGGGTGATTGTCACCAAAGGAGATCTGAAGATCACCAAGAAGGACACCGAGGGCAACATTGTTGAAAAGGCAGAGGAAGAATATAGCTTGGTTGATTACGAAATTCTTGAAAAGAATGCACGTGCAGCGGCGATCTTACAGCAAGCAATAGGTGAGGATGAGTTTGACCGCATTTCTTCAAATGACACTGCAAAGGGTCTTTGGGATGCCATCGAACTCATTTATGAAGGAACGACAGAGGTAAAAAGATCTAGAATTGATTTACTTACAACTCAATATGAGATGTTTAAAATGGAGAAAGATGAGACCATAAAAGATATGTTCACTAGATTCAATAAGATTACTAATGAACTAAAATCTTTTGGTAAATCATTCACCTCAGAAGAATTGGTTAGGAAAGTCCTTCGTAGTCTCACCAGGGATTGGCTGGCTAAGGTGACAGCTATTAAAGAAGCAAAAGACTTCTCGAACATGCCTGTGGAGGAATTAATTGGTTCCTTGATGGCTCATGAAATGGAACTTATGCCGAGAAAAGAAGATAAGTTGAAAAGCACGAGTTTGGTCTTAGGTTGATACTAGCGACAGTGAAAATGAAATTGATGAACAAGAGAATGAACTTGCCTTTATGACCAGACGTTTTGCACATGCTTACAAGAAACAGATGTCTAACAGGAAAAATTTTAATTCTACAGGAAAATCCTCCTTTGTGAATCACAGTAAGACAATCGCTTATAGACAGGGATGTTTCAAGTGTAATTCTCCAGATCACAGGATTGCTGAATGTCCAATGCTGAAGCATGAGAAGCCTAGGGAAAGGACGAGAGACATTGTCAAAGAGAATTACAGGAAAGCCATGATGGCTGCTGTATGGGGCGACTCCGATTCTGAGGAGGAACAGTTGGAGGAACAAGTACCAATTGCAAACCTGTGTCTCACTGCCCTAAGTATGGAACAGAGGATGGAACAGCTTCCTCCAGGACCTGACATATGTCTTATGGCAAGACTTGATGATGAAGATGAAGATGATGAGGTAAATTTTCAATCTATGAAATCTGATTTGCCTAGCTTATCTAGAGAAAAACTAGCTAAATTAATTATGATCATAATGGATGAATGCATTGATATGGCTAGCACTTGTCAGGACTTAAAAGAACAACTTGATCATGAGGTAACTAAAGGAAAGCTGCATGAAAACAAAATTAGTTCACTTGAAAAAGATTGTTCTGTTTTAAGTCGGGAAAATTCCTTGCTTTTAAAGGATCTAGAAGAAAAGAGTGTGAATCTGTCTGTTATGCAAAACAAACTCAATGAAAAGGCTGCTCCTGTTATTGTTCCTGACACTGTCCCCATGGTCTGTGAATATGAAAACAAGATTAGGGAATTGGAGAAAGAAATTTCAAGTTTACACAACTCTGCTAACCCTGATGAAAATGTTTTGCAAAATATTGAAATGACTAAGCATCAGGTTAATTCTCTGACTTCAAAGAACAAAGGTTTAATGATCAAAATTGGAGTTCTTGAACATGAATTGAAAAACGCAAAAAGGCAAAATGAAAAATGGTTTTCCAGTCAAAAGTCTATAAATCTTCTCGGAAAACAATTTATTAAGCATTCTAAAGCAGGGATTGGTTACATTGGCCGAGAGACCAGTGGAGGGAACAGTTACAGGAACAATGCACAGAACAGGGACAAAGCTTGGTTGTTTGAGTATAAACGTCGGAAGTATGTTTGCATGCCTGAGCTTACTGTGTGTTCTTTTTGTGGTAATAATGGTCATGATAAATTTGAATGTGTGAAAAGGAAGAAAGCTATAGCAATAAATGGCAAAGCAGTTAAGCAAGTTTGGATTCGCAAGGATTCAATCAAAGCTATGACTAAAACCAAGGGACCCAATCTTGTTTGGGTTCCTAAATACAAAAACTAACTTCCTTTGTAGGCTAGGGTGAGAGCGAGCAGCTTTTGGTACTTGGATAGTGGCTGCTCGAGGCATATGACAGGTGACCCCAATCAATTTCTCTCACTCACAGCCTTTGATGGAGGGTGTGTGACATTCGGTGACAATAAGCAAGGTGCCATCATCGGCATAGGTAAGGTTGGTAAGTCACTCACACACTCTATAGACAATGTTTATCTTGTGAAGGGGTTAAAGCATAATTTGTTGAGCATATCTCAATTGTGTGATAAAGGTAACAAGATTGATTCTCCTCAAACACTTGTCTTATTACTAACGCTCTTACAGGGTATACTCTTTTGAAAGGGGTAAGAAACAACAATGTCTACATTATTGACTTGTGTTTGGTTCCTAGTCGTAGATTGTCCCGTTTGAGTGCTATGAGCGATGATCCTTGGTTGTGGCATAGGCGTCTAGGACATGCCAGTCCCAGACTTTTACAGAAATTGAAATCTCAGGATCTTGTTGTTGGTTTGCCTAATGTGAAATTTGTAGTTGATAAAGTGTGTAGAGAGTGTGCTAGATGCAAACATGCCCGTTCTTCATTCAAATCTAAGCCAGTGGTAAGCACTTCAAGGCCACTTGAAATGGTTCACGTCGATCTATGTGGTCCTATGAAAGTTGAAAGTCGAAATAAGTTCAGATATGTGTTTGTGATAGTTGATGATTTTTCAAGGTTTGTATGGACTCTTTTCCTTCATTCTAAGGATGAAGCTTTTGAAGAGTTTTGTGTACTCATAAGAAAATTACGGAAACAAACAAATCATCAACTTGTCTTTATACGATCTGACCATGGTACAGAGTTTGAAAACTCAAGTTTCAGTGAGCTTTGCAGGGAAAATGGACTTGATCACAATTTTTCGGCACCCAGGACACCACAACAAAACGACATTGTAGAGAGGAAAAACAGATCCTTGGAAGACATTGCGAGGACCATGCTTTTGGAAAGTGGTCTTCCAAGAAAAATGTGGGCTGATGCCGTAGCTGCTGCTGCATACATTCTCAATCGTGTGCTCATCCGACCCATCCTAAAGAAGACTCCCTATGAGCTTCTCAAGGGAAGAAAGCCTAACATTACACATATGCGAACCTTTGGTTGCAGGTGTTATGTACACAACAATGGGAAGGAAAATCTTGGAAAATTTGATCCAAGAAGTGATGAAGTAGTGTTCTTAGGCTATTCAACACACAGCAAGGCTTACAAAGTTTACAATAAGTGAACCTTTTGTGTTGAAGAAAGTATTCATGTGATTTTTGATGAGATTAATGCCTTTGATGAGATTATGGAGGACTATGATGAGGATTTTCAGATTGGACTGTTCAGACAGTCAGAAGCTCAAATCAAAGAATCTGATGTCGAAAGTGATGTTACGGATACTGGTCCCAATACTGTTCCAACTGGAAATGTTAGTTTGGAAAAGAATTCTGACACTGTGCCTAATGCCGATATGGACAGTGCTCCCAACATTGCTCCTAATGAAAATACTAATGTGGAGACTAATCCTGATACTGGTCCCAACACTACTCCTAATGCTGGAATGGAGACTGCTCCTAACACTGGTCCAGAGTGGGTTCCTGCCGCTAATCCTGAGTCCCATGGGGATACAGACTCAGGGGGAACATCTCAGATTGTCGAAGAAACACAGGGACCAATACACCAAACTACTAGCAACGCTGGTCTCCCTTTTGTTCCAAAGAAATCGAAGCATCAGAGCTCACACCCCACTGATTTAACTATCAGTGACATTAGGAAAGGGGTTCAAACAAGACACTCTGCGCAAAGCTTTTGCGCAAACTCAGCTTTTCTCTCCAAAATTGAACCTTGAAATTACATTGAAGCATTAACTGATTCCGATTGGGTCGTAGCCATGCAGGAAGAGTTGAATCAGTTTGAACGGAACAGTGTCTGGCACCTTGTTCCCAGACCACCAAATGCTTCAGTAATTGGAACAAAGTGGATCTTCCGAAATAAGCTCGATGACAGTGGTGCTATAACAAGAAACAAGGCGAGACTTGTAGCACAAGGATTCACACAAGAAGAAGGGATCGATTTCACAGAGTCCTTTGCTCCAGTTGCTCGTCTAGAGGCCATTTGGATATTGATTGCTTTTGCTGCATTCACGAACTTCAAGCTTTTTCAAATGGACGTCAAGACAGCGTTTTTGAATGGCTACTTGAAGGAAGATGTGTATGTTGAGCAGCCACCCGGATTTGAGGATAATGTCTTACGTGATCATGTGTTCAAATTGGACAAAGCCCTCTATGGATTGAAACAAGCTCCTAGAGCTTGGTATGAGCGACTGTCAAATTTCTTGATGAAGAATGACTACAAAAGAGGGACAGTTGACAAGACACTGTTCCTAAAGTCGGAAGGAGATAATCTGCTAGTAGTTTAGATTTATGTTGATGACATAATTTTTGGAGCTACTAATCAATCTCTATGTGATAGTTTCTCAACTTTAATGCAGAGTGAGTTTGAGATGAGTATGATGGGTGAGCTAAGCTACTTTCTTGGCCTGCAAATAAGACAATCTCACGATTCCATCATGATTCATCAGCAGAAGTACATCAAAGAATTGTTGAAGAAATACTCAATGGAGGATTCCAAGCCTCATGACACACCAATTCCTACTAACTCACAGTTAGATAAGGATGAGAACGGTAAGAGTGTCGATAACACGACCTACCGAGGTATGATTGGTTCTCTTCTCTACCTCACCGCTAGTAGACCAGATATTGTTTACAGTGTGTGCTTATGTGCTAGATTTCAATCTAATCCAACGGAATCACATCTTAAAGCTGTTAAACGTATCTTTAGATATTTGAAAGGAACGAATGACTTGTGCTTATTATATCCTAAAGGAGGATCATTTGCCTTGATAGGATATTCTGACTCTGATTATGCAGGTTTCTTAGTTGACAGGAAAAAGCACATCAGGTATGGCAAATTTCTTAGGTCCATGCTTAATCTCTTGGGCCTCTAAGAAGCAGATTTCCGTTGCCTTGTCTACTGCCGAATCTGAATATGTTGCTGCTGCTTCATGTTGTGCACAAACCCTATGGGTAAGACAGCAAATTAAAGACTTCGGTATTGAGGTAGGTTGTGTTCCTATATTATGTGATAATACTAGTGCTATCAATATCTCGAAAAATCATGTTCAACATTCTAGGACTAGGGGTGTTCACCGGTCCAGAACCAGACCGGACCGGACCGACCCGGTAAGGACCGAGGACCGAATTTCATGAAAATCGAAACCCGGAGACCGGACCGGCCAAGCTAGGACCGCACCCGGACCGGACCGGAATAACCGGTCCAAAACCGGACCGGACCGAAAGACAGCAATCTAAGGCAAATTGAATTTTTTTTTTTTAAATGAACCATAATCGATTGTTTTTCTTTTTTGTTTTGAGGGCCATAATCGATTGTAGAAATTAAAATCAATCTAATTGCACAATTTAATTAAAATCAATTTAATTGCTAAACAAAAACCCAGAAAATCGAGATTGATGATTGCGATTAAATCGGGATTTTGGGGATTTCTGCGGGTGGGTTTGGGTAGAAATTTAGGGATTTTTTTAAAAAAAATAAAAGTCAAGTTCTACCGGTCCTCGGTTTTTGGACCGGACCACCGGTTTTTAGACCGGACCGGACCGGACCCGGAAAATAGGAAAATCAAAGACCGAGGACCGGACCGATTGAGTCCGGGTCGGTCCGGGTCTTTTTGCGGTCCGGGCTAGTTTATGAACAGCCCTATCTAGGACTAAGCATATTGATATTCGGCATCACTTTTTAAGGGACAATGTGGAAAAGGGTTTTGTTATGCTTGAATTTTGTCAAACTGAAAATCAACTTGCAGATATTTTTACTAAACCGTTACCTAGAGAAAGGTTTCAGAAAATTAGAACTGAACTTGGTTTACTTAGACTAAGGTGACTGTTTGCACACTTTGCCCCCCAATGATTGACGAGAATTGGTTGTCACCACTTGAGTTCCACAAATGTCTATTGTATGCCATATGATTGATCTTGTTGAAAGTGCTTAGATGTACAAAGACTCGTGTCATGTTTGATAGCTATACTGACCATTAACCTAAGTTGCCTGGGAAACACCGTTAAGAACAGTTATGAGAACAGTGTACTATACCTTGTTCCCTTTTTCATTTTTTTTGCCCTGCTCTCCTATCTGTTCCCCTCCTTCACCTGTTCCCCGCAGAGCGGTCTTACAAGCAAATCGCTCTTGGATAGAGGATTTTGTGGAAAGTGAATATTCAGATAATATTGGTAGCCTGGATCACAAGTCGAAAATATGCAGTAGATATGGTGGGAAGATCTCATATATGTGCTTTGGAAGGTTTCATGATCGTCATTATATTTGCAAAGGAGTTGTTTTAAAAAAAAAAAAAAAAAAAAAAAAAAAAAAAACTCCTAACACCCGACAAACTCCCAGACCTATTCAAAGGAAAAGCAGCGTCGTTTCTTCTCCCAAGATTTCAGAACTTCTACTACTGCATTCTTCTCAATCACACCTTTCTTCATTATTTTCTATCTCTCCAAGGTGACACCATGGTTCGTATGATTGTTGATGGAAAGAAAATCACCAGATCACCGGTTACAAAGAAGAAAAGCTCTGAAAAAAGAACCACCGCATCTAGCATGGTCCCAAGAGACGATCAAATCGATTGATGGCTAGCTCCTCGAGGAAAAGGCAGCGTCTCGCCCGACCCGAGTTTGTATCAATTGAAAGTGATGAGGAAGGACAGAACACTTGTGAGCATACTCAGAGTGATGAAGACATTGAGGAAAGAGAACAAGAATCCTCTAGTGATGAGGATAAGGAAGAGGAAGCAGTGGCCGTGACTGAGGGGGAAAGGGTTGAGTCGGATTATATTGGGCGCATCCAAAGGTTGATTGCGGTTGATGAAGTAAGGAAGATTCAGCGCCCCACTACTGATTTGGTTGAGCATCAGCACTCTACTGCCTCTGTTTTACAAGGTAAATTTTTCCCATCCTCATGGCTCACTACTCCAAATGGTACGTTATTTGCTAGTTGTTTAGATTATCAAGGTTGGCGTGGCTTGTTTACGACAGATTGCAACGTGTATAAAACATTGGTTGTTGAATTTTATGAGAATTTACACGTTGCTGAAGGTTTGGGAAAATTGGTGTTAGTTTCATGGGTTCAAAATAGAGATTGTTCTTGACAAGTTTATTCTGAGTGGGATTCTGGGTATTCCTAAAACTGGTTTTTGTTCCTACCTCAAGTCTGGATGGAGTTCTGCATATAGTGAAGAAGTAGTATGTCAGGGTCTATCAAATGGTACTAAATCTACCAAGCTGGCTATGCATGAATGTACTGATGACCATAAAGTCATATCCGTTATTGCTAAATTACTTACACCTAGAAAGGAGGGTCGTGGTGTGTTGAGTATCTTAGACCACACTCTACTCTATTTGTTGGTGAACCGTAATACCAGGATTAATTTGCCGTCCCTCATCCTTCGGCATATGGAGTATGTGCACAAGACTCCTCGACATACATTGCCATATGGTGGTTGGCTCACATTGATATTCAAGGCCTTTAAGGTTAAGTTTGACGATCTTCCTTCCGCTAAGATGTATGCTATGGGCGACCATGTTATGCTGTTAAAAGGATTGTCTGTTACACACAATCAAGCTTCTAGTTCCATACCAGCTACCCAAACTTTAAGTCTTGTTGGTAGTGACTCAGAGGGTCCTCATACCCTTGAGGGTCTTCGTGCTCTATGTGTCGGTGAATTTGCAAGGATTAATGGTGTAATGGCTCGAGAATTTGGGAGGATAAATGCCACTCTTGATGCCCTCTGTCTTGCTCAAGGCATTCCACGTCCTGATCATTGTGCAGCTGGTCCTTCCACTGCTCCCTCTTTTGCTACTGGCTTTGCTGCTTTTGCACGAAACTCTGTTCCTAGCACTGTTCCATCACCTGTTCCTATCACTGGTCCTCAAAACACCACACCTAAGCCTTAAGCCATTTTTTGCATGGTTTCACTGTTCTCTTCTAATGACTGTTTTAGACACTCCGATGCTTTGTTGCTGTTATGTTTCCTAGGATTTAGTGACCTGGTTTTGGTTTGCTATGGCTTGAGTACATTTCATTCGAGCTATTTGGTTTCTTTAGCGCATTAAACTTGGTTCAATTCGCATTTGTGTGGTGGTTTTGGCTTACTCTCTTGTGCAGTCTGACCTTTTTGATGGTGTCAAAAGGGGGAATATTTATGCAAACTTTCTATCTATGAGTCTATATTAACCAATGCTCTTTTCACGTTTTCAGCGGTTTAGTTTGAATATCTAACGGTTGCGATTTATGTTTGACTCTAACCGTCTTCCATGTCCTTTATTTTTTTTGTCTTTATGCTAAGCTCTAGTCATTCGAGAATTTGATAAAGTTTGCACTAATATTTGTCATCATCAAAAAGGGGGAATTTGTTGGGTTCCCTGTTTTGATGATAATAAATACAATAGTTGTCTAAGGTTAGACATTTGGATATGTACTCTTTGATTGAACTAACCTTATGCCTTCAAGATTGTTCTAGCTTAAGTAAGCAGATTCCGCACGTCAAGGGTATGGAACGAGTCAAGGCATGGAACAACTACAAATACAAGAGTGATTTCGATCATGTGGATGATCATGTGTTGTAATGGTTAGAACTCTTGTACGATCTTGTTTGACACACCTTAAGATTGTCTGCCTTGAGGAAACGTAGCTAGGAACAGCGTATGGAACAGTCTCTTGTACTCTGTTCCATACATTGTTCCTATGCAACAGAATTTTGAAAATATCTCTCTTCTGATCTTCCGAGAAAAAATTTATTTTCAATATTTTTGGAAATCATGTTTACACGGACAACATCTCATATTTTCCTATCCTTGGTTAATATTTTCAAAATTAGAAATTACTTCCTTAATTGATTTCATAAGATAATCTTTCCAGAATAAAATCTTTTTATTATGAAAACTGTATCTTCTGAAATATATCTTTCTTGATCAAATTAACCCTAATGCTTGATATTTAAGTTTGATGTTGTTTTTCTTGGAAGACACACACATTGAGCAAAAGAGCGTTTTGAGCAAAACAGAGTATTTCCTCTAAGGCAGAGAGTTTTTATTAGTGTGTCATCTTGATCTAGGATAAATCGTATCTCACCTGCTTTCAAGAAGCATATCGAGGTAGCGAGTCTTTGTAATTTCTTTTCTCTTAAGAGTTTTCAGGTAGAGTCACAATATTCGTGGTGGATATTGGGGTAGAGTTCTTGTGGTAAGAACGTCAATTGGTTCTTGTGGTAAGAACGTGAATTGGTGCTTGTATTACTCCTTTGAGAATAGTGAATTATTGAAGATTAGAGTAGGGGTGGACGTAGACCTTGTGTTAGAGGTCGAACCACGGTAAATCCTTGTGTCTGCGTACTGCTTTTGTTCTACTCTCTCAGGGAACAGTGTCTCAGACATTGTTCCACACACTGTTCGGTGTCCTGTTCTCTCATTTGTTCTTCACATAGCGAAAATTAGTCTGTGAATTCGGGTCAATTGCGCGAATTCTCATTATCACTCTATTCACCCCCCCTCTAGAGTGTCTGCGTGATACCATCACCCTCTACTCTTCCTCCTTCATTATTTCCCCCCTTTTTACCTGCTCTCCTCTCACTAACTCCCTACCTCTTCCATACACAGCCTCCTTCTTCGTCCATAATCGTTTCCCAAAAATTGACTGCTTCCTCCACTCTTTCTGAAAAAAAAATAAAAAAAAATAAAAGCACAAGAAAGGGGCTGAAAGTGGATGAACTGAAGGTTTCAAAATTCGAATCAAAGATGTACAAATCGATATTATAAAGTTAATTATTTTATGTAAGTTTTATGAATTTTGTTAGGGTTTTTGTAGATCTTGTAAAGCTTTGCAAATTTTGTGATATTGAAATTCCTACTTCACCTTCAAATGTACTCAATTTTTTTTGTAAATCTGATGTCGTTTGTTCTTCCATCAATTTGGGTTTATTTCCAATTTGTTGAGAATTTTCTTTGGTTAAATTGATTCGCATGCCGTTAAAAGGCACCTTTGTGTTAGTTTTTGATTAATTAATAACTTTTTATTGTTAATTAGGTTTTGATTATTCATGGTAGTTGTTGCAGAAGGTTTTGTGGTCTAATTTCTGATCGATCTATAAATGTTCTCGAGATTGAGATCTATTTTTTTTTGTCCAATTTTTTATTTATCTACAAATTTCTTGGATCGACCGTACAAGTAATCTCAGTTACGTATTAGTTGTATTCTTCATTGCGGCCATGAGATAATTTATCCTTAATTTATGTTACTGCTACTCGATTATATTTTTGTTCATTGTCTATTTTCGATTGTTTTGTGGAAACATTATTAGATCGAATTTCTGGCAATACAGCCCATGAACTAACATTCATCTTTTTCTAAATTTGATTCTCTTTTGAATCATTATTTTTTTTTTTTTGCTTTTTTTTTTTTTAATTTTTTTGGTGTAAATAAGACACCGGTTGTAACGAAAACCGGTGTCAAACGTGTGAGGATGATTTGCGTTGAGAAAGACATAAGACACCGGTTTTGTCCCTAACCGGTGTCTTATGTATTAACTTTTAACACCGGGTTTTCAGGGATACCAGGTGTCTATTTAGTTTTGTACCCGGTGTTAAATCCATTTTCTGGCGTAATGGATATGTTTATAATAAATTCCTACCATCATAGTACTAATTAATAAGACCTTGACCTTTTAAGCCCAAGAGTTATAACATAATTATATTTAAATTTAGGGTTAATTCACGTGGTACCCTTGTTTTGGCTTTACACGTGTACCTAGTGTTTTAAAAATTTGCTCAAGTTTTAAGTGTTTTGACACGATACCCACTTCGTTTAACACCGTTAATTAAGTTTTAACTTTGGTCCAAGTAAAAATAACATATCACCCCCTCCCTCCCTTTGTCGAAAATACTGGAGGTGTACTAATTTGAGGCGGCGGTGGAGATGTTAATAAAACATTCAGAGATGGGGATGACATTGATTTTGATATAATGGGAAATGTATTATGAAGCCCCCAACATAAGACTTCAATCTAGCCTCAATAGCAATGGTGGCCTCACAAATCTGAGTGTTCCTAATCGTGTTTCCCCATTATTCAGTTCAATTGTAACTAGAAGATTATAAAAATACAAAATGTGGTATTTCAAATTCGTCAGATCATGCATTGAAGGATAGAAAAGAATTTGACTTTAGAAACAAAAAAAACAAAAAAACAGAAAGGGTGTTCGAAGAATTTAATGTCTATGAGTAAATGAGAATTTAGCACAAAAAAAAAAAGGAATAAAAAAAGACGAGTTTGGAAAAGAGAAGGAGATAGGTAATGTAACGCCCCGAATTTCGGCTATTCTAATAATATTATTTTATTAGATTAATACGCCAAAATTCGATAATATTACAATCGATATGCAAAGCTGACAAAATACAAAACTAGTTTATACAATTGGATAAGGCGCAACAAATAGCTATACAAAACTCCAACAAAATAATGCACAACGGAAGCTTTACAATTCTTCAAGTAGGACCCACAACAACTGTAGATTCCACGGATGGTCTCTATCGTGGTGGACGCGCGATTCGTGCGATGATTGCACTAGGATAGGAGTCGCCACTAAACAATTGTGGGGTTTTTGGAAACCATGCAATGCAATCTTGTTCCTTGTTACCGAGGGACTACAAAAACGCTAAATGAGTGTGTACCCATTAAACATAAACGATTTGGGAAGCGAGTCATGCCAAGTACAAAACAATTTTGCCAGTCGTTTATTGATAGGGACAATAACGAGGGACGTAAGGAACAAAACGTGCATTGTACCCTACGCCAATATGCAGTCTACGAACCACAGGATTGGGTTCGGGGGTGACGGTACGTGTTGGGAAGTCATACGACACCCAACCTTGCCAACGTATACCAGCCTCTACTAGTTGAGTTATCGTTTACAAGTCGTTGAGAAGTTAAGCCATGCAAGTATATAAGTCATTTACATGTTGTATACAACCTAGTAAATTAGCTAAATCGGTTATTTAGCATATAAACTAGATGTTAGGTCGCAACGTCATTAAGATTCATTAACGGCCCCAAGGTACCCAATTTGTTCAAGTGCGTTGCGCCATGTGTGTTAGGCATGATTTACGTATTTCGTTTTAGATCTAATCTTATTTAGGCAAAATATAAATCTAGGTCAAAAGCATTAAAATGCGCACATAAAGAAGGGGTAGAAGTCGAGAATAAAGTAAAAAGAGGAGTTTAGAAAAGAGGGGGTGCCCTCAGGACATACGTGTGTCCATTGCTCTACTATGCTTTGAGATCGTTGCGTTGATCCTTAATATGCGTCGTAGGGACTAGAAGCATCCTTAAAACTATGCGTTGCTCTTCGAACGTAGGTGTTTGAGAGGGGCTTTATTTGTGTTATGTGTTGTGTCTTGTGTTTAGGGGTGTCCTAGAGTGTAAGGTGGCCCTAGGCTTTTTGTATGTGTTGTGCTAGGGTTTTGTATTGTAGTTGCTAGGGTTTTTTGTGAGAGAATGAGAGAGAGAGAGGAGTAGAGATGCAGGGTGAAAAATGATGTCGAAAAGGTGTCAAATGAGAGTGAAAATGGGGTGTATTTATAGTGTAGAGCAGCCTAGGGTTGGCCGGCCACCTAGGGCAGAGTGCGCTTGACGCAGGTTGTGTTAAGGCGGAAATTTGGGTAAAAAAAATATAAAAGATAAATTTAAGAGAACTCAACCATAGAACGTAGTGTAGGTGGAAGAAGATCAGACTCGGTTCCTTGTCGCGAGAACTTCATTCATTGTAGCATCTTGACTTGCTTGCTTTGCTCCACGTGGCATAAGGGTTTTAAGAGAAGAGGGGGGTGCTTTTTTTGTTTGCTTCAAGGTTATGTATTTTACTTTTTCATTCCTTACTCTAAGAAGTCAGCAAGTAAACAACAGTAAGAAAGTGAGTTTTAAAGTAATTTGACTTTCCTGCAGTCCCTTTTTAAGTTGGCAAAAGAAAGCCATTAGGGAATAGAGCTAGAGCTAGAGATACGGATAGAGATAGGTATAGGAATAGTGATAGGGATCCTGCCGGGATGAAATTCGTTTTGAGTTGGAGTCTTCATAAGTGTAGAAGTTTTGGTACCGACAGTCCCATTCCTTGAGAGCAGTTAATTTAGGCCAGAAAGTGGTGGTATAGTTAGGGCTTTAGGTCAAGGAAGGGCGAAAGCAGGCCAAGGTTGAGATTATTGGGATATTTACCATGGTACTCCTAGACTTTGGAACTTTTTTCATGGTACCCTGAGTTTTCCAACTTGTCCGTAATGCTCGTAAACTTTGCGAAACACCTATTTCCACTAATTTTTTTTTTCATATTTTCACTAACTACACTCTAACACCATTAATCACCTCTCCAATCTTTCTCTCTTCTCACCAATTCTTCCACCACCATTTAAAAATTTCAACATCATTTTATGAATGATACAATAATCTTTCATGAAAAAACTTCACTAATAAGATTAAGAAATAAGAATTTACCACAGATTTAAATAGGGGCATGGAGTTGAAGAAGATTTGGATGAGAAAAGAAGATATTATAAACGTTGACACTAAATTGCTTGATCTATGTCTCCTTGTGATAATTGACTTGTATATTTACCCCATTTCCTTCTAATTATATCATATAATAATTTTTCATCCATTATTCTTCTACTTTTCTTTCAATTGCTATCATTATTACTTTAACGTTCTTATGGAAACCTAGTTTGCCCACTAAAGATGAAGTATGATTTTTTTATGGTCAGTTAACAAAAACTCAATAGTACAAGAGAATTTCAAGGAAAAATTTTAAAGGGAAGAGAAGAATTTTCCAAATTGATTGAGGAGAAGGGATTGAGAATAATGGTAGCCACAATTTACGGATGAGGGGTTGAGAGAGAGAGAGAGAGAGAGAGAGAGAGAGAGAGAGAGAGAGAGAGAGAGTTTGTAGTAGGGTTGTGCAAAAAAACCGACGAACCGAAACCGACACCGAAAACTGAAAAAACCAATCCGAAAAATAGGGTAACCGAACCGATATTAAGCGGGTACGGGTCGAGAAAATAAATTCTCACGGTTTTCGGGTCGGGTTCGGTTATCCAAAATTGGTTTGACCGGTTAACCGAACCGACCGCACAATCACTAAAAATTAGCACTAAATCTCGCCACCTGTATAGCACTGAGAAGAAACTGAAAAATGGGCGCTTTTTGTCCCGCCAAATCCAAAAAATCTCCTCCTTTTATCAATTTTTAATTAACTTTTTGGGAATTTGAGAGGGACAGAGGGGACAAAGAATGCAGAGCAATAGAGCATTAATTCATTAATTTTAATCTCCTCTTTTTCTCTGATTCTCTCTCCGCCTCTCAACTCTCAAGTCTCACTTTCATTAAAATAAAAATAAATAAATAAAAAAAAAAGAAAAAAAAGAGAACAAGCACGACGTTAGATTTGCAGGAAGTTGAATCTTTGAAGTTTGAAGGTAATGTTTTTGTTTGTATTTGCTTTCATCAATTTCAAGTTTTTGGTTTGTATTGTTTTATATTCAGTTTTGTTAATTGAGTATGTGATTTAATTGTTTTTATTCACCAATTTGATTCCTTCTCGATCTGATCTAGAGTTAAGTTACAGATTTTTCTTTTGAGTTTTTTATTTTACTTCGCAAGATGTAGATCTGATATATGTTTTAATTTTATGTTATTAGATGTCTTGTTTTTCATCAAACAATGGAGTTGAGACTGTGGAAATTGAAGATGATAGCACTCCGGACACTAGTCCACCACCACATGCTACCCACGACACAAGCACGCCTCCTGTTCATCCGAGTTCTACCAGAAATACTACTTCCCGGCCGCCCAAAAGACGTTCGACTGGTGGTAAGAGGAAAATTTCTTGGGTATGGGAGCACTTTACTAAGGACTCTTCTCCTTCTGCAACCGCTTCATGTGATTATTGTGAAAGTGAATTACAATGTCCTTCTGTGAATGGAACTAGTGGTTTAGCTAATCATCTTTTGAGGTGCAAAAAATACCCTGCAAATGTTGATAAAACTCAGAAAATATTGTCTTTTCAATCTGCTCATGTGCGTGCTGATGGTAGTGTTGAACCTTCTAAACTTGAAGCTTGGAAATATAATCCTGAGCTTTGTAGGAAAAAATTAGCCAAAATGATAATTCTTGATGAATTACCTTTTAGGCATGTTGAGGGAGAGGGTTTTAGAGAGTTTTGTCAAGAATTGCAACCAAAGTTCATTGTTCCTTCCCGCACTACGGTAACTAGGGATTGTTTTACCCTTTATGGTGATGAGAAAAGCAATCTAATGTACTACTTCAAGCACTCAAAGCCTAGAGTGTGCCTCACAACCGATACTTGGACATCTTGTCAAAATCTTAGCTATATGTGTTTGACAGCTCACTTTATTGATGATAAGTGGAGGTTACACAAAAAAATTCTAAACTTTTGACCAGTTTCTAGTCACACTGGGGAAGCTATTGGTAAAGCTGTACATGGTTGCTTGCTGGAATGGGGAATTGAGAATATCATGACAATAACTGTGGACAATGCCACTGCTAATGATGTAGGGGTGTCTTATTTAAAGGAGAGAATTAACAGTTGGGATGGGTGTGTTTTGAAGGGTAAATTTTTGCATATGAGGTGTGCTTCCCACATCTTAAATTTAATTGTTAAGGATGGCTTGAAAGATGTGGATTTATCTGTTTTGAAAATACGTTCTGCTGTGAGATATGTTCGGTCTTCCCCGGCTAGGCTACAAAGGTTTAAGGCTTATGTTGAACAAGAAAAAATAGAAAGTAAGGGTCTTGTATGCCTTGATGTCGAAACTAGGTGGAATTCCACATTTTTGATGTTGCAAAGTGCCTTAAAGTTTCAAAAAGCCTTTACTTTGTTAGCTAAAAGTGAATGCAAATACCGTGGTGAGTTAGCTAAGTTAGATGGTGTGCCTACTGATGTTGATTGGGAATGTATTCGTAATATGGTAGTCTTTCTGAAAATCTTTTACGAAGCAACTTTGAGGTTATCAGGCTCTTTGTATGTTACTGGCAATTTGTACTTGCAAGAAATTCTTGGAATTGGAATTATGATATCTAAGAAGTGTGATGGAGCATGTGACCCTAAGCTTAAAAAGGTGGCTATGAGCATGAAAAAGAAGCAAGAAAAATATTGGGGAAGCATTGATGCCATTAATCTGATGTTATTTATTGTTGTGCTTCTTGATCCAAGACGCAAATGGAGTTATGTCAATTGGGTGATTGAGAAATCATATGATGTGGATACATCTATTGAGTTGTGCAGTAGGATTAAGGACACTTTGGAAGCTATGTGTGCCTCTTATTCTGCCAGGTATGGTCAATGTGATGAAGGGCATGTTTTTCCAACTCAAGACCTTAATGATGGTATGGATGCAGACGTAGATGATATTCAAGCTATGCTTGATCACGATTTTGAGAGGGAGAAAGGTAACTTGGGTGTTGGAAATAAAACTGAACTGGATAAATATTTGATGGAGGATTGTGAAAATACAAGTGCTAAGCAGTTTGATATTTTGGGTTGGTGGAGGAAAAATGCGGAGAGGTTTCCTGTTGTCTCTAGAATGGCCAAGGATGTGCTGGCTATGCCCGTCTCCACAGTTTCGTCTGAGTCAGCCTTCAGCACTGGTGGTCGAGTGCTTAACTCTTTCAGGAGCTCTTTAACGCCTAGGACTGTCGAGGCATTAATTTGTGCCCAAGACTGGTTAAGGTCTTCACGAACACCAATCTTTGTAGAAGAAGCACTTGAAGAGATGGAGAAACTAGAAGCAGGTTATGATTTCTTCTTATTGTTATATTCATTAAATCATTACAGTTCTAAATTCAATATTGACTTGCACATCTAACTCCCTTGCTTTGATTCTGTTTTTCTAGATTTGGTGGATGCTGCTATTCTCAAAGATATACCAATACTGAACATGTATGATGATTGAATTCCGATGAAGTTAGCTGTATGCGATGCTGGTGCAGTGGTTCAAGTTCAGACACTAAGGAGTTGCTGTGAATGACAGAAAGATGACTGTTTGAAGCTCCATGTTGTGGCCTGTACGACTGTCCGATTGTTTTTTTTTTTTTATCTCCTCTCATTTTATCATTTTATGTAATGGATCGTTGAAAAAGTAATCATTCAACTGCTATTTTTCTTATTCGATCCCTCATTCAATTGCTATTTTTTTATGTGTTAAATTTACCATTACCCGAACCGAAACCGAACCGTATTTTAGGTTAACCGAACATACGGTTAACCGAACATACGGTTAACCGAACATACGGTTACGGTTTAGGGTCGGGGTTAGAGATAACCGAAGTTACCGGTTAACCGAAAAAAGTGCGTGGTAGGTTAACCGAAACCGGTTTTGCACACCCCTAGTTTGTAGTGGTGGTGGAATTAAGTGAGGAGAGAGAAAATCAAAGGGGGTGGGTTAGGGGCGGTTGGTGAGAATAGAGAAAGAATGACCATTTTTTGTTCTTTAGTAGATGCTTTTGTTCAATAATTACTATTTTCGATTCTTACAAAACGAGCAAGTCATCTTGTGTTCTCGTTGTCACTTCTTTAAACATCGCCATGGAATTCAAATGTTTCCGCGCACCATCATTTTTGAAAATAATCAATCTAGAGCCACCCTCTTATTTATAAACTTTCGGGCCCACGAGCGGAGCGAGTGGTGTGTCAAAGCCGTGGGCAAGCAGCCTCGTGTTATCGTTGCCGCTCCATTACATGTTGTCGCTCTGTACAAATGTTATCGCACACCATCATTTTTGAATATAAAAAATCTGGAGTCACCCTCGTGTAATAGCCCGATGCATCATACGTCACAATACAACCTATTAAGATGGGAAGTCACCCCTTAAGGCCGAATCTTCTCTCGTGGGCTTTAAAAGATGAATGCCTTATTGGTAGTATTATGGTAGGAATCTATTATAAACTGATTATATGAGGCTTAATTCCCCAATGTAGGACAAATCGATTCAATAAACCACTTTCTATAATCCGTAGTGTTACAAACTCCCCCACTATAAGGAACGCAACGTCGGCCCATTGTTCCTCAACCAATCCATACATATAGTTACAGGCCGAAGATCTCCTCCGCTATACGGCTGACCTATGCCTTGCCTCGACACTCAGCACGCAATCGCAGGGTTGCCCTGATACTATCTATAATAACCCGATCCATCATACATTGCAACACAACTCAATAAGATGGAAAGTCGCCCCTTGAACCGAATACCTCCCGTGGGATTTAAAAGGTGAAGGTCTTGTTGGTAGTATGATGGTAGCAATCTTTTATAAATTGATCATATGAGCCTTAATTTCCAAATTTGGGACATATCAATTTCATAAACCACTTTCCATAATTCGCAGTGTTACACCTCGTCTTTATAAATGTTTCGTCCCAAGAGCGAAGCGAGTGGTGGGTTGAAGTCTTAGGCAAGCCGTCTGGAGTTCTCGTTGCCGCTCCATTAAATATTGCCACCCCTTCTAAATAGGAGTGTAAACGAACCGAGCTTGCTCGCCAAGCCCTCGAGTTCGGTTCGGTCAAAGCTCGGCTTGTACTCGGATTAACCAAGCCCAAGCCCAAGCCCAAGCCCGATCCGAGCTCACACTTAAACGAGCCGAGTCGGTGCTCGTCTCGCTTAAGCTCGTTTTTTTTCCAAAAATAGCTAATTTTTATTATTAACATTTTATTTTTTTAGAAAGTAATGCTCAAATTTTACTAGTTCATACGTTAAACTTATTGTATTGTGCCTACGTTGTATGATTTAATGTAGTATATAGAAAATATATTGTATTCTTGATGCGCACTGAACTATGGAACTGAGCTAGAGCCAGCCCAAACCAGAGCTTCGGTTTTGCGAGCTCGGCGAGCCGCAAAATGGCAGTACCGAGCTAAGCCCAAACATACGATGCTCGGGCTTGGTTCGGATCGTTTACACCCCTACTTCCAAATGTTGCCGCACACCATCGTTTTTGAAAATGAACAATCTGGAGCCACCCTCGTCTTTATAAACGTTTGGGCCCACAAGCGGAGCTACCATCGTCTTTATAAACGTTCTGGCCCTCGAGGGGAGCGAGTGGTGGATCGAAATTGTAGGCAAGCAGTTCCATGTTGTCGACGCCGTTTGATTAAATGTTGACTACTTTTTCAAATGGTGCCGCCTACAATCGTTTTTGAAAATGAACAATCCGGAGTCACCCTCATGTTTATAAATGTTCGGGCCCATGAGCGGAGCGACTGGTAGGTTGTAGTCGTAGGCAAGTCGTCCCATGTTCTTGTTGCCACTCCATTGAATGTTGGTTCTGTAATGACTTCGTTTTGTTCTGAAATGAATGTTGAATGTTTTTTGTTCTAAAATGAATGCTTTTGTTCAATAATAAATACTTTTGCTTTTGTATTAAATATTTTGTGTTCTAAAATGAATGTTTTTTGTTCAATAATGACTTCTTTATGTCACACAAAATGGTCATTATATAACATAAAAGGGTCATTATAGAACACAGCTCGATCATTACAAAATTTGTAGTTGTCAGGATATTGCTATTTTTTTTTCGAAATAGGGCTCAGAAAATAAATGTTAAACAAAATGGGTCGAATAAAAACTTATTCAAACTTATGGGGTGCACGTCACCCCCTTTCCGCTTCGGGACAAAATCGCCAAGAACCCTGGCGGTTTTAAGGGTATCAAATAGTGTCAATAAGGCCCTCGAAGAAGGCATTGACCCTTTAAAACCGCTAAGACCCTTGGCAGTTTCACTTCAACAAAACCGCCGAGCTCTCTAGCGGGTCTAAATCACGCCTATAGCAATTCACCACAACACACTTGGGAAAGGGAGAAACCACCAAGGAGCTCGGCGGTTTCACAAGGTATAGAACCGCCAAGCTCCTTGGCGGTTTCATTACCGAACAAACTGCTATTTTTGAAGCCAATTTTTTGGCAAAGTGTGAAATCGCCATGGGCCACAACGCTTCTACACACAGTGAAACCGCCGAACTCTTTGGCGATTTTGTTGAAGTGAAACCGCCAAGGGTCTTGGTGGTTTTAAGGGGTCAATAACTTCTTCCAAGGCCGTATTGGCACTGTTTGATACCCTTAAAATCGCCAGCGTTCATGGCGGTTTTGTCCCAAAGCGGAAAGGGGGTGACGTGCACCCATAAGGTTGAATAACTTTTTATTCGACCCATTTTGTTTAACATTTATTTTTTGAGCGCTATTTCGAAAAAATATTCGGATATTGCTCATTATCTAATTAGTTTTTGTGTTAAAAATTAAAATGATTTGTGTTTGTTATAAAATGATTTGTTTTTTATTTTATTATATGATCTAATTTTTTTTTGGAAAGAATTTAGTGTAGTTTTTTATTTCAAAGTGAAATTGAAATTATTACATGACAACTATTTCCAAGGATAGCAGAATACTACCCCGAAAAAACCCGAAATTCCTAACAAGTAGGAATATAGTCACTAAAGTTATCCACTACTCTAATACAAACATGGTGTTTAATCCTAAGAACAATGTGCTCTCTAGTTCTACTAAGATTAGAGAAGATTCTACCATTTCTCTCCATCCATATTTCGTAGATAGTACAATTAAAAGTCGTTCTCAAAAATTGTTGCTTTGCGTGCTTGCTCCTAACATTTCGCTTAAACCAATTGATCTCATGCTTGAGGCACCATCTTCTCCCTTTTAGGCCAAACCATGTGAGAATATCAGACCATACTTGTTAAGACAGGTCACAACCAAAGTATATATGCTCAATAGTTTCTTCATGGCATTTGCAAAGTATGCACCAGTTTGGAATGCATAATTTTTTTTTCTGCAAGTTGTCGATTGTTGACAGGGCATTATGAGCTGCTGGAGTGGATATGACAGCCCATTTTGGAGCACAATATGGTATCCAGACAACTTTGTGCCATTTTGTTGTGCTTTGTTTAGCTCTGAAGAAGTCATATACATGTTTACCTTGATGATTAGAGCTTCCCCAGTCTGTAACTTTCTGCTTTGCTACATTGGCATCACCTTCAGTAGCAATAATCTCATCTCTGAGATTCAGGATTGCTCTCTAAGCTGGAGATTTGTCTTGATTTTTAGTGACAGTCCATAGGTCCACTGTTTTCAAGTAGTAGGCAGTCACCCATTTGCACCAAATTGAGTCTTTATTATGCTGCAACTTAATGATCCATTTCGTGAATAAGGCTTTGTTCCAGCTCAAGACTTTTTTTATACCCAGACCCCCTTCTCTTTTAGGGGTGCAAAGACGACTCCATTTGATCATAGCAAGTTTACCATGGTTTGAAGAGATTCCCCAGAAGAATTCTCTACAGAGCTTACTCACTTTTTTCAAAACAACAACTGGGAGCAGCAGCACAGATCCCCAATATGTTTGCATACCAAGAATTACAGAGTTGATGAGTTGTAGCTTACCATAGTAGGAGATAAAGGAATTAGAGCAGTGCATCAATCTAGCTCTGATTTTCTTCAGCAGCGGCTGGTACATAGATGTAGTAAGCCTGGTGGAATGCAGGGGGACACCAAGGTATTTAAATGGTAATTTCCCAACTGAATAACCAGTTTTCTCAGCAATTCTTCCAAGTTCTGCAGGTTTCACCCCTCCAAAGTAAATACTTGTTTTTTGAGGGTTTGTTGCTTGCCCAGATTGCCTTTCAAAAACTTTAAGAACTTTAACAACTACACATACTGACTTCATGTCACCTCTAGTGAAAATGAGTAAGTCATCTGCAAAAAGGAGGTGATTGAGGTTGATTTTGTTGCATTTGGGGTGCTTGTTCAATGCCGGGGTATGGATGAGATTCCTTAAGCATCTAGACAATCCCTCCATGCATATCACAGATAGATAAGGTGATAGAGGATCCCCCTGTCTCAGTCACTAATTAGCTGCAAAGTAGCCAACTTGGCTGCCATTAATGCTCAAGGAAAGATGTGTAGAGTTCAGGCAAGCCATTATCCATTTGATCAACTTCTCAGGAATATGAAAGTGCTTCATCAGATTTTCAAGGAAAGACCATGACACTGAGTTGAATGCTTTTCTAATATCGACCTTGATAGTGCTCCTTGGTGAAATGTGTTGCCTATCATATTTCCTGACCAACTCTTGGAAGAGGAGGATATTTTCAAAGATATTTCTTCCAGGGATAAAAGCTGATTGCTCCTCACCTATAATATTTGTCAAGGCTGCGCTGGTTGGAGCCGACTTACCAACATCATACTTATAACCTTGTAAATTGTGGTGCAACATGAAATTGGTCCGAAGTCCATGACTGTCTCAGGAGTGTTCTTCTTAGGTATCAAGGCAATAAGAGTTGAAATAACTTGCTTCATAAGCTTACTAGTCTGAAAGAAATCTAGGATTGCAGAACACATCTCCTTTCCCACAATATGCCAAGAGCTTTTGTAGAAATTTGATGTGAAACCATCGGGACTTTTAGTCTCATCAATAGGAAAAAGTGCCTCAAATCTCTTTCAATCGATGCCTGATCCTCCTCACTTATAGTCTTGCCTTCAAAATTGAGTTCATTAAAAGCATCCACTTCTTGAGGAGTGCCTAAGAGGTGTTGATAGTAATTCAGAAGTGCTAGGTTTACTGCATCAGGATTAGTACGAAGGTTGTTATCCATGTCATGGATTTTGCCAATGAACACACGAGCCTTTCTTTCTTTTACTCTTGCATGAAAATTTGTTGTACCAGCATCATTCATTTTGATGTCCCTGATTTTAGCCCTTTGGTAATAGAAGCGGATTTCTGCGATCTGCAGCTTTTCTAACTGATGCTTCAACTTTTTAACATCTTCCAAGTATTCCACATTCCTAGGGTCATTTTGAAGAGCAATCTGAGTCGAGAAAAGATGTTCCCTGCATTTGATGACCCTTTCACTTATATAAGAGTAATTCTCCTTATGAAGTTGTTTCATTGCAACTTTAATCCTTTTTTTGTTTTGAGACAAACTTGTACATTTTGGTACCAGTATATAGTTGTTTCCAAGCATCTTCTACTGTCCTTGCAAATATTTCATCCTGACTCCAATGATTGAGGAATTTGAAGCTTTTTGAGCCCTCCTTTGCACCCAGGTTAATGTCGACAATCACAGAAGAATGATCAGATAAACCTGGTTGTGGGAAGAACACAACAACCTTAATTTGTCTATTTATCCATGTGCCATTAACAAGGGCCCTATCGAGCTTGGCCCATACTGCTTCCTCTCCTTCTTGAAGGTTAGTCCAAGTGAAATGGCAGCTAATGCCAGGCAGATCACTAATCCCTGCTGAGAAGATGCAGTTACGGAAATCCTTGACATCCCTATTGTTAAGAGCAGCTTTACTCAGTTTTTCTCCACTACTTAGCACAACATTGAAATCACCCATAAGTATCCAAGGAGTGGAGGTAGTAGTAGCAATAGTAGAAATAAAATTCCACAACTCTACCCTCTCACCTCTCTTGTTTTGGCCATAGACAACAGTTGTATGGCATTCAAAGTGAGATTTGAGGCAGGTTATCTTATAGTGAATGAACTGAGTCCCCGTGTGTAGAACATCAACAACAAAACTTCCACTCCATATAAGCCAGATTCTCCCATTCCCATGATGGGAGTAGTTATTCTGAATACTAAAGCTTTTAAATTTCCCGTCTAGAATAACAAGACCTTTATTTTCTTTCACTTTGATTTCCAGCAGACCTAGGATGTCAATGTGATTTTGATGAATAAAATTAAGGACCTCTTGCTGCTTATGGGGCTTGTTACAACCTCTTATGTTCCATGTGGAAATGATCATTGTAACACTTGACCCCTACCTGGGTCAGTGTCATCATCAAAAATACATTGATCCACTAGCTCTAGTAACACATGGATTATCCAGCTCTATATCTTGCAGGACTTGGTACCTGTTATCAGCCATTGACAACTTTTTAGCTAGGGATAATTTAGCTTTCTTCACCACCACAGGAGTGAAGCCATCTCTGTTAGTGGTTTTCTTTGCACTCACAGGTTTTCATGTCGGCTGTTGTATGTAGGTGGGAGTATGAGAACCAAAATTAGCTATATCTTGATCAACAGTCTCCACATTATCCTAATCAGCAGTCCCCACCTTATCCTTAGGGATGTCTTTCACATGCATTTTTGGTTTGTAAACTTGCTTAACCTTTTCTGGACGAGCTGTAACATTTCTGTTAAATTTGCATCTATGTCTGGTATGTCCTAATTTGTTACAGCTAGTACAATAAATTGGCACCCACTCACATTTGATGTGCTGCACACTACTTCCATAAGGTGTCATGATTGTAACATAGTCAGGCACTTCCTTGGAGACATCGATCTCAATAAGAACCATAGCAAAAGACAATTTTTCCTTCGAAGTGGTTCTAACATCTGCAAATAGGGGTTTACCTATTGAGCTAGCAATCTTACTCAAGGCTTTAGGAGTCCAATAATGAGGATCGAGATCAGGAAAAAGCACTCAAACAGGGACCCGTGAAGTACTTTCCATCTCTTGACTGAAAGTTGGTGTCCATTCCTTCAAATTTGATATCACTCTCTTAGGACATGCTCCCTCTCTTAGGACATGCTCCATGTCACTTTTGATATCAAATTTGATGAAGAACCAACCCTTTTTAAAATACTGAATGGATGGCATTTTCACAAAATTCCAATGTTTTTTGGCATATTCTTTGAAGTTATATTCAGTTGGCTTGTTTCCAATGACATGTCCTACCAAAGTATTGTCCCGATATTTCAATTCTTCTTCAAAATCCTCCATTTCTATCTTAATCTCTCCATCTAATTATATATATATTCCAGCTGCATACCAGATAACTTGAAGCGTTTCTCAGTACTACCAACAGTGTGATCAACCTTTTCAGTAGCCTTTCCACTCATAGTGGCATGCAAAATATGATCTAATTTTTTTTTTGTAATATTTTTTTTTTTTAATAATGAAGTGATCTATTTTTTCATCTGTTATACAATGATCGATTTTTGTTATACAATGAGCCATCTATATTTTAAAATGATTTGTTTTTTTATTAATATAAAATGTATAGTTTCTATTTGTAAATGATTTGTTTTTAATGTGTAATGTTGTGTTTTTTTTTTATATGAAATGAACTATTTTGTTGTGAAAGAATCTGTTTTTTCTTCTTCTTATTCTTAATTCTTCTTCTCTCTCCTCTTCCTCCCCGTTCCTCTACAACCACCCATTCACCTTAGGCGTCACCGGCCACCAACACGAACCTACACTTCACAGCGGCAAGCTGATGGGAAATCACGCCTATCACCACTGACTGTTGTCCCCTCTTTCTTCCTCCACAACCAATTATATCTCCTTTCAAAATTCCTCTTTCCCACCCTCTTCTCAAATATTTTAAAAATATTATCCTTGCAAACAATGTTTCCAAAATAGTGAATAGTCATGATCTTCATATCACAAGGAACAAAATCATGAGTTGAGTAACTTTGTATAAATTGTAGTTGGTGGGTAAAATTTAATAAATACACAATTGTCTATTCAATAATAAGATCAAACAAATTGGTGACTAAAACGATCAATTAAACTTCATTAGCAAAAGAATTTTAGTACAATATAACCATTTGAAATAATTTCTATATTAATTTGTAACTAAAACTAACTTGGGAGTATCAGGCATGAGTGGTGAGTCAGGTGAGATCTTGCACCTGTCCACACATGTGTTGTGCCTCAGTGTCACTAACGAGCCACACTCAATTCAGCATGACTGACCCCTCGCTCCTAGACTTGAGCCAGAGTGCTAGACCGATCTTGTAATACCCCGAAAATTTAATTGATTACATTATTGTATTACTTTGAAATATTAGTAAATCATATTGATTGGGTATTAAGTTTTTAAACTTCATTTCAGAGAAATTGAATAGTATTAAGAAGATTGTTAATTGATTTTACGCAATTGGGGTTTTATGATTTAGTGGGCAATTCAAAAATTTCTTCTAAGGTTGTCCTTCCCAAAACCTAGTCCTTATTTCCTAATACGGACTATTCCTATCTATAAGAAACCTATAAATACTTTGAGATGTTTTACAATTGAATCTAACACATAAAAAGAAACACAAAACCGTTCCTTCTCCTCTTGTGGTTGCCCATCTCACTTCCTCTCTTTTGTGCCTATGTTTTTCACCCGTATAGGAAAAATAGTTTCGTCGCACCAACTTCTTTGACTCATATCTCTCTCATACAAACTCCTCTTAAGTCATTGTTGCTGGTGTTGGATTCATATTTTCAATAAGAATTTAAACCAATTTTAATATCTCAAAAGTTATGTCAGATGAATTATGTAGAGTCTTTTTAGTAAGGCTGCGATTTTCAATCTGGCAATTACGGAGTTGTCTCGGTCCACTGGTGATTCCCGGTGCCTCCCTTGGCCTGTTCTAGTGAAAATTTAAAGTATAATTCTTATTTATATAATTGACATTATATCGAAATTTGGTAAGTAGTCGATACTTACATGAAAATTTATGATAATTTCCTTCATTAAACCATAACTTGAATTCATTAGTGTCAGTTTGGATCTTACATTATTTTTTGTCGTTATATTTTGAATGTTTTGATGACAATTGGCGTGATTATTAATATCGTTTTCTCTAACCACATATCAAAATATGGTGCTAATCCAATCCCTATAATTAAAGCTATAACTATTTTACTATATATGCGCTAGTTAGAATTCGTCGCTTATTGTTATGTAAGTTGTTCTCTAGTGATACACTATGATTATCGGGAATAACTGATGATATTTGAGGTCTATAGTTATTGTCTTTACATTATTTTGGATATGATTGATTTAGTTACGTGTTATTTTGATATTTGGAAGGATAATTGATACTTATATTGGTTCATTGGAGAGTGATGTAGTACTTATGGGAATTGTTGTAGAGATTCTTTTAGGTGCTATTCACGATGATTTAGATGATGTTTTAGTTATGGTGGCTTGCATAAATTAAAGTTAAAGGGTACTAACTTGATTTTTTGAAGGGAGTTAAGCTGTCGAATTGGCTACTAGTGAATAGTAAATTAATAAAATTACATGAATGAGCTATGAATTAGTAGCAGTTGACTAAACAACTACTTGAGATATATTGGTGAGGTTACGGTGTGTTAAATATTGAATGAGAGCTTCTTTTTTTGTGTATTAATGTGACATAGCCCTTAAATTCTTAAATGAGGATTACTAGAGCTCATTTTGGGTGTCGTTGTTCAGAGTGCTTGTGAAGATAAGCGAGCATGCTCAACCTTTTATAAATATGTAGAAACCTTTTAAAATTATTTGCTAAGTGTGAATGGTGTGATGGATGAGAACTTAGTATCAGGATAGGTGGAAGACGATTTAACTTCTATGATTATCATATCCTGTTTGATTGGATTATTGAATTGGTATTGTTTGGCTTGTTACACTAAAGAATGTCACTCTGAAATGTAAGATTGGTTTAATATTTTTTTCCAATTTGTTGTGGTGAAATGTGATTGGTTGAATTGAATTATGAATGTTGGCATATGGTTTGTGAAAGTTATTTTGCCTCTAATAAGACTCCTCTAATTAGTATTTAATTACTCCTAATTAAGTTTAGCTAAGAATCTCTAGTTGGATGTAAGATTAAAGCATAAATAAGGTAATAAAACATGTTTTTATACCTTAATCAAGATGAATTTTGACCTTCCTTCAAATAAAGGATCTTGAGCTTCAAATTAATGGGGATCCTCCTCCTTAATCTTGAGTTTCCAAGTTAGGAAACCTCCTCCCTTGATCCACCAAAGAAGCTCTCCAAAAATCTCACAAAATGGACTAGTTTTATAAGATTTTAACCCTAAAACCTTATATATAGTTAGCCAACAGATTAGCTAATGATATACTAGTCTTAGATAAGTGTTTTGATCAAGTTTTTAATGACATGCAATGAAGAAAACTTGATCTTGATGGTCTTGGATGTAGGCTGAATTTTTTAAGAGAAAAGAGAGACTTTCTCTTAATTCTCTCTTTAAAATTAAGTTGAGTTTTGTAAAAAGGATATGTTGTTATGTTTGACCACCAAATACTAGTATATATAATAGTGGTAATCCAAATTACCATTTTGCCCTTACTAATTATACCCCTAAACATCTTATGTTACAATTAGGGGTATAATTTGTACACTTATTTCTTTAAGTGTTAATTAATTATTATATCACTATATACTATTCACCCTTGTGGTGGGACCCTTCCCCGGACCCTCGCTTAGCGGGGACGCCAATGTGCACCGGGCTGCCCCTTTATCACTATATAATAATTACTAATTACATCATTTTAGCTAAAATCACAACTATTTGTAATTTAATTAGCCGATTGTCTATATTGACAATTCGCACAAATACCATAATTTATTCGACCTGAGTTCCAAACTCATAAAACACTATCCGATATAATTAGTTAACTCTTTAACCGAAACAATAGGGTTTATATTATATTGTATTAAATACAAATATAATATCCTTTGGAGAAACTATCTTTAACTGAGAGGGATCAGTTGATTACCGCCGTCAAACGACAATAACGTCAAACTCTAGCCAGCTAACCGTTATCAATTTACGTTAATCAACTGAGTTAGTATATTCAATATATCCCATGTTTATTCCTAATTAGATTTAATTAATCAATATTTGCCCTTACTAACCTATTTTAATTCCACCTAATTAACCATTCATCTTTACCTCCTTTAATAATAAAGAAAACTAACTTATATCACCCACCCATTCCAAATCAGATTTAACCCCCATTTTATTCAACCAACCGCCCAATCTCATTCATGAACTCCCCCTCCTCATCTATGTTCTTCCTTTCTCCATATTTTCATCTCCAATCCGTTCTTTTCTCACTCTTCTATAATAAAACTAAGAAAAACTTTCTCCATTTTCTCTCTCCTCCTCTTCACCACCGACCCACACCCATGAGGCTGCCTGCCTGGCGCCCTAGCCTTCACCACAAGCACCAACAACACTGTTGACACCGACACCACCACTATTGGTAGTCGCCGACTACTTTCCCTTACCCACAAATCACCCCCTAACATCACCAAATTCAGATCTAGGTTTTTAGTTAAAAAAATTCGTACCGAAAAAGGACCACCATCGGTTGTTTGTCATTGATCTGCCATGTGACCACCCCCTCTCCACTTCAATTTTTGTGCACAATCTAGATCTGGCGTTCTTTTATTTTCCATGCATTTGTGTTCAAATTTTCTCTTGAGTTTTGATGAATTTTTTAGTTTTGTCTTTCTTTATTTCCGAATCTAAGGAGTTTGTGTTCGCATTTGTGTTTGAGTTTCAATGAATGTTTGATTTTTTTTTTTTTTTGTCTTTCATTTTGTTCGCATCGGAGGAGGGTGCCGGAGCCCGAGGAGGAGCATAATGGTATTGCTGTCGGGGATGAGGGCAGAGGTGGTTGCGGGTTATAACTATGGTGTCTGATTAATTTACTGATGAGATCTCAGAATATATTAGTACCTAATTAGTTTCTCTAATACATACCCCTGATTTTATAAGCACTTTCTCCCAATACCCACCTTGGTTCTCCCCTCCCACTTTCTCTATGTTAAGAACATATTGAATTGGAGGGAGTATAACCCACACATAGTGACATTTAAGCAAAAGTAAGCATAAAGCCCTAGAAAACACATGAAAATAGAGCCAAGAATCATGGTAAATCACAACAAAAAAAGGCTATAATGGAGATACATCATCTCTCCTCCTACATAACCACCACGCCACACCAAGGCCGAGTCTCAAATTGTCGTCCTTGCTACGACATGGTGGTTGTATCAGGGAGGACATGGGAGGGGGATGGATGTGACTGGTTCTAGAGGGAGGAAAGATAGAAACTGAAGATAGTAGAGAGATGGGGTGTCGAGTGGGGTGGGGGAATGTTGGCTTACGTCGGCATCGGCAGACCAAAGTGGTGATGTGGAGTGGGTGTTGGTGGTGGTAGGCTGCGGTTTGGAGCCAAGGGATGGGTTGTTGGGTCCTTGGGAGAATAAGAGGATAGAGAAAATTGGAATTCTTTTTTTTTTTTCTCAACTATTTAATTGAATGACTCTTAATTAACCTTTACTATTTTGGACAACAATATTAATAAAACTCATAGAAAAATAAAAAGAGTAAAGTACTTCGTTAATACTCCGTTTTGAACAAGGGAAGTAAACAAATAAAGTCGAAACTTGAGCGGTTACGTCAATTGGTACTCTTGATACTACTCGTAAATAATAAGTTGTCTTTTATTTTTTATTTTTTTTCTTGCACATGTTGTTTGCTATCTTATTGATTATTCGTTTTAATATTAATTTATAATGTATAGTTATTTAGAGTGTTAAATTAAACCTCTTTTGTAATTCCATAAACTTTTGCATTTGTTGGTTGGAACAAATCAGAGTTGTTGTAGGAGATCATATTTTTACAATATATGTGAGATAATTCTATGTCTTAAAAAGGTATCAGACATGTAATAGCCCGATCCATCATACATCGCAACACAACCCAATAAGATGGGTAGCCACCCTTTATCCCGTCTCGTGGGTTTTAAAAGGTGAAAACTTTGTTAGTAGTATAATGGTAGAAATCTATTATAAACTGATCATAGGAATTTTAATTTTTCAATGTGAGACAATTCAATTTCATAAACCACTTTCCATAATCCGTATTGTTACAAGACATATCAAAAAGCTACAAAACAAAAACATAAAACCATGAATGAGTTAGATTGGCCTTTAGTAGTTATTATAACATAATGGAAAAATAGTATGTGATAGATTGAACAAATGGGTGAATACATCGATCACTCATATTCTTTATCTCAATGTCAAGCCATAAAGTTCAGTTCACTATCAAGAAAATGTTTAATCACAAAATAGGTTGACTAAGCTTCCGAATATATAAATATGATATGTGAAATTACACATCATCACCATCCTATATGAAAATGGATAATCCTTATTTAATTTGCTCAAACTTGAAGGCTATTTTTAGTACATGAAATCAAAACAAACAACAATCGTCATTGCATCACCATCAATATCAAGTCGGCACCACAACGCATACTATATTGGGGTTGAAACATCGTCTTCATCAGTAAGTCCCTGTATGTATAACAATAACAAAAATCAGTCTTAAAATATAGCTAATTTAAAAACAATATCGTATTTTAGACTAGAATTAAATTGACTTTTGAATATCCATGACCTATCCTTAGACTATAAGCAAAAAAACAAGTTTTCGCTATTGAAACCTGGTTAGGTGGTGAAATGGGAAACCAAAAACTCGGACTCAAAATGTTGAGGGACAAAGAGGGAGCCATTCCTAAAAATAACAAATCCAATAATATTGATAAAGACTTGAAGAGCAAACTTTGTATAAAGTTTTATTTTTTTTTAGTAATTGGTGTGTTCTAATTTCTTCATGTATGTGCCTTTTCAAAGAGGCTAAGGCCAGGACTATACTTTTATGACTTGATTTGATATGCATAAATTTGCTTTGAAGTGATCTAAAATTCAATGAATCTAGTCGAATGAATTATGATAAGAAATGCCTAGATTTATTTATTGTTATTTGGAAAAATATTATCTAATTTGATTTGATTTTGGAGAATCTGATTTGATTTGATATAGTTTAGTTTGATTTGATTTGATTTAATATAATTTGATTTATAGGAAAAAAAAATGAAACACCGGTACGGACAGCTGAAACCTAGGGAGTGAGGCGATTTTTCAGAAGCTTTGATTTCAGCCATAGCGAGATCAAAAAACTCTGGGAAATCTCAATCAAAATCAAGCAAGAAAGCTACGAAGAGGAAAAAATAAGCAAATCAGTAAGCTAAAGCAGATCTTAAGTCAAAAGACTGGTCCTTCTACATCAGACGCGGTACGACACAAAAGTATGGCGGAAATTCAAGGTATCCCACCTCTGAATCTGTCCGATGAGGAAGAGGAGGATATGATTAATCAAGAGGATGAAGATGTGGGAGAAAGCCTGGAAGCAATTGCAGAAGAACATGATATGGAAAACCAAGCTCAAAGGAATAACTGGCAGACAGTAGGAAGACGAGGTAACAACTCTATTCAATCTCATTCTACTGTACATGATACTGGAAATGGTGGAAAGTTTGTGTTTTTAACAAAAGAGGATGTTTTAGAGGGGAAACAGTATTGGAATTCTGCAATTGTTTGCTTTGTATTGGGAGCGAACCCCCCTCCTGATACTATGCAAGGATACTTTCAGAGAATCTGGGGGAAAAAAGGGATGGATAAAGTGTCATTCTTGCCTAATGGGGTGTATGTGGTTAGATTTGGTACAGTGGAGGATAGAGATAAGATCATGAAATCAGGTCATTTCTTATTTGATAACAAGCCGTTAATCATTAAGGAGTGGTCGGAAGAGCTTGACCTTAGGAACACATCTGTCAAAACTGTACCTATATGGGTCAAATTAATAGGATTGGAGCTCAAATTCTGGTCTCAAAACTGCATTCAGAAAATATCAGGAGTGATAGGCAAATACATCAATTGTGATAGAGCCACACAAGAGAGGAGTAGACTAGGATATGCCAGGGTATTGGTAGAAGTGGAAGTCAATCAGGAATTCCCAAATTCAATGAAGATTGGAGATGAAAATGGTAATGTTGTGCAGCAGATGGTTGAGTATGAATGGAAGCCAACATAATGTAATGTTTGTAAGAGAATTGGACACACTGAAGATCAATGTAGGAGGAAGCCAGGGATGGGGAGAGAAGGAAGGGCCAGACCGGTGATAAACAGAGTTCAAAATGTCAGACAACCTGTCTGGAGACCTGTGCAAAACCAAGCTACATTCACAACCCCTTCAAATTCGGTTCCAATTCCTAGACCTGAGTCCACAAATACTGGTATTATAACTGTAAATGCAAATATATATCGGGAAAGAACTCAAAGACAACTGATCCTAACCCTTGTGATGGCAACAAGTCTAGAAGGAACATCAAACCCTACATTTGCAGAAGTGGTTAGAGAAGGAAATAGTAGAGGGATTGGAAATGGTAATGAGAGTCATGGTCTGGTGGACCATGACTAGCATTGGAGTGTGGAATGTAAGGGGCCTAAACAGTCCTAGCAAACAAATGGAGGTGAAAAGATTCATGTGTAGATAGAATGCAGGACTGTTTGGGCTTTTAGAAACAAAGGTGAAATCTAGTGATAGAATTCACCCTAGTTTCTGTGAGAATTGGAGTATTACTACAAACAATAGTAAAATCAAAGGAGGTAGAATATGGGTTATGTGGGATCCGAGCAAGTATAAGATGCAAATTGAGAGGGTCACTAGTCAGCTTATCCATGGAAAGGCTGAACAACTTGAAACTAAGAAGGAAGTTGACATTACTTTTGTGTATGGGATGAATGAGGCAAGGGAAAGGAAAGAACTTTGGAAGGATATTGGGCAAATTAAAGCTAATATCAATGGAGCTTGGCTCATCTGTGGAGACTTCAATAGTGTGCTGCATCCAGAAGATAGGATTGGTACACAAGTGACAAATGCAGAAATAAGAGACTTTCAAGAATGTGTGCATAAATGTGGACTAAATGACTTGAAAGCAGGAGAAAATTTCTTCACCTGGACTAACAAACAAGAGAATGAGAAGAGAGTGTTCAGTAAGATAGACAGAGCTATAGTTAATGATGAGTGGATGCTGATCTATCCTGATAGCAATGCATACTTTCACCCAGAAAAGCTATATGATCATAGTCCATGTATCATTAAGCTGCATAGAGAAGTGAGTGGGGGAAGAAGAAGTTTCAAATACTTTAACATGTGGAGTAAATGCAAAGACTTCAAGAATATAGTAAGGAATGGGTGGAATACCAAGGTGGTTGGATCTCCTATGCTTAGGGTGGTTCAGAAGCAGAAACTCCTGAAAAGAGCATTGAAAGATTTGAATAGAGACCAATTTTCCAACATAGAGAAGGAGGAAGCAAAGATTTACCATGAATTGGTGGACATTCAACAGAAGATGCATAATGACCCGTTGAATAATCTCGTTAAAGCCAAAGAAAATCAAATTGCAGAGATCTACAGATTCTTGTATAGAGCAAAAGAGAGCTTCCTTAGACAGAAATGCAAAGCCAACTGGTTAGGGGAGGGAGATGAAAATACAACATATTTTCACTGTGCTATCAGAGCTCGAAGAATAAAGAATGCTGTTTATCAGATAAAGGATGTAGATGGTAATGAAAAGTCTGATGATAATGGGATTCAAGGTGCTTTCCTGGAGTTCTACAATAATTTGCTGGGACAGGAAACAAAGTGTACCAATGTTCATGTTCCAACTGTCAGAAGAGGGAAGATAGTAACAGAGGATATGGGTATCAGAATGTGCAGACAAGTGACTAAGGATGAAATCAAAGAGATTATGCAGGAAATACCTGGAAACAAAAGTCCAGGACCAGATGGCTACACTAGTCAGTTTTATAAGGACTCATGGGATATAATTGGGGGGGAGATTTGTGAAGCTGTTTTAGATTTCTTTGAAAATGGGAAACTCCTTAAACAGTTGAACAATACTGTACTGACTTTAGTACCTAAAGTGGCACAGCCCTCTACTGTCATGGAGTTTAGACCAATAGCATGTTGTAATACTCTCTACAAGTGCATTTCCAAGATTATTTGTAGCAGAGTAGGAGAAATCCTCCCTGATATAATAAGTGAGAATCAAGGAGCATTTGTGAGAGGAAGGGATATTGTTGAAAACATCATGGTTTGCCAGGATTTGGTTAGAAAATACAATAGGAAAGGGGTGTCACCAAGGTGTCTTATGAAGATTGACCTGAGAAAAGCCTATGACACTGTTGAGTAGGAATTTGTGAAACAGATGATGGAGGCTCTAAACTTTCCTAAGAAAATGATTGAGCTAATAATGGAATGCCTGAGTAGTCCTTCATATACTCTAGCACTTAATGGAGCTCAATTTGGTTTTTTTAAAGGAAAAAGAGGGTTGAGGCAAGGGGAACCACTATCACCTCTTCTCTTTACAATATGCATGGAATATCTCACAAGAATTCTTAATGTTGTTGGAGAAAAGGAGTTCAGATTTCATCCCCAATGTAATAAGATGAAGCTCAATTATCTCTGTTTTGCTGACGATTTGCTTCTCTTTTGCAAAGGGGAAGTAAAATCCACTATGTTGATCCTAAGGGCTTTCTTTACTTTCTCAAAGGCAAGTGGTTTGTGTATGAGTCCAACAAAGTCTAATATCTACTTTGCAGGAGTGAATCATCAAATCATACAAGAAATTCTCAATATTTCAGGGTGCAAGGAAGGTTCATTGCCTTTCAAATACCTGGGGATTAGAATAACTGCTGGGAGATTGTCGGTTATGGATTGTAACATTTTGACTGAGAAGATAGTGAAGAGGATTAGGGACATTGGGGCTAGAAAATTATAATACGCTGGTAGATTGACAATGGTGAAAGCTGTGCTTAGTAACTTGCACTCTTACTGGGCCGCTAGAGTGTTTGTCCTGCCTAAGACTGTTCTAAGGAAGATTGCTGCAACATGTAGGAATTTCCTTTGGGATGGGACTGATCAAATGATGAGGATACCTCTAGTGGCTTGGGAAGAGGCCTGTAAACCCAAGAATGAAGGTGGTCTTGGATTGACTGACATTTATGAGCGGAATAAAGCAAGTATAGGGAAATATGTCAGTTGGATCTATAAAAAGGCAGATTCTCTTTGGATTAAGTGGATTCATAGTATATACTTGAAAGGTAGACAATGGGGGAGCTATAACCCAACTGATGACACTAGTTGGTATTGGAAAAAGATGTGTAAGGTCAAGGAGCAAATCAAACACTTTAGTACAGAGTGGGATAAGGTTGAATACAATACGGGTAAGTGCTACAAGTGGTTAAAGGGAGTGCAAAGCAAGATAGGGTGGGATAAACTGATCTAGGGCAGACACACTATCCTTAGAGCCAGTTTTATTGGCTGGCTAGCCATCAAGGAGAGACTTCAAGTTAAGGAAAAGCTGTGGAAACTCAGCATTTCTAATGATGATAAGTGCTTATTATGCCAAAATGACACAGAGAATCATCAACACATGTTTTTTAGATGCCCTTTTAGTGCACAATGTCTTCAGAAGTTGTGTAGCAGATTGGAAATCAAGGTGCCTGAGAGTGACTCTATCAACTGGTGTACGAGGAAGAGCTTTGACTCAAGGATTAAGAGACAAGTCATTGGAGCTCTGATTTGTAATCTGATATATTATGTTTGGTTTGCGAGAAACAAATGCAGGTATGAGCTTGTCTTATGGCAGCCTGATGCAGTGATTAAGAAAGTGTATGATGATGTTAAAAAGAGACTTAGGCACACAACACATAATTTGAGTGCCAAAGATAGAAAGTGGCTTGTGACTAGAGAATTGCTTTGAGGTAGTCGAGATCCTAGAGTTTTTTTTTAGGAGCTAATTAGTCATGCATTGTTGAATCTCCGGGGAATGCCCCACAGTTTTTTGTATCTTATTTTTTTATCAATATACTTACCATTCAACAAAAAAAATATAATTTGATTTGACCTATAATTAAATGAATCCAGACGATTTTTAATGATAAGAAATTAATAGTAGATTCATTTAATTTTATTTATATAATTTTGGTTTAGTTGATTTAATTTTTATGGTTTGGTTTTATTTGATTTGATTTAGTTTTTGATTTGAATGAATCTAGTCTAATTTGAATAAAACAATGGTGTTTACTTGGATCAGATTGGATCTAATTAAAGTCACATTCAACATGTTCTTTTGCACAAGCAACACGTTCTCCGTCACATGTAATTCTCACATCCTTGTTCCTATGATATAATTGACATGCAACATAGTATTGTTGCTTTGTAACGTCCAAAAGATATTAATGACACAGTCAGCATTAATTTATACCATGAATTGATGGAAAATGTTCTAAATCTTACCCTTTGGAATCGCTTAGTCCAAAATCACTATTATAATTGTTGTGAACAATATATTCCACCAGCTATTAACCATGGTTTTTAATTTACCTTTTATTTCGAGGATGAAAAATATATTAGTATGTTGTTCTTAAGGGTGAATATATTTTTATCCAGAAAGCATGCTCTTTCTTTTGGAACCGTTGATGAATTTTTTAATTTGCCTTTTGCTCCTCCAATCCAACTATGCGCCTAAAACAGAGAGTTTCTCCAAATGATATTATATTTTTATTTAGTATAATATAATATAAACCCTAATGGGTCGGTAAAAGAGTTAACTAATTTTAGAGGATAGTGTTCACGACTTCAAAACCTAGCTCGAATAAAATTACGATTTTTTGTGTAAATTGTCAAAATATACAATTAGCTAATTAAATTACAAATAGTCGTAATTTTAGCTAAAATTATGTAATTAGTAATTATTATATAATGATACAATAATAATAACACTGAAAGTTATAAGTGTACAAATTATACCCAAACTAGTTTTTGCGCCTGTGACAATCACGTGACGGTTATATATTTCTTCTCTGTCTCTTTTCTTTATCAAAGTAGAAAAATATGCATGAGATATCTCAAACATAAATTGTTCGTTAGCATTCAATACCCATTTATTCGCTGTAAGTTTATTTGGACATACATGAGTAATTTGTGCGTTGCAATATTTTTCCTTTAAATGGCCGAACTAACTTGACCCAATTCGGATCCTAACGGAACTTGGTCCGATCATTGTTGACCAGCCCCAAAAATCCACCGCTAAATTAGCCACAATAATTATATAACTATTCTAAATATTTAAATTTAAAGGGATATTTTCTACAATACCGTTTTAGTTACCGACTTTTTCTGATATACCCCAAGGTTGCCACGTTTGTAAAAATGCCCCTGATCAAGGTTTGCGTTTCACATTATTTTTCAGGTTTAGGCTAACGGTTGTAATATTCGGTTTCTTAATTACCTTGATTAGTTTAATCAATCTCCTAATCTCTAATTAGGTAACTCGGTTATGGAATTAGATCATACCATTAAGTTTATTGAGGAGCTCTTACTTAAGGAATGTTCGGTTACATTCTCAATCCAATGTCGTTTCCATAACTTTCTTAATCGTGAAGAAACGTTTTCTTAGTCACTAAGTAATCTCTTAACGTAAACCCGGAACAAAATTGTGATTGTTCCATTGTATCATTTGAGGAGCTTTCTTTTGCAAATATGAAGTCAACTGGCACAAGTATTACAAGTCCATTCTCAACTAACACAATCTCAACCTACACAATTTTAGAAGTTTGTGTGTAGTGCCGAGACTAGAAGCCGATCTTATCTCATAAGCACGAGGTGCTGGGAAGTACATAATCAAGCCTAGATGATACTGCCTTATGATGATATATAATTGGACCCCCAAAATGTTGCAGAGTCAGCCTTAACCATGCCTTAAGAAGGAGCCACGGAGCTGTCTGCTTGCCGCTTGATTTAGGCTGCAGAAGCTTAAACTTTGTCATCCATTTTCGCATTCGTGTCTCACTCAAATTCAGCAAAACAAAATCCTAAATTCAACTAATATTTTCTATCTACAAGTTTCACAGAATACATAAAGCCCAAATTTGTTCATTATGATCGCGTTATTGGCTCTACAAGTTAATGAGTCTTTCTGAATGCGTTTCTAGACCAGCTTTGATATATTGGTCAAATCTCTTTTATTTGGTAAGATCAATCCTTAATTCTTGTTTCTAATTACTCTTAAGATATATAGGAACAAACCAATATCATTTAATTTCATTTTAATTATTATTTAGTTGCTCAAATAATACTCTAAAGTGAACCCTGGTGTCGTTGCTCTGCCTACTAGTATCATGAACATAGGGTCTTCGTAAGTTGATCATAACACCCTCTTTTCTTCATGAATTTGATCGAAATAAAACCCTAAGTAAAACTTCCTTTCAATCTCTTTATTTTAGGCTTTTTAAATGCTTGAAAAGCTGTTGTTATGATGATTATATAGTCCCTAGAAGTTGGATGCGCATATGGTACTCTGTTTTGGAGCAGTTCTGGTATTTTGGCTATAAATCCTTGAATAGTAAATGAAAGCTTACGTCTGATGTGTTGAAATACTCCTGAGAGGAAGGGTTATAATTTCCAGTTGGTTTTGTGTCTAAAGGATAAGGAATTTATTCCCTTCTATCTTCTAAACACTAGTTATGTGTTCTGAAACATGAAGAGAGTGCAACATATTGTTATATTGTATTTGGACAAGTTATACTTGATGTCTTTGGGAGATTTTTGGTGAGTTTAATACTGATGTATATTGATTTAATGTCCCATGGTTATATGGTTCGTTGGAGGCCGATTCGTGGAGGTTTTGGATGCTTGGTTTGCAGTATGGAGCTGTTCGGGATAGCTAAGAGTGTAAGTTCATACTTACCATGTCTTATTTGGGAGCAATGTGGAGAAAGATTATTGCCGATATGTGATGTTATTGGTGGAGCTAAGTCTGTCACTGTTTCAAATATAACTAGTTTTTGAACCCGTGAATTCACGGGTCTAGTTTTTGCTCTCTTTTGGACGAAAATTGTGGACGTTACCTGTATGTCAAACACCGTGTGTGTTTTATTGTTGTGTTACCTTTACTAAAAGTTTTGGACTTTATCAAAGAAATTACCACCCCATAGTATATACGTAAACTGATTTTATAATTATGTTTATTCTTTCTAATTGAATGTTATTATCTTGTTCATAAACCTTGTACTCTTAACTCTCATTAGAAAGTAGTGTATGTTTGATTTAGACAAATGTCCTTAATTATTCATATTATAACATTCCTAAGAAGAGCTTCCTCGAGCCCTCTACGCCTCTCAGCTGGTCCATTGTACCTTCTGGCCACCATGACCTAAACGATGGTTTGCATGCTAACCTTTGTGGATCTTCTATCCCACTCAATGTCCTATTATGTGTACCACTCAGATTAGGTATTTTGAAAATCTAAATTTACACTTTCCAGAGTTTCCACACACATACTCAATAGTAAATCTATGATAGTCCGTCATTGTACACAATTTTATTTTGACAGGTCGTTTCGATATGAGTTGATATTATTGTTCTAATATGACATCAAATGTTGTCAAGATAAAACGTTAAACATTGATCGTATACTTTAGATAATATGCATAGCTCAAACATTGTAGCGAACACTTAATACAATTTAAGTCTAAATTATATGAAGCGAAAATGGAACCGATTGCTTCGCATATCCAGCTCCACCACCATGGTTGATTTTGCGTTTAAAGTGATAAAGTTGATGGCGGTCTCGGCAACATGGGGCTCAATTTTCAAGGATCATCGTCTTCTCTTTCTTCAATCACCATGCCACTCAAATTGTTTCATGGATAGTAAACAACTCGCTGTTATTTAAATCGTAAATTTTTGAAGTAAGCGCTTCTCCAATCGCAACCTCGTTTTTAGGAGCTATTTGTACCACAGGTGCACAGAACTCACTAATCTCACAAAACAAATTAAGGCTCTTGTTATACTACACGATCACATGTCTGATAATCTTAAAACACTCTTTCATAAATGGAAAAATAAACACAACTTCATTTGTAAAAACGAATTCCCAAGATGAAGTAGTACAGTTATGCCAAACTTCCATACATGGAAAACAAAGAAGACAATGTCTTCATCTATAGCAATTACCTGAGTAAAATTCTTCAAATTCCCTCCGAGCCACTGCAGAAGTGTACTTAAAATTACTGGAGACCCGCCCCCAGAAGATTACGGTCCAAAAACATATCCAAACTGCAAATTTATGATGTTATTATTATCATCAAAATCTTCTAACTTCAATCCCTGTCGATAGTAAAAATCCCTCTAAATCACTTGTTTAATGCCCAAAAAACTTATCGTCCACCAAATCCTCATAGGAAGATCTATCACATAGAGTATCAATTATTGCATTAAACTCTTAAGAACAGGTTATAAAGTCATTGGCAATGGAGCAGTGGGTAGGCATTAAGACCAGATTCTATCACCACGCTTTCTAAAGTTTGTCAGAAAAGAGATTAAGAACGTGAATAAAAATACATGCGAAGGAATTAGAGTGTGTTACAGATGAGTCTTAAGAGTGTTAATGTTACTCATAAACATTAGATTTACATGTTCATATTACCTTTGAGGCTAGTAGGGGAAAATTCTATTACTCTGTAGAAAAGATCTGCCCAGACTCAACCAAAAATCCCAACTACGCATAAACATTTATCTCCAGCGATGACGACACAACATGACTTAGCTATTTACCTACTCTGTACCTTGATTGAAAATTCTTAGTTGAACGAACTCCTCGTCTTTAAATATAATGCAATAACGGGCAAACATACCCAACAAATATACTATAGCACGAACACAATGAGGAGAGATCACCATTTTGGGGGTCATATCTTCATCATATCTCACATCCTCAAATATTACTATTACCCATAGGATCCAATCATCATTGTCCCTCAGTAAAATAAGTAATCAGGAAAGACAAATACCAAACATTAGCTAATTTACAATAGTTTTATATGGTAGATTCTCATACGGAGTATTAAAGAATGAAGTAGTCAATCGTCTTTTTTCTAAGCATGTAATTTGCTCTATTTTGCATTCTTAAAGCTGAAATCGGTTAGTGGAAGGCCTTAGAGTATCTAGAGCAAATTACCTGAACCTGCAATACGACTCCTCTCTTCATCATCATCATCATCAAATTTTAAAAAAACATCCCAAACATCAGATAAGTAGAAATTCGCTGCCTTATCTTGAGGGGTCATAGCAGAAGATGAAAAATTGACAAAGATGAACCACATTACTACTTATAAACTGATCTCAACTAAGAGCATGCGTCTACACCGACAGAAAAATAAGAGAAGTCATAAAATCCAGACAAAAAATCCAATGACCAAATAGTTGCTCCGTGTTATGCTGATTAGTGGCTATTTTGAGTTCTGCACATATGAGTGATGCACTTAAACTACACCATAGTTGTCAATTGTGAGCCTCTAATTTTTACACAAACAAAGGAGACCCATATCTAACGTACCACAACCTTGCAGATACGTGAATATAAAAGCATCTCATATCATAAGAATATTGTACCTTTCATTTGTCATTCGCCTTCAGGCTTTTATGGTCAACAATCCTTCCTCTGAATTCTTTTACCTAGTATTGCAATGCCTCTTTCATGTGGTATAAAGAAAATCAAACCAGAACACATAAAATTCAGATATACCGTGAAGAAGACATTTTACAACACTAACACTCTGTCCTAACATAGTTGGCACATAGAGAAAACTTGCACCAACAATTTAAAACATACCAGGCAGAATGCCATCAATGAGTAAGTAAGTAAGCATTATGAAGAAGCAACATGATTAAAATACCATTAAAATGTTTAAGCTTCAGTAAAACCTGACATAATCATAAATCTTAGCGGCAAAGATACAAAGTTAAAAGCCACTTGAGCACATCAACCATAGAAACAACAAAACGTAGCGAGCACAGTCCTAGAATTTTATTAGTATTTTAAAGAACAGTTCAGTACGGAATTGAGCATTATACCTGGTTCTTGAAACCACGAGAAACCATCTCATCAGCCTCATCAAGAACAAACATCCGGATGTTATTGCCATGAAGAGATTGCCTACGCAACATATTGTACCTTTGGATAAATAAAGTGAAAATCGAAGTGCGATTTCAATGAGGAGTGAGGGAAGAAAATCAAATTATGATTGCACGGAAAGGGAACACCTTATTGCAAAATTGACCAAAAATCTGTATAAGGACGAAACAAAACAGGATGAGTAATACAAAGAATTGAACTTCAGTAATACAAAACAGGATCAGTAATACAGCAACAACAAAGCCAATCAAATCAATATAAAATCAGGAAAATATGAGCAATAATCGGCAACGAAGTATTAAGGCTTAATATGAAATTATGAATTTCCTTTACCAGGGAGATAAAGACATGAATATGAACATACTAATCAGTCTATGCAAAAACAAACCCAAAAATGAAGTGGAATTCCAATTCACTAACCTTATTTCTCGTCACCCAAGCCCAACCTTCTCCAAATTAACTGGTAGATCCCTGAAAAATATAGTTAAAAAATCATCACTACACAACAACCAAATCACACAAACGTCTATACGAACTAAATTGAACCAACTACCTTATATTATACAACCAACAACTCACCAAAACAACAATACTCACCGAGTCAGAAACATGGGAAAACCCCCATATATATAGCGCAAGATGGCTGCTCGGAAAGGCTCTCCAGCTTCATAACCGCCAAGCCGTTGCCATTAAAAGATAGAACAAGAAGATAAGTCGCGAACCGACATGGAAGATGAAGAGTATTTTGTTATTCTTGAAGAATTGAAGCACGCGCGCGCAGAAACGGATTGGATTATTGTAGAGTTTGTTTTTTATTTTTTTGGGCCCAGGTGTGGAGGTGAATGAACGGACCTTTGTTTTTATTTACGAAGCCCACGCACTACTACTTTAACAATACAATGTCTTTTTTTTTTGCCCACAATGATATTGAAGACTAAGTGACGTGGAAGAAAGAGAGAGAGAAAACTCACGCTAGGCCTACAACTCAGGTATGACGTGGCTTTTTTTCCTGAGAATACCTTCATGAGGTGCCACATAGGCGTGGAAGTTAACCTATTAAAATAGTAGTATAGATACAATACTCTCCTAATACTATGTGATAGGGAAGTAAGGTGCAATCCTCAGGGAATTTATTGGGTTATTCGTAGTCTAAGTGTGCAATTAAGTAACAAGTAACAATTGGGGGGGTTCTAATTGATTGATTGAGTAGTGATTATAACTAATTAACAGAAATAGCGAATTAAAGTGGTGATTTATCAGTTAAAAGAAGGCTTGGTCGATCTAATCGTCACTAGCAATTCTGACAAATGGTACTCGTTCTAACTCAATTATTTCTCTTAATTACTCTATTGTGGAATTATGAATTCCTATTGATCCTTACGTGATAGTAATTAGGCGTGATCTGCACTCTCCTAATAATCCTAATCAATGAACAACTTAAATCACTCGTTTAGATTTAATTCCATAACAACATTATGTTGAGATCAATATCAATAGAGAATCAGACGCATATCAGACTCAGTCTATGCTTTGCTGATTAAGTTAATCCTCTCCCTAATCTAAAAACGATGATGAGCAAACAAATTACTAGATTTCGTTTCTTACTTTTACCAAGTTAATTAAACACTCGCTAATTAAAGAAGCTAAGTGTAGAATTATAAAGCCTAGGTAGCTAATCTAGAGAAAACAATTCACAAACATGTAAACGAGAGGATTAACAATAATTAAGAGTAAATAAAGGAATTAGGAACTCAGAATTGGATCGAATCGCAGCTTAGATTAAATCAACCAAGAACGGAAGGATTAGTTCTCCATACGATGTACCGACAGTTACAAAGAATACTGAAAGATTGAATCCTAATACAAGGGTTTTGAGTTTGCTATTTATACAAATAAGAATTGAGAACAAAATTAGGAATATAATTTAATCAGGAAAGCCCGACAAGAGGTGGCCGCGATTGCGGCAATCGCTTCTGTTCTCCATTCGCGATCGCGGATAAGATGCCGCGATCGCGATAGAAACTAGGCCGTCAGACAATTTTCAAACGGACGTATCTCCCTCTTTACTTGAATAAATAAGGCTTATGACCACTTTCCGAAAATCTAAGATCATGAAGTTTCATATCTAAGGCCTTGTTTGGTTCAAATTCCGGTATCGGGTTGGGATCAGGAATTGGGTTTCCGTGGTATCGGGTTGGAACCTGATTCCTATAATTTTTGTGTTTGGTTATCTAGAACAAAAATTGAATTACACTTATCATATTCCCATCACAATTTTTTTATGCTTGATGAAAGACCGTGACTGATGAAAGACCATCAAAATTTCTTTGCCTCACTGATAACTTCGTATGCATCCTAATTTTCATTGTCCTCCAATTTCCCCCAAATCTGTCCGTCGGTGTTCAAAGTGCGATCCTCCAATTAATCAATAATGGCCAATAAAAGAACCATGATGGAGATGTACTATTTGTTGATGCTGCCATCTTCTTTATTCTTTGTTGCTATGGAGGTGGCGGCTAGTCCGGCTATGAAGAAGGTATGGCGTCGAGCCGATCGAGAATTACTTGGAGTGTCGATGGGGCGCTGGAGATCTTTATTATTATTAATTAAAAATTGAAACCTAGGTTTCATTTTCATCCCGGTGGGAGGATAGTGGATTGAGAACCCGATACCAAGGGGGTTCTTGGGAAAGCTGGGAATGGGGTTTAAGAGCTCATAATTTTCAATCAAACACATGGTATGGGGTTGGATAAATCAAACCCGATACCTGATACCTTAGAAGACCCAACCAAACGAGGCCTAAGTGGTTTCTGAAAGTTATTTAGCCCCTAATTAGACTCCTCTAATTAGTACTTAATTACCCCTAATTAAGTTTAGCTAGGATCTTTTGTTGCATGTAAGATTAAAGCATAAATAAGGTAATAAAACATAATTTTTATACCTTAATCAAGAGGAATTTTGACCTTCCTTCAAAAGAAGGATCTTGAGCTGCTAATTAATGGGGATCCTCCTCCTTAGTTTTGAGTTTCCAAGTTAGGAAACCTCCTCTCTTGATCCACCAAAGAAGCTCTCCAAAAATCTCACAAAATGGACTAGTTTTAAGAGATTTTTTTTTTTTAACCCTAAAACCAAAATAAAATTAGCTAACACTTTAGCTAATGTTATTCTAGGTTTAGTAAAGTGTTTTGATCAAGTTTTTATTGACATGCAATGAAGAAAACTTGATCTTAAAAGAGTTGGAAGTAGGCTGAATTTTTAGAGAAATTAGAGGGTTTTCTCTCTATTCTCTCTCTAAAATCAAGTTTTTGTGTATGTAGAAATGATTTTTTTGTTGTGTTTATTTGACATAAAACACACTATATATAATGGTTGTGGCAAATGACCATTTTGCCCTTACTAATTATACCCCTTAACATCTTATGTTACAATTTGGGTATAATTTGTACACTTATTTCTTTAAGTGTTAGTTACTTATTATATCTCTATATAATAATTACTAATTACATCATTTTAAGCTAAAACTACAACTCTTTGTAATTTAAATAGCTAATCGTCAATTTTGACTATTTACACAAAAACCATAATTTATCCGACTCGAGTTCCGAACTCGTAAAACACTATCCAACATAATCAGTTAACTCTATAACTGATACATTAGGGTTTATATTATATTGTATTAAATACAAATATAATATCTTCTGGAGAAACTATCTTTATCAGTGTGACCGGGAGGGATCAGTTGATTACCGCCGTCAAAACGACAATAACGTCAAACTCTAGCCAGCCAAGCGTTATCGATTTACGTTAATCAACTGACTTAGTATATATAATATATCCCAGGTTTATTCCTAATTAGATTTAATTAGTCAACGCATTATTGTCGGAGGACACCTACTCCAACAATCTCCCACTTGTCCGAGACAAGTCATGCGTTACCGATTCTCTTGTCCGTTATATCTCCCACTCAATGCGAAGTATCTTTCAGGTCGAACTTGCATTGGATCTTTATCAAAAGTGGTTTTCTCGATCTGGATTATGACTGTCTGACCGGAATATCTATCATAGATCTCTTCCGAGCGTGGCCACGCATTTCCAGTCACAATTCCTCGAGTGGCCCAAAGATATTATACCCTGACGTGGGTGGACAATCCCTTCTTGACATATTTTCTTTGTTTCATACAGTAGGTAATGACCCAATAGAAGCCCTTTTAGCCTCCTTTTACGGCACGACTTAGAACATAAATCAAAGTCACTGCCTGCTGCATAAACTCAGACAAACAATCTCAGGTCGAAAGAATCGACTAATAGGAATAATATAGATTACCTTGTCACGACCAGACACAAAGGTTCTATAATTGGTCAAATGTCTGACAGAGTGTCATCTACAGTCTGTCTATGTAATCGGTTATTCATCTCTATGAATCCATGATTATTGAACTAGTCATCAACCGACTTACAATCTAGTCAATTGAGACGTCACCTCATTTTATGACTAGAGACAGAATACACTGTTAATCCTGTTCACTTAATAGGGTTCAAATCGTCTCCACGACCTATTAGGAATCAACAGAGCATATATATAATTCAGCTTTTTATTAAAAATGAATTAATAAACGAGTTCAATAAAACTTAAAACGATGAATTTAATTATCATATATGTAAAAGGTAATACACTTATTAACTATTACAACATATAATCTAACACATGTCAGGCATACGCCTCAAACCCATCGAGGCAATATGACCATTGTGTTTAGCCTGTGATAATGGCTTGGTTAAAGGATCAGCGATATTATCGTCTGTCCTAACCTTACAAATCGATATATCTTCTCGTTCCACAAAGTCTCTAATTACATGGAACTTCCTGAGTACATGTCTAGATTTGTTACTAGATTTAGGCTCTTTAGCCTGAACTATTGCTCCACTATTGTCGCAATAGACTGGAATAGGATCCGCTGCTGTAGGGACTACATTTAATCCTTCCAGGAACTGCCGGATCCAAACTGCCTCTTTTGCAGCTTCTGACGCTGCAAGATACTCAGCCTCCATTGTAGAATCCGCAGTCACCGATTGCTTGGTGCTCTTCCAGCATATGGCTCCACCATTCAGTATGAAAACATATCCTGATTGAGATTTTGAATCATCTCGATCTGTTTGGAAACTAGCATCCGCATAACCCTTTATACGAAGCTCAGAATCCCCTCCAAAAACTAAGAACGTGTCCTTAGTCCTTCTTAAGTATTTAATGATGTTCTTAACGGCTATCCAATGGCTCTCGCCTGGATTGGCTTGGTAACGACTTGTCATACTCAAAGCATATGACACGTCTGGGCGCGTACACATCATAGCATACATGATCGAACCGATTGCGGAAGCGTAAGGTTTCGATTTCATGTGTTCAATATCCTCAGGTTTAGTTGGACATTGAGATTTACTCAAAATTATCCCACTTCCCATAGGTAAAAAGCCTCGTTTAGAGTCTTTCATATTGAACCTGTCAAGAATCTTATCAATATAAGTTTCTTGACTTAACGCTAGTATTCTTTTTGATCTATCTCTATAGATTCGAATACCTAGGATGCGTTGCGCTTCTCCTAAATCCTTCATTTGGAAATGTTTCCCGAGCCAGTCCTTAACGGAGTTAAGCATGGGGATATCATTTCCAATGAGTAATATGTCATCTACATATAGGATTAGGAGAGTTACTTTACTCCCACTAAATTTCATGTATAAACAAGGTTCCTCGACACTTCGAGTGAAACCATTTTGTTTAATCACATGGTTGAACCGATGGTTCCAACTCCGAGATGCTTGCTTAAGACCATAAATGGATCTCTTAAGTTTGCAAACTTTCTTAGGATTGTTTGGATCAATAAAACCCTCAGGTTGTGTCATATACACTTCCTCTTCCAGAAACCCATTTAGGAAGGCGGTTTTAACGTCCATCTGCCATATCTCATAATCATGAAAAGCAGCAATCGCTAAGATTATCCGAATAGATCTAAGCATTGCAACTGGCGCAAAGGTCTCGTCATAGTTTAAACCATGAACTTGTGTGAAACCTTTAGCTACCAATCGAGCTTTGAAAATATCTTGATTTCCATCCATGCCGGTCTTGATCTTAAAGATCCATTTGCACTGAAGAACCTTGGTTCCTTCAGGCAAGTTAACCAAGTCCCATACTTGATTCTCGTACATGGAATCTATCTCGGATTTCATTGCCTCAAGCCATTTAGCAGAATTCGGTCCAGACATGGCTGCTCTGTAGGTTGCAGGCTCATTGCTTTCTAGAAGCAAAAAATGATCACCACCATCCTCAATCACACCTAGGTATCGATCTGGTGGATGGCTTGATCTGCCTGACCTTCTAGGAGTGGAAAATGGAACCACAGAGTTAGACGATTCAGGAATGTCTTCTGGCAAAACATCGTGAGCCTCATTATGCATTTGTGGCTCCTGAACTTCACTAAGTTCAAATTTTCTCCCACTCTGTCTTTTAGAAATTAATTCCTTTTCTAAAAAGACAGCATCTCGAGACACAAAAACTTTGTTCTCTACACGATTGTAGAAGTAATATCCTCGAGTATGTACAGGATAACCTACAAAGAGACATTTATCAGATCTTTGTGTAAGCTTATTGTCAGTCTTATTTTTGACATATGCTTCACAACCCCAGATCTTGATAAATGAGAGGTTCGGAACTTTTCCTCTCCATAACTCATATGGAGTTTTCGGAGCTGATTTAGTCGGGCATCTATTGAGAGTGAAAATAGCAGTTTGGAGAGCAAAACCCCAGAATGAATCAGGAAGCTCAGTCTGACTCATCATTGATCTGACCATATCCAACAGGGTACGGTTTCTTCTTTCGGCTACACCATTTAATTGTGGTGTACCAGGAGGTGTAAGCTGTGATATGATTCCACAGTCTTTCAGATGAATATCAAAGGCATTACTGAGATATTCACCTCCCCTATCTGATCGTAAGGCCTTGATCTTCTTTCCTAATTGGTTTTCTACTTCCTTTTGAAATTCTATAAATTTCTCAAGTACCTCACTTTTATATTTAATTAGGTAGATGTAGCCATATCTACTAAAATCATCTGTAAAAGTGACAAAGTAGTCATAACCTCCTCTAGCAGTGATTGTCATTGGACCGCAGACATCTGTATGAATGAGGGCCAATAAATCACTGGCTCGTACTCCTTTTCCTGAAAAAGGTGCCCGAGTCATCTTGCCTAAAAGACAAGATTCGCATGTTCCATATGATCCAAAATCAAATGGTTTGAGAACTCCATTGGCTACGAGTCTCTCAATGCGTTTTTCGTTTATATGCCCTAAACGACAATGCCAAAGGTAGGATTTATCGGGATCTCCTATTTTGAGCTTTTTATTTGCTACATGATAGACCTCATTTGTCAAATCTAAAACGTAAATACCGTTTATAGATTTGGCTGTTCCGTACACCATATCATTAAACGAGAAGGTACAACTGTTGTTTCGTATTGAAAATTCAAAACCTTCAGCGTCTAAAACAGAAACCGAAATTATATTCTTACTTAGAGTTGGTACAAAATAGCAGTTATTTAGATACAACTCTAGCCCTGAGGCCAGTGACAGAATATACGTTCCTACTGATACGGCGGCTACTTTAGCTCCATTCCCGACACGGAGGTCAACTTCACCTTTTGCCAGCCGACGTGCCTTCGTCAGCCCCTGCAAGTGATTACAAAGGTGAGATCCACATCCAGTGTCCAATACCCAGGACGTGGTACTTGCATAATTAATGTCTATCATATATATACCTGGTTTCGACTTCTTCTCCTCCAGGTACTGTGGGCAATTTCGCTTCCAATGACCGAAATTTCCACAATGGAAGCATTTTTGTTCAGGAGTCGCGCCTCTCTTAGCAATAGAATTGTTGCCCGAAGCAACTTTTCCTTTTCCTTTGCCACGCGCGGGTTTCTTACCCTTGCCCGCACCCTTCTTGAACTTCCCCTTTTGTTTTACCGCCATGGATAAAACATCTTTATTCGCGCTCCCACTTGACACCAAATCCCTCTCATGTTGTACAAGCATGGCATGCAATTCATGAAGATTTTTCTTTAAATCATTCATGTTGTAATTCGTCCTAAAAGGATCGAATGTTGCAGGCAAAGAATTAAGCAGACGGTATACCGCAAAATCTTCAGAAATTGGGCATCCTAACTTCTCAAGAGTTTCAACATTCTCAATAAATTTGAGAATTTGAGGACCAACTGGTTGGCCCTTTGAGAGCTTAGTCTCAAAGAAACTCGAAGCTGCTTCGTATTGAAGTATTCGCGGCTTTTGCGAGAAACTAGTCGTAAGCCGAGCGAATATTTGATACGCACTGAAATCAATCATGCGTTTCTTTAAACGCGGGTGCATAGCAAAAATCAATACATTCTTAATCTGGTCAGATTCATGCTTGTACTCTTCATACATTTGTATCATATCAGGGGTGGCGTCGGGACCTGGAGCGGGAATCGGGGGTTCGTATAGAAAACGTTGTTTTCTATCAGATTGAAGGGCTAATCGCAGGTTTAACTCCCAATCAGTAAAATTGCTTCCATCCTCCTTTAGTTCATTCTTTTCCATAAAATTACGAAGCCAGGAGTCTTTGGATATTACTGAATTGGACATTTGAGCCATTTTTGACTTTAAACTACAACGTGGGAAAAAAAAAACAATCGATTAAATTCATCGTCAAATTCACATTAAAATAATTATTTGTGAATTTAGGCATTTATATAATGATCTCTCTAATTTATATAAATGATTCCGAGATCCGATCTTATATAAATCTAGGCACGCGGATGGCGATACATCCTAAATTTATGTAATTTCGGTAAACCAACTCATGATTGATTCTACACTTAGAACTCTCGGTTGATCGATTTCAACTAAATCAATCCTTTAGTCCCGTATTGCAAGACTTGTATTGCAAATCACGTCAAGATTAAACCAAAATTCACTCGTAATAACTCTTTATTAACCTACTCCCCCAAGGTAAAAAGGAAACACCCCGCTAGGGCGAGCGTGCCCCTAATGAACAAGGGTTGCATAGGTGTGAATTGTGGAAGGACTAAATCTCGATTTTAAAAATTTTTTTTGTGAGAGATCTTGTCATATTATATCTATCGCTTTTAAGTGAACTAATTCTAGCGAGTCGCGGATAATGGATATGACAATGTGGGATTTGAGTTTGGTTATAATTGTGCGGAAATTAAACCAAGCATGCATCAAATAAATCCAAGTCCTAGTATGGCCATAAGACTAGAACCTAATAAAAGCTATTAAACCTAAATTAGGCTTCAAAAGCTTCAAAGGCTCCGTCTTCAATTCGATCTCGAGTCACCAACTTTTGGCTCCGTGAAAAGCGCCGGTCTACAATATAAACAAATGTACATATGGACTATCCTATTATACATTTTTTGAAAAAAAAAAAATTAAATATTATTACAAACCGGCGATACGAGATCGCAATTATTACAAACCAATCGGATACCGTCCTTACATTTCGGTACAGTACCGATACTATAGTACTCTATGGCCATACTATACTTAGAATCATGCAAATTAGACCGAAAATCAGATTTTCAACTTGACAGTACAAGCAACCCGGTAAATTTAGGAATTTCCGATTCTAACTTTAAAAATCAATAATCAACACTTAAAACACCTTTTAAGTTTAAACTAACCACCAACAAATTAGTTTTTTTTTTTTTTTCAATATTTAGTCTCCACTAAAATTGAATTAATTAGTTTAATTTGATTATATTTGCTAACTATTTGTCCAAAAATCACATAATAAACCCGAAAATATCTAAATAAATCATAACTAATTATGAAAAAACATTTAGAAATTATTTCATTATGTGATTTAAGCTCACAACCAGTAGCTAATTAAGGACAAAAATATGCAAAATTATTTTGGTCATTTTCTCTTAAGAAATCAATTTTCCACCATTTATATTATTACTAATTAATAACAAATGGCCAATTAAAATTATGAAATAATTTCTGGAAATTATACTCATTATAATTCTGGAAAAATTATAAATTTCTTAAATTACAAAAATCAACATGCATGTTAATCTAATTACCAATTAATTAGAAAATAGCATAAATCTTGTAAAAACAACCAAAATTAAGCAAGAAAATAGCAAATAAATTCCTAAAATACCATAATTTCGGTTGGAGCATCCACATGCCCAAAACATCACATGCAACTTTAGTTTATATGATAAAACCAATTTTTATCATTAAAAATTAATTAAGTTACCAATTAACCTAATTAAAGCTTAAAATTAACATGCAACTTAAACCGATGCTCTGATACCACATGAAAGTTATTTAGCCCCTAATTAGACTCCTCTAATTAGTACTTAATTACCCCTAATTAAGTTTAGCTAGGATCTTTTGTTGCATGTAAGATTAAAGCATAAATAAGGTAATAAAACATAATTTTTATACCTTAATCAAGAGGAATTTTGACCTTCCTTCAAAAGAAGGATCTTGAGCTGCTAATTAATGGGGATCCTCCTCCTTAGTTTTGAGTTTCCAAGTTAGGAAACCTCCTCTCTTGATCCACCAAAGAAGCTCTCCAAAAATCTCACAAAATGGACTAGTTTTAAGAGATTTTTTTTTTTTTAACCCTAAAACCAAAATAAAATTAGCTAACACTTTAGCTAATGTTATTCTAGGTTTAGTAAAGTGTTTTGATCAAGTTTTTATTGACATGCAATGAAGAAAACTTGATCTTAAAAGAGTTGGAAGTAGGCTGAATTTTTAGAGAAATTAGAGGGTTTTCTCTCTATTCTCTCTCTAAAATCAAGTTTTTGTGTATGTAGAAATGATTTTTTTGTTGTGTTTATTTGACATAAAACACACTATATATAATGGTTGTGGCAAATGACCATTTTGCCCTTACTAATTATACCCCTTAACATCTTATGTTACAATTTGGGTATAATTTGTACACTTATTTCTTTAAGTGTTAGTTACTTATTATATCTCTATATAATAATTACTAATTACATCATTTTAAGCTAAAACTACAACTCTTTGTAATTTAAATAGCTAATCGTCAATTTTGACTATTTACACAAAAACCATAATTTATCCGACTCGAGTTCCGAACTCGTAAAACACTATCCAACATAATCAGTTAACTCTATAACTGATACATTAGGGTTTATATTATATTGTATTAAATACAAATATAATATCTTCTGGAGAAACTATCTTTATCAGTGTGACCGGGAGGGATCAGTTGATTACCGCCGTCAAAACGACAATAACGTCAAACTCTAGCCAGCCAAGCGTTATCGATTTACGTTAATCAACTGACTTAGTATATATAATATATCCCAGGTTTATTCCTAATTAGATTTAATTAGTCAACGCATTATTGTCGGAGGACACCTACTCCAACAGTTTCACAGTAAAATTCCAAGTAGTTTGAGAGATATGAGCCTTAAAAGTTGACCCATGTGCAAATCAGCTCGAAACTCATTCCAATTGCCACATTTTCTATCAAAATATTACAAAACCTCAATATATAAAATGTGCACCAATAATCAACATAATAATCTCCTAATCATCATGTAAATCGTATAAAATGGCACTCGAAATCCTAACGTATCAAATTCCCCTATGCTTAGACATGTACTCGTCCTCGAGTACATCAAACATCTCCAATGGGTCCCAAAGGTCTTTTGACAAGTAGCACGGGTGACTCCTCTACTTCACTGGAGGTCTTCGTCTTCCTAGTCATGCACCGTCACGGATGTAATCTCAACGCAACTGTCCACAACCATCTTATGCTTCAATACACAAACCACTCATTGATCAAAATAGAAAAGGGACCTATAACGTCCTAAGCTAGCTCCCACCCAACTCCCTCGGGAGGCTAGGTCCGGAATAATACCGTTGGTCAAAGACCACGTCGACGTTACCACCAATCGCCACTTATATCTTCAAATGCATCGAGGATTTTCTAGTCCTATCTCCCTGATCTATACATCCAACTGAACCTCCTTATATCTTCAAGAGAGAACCTGCCCAGACACAACTCTTCTTACACCCTTCTTATGTCACCCGCCGATAAGTAACATCACTCCACTCAATTTGCCTAGGCGCCCAATGGGTTTTCACCTATCCTCTCGTGAAATTTTCCTGTCCTCACCGGCTCACCTTGTTATCTCGTGTCTTTTCCTTACTTTCTTTTTCGCTCATCTCTCCTTTCTGACATTCTTCTCTTTTTTTTTTCATTTTTCATTTATCTTTTTTAATGTTTTTATTTTCATTTTTTTTTTCGAAAAGTTGAAACTATGATACATTACAATATTACAACGATTATCCACTCCCCCATGCTTGAACCAAACATTGTCCTCAATGTGAATCGCACGAACTAATATGAAGGACAACAATAATACGGGGAGAGATGATCTCACAAACTTGCACCGATGGACGTATCAAGTTCTCATATCCTGAAGGATGCACACCTCCCTTGTAACTCCAAAACTTATTTCTCAAAAGTAAAAACTAATGACTCCGTCTCAACCATCTCAAGGCAATGGGCTCACATGAAAGAAATAAGGTGTAGAGTCACTCCTAACTCACACCATAACCCGAACACCCTCAAGGAAAAGTCGTCGCCACCAATCAACCACACACTCACCTCACAAAAATTTCATCTCCCTCAAATAACAATGATGCACAAATAAACTACCTCTACACCACCATCGAATAACTCCAATAGTTACCCTCCAAATACACCAAAGAATAAGCAATGAGGTTAAATATAGGGTGTAATAGGCAAAATTGGGGAGGGTTACAACAAACAAAAGTGGTGAATCGTGGGTAGGAAACAAAGAGAGATGGTCTAAGAAACTAGATGAAGAAAAAGTGGGTTAGGAAAGAATGGTGATGAAAATAATGAGAAGGGAGGGAGAAAAGGGAAGAAAATACATACATTTACGTACTAGCACTGGCACTGATCTTCTTGTCACACACAAACAAACATATTAAATCAAATAAAACAAATGAAATAGAAAAAACACAGGTGACCTCTCGAGAAGCGCACTTGTTTAATGTCATTGGCTCGACGTGAGACTTCTCCCTTGATCACCTAGAACATGTGAGATTGCATAGCTTAAGAGCGGAACAACTCAAAGCTCTTAGAAATTTGTCGAATAAATTGGCATAAATCTCAAAAGACTGACAATAGAAAACGTTAGTAAACAACAATATATAAACAATAGAGGCACAATCATGTAGATGAAGATTGTCCGAGCCTCTACGTTCAAAGCTATCTTCTATGTCATTATTGATTTGCTCATGGTTGGATAAGTTGGGAGTAGGAGGCAAAATAGAGTGATGTTCTACGACCCATGGGGGTTTAGGAGTTAAAGTAGGGGACACACTCATAGACTGTAACAGTGGCTTTTCCTTTAATAAGCAAGTCTCGACCCCTTCTTATTCATTATTCTTGACTCCCACCTTATTCTCCCCTAAAGTGACAATAATTGCTTGATCATCTAACATCACATCTAAGAAAACAATAAGAGATGGATCATCTTGTATAACACAAGTGAAGGAAGAGTCATCCTCAACGCTCAACAGTGAAATTTTAAGATATGTGGAAACATTGGGGTTAGTTAAAGAAACAGAAAATTCTTCATCATTCGCACAATCACCATCATCTAAACCAATAACATCCACCATCATAGGAATATAAGGTTCTCTTACAATCTCCGCTAATGAGGATCTATCAACTTTATGGTCAAGAGTGACTTTCAAAGGTTCTTCAATCTCATCTAACTCACCAATAGGTTCTAAATCGGTCTCATTTGTCTCAAAAGATGTAAGACACTCGAATCAACACTTTGGATTTTATCTGTAGTACTTTGCAAGAGTTCTTTCAGTCTCGACTCGGCAGCCTCTAAATTTGAGCAGCTCCCCAGTCATGTTATGTTAAACATCGTAATCAAAGATGTTTTCTTGTCTCTCCTTTCTTTTCTGAACAAGGAAAAGCATAGGCTTGAAAGCCGAAACGCGTCAGGTTGTTTAGATGGTCCCGAACCTTTAGGAGTCTCTTTGTAGGATACTTAGCGAACTCCCAAATTTCAAAAGAATCCATAGAATAAAGTCTTCCATTGCTCAAATAATCAGCTAACTCATGAGTTTTAAAGTTCAAACCATCTTTCATAAGATTGCTTAATTGCCAAGTAGAACATTTAACGCCGCGTGAAAGCAACTCTCTATCCAATGCCTCAACTCTAGCAAAATAATCATGGAACTCCTCACTTGCATATTGTTCAAAGTCAAACAGCACTCATGATTAAACAAAGCAAATCACACACAAAACATACATATAAACACCGTAATTAATTTCCCGGTAACGGCGCTAGTTATCATTATGGGTGAACGATAATTCGTGAGTTTCATCAAGTTATGGTGAAGGAAAATTCGGTTTAGCACATCATGTATCTTTTGGTTAATAGTGCATGCGTATATGAATGTGTATGAATAATATGAATGGTGTTATAACTCGTATGACTTTGTGTAGCGCATGTGAATAATATATGATAAGTCGAGTCATAATTTATGTGAATAGAACTGTAACACCCCCAAATTTCCTTTCCTTTTCAAAAACATTTTATCGAGATTCAAAACACAAATAAGGAAATTCAGAGGTGTCACTCCGCACTCGAGTCAAAGACCCGAATGCAAGGAGATTTCAAAAGCCACAGTATAAAAGTCTAATGATCTAAAATAGTCTATTACAACCCATTAATTAAAATTACAACAGTCCAAAATATGAAATATGAAATAGTCTATGTCTAATAACTACTAGTCTAATTATTGAATCCAACTAATTCTAGTGAGTCGTCGTTCCCGCATGCATCAATCACTCCAAACCTGTGGTGGATTTAAAGCACAAAAACCACAGTTGAAAAAGTCAGTGAAATTGAGTAAGCTAACACCTCAACGTGTAGAAAACTAAAACTCTTACCTTGATTTTGAAAACGTTTTTAGTTTTATTTTCGAAAACACACTTAGCACATAAACATATAATCATCCAAAAATAATTCCAAACTAGTAGTTAAGAGTCATATATCAGAATCCACCATTCAATTCATCACATACTCATAGTATAAGAAACATTCCATAATCCATACCCAACAAATCAAATACTAACGATAAATAAGAAATTCATAAGTCACGAGCCATAATCCACAATTCCTAGTCAACAATCCACAATCCACAATCCATAATCCATAATCCATAATCCATAATCCATAATCCATAATCCTTATTATTTAGAAATGAACTGAATCTTTTGCCAATTCATCCTATCAACCATAATCCATAATCCATAATCCAAGACAACTAGACCTTAAGTGTGCACACCCCCTACTGGGTGTTTTTAACCCAAGTAGAGTAGACTAGAGTCTAACCCTCTTAAAGACCGATGCGGTGGGGTAATTAATAGGAGTCGATGCGACTCAAACATTTGAATAGGAGTTCTTTTGACTGAAGCAAATAAATAGGAGCTCTTTTGGCTCAAACAAATAAATAGGAGTTCTTTTGCTCCATCTAAGTAACTAGTATCTTATTGAGAGAGAGTTGATGATCACAGTTCATATAAAACGATACCAAACCAACATCATAATATAAATTGGCTATGCGCCCACAAACCAAACCAAATCAACCAATTCAATATACATTCAACCTTACCTTTCAAAATAACATATTTATCACAAGCCATACCATATACCAATATCAATACAATAAATCCAACCAAATCAAAATACAACAATCGTATAAACTGAACTGTTCTCCACCTATCATGATACTATGTTTTCATCCAATCACACCATTCACATCTAGCACATAAGTTTGAAAGGTTTCTACAAGTTTAAGAAGGGTTGAGCATGCTAGCTTACCTTTTCAAGCAAACGGAAAACTCAATAGCACAACAATCACTAATACTCCTCGTCTACGAACTCAGGCTCTACAATTACACAAACGATATTCCCAAATTAACACTCAATCATTCTCAACCAACTAACCAACTATATATCTATGTGTTAGTATGTATGATCCTATATGCAATGTATGATTATGACAATACCAAATCCAAAACATCAATTACCAATTATTCAATAATTATAATTCTATTTCAATAATTATCCAATATAACTCAATTAACACCAAAATTATTATAAAAATTCACAAAGGCCTAAAAATTAGTTTAAAACAGAATCTAACTTATAAAAATTAACCCTTAATAATTATAATTTAATTGGAAATTAATCTAACAATTTAAATCATGTTTTATTTAGCAAAACCAATATTTTGATACATAAAATCCCATAAATCCGAAAATAATAAAATAAATTTCGAAAATCAGAAAAATAAATTCATAACAACCAGATTTCGGAAACCCTAATTAATATTATAATTTGAGCTATTAAAACAATTTTCAACATTAATCTCATAATTAAAACTAATAAAAATTTCTACAAAACATGAACAAATACAACAAAATCCCCAATTATATTAAGAACCCTTAATAAGAAGATTATAATCATACTAAAGTCATAACTTAAGAATTAATTGAACCTAATTCGAGCAATTAAACCAATTAGCCCCAAATTTCGAAATTAGAGAAAATTAACCTAAAACAATAATCAAGATCAAATCTTTATGCATAAAACTAACTTGAATCGATTACCCACTAATCATAGCACCTACTAGAACCAATTAAACAAGATTTAAAGTAAGAAAACGAATTGAGAACGATGGTAATTGAAGAAGACGAAAAAAACAGGGGAAAAGAGGAGGATAGCGTGGCTCACAAAATTGAACAAGGAAGAAGATGGTGATGCGGTGGTCGGAAGGAGGCGCGGCGGCGAGCTGGCAGGAGAAGGTGGCGGCGTGATGGAGGACGAACGAGGAGGCAAGCGTAGAAGATGGAGAGCAGGGCGCGGCTCTGTTTTTATAGCAGGGGAAGGGGGGTGTTTTTTTTTTTTTTTTTTTTTTCTTTCCGCGTGAAAGAGAGAAGGGTCGGTTTGGGTTTTTTTTTTTTTTTTTTTTTTGCTTTTCTTTTCCTTTTTCCTTTTTCTGATTTCTTTTTGGGTTGGGTTGGGGTATAAGTTGGTGTTTGGGCCAATTGGTGTGGGCTTGAGTTGTTGTAGTGTTTGGAAGATAGCCCAATTCAGAAATTAGAAAATCTTATATAGAAAATCCGACTCCAAAATTCATTTCCGAACTCGGTTTTGAGAACGACAATTAATAATTAAAATATTTTTATTTCAATAATCTAATTAATAGATCTAAAAATATAATAATAAAATATTTTAAAATTTCGGGATATTACATCCTTCCCCCCTTAAGAAAACGCTTCGTCCCCGAAGCGCAAAGTAATTAGGTGAACTCATGACACAACCACACAACACAAACCAAACTCATATGATGCAAATGTATGAATGCAATGCATAACTTAAGATAAATAAACGAAGTTAGTAACACATTCTTCCCCCCTTAAAGGAGTTACGTCCTCGTAACTCTAGTTAGACTAAAATAAGACATAAGTAAGAGTATTATGGGTTAGGAAGTACCAGTCACCACATCGGTTTCATTTTCGACTTGGGCTCTATTCATGACATAAATTTGACCCGTTTTGCGCTGGTTATTCCCTCCTTGAGCATTATTGTTGGCATTCCTAGTACCAACTCCATTGTTGTTATCATTGGCAGCTTGACCATTGTTGTTCCCTTGGAATCTAGCATTGCTCCCTTGGTAGTTATTCTGGAATTGATTTTGGTTTGGATTGTTGCCGTGGGAATTGGGACGAGGGTTGTTGTTGTAGGAAATCTGATTGTAGTTTTGGTTATTGGGGCGAGGATTCGGGTGGTATGTGTTCTGATTGAAGTTTTGATTCTCTCTATTGTTTCCCACGTAATTACCATTTCCCATTTGGTCTGAATTTTTATACCTACACTCATATGCCCTGTGACCCCGTTTCCCACAATTAAGACAATTGACAGGTTGTCCAAAACAGTCAGCTCCCGGATGATCCCCATTACATTTCTTACAGAAGTAGTGACGCTCAGCCCTTTTATTTTGGGTACGGTTCTGAAAGTTATTTCCACCAAAATTTCTATTGTACCCTTGATTCCCCCCAAAAGTGTTTGGTTTTCCCCGCTTTTCATTCTCAGTGTTGGTGTTCAAATCAGTTTCATTCATTATGTAATTTTGAGGTTCAAACTTTCTTTTCTTGTTTCGAGTTTCCTCCTTTAGCTCATGTATTCTCCACCCACTGGCGGCTTTCATAGGCCTCATGGACATCAGCAAAGTTCATCATGATCATGGTTTCCTGGAGGCTATAGTCAAGTCCCTCAATAAATCTAGAGATCTTGGAGGCATCATCAGGCAAAATTGTGGTTGCAAAGCGAGAAAGTTCAAGAAATTTGGCATAGTAGTCACTCACACTTCCTCGGTTTTGTTTCAATGCAAGGAACTCAGAGAGTTTTCGTTGCCTAACATGCTCAGGGTAGAATCTTTGTCTTAGGGCATCCTTAAGGCTATCCCAATTGAAGTTTGGTTGAGCTTGGAGGGCTGCCCCAGCAGCTGACCACCAAATATCAGCTTCTCCTTTAAAGTAAAAGACAGCCCCATCTACCTTTTGGTTTGCTGGGCAGTTAATGGTGTTAAAAATCTTCTCCATATCCCTTATCCAATTTTCAAGTTCAGTAGGGTCCTCGCGTCCATAATAGAATTCAGGTTTCCTTTGGGATATCTTCTTAGCCCAGTCAATTATAGGTGGTTGGTTATTATTTTGAAGCAATTGGACTACAGCAGCAGCAAATTGGTGAAATCCATTGTTTTGTTGTTGGTGATTCATGTTTGCGTTGTTTCTTCTTGTGTAGTAGTAGTGAATGGGGACAACCTACACTAGCAAATTATTTATAATTACATTCACGCTATTGGTAACTTTAAGCTATAATGCAATTAGCATATAATAACACATCGCATAACCAATAAGAGGAGTCATATCAAGCTCAATAATAAAGTTTACAGCATCCATAAGTAATAAAACATATAAATCATCGGCGCAACGATGTCCAAACAATAGTCTAAGATGCTAAGTATAGAGCATTTTAACTACCATTATTATTATTATTATTATTATTATTATTATTATTATTATTATTATTATTATTATTACTATGTATCCTAGCCACTAGTCACTAGCCCAAGTTTTAAGGGTAGGGCGGGAGGGCACCTCTATATAAGACATTCTAATCTCGTCCGTAGTTGGGTAATGATTCGTATTAGTCATATACACTAATTATTAATTGTCCTTACTATTTAGGACTCGTAATTAACATTTCAATAATAATGCAACAACATTTCAATAATAATGAATTAACATTGTAATTCATGCCAACAAAGTTATCACCACCTCCGAATCATAATTACAGACTTATAATAGAAAAGGGTTAAAATAGTTCATGCTCTAACCAAAACACATTATCCAAACATGAAAGTAGCTGTATAAAAGCATGCTTATTGTAATGTACACTTTCCATTTAGCTCATACCATTTAAAATTGATAAGGTATATTAGACCTTCAAAATTCCACAATCTCATCCATATTCCAACCATTCCAAACATTTAAATTTCAACCATTCTAAACATCCAACTTCTAGCGTACATCGTTAATCTTTTATCATAAATTGAAGCAAAACAACCATACAGAAGTCTCACATGTGTAAACAAGTAGCAAGTAATAAACAAAGAGGCACTGAACAGATAAAAACAAACAAACCCATCCCCCATACGGCTTGGTTCATTATATTTATTCATTTACTTATTTGTTTATTTATTTTGCTAGTTGATTCGTTTATTTCATTTTCCTAGTCTCATTAGTTCATTTTAGCGTGTGACCTAACCTGGGCTCTGATACCAACTGTAACACCCCCAAATTTCCTTTCCTTTTCAAAAACATTTTATCGAGATTCAAAACACAAATAAGGAAATTCAGAGGTGTCACTCCGCACTCGAGTCAAAGACCCGAATGCAAGGAGATTTCAAAAGCCACAGTATAAAAGTCTAATGATCTAAAATAGTCTATTACAACCCATTAATTAAAATTACAACAGTCCAAAATATGAAATATGAAATAGTCTATGTCTAATAACTACTAGTCTAATTATTGAATCCAACTAATTCTAGTGAGTCGTCGTTCCCGCATGCATCAATCACTCCAAACCTGTGGTGGATTTAAAGCACAAAAACCACAGTTGAAAAAGTCAGTGAAATTGAGTAAGCTAACACCTCAACGTGTAGAAAACCAAAACTCTTACCTTGATTTTGAAAACGTTTTTAGTTTTATTTTCGAAAACACACTTAGCACATAAACATATAATCACCCAAAAATAATTCCAAACCAGTAGTTAAGAGTCATATATCAGAATCCACCATTCAATTCATCACATACTCATAGTATAAGAAACATTCCATAATCCATACCCAACAAATCAAATACTAACGATAAATAAGAAATTCATAAGTCACGAGCCATAATCCACAATTCCTAGTCAACAATCCACAATCCACAATCCATAATCTATAATCCATAATCCATAATCCATAATCCATAATCCTTATTATTTAGAAATGAACTGAATCTTTTGCCAATTCATCCTATCAACCATAATCCATAATCCATAATCCAAGACAACTAGACCTTAAGTGTGCACACCCCCTACTGGGTGTTTTTAACCCAAGTAGAGTAGACTAGAGTCTAACCCTCTTAAAGACCGATGCGGTGGGGTAATTAATAGGAGTCGATGCGACTCAAACATTTGAATAGGAGTTCTTTTGACTGAAGCAAATAAATAGGAGCTCTTTTGGCTCAAACAAATAAATAGGAGTTCTTTTGCTCCATCTAAGTAACTAGTATCTTATTGAGAGAGAGTTGATGATCACAGTTCATATAAAACGATACCAAACCAACATCATAATATAAATTGGCTATGCGCCCACAAACCAAACCAAATCAACCAATTCAATATACATTCAACCTTACCTTTCAAAATAACATATTTATCACAAGCCATACCATATACCAATATCAATACAATAAATCCAACCAAATCAAAATACAACAATCGTATAAACTGAACTGTTCTCCACCTATCATGATACTATGTTTTCATCCAATCACACCATTCACATCTAGCACATAAGTTTGAAAGGTTTCTACAAGTTTAAGAAGGGTTGAGCATGCTAGCTTACCTTTTCAAGCAAACGGAAAACTCAATAGCACAACAATCACTAATACTCCTCGTCTACGAACTCAGGCTCTACAATTACACAAACGATATTCCCAAATTAACACTCAATCATTCTCAACCAACTAACCAACTATATATCTATGTGTTAGTATGTATGATCCTATATGCAATGTATGATTATGACAATACCAAATCCAAAACATCAATTACCAATTATTCAATAATTATAATTCTATTTCAATAATTATCCAATATAACTCAATTAACACCAAAATTATTATAAAAATTCACAAAGGCCTAAAAATTAGTTTAAAACAGAATCTAACTTATAAAAATTAACCCTTAATAATTATAATTTAATTGGAAATTAATCTAACAATTTAAATCATGTTTTATTTAGCAAAACCAATATTTTGATACATAAAATCCCATAAATCCGAAAATAATAAAATAAATTTCGAAAATCAGAAAAATAAATTCATAACAACCAGATTTCGGAAACCCTAATTAATATTATAATTTGAGCTATTAAAACAATTTTCAACATTAATCTCATAATTAAAACTAATAAAAATTTCTACAAAACATGAACAAATACAACAAAATCCCCAATTATATTAAGAACCCTTAATAAGAAGATTATAATCATACTAAAGTCATAACTTAAGAATTAATTGAACCTAATTCGAGCAATTAAACCAATTAGCCCCAAATTTCGAAATTAGAGAAAATTAACCTAAAACAATAATCAAGATCAAATCTTTATGCATAAAACTAACTTGAATCGATTACCCACTAATCATAGCACCTACTAGAACCAATTAAACAAGATTTAAAGTAAGAAAACGAATTGAGAACGATGGTAATTGAAGAAGACGAAAAAAACAGGGGAAAAGAGGAGGATAGCGTGGCTCACAAAATTGAACAAGGAAGAAGATGGTGATGCGGTGGTCGGAAGGAGGCGCGGCGGCGAGCTGGCAGGAGAAGGTGGCGGCGTGATGGAGGACGAACGAGGAGGCAAGCGTAGAAGATGGAGAGCAGGGCGCGGCTCTGTTTTTATAGCAGGGGAAGGGGGGTGTTTTTTTTTTTTTTTTTTTTTCTTTCCGCGTGAAAGAGAGAAGGGTCGGTTTGGGTTTTTTTTTTTTTTTTTTTTTTGCTTTTCTTTTCCTTTTTCCTTTTTCTGATTTCTTTTTGGGTTGGGTTGGGGTATAAGTTGGTGTTTGGGCCAATTGGTGTGGGCTTGAGTTGTTGTAGTGTTTGGAAGATAGCCCAATTCAGAAATTAGAAAATCTTATATAGAAAATCCGACTCCAAAATTCATTTCCGAACTCGGTTTTGAGAACGACAATTAATAATTAAAATATTTTTATTTCAATAATCTAATTAATAGATCTAAAAATATAATAATAAAATATTTTAAAATTTCGGGATATTACATCCTTCCCCCCTTAAGAAAACGCTTCGTCCCCGAAGCGCAAAGTAATTAGGTGAACTCATGACACAACCACACAACACAAACCAAACTCATATGATGCAAATGTATGAATGCAATGCATAACTTAAGATAAATAAACGAAGTTAGTAACACATTCTTCCCCCCTTAAAGGAGTTACGTCCTCGTAACTCTAGTTAGACTAAAATAAGACATAAGTAAGAGTATTATGGGTTAGGAAGTACCAGTCACCACATCGGTTTCATTTTCGACTTGGGCTCTATTCATGACATAAATTTGACCCGTTTTGCGCTGGTTATTCCCTCCTTGAGCATTATTGTTGGCATTCCTAGTACCAACTCCATTGTTGTTATCATTGGCAGCTTGACCATTGTTGTTCCCTTGGAATCTAGCATTGCTCCCTTGGTAGTTATTCTGGAATTGATTTTGGTTTGGATTGTTGCCGTGGGAATTGGGACGAGGGTTGTTGTTGTAGGAAATCTGATTGTAGTTTTGGTTATTGGGGCGAGGATTCGGGTGGTATGTGTTCTGATTGAAGTTTTGATTCTCTCTATTGTTTCCCACGTAATTACCATTTCCCATTTGGTCTGAATTTTTATACCTACACTCATATGCCCTGTGACCCCGTTTCCCACAATTAAGACAATTGACAGGTTGTCCAAAACAGTCAGCTCCCGGATGATCCCCATTACATTTCTTACAGAAGTAGTGACGCTCAGCCCTTTTATTTTGGGTACGGTTCTGAAAGTTATTTCCACCAAAATTTCTATTGTACCCTTGATTCCCCCCAAAAGTGTTTGGTTTTCCCCGCTTTTCATTCTCAGTGTTGGTGTTCAAATCAGTTTCATTCATTATGTAATTTTGAGGTTCAAACTTTCTTTTCTTGTTTCGAGTTTCCTCCTTTAGCTCATGTATTCTCCACCCACTGGCGGCTTTCATAGGCCTCATGGACATCAGCAAAGTTCATCATGATCATGGTTTCCTGGAGGCTATAGTCAAGTCCCTCAATAAATCTAGAGATCTTGGAGGCATCATCAGGCAAAATTGTGGTTGCAAAGCGAGAAAGTTCAAGAAATTTGGCATAGTAGTCACTCACACTTCCTCGGTTTTGTTTCAATGCAAGGAACTCAGAGAGTTTTCGTTGCCTAACATGCTCAGGGTAGAATCTTTGTCTTAGGGCATCCTTAAGGCTATCCCAATTGAAGTTTGGTTGAGCTTGGAGGGCTGCCCCAGCAGCTGACCACCAAATATCAGCTTCTCCTTTAAAGTAAAAGACAGCCCCATCTACCTTTTGGTTTGCTGGGCAGTTAATGGTGTTAAAAATCTTCTCCATATCCCTTATCCAATTTTCAAGTTCAGTAGGGTCCTCGCGTCCATAATAGAATTCAGGTTTCCTTTGGGATATCTTCTTAGCCCAGTCAATTATAGGTGGTTGGTTATTATTTTGAAGCAATTGGACTACAGCAGCAGCAAATTGGTGAAATCCATTGTTTTGTTGTTGGTGATTCATGTTTGCGTTGTTTCTTCTTGTGTAGTAGTAGTGAATGGGGACAACCTACACTAGCAAATTATTTATAATTACATTCACGCTATTGGTAACTTTAAGCTATAATGCAATTAGCATATAATAACACATCGCATAACCAATAAGAGGAGTCATATCAAGCTCAATAATAAAGTTTACAGCATCCATAAGTAATAAAACATATAAATCATCGGCGCAACGATGTCCAAACAATAGTCTAAGATGCTAAGTATAGAGCATTTTAACTACCATTATTATTATTATTATTATTATTATTATTATTATTATTATTATTATTATTATTATTATTATTACTATGTATCCTAGCCACTAGTCACTAGCCCAAGTTTTAAGGGTAGGGCGGGAGGGCACCTCTATATAAGACATTCTAATCTCGTCCGTAGTTGGGTAATGATTCGTATTAGTCATATACACTAATTATTAATTGTCCTTACTATTTAGGACTCGTAATTAACATTTCAATAATAATGCAACAACATTTCAATAATAATGAATTAACATTGTAATTCATGCCAACAAAGTTATCACCACCTCCGAATCATAATTACAGACTTATAATAGAAAAGGGTTAAAATAGTTCATGCTCTAACCAAAACACATTATCCAAACATGAAAGTAGCTGTATAAAAGCATGCTTATTGTAATGTACACTTTCCATTTAGCTCATACCATTTAAAATTGATAAGGTATATTAGACCTTCAAAATTCCACAATCTCATCCATATTCCAACCATTCCAAACATTTAAATTTCAACCATTCTAAACATCCAACTTCTAGCGTACATCGTTAATCTTTTATCATAAATTGAAGCAAAACAACCATACAGAAGTCTCACATGTGTAAACAAGTAGCAAGTAATAAACAAAGAGGCACTGAACAGATAAAAACAAACAAACCCATCCCCCATACGGCTTGGTTCATTATATTTATTCATTTACTTATTTGTTTATTTATTTTGCTAGTTGATTCGTTTATTTCATTTTCCTAGTCTCATTAGTTCATTTTAGCGTGTGACCTAACCTGGGCTCTGATACCAACTGTAACACCCCCAAATTTCCTTTCCTTTTCAAAAACATTTTATCGAGATTCAAAACACAAATAAGGAAATTCAGAGGTGTCACTCCGCACTCGAGTCAAAGACCCGAATGCAAGGAGATTTCAAAAGCCACAGTATAAAAGTCTAATGATCTAAAATAGTCTATTACAACCCATTAATTAAAATTACAACAGTCCAAAATATGAAATATGAAATAGTCTATGTCTAATAACTACTAGTCTAATTATTGAATCCAACTAATTCTAGTGAGTCGTCGTTCCCGCATGCATCAATCACTCCAAACCTGTGGTGGATTTAAAGCACAAAAACCACAGTTGAAAAAGTCAGTGAAATTGAGTAAGCTAACACCTCAACGTGTAGAAAACCAAAACTCTTACCTTGATTTTGAAAACGTTTTTAGTTTTATTTTCGAAAACACACTTAGCACATAAACATATAATCACCCAAAAATAATTCCAAACCAGTAGTTAAGAGTCATATATCAGAATCCACCATTCAATTCATCACATACTCATAGTATAAGAAACATTCCATAATCCATACCCAACAAATCAAATACTAACGATAAATAAGAAATTCATAAGTCACGAGCCATAATCCACAATTCCTAGTCAACAATCCACAATCCACAATCCATAATCTATAATCCATAATCCATAATCCATAATCCATAATCCTTATTATTTAGAAATGAACTGAATCTTTTGCCAATTCATCCTATCAACCATAATCCATAATCCATAATCCAAGACAACTAGACCTTAAGTGTGCACACCCCCTACTGGGTGTTTTTAACCCAAGTAGAGTAGACTAGAGTCTAACCCTCTTAAAGACCGATGCGGTGGGGTAATTAATAGGAGTCGATGCGACTCAAACATTTGAATAGGAGTTCTTTTGACTGAAGCAAATAAATAGGAGCTCTTTTGGCTCAAACAAATAAATAGGAGTTCTTTTGCTCCATCTAAGTAACTAGTATCTTATTGAGAGAGAGTTGATGATCACAGTTCATATAAAACGATACCAAACCAACATCATAATATAAATTGGCTATGCGCCCACAAACCAAACCAAATCAACCAATTTAATATACATTCAACCTTACCTTTCAAAATAACATATTTGTCACAAGCCATACCATATACCAATATCAATACAATAAATCCAACCAAATCAAAATACAACAATCGTATAAACTGAACTGTTCTCCACCTATCATGATACTATGTTTTCATCCAATCACACCATTCACATCTAGCACATAAGTTTGAAAGGTTTCTACAAGTTTAAGAAGGGTTGAGCATGCTAGCTTACCTTTTCAAGCAAACGGAAAACTCAATAGCACAACAATCACTAATACTCCTCGTCTACGAACTCAGGCTCTACAATTACACAAACGATATTCCCAAATTAACACTCAATCATTCTCAACCAACTAACCAACTATATATCTATGTGTTAGTATGTATGATCCTATATGCAATGTATGATTATGACAATACCAAATCCAAAACATCAATTACCAATTATTCAATAATTATAATTCTATTTCAATAATTATCCAATATAACTCAATTAACACCAAAATTATTATAAAAATTCACAAAGGCCTAAAAATTAGTTTAAAACAGAATCTAACTTATAAAAATTAACCCTTAATAATTATAATTTAATTGGAAATTAATCTAACAATTTAAATCATGTTTTATTTAGCAAAACCAATATTTTGATACATAAAATCCCATAAATCCGAAAATAATAAAATAAATTTCGAAAATCAGAAAAATAAATTCATAACAACCAGATTTCGGAAACCCTAATTAATATTATAATTTGAGCTATTAAAACAATTTTCAACATTAATCTCATAATTAAAACTAATAAAAATTTCTACAAAACATGAACAAATACAACAAAATCCCCAATTATATTAAGAACCCTTAATAAGAAGATTATAATCATACTAAAGTCATAACTTAAGAATTAATTGAACCTAATTCGAGCAATTAAACCAATTAGCCCCAAATTTCGAAATTAGAGAAAATTAACCTAAAACAATAATCAAGATCAAATCTTTATGCATAAAACTAACTTAAATCGATTACCCACTAATCATAGCACCTACTAGAACCAATTAAACAAGATTTAAAGTAAGAAAACGAATTGAGAACGATGGTAATTGAAGAAGACGAAAAAAACAGGGGAAAAGAGGAGGATAGCGTGGCTCACAAAATTGAACAAGGAAGAAGATGGTGATGCGGTGGTCGGAAGGAGGCGCGGCGGCGAGCTGGCAGGAGAAGGTGGCGGCGTGATGGAGGACGAACGAGGAGGCAAGCGTAGAAGATGGAGAGCAGGGCGCGGCTCTGTTTTTATAGCAGGGGAAGGGGGTGTTTTTTTTTTTTTTTTTTCTTTCCGCGTGAAAGAGAGAAGGGTCGGTTTGGGTTTTTTTTTTTTTTTCCTTTTCTTTTCCTTTTTCCTTTTTCTGATTTCTTTTTGGGTTGGGTTGGGGTATAAGTTGGTGTTTGGGCCAATTGGTGTGGGCTTGAGTTGTTTTAGTGTTTGGAAGATAGCCCAATTCAGAAATTAGAAAATCTTATATAGAAAATCCGACTCCAAAATTCATTTCCGAACTCGGTTTTGAGAACGACAATTAATAATTAAAATATTTTTATTTCAATAATCTAATTAATAGATCTAAAAATATAATAATAAAATATTTTAAAATTTCGGGATATTACAAGAACCCTTTGAGGGCGAGTAGTGCATGGTTATGCATACGATGTGCATTATTATATGATAATGTACTCGTAACTGATGTTTTTGAGATGTGAACATGATCTATGTCCATATGACCTATTAAATTGAGTGAATACACATGCATCGTACATGTACATGAGTATATGTTTTAAATGTATATGTGAGAGTCGAGACCTGAGTAGTAGGGATTTGTCTCAAACCCTTATTTGAAGTGAATGTTGTTAAGGTGATTGATGAACTAATCACCTTATGTATGTCAATGAATTGTAAGAGGTGATTGACGAATAAATAACATGATGTAAATGTATTATGGTTGGTGAGTGCTGGACTAATCACCTGTTGTTTGATGTGTTATTAATTGACGGTTGATGTACTAATCATTGTATGTGTAAGTAAGATGGCAATTTGGTTAAGGAGCCTCAGTGGTTTGATGGGGGAGTACCATGAGGTGACGAACGTGTGACAGAAAGTCGTAGTCTCGAATTTAGGTTACATGATTAAAATGACCCTGATGGGCAACATTGATTGTCGCCTTCAGAGAGATTACCTCGAATTTGGGTAAGGACCTCCAAGGGGTGTCCACACTAATGACTACTAAGGCCTGCGTAAATGAGGGGAAAACGATCCCTAACAAGCGAGTGAGCCCGCAATGCGGTCTTTGTCGCCCTCGCGTCGTTCCCTTACCTATTGCCAACAAATGTAAAAATTGAATCGTCCAAGCTATGTATAGTATTGACGAGCATTATCGTGTTAAATGAAGTATATAGTCTACTTCTGAAATGAATCCACGAGTGATATGCTATGTGATTTTTGAATTATGTGTTAGGGATAAAGCATGTGCTCCGAGGTTATATTGTGATGTTTATGATCATATACGTAAGTTAATTCAAGGATTGTTTATGATCACGTGACATGAATGGAGAAGTGATTTGTTGTACTTGACGGAGGGGTTTATGCTTGACAAGTAGGTTGTATATGATATTAAACCTGATATGACACGAGTTCCTTGGTCTGATATTGTGGTCTATGTTATCTGTGAGCTCTTATATGTCGTATGAGCGCTTGTAATGTCTTGCTGTGTTTATTGGTGTGTGTGCGGTTTCATTGCCAAAGTCGTGTTATATGCATTGCTATTATGACCTTTTTTTTTTTTTTTTTTTTGTTTTGTTTTGTTTTGTTTTGTTTTGTTTTGTAAAGGGTCAGGGCACGAGTAATGGGTGTGGTCACCCGATCTTTGTCGGTCTTAGGACCGTTATGTATCGGACTAATGAGGGAAGGTGTACCTCGGTGGTCTTATATGTGTGTCGTAAGTACGATGAACTTACTAGGTTTTGTTGAGTTACCTATGTCCATTCAATTCATTGGAATGGACAGTGTCGTGTTTTGTTACTTGTGCATGTGTATGAGTATAAGGTCACATGCAAGAGAGGACGAATCACTAATTATAATTCTAGTAGAAGTCAGGTTGTAATAGACGATGTTGTTGCTAACTTTGTCGCTAACTTAACGATTCTAAGTTGTAAACAAAATTGGAAGTTTTGGATATATCTATATAATATTATAATTGGTTGTTACTGAATTGTTAATGTTTTATGTTTTGGAGAGACTTATATCTTCCTTTAGGGGAGATAAGGAGGTAACAGGTCCGATTTAGGCTAATAGTGCTGTTAATTATGTTTTTAAACTAGCTTAGAAAATCGGATTGTTACAACGATTATTAATACCGTCTCTTTTTTTGTTATACTTCCATTACCATCTGTTGTCAAAACATCTCAAAAATTGGTAAGCTCTTAACTTATGTGCCAAACGTTACATTAGTTTTCGTGAATAAACCCTAATTGTTGTTCGTGGTTCACTGTGAGATTGATTCCCGTTGTTCCACTTGGAGTTTGTGGACGAGATTTGGAGGAGACGTTCCGGACATAAACTTTTATGCTTACTAAAATTTAGTGATCATCCATTGTCGGAGGTAGACTTTATTAATGTTTCTTTACTATTGTCCCTATGTGGATCCGTGTCATATTAGTGTTAATTGTGGGTTATATGACTTATGGTTACACGTTGTGGATTAGGGGATTATGGTTTGAGTTTATAATTGATTGTGTACCTAGGTTGTGGGTAGAAGGACTTGTTGTTCGTTGACTTTGATAAAAGAACATTGGTCAAGGATTAGCGTTGTAAGATAAAAATGTTGATATATAGCTTGAGCTTTGTAACCTATCATGTTTGGTTAGCGATCCGATCTCTAATCCTTGATTTTCATCATCCTATGCTCATTTTCACATTTGTGTCACATTTGCTTGAATCGGTATTGCATATTATTGTCATTGAATTTCATTATTGCGTCACTTGACTTTATTCAGCCCTTTCACCTCCCTCGGCGTCTCGGCCTTATTGTGACCATGGTCTCTAGGCCCTGCTTCCCCTCGGTCACTTGGCCATTCGGACGAGTGGACCAGTCTTGTTCCGTTTTCGTTTGTTCGAACTATTATGTATTGATTATTGATTTCCGCATTCAGCTATTTATAAATTGATTTGTCAAATAATGTACCTAAAACGGATGAAAAGAAAAGTAATATGAATAACTATATCACCTAGAGTGATTGTGATGCGGTGTTGACTGATCACTGTTTCTACCTCTGATCAAGGCAATGTATGTGGCCGGAGTAACTACCGGCTTTCCTCCAAGAGGCATGCATCCTACTGGGATCTTTAGAGAGGGATGTGCACACTTTAAGTCGTTTATAGGAACTGTTTAAATATACTTTACATTGAGTTGAATCAAGATTGTGGTGGCTGTGGGGTAGGAATTGTTTAAATATACTTTACATCGAGTTGACGAATAAATGCACATGTAGGAAAGAATGATTGAAAATGTAACGATATGGTGATTATCGCACCTTCGTGATTATTGTTTTGTACTGATTGGAGTACCTGTTGTGTAATCTTTGTTAGCTACGCGCTTCAAGGCGCTTATCTTGTTCATTATTATTTACCTTGTGATTTCTTACTCATCCCTTTGCTGACGTTCTTTCTGTTTGAGTTTGTCCCTACCCTATTATGGGGCCTGTCTCATCCTTTTAATTTTGGTGGCGCTGTTGAGAGGTTTTGGTCTAGGTGCTTATGTGCTTGGACGTCTGCATTCATGGGATAACTTTTAGCTAATGGAGGATTATTATACTTTATCATTTGTAAAAGTTTTTGGATTTTGTAAACTTAACTTAAGTGTTCCGCTGTTTACTCATTTATATTGGATTATTTCTTACATAGGTTGAGTTTTATTTATCGGTTAGTGTAGAGAGGAGCATGTGGTGCAGTAAGGTAGCTCAATGCACACGCACAACACTGGATCTCTCCCTTGAAAACTGTAACAAAATTCTGTCACAGTTGGCGGGAAAAAGTTGTTACAAGAATTGGTTACTGCAACTTGATTTGTACGATGTAATCCAGGAATATATAAACTCCATTGTAATCAATTTCCATGTTTAATGAAATCTGATAATTTTCAAGTTTGTATTACCAATTTTTCAATTCTTCTTAGAGTAGTTTCAACTTGGGTTCTTGCTTAGAGTAGATAGTTCAAACACACCTACGGCACAAAGAAATTTTTTGACCTATTGGTGCGAGCTCCCTTTTAGCGGTTGAAGAAATTAAAGAAACTGTTTTTGTGGTGCCTGATACTCCGATCGAAAACAAATCAGTAGGGTCAGCTAGCCTCATATTAATTATTATGGATTTGACGAAGCCTGGCATGAGCCTCAAGGGTCCCACTTGAGTGAAAACCTGTTTTACTCTCTTCATTATGTTTAGTTTTCTTTTCTCTCCAGCTTAATAAAGATGCTAGCTTCATCTTGAAACTTTCTTCAGGGTATCAGCTTAATATCGATCATTTCCACGCACATTTGCGCACAAAATTCATCGCTTTCTGCTCGAATTACATAATAAGCTTCTAGTTCAAGCTAATTCTTTGGTTTTTACAGTAAAATGAAAGAATTCTGCTGAAATTATGATTGATTTACGGTAATCAATCGGAATTTCAACAATAAGGTTCGTGTCATCCACAATGACATAGTTTTGCAAATTTGATCATAATCCGATCGAATTTGTTTGTAATTCCAGACTTTGATCAGATTTTGATCAAAATTCATACTATTGTTGGTATATGATCTTGTTCAATCCTATTTGACACTGGTTTCGGCATTATTACTGGTTTTGGTTGAAGTTGCTGCAAGATCTTGCTATACGTACAACTGTGGTTCTGGCTTCTTCTACAAGATTTGGTTATAATTTGGTGCAATTTGGAGTATTTCTGGTTATTGTTTGGTGCAAGCTTGCTGCTACTATTTTCTTTGTATCTTCTGGTTGAAGATTCGTACTCTCAGCTATGGCGGTCGACACTAACAACAACTCTAGCTCTAATTTTGTCAATTACTATACTGATCCTTTCTAGCTTAACTCAAGTGATATCCTACTCTTCCAATTGTTGCTAAGCCTTTATCTGGTGGAAACTACTTGCATTGGTGTAGAACTATTAAGATGTCTGATCTTTGACTGCTAAAAACAAGCTAAGTTTCATAATTGGAACATTACCTAAACCTCCTGCTGCTAAACCTGATCATCAGAAGTGGATTTTTGTTTACTGTATGGTGAAATGTTGGATTCTTAATGCCATTACTTCCTTAATTCTGGTACACTGCAATATGGTCAGACTTCTTAAGGAATTATTGGGTGACATTAGAGAAAGATATGGTCAGTCTGACAATTTGCAGTTGTATGAGCTAGAATCTACATTACAAGACCTAAAACAGGATAACAAAACTCTGGCTGAGTATTATGGTTAATTGAAACAACTATGTGAAGATGTGGCTCTTCTAGATGATATTCCTACATGTTCTTGTGGTGTTATGGAAGAGTGTTCTTACTTGGTGTTGAAAAGGATGGTAGATGCTGATAAGAGGCGCAAAATTGTCACATATATGTTTGATCTCAATGATGATTAGGAGACAGTGAGAACCAATATCCTGACCACAGAACCACTCCTTCCCTAAACTTGATTTTCAGTCATCTTCTTAGAGTTGAGAGATAAAAATCCATGTCCTCACTTCATACTACCAGTCAAGAAGTTTCCGCACTTGGTGCAACCACGAACTTCAGCAAATACAAGAAGTCTGTGACTTAAAACAACAAGCCTCATCCTCCCAAATCACTACCAATGGACCCTGAAACTTATCAGGATTACAAGAGGATGAAGAGAGCCAACATATGTACTCGTTGCAACAAGAAAGGGCATACTTATGACCAGTGCTTTAAGAGACTTGACAAGGTTCCTGAATGGTACACTAACCTTCTTCAAAACCAGGGTAAAGAGAAGTCTGCAACAAATATGGTTATCATGCATCACCACTAGATCAGATGATGGGAATTTCAGGGAATATGGATTCTACAACCCTCGGCCATGCTTTCTCTCAGTTTATCAACACATATCAGCAAAATCAGGCTTCTTCTTCAAGCTATGCTTCTAAATCTGGGAGTATGACAAACTATGTTACCTTTGCAGGTAAAGTTTCTTTAACATCCTCCTTTATTAATGATATCATGATTTCAACTGTTACCTGGATAGCTGATCCGGGGGGCCAGAGATCATATGTGCCCTCATATTCAATTTTTTAAGAGTACTCAACCACTGCAAAGCCCTATTTTTCTTAGTTTACCTAATTGCAAGAGAGTATTGGTTACTTATATTGGTGTGGTTCATATTCATGATTTTATCACCCTCCAAGAAGTTTTTTTTGTCCCTAGCTTAACTCATAACCTGCTATCAGTGGGCAAGCTTGTGCAACAGCTTGGTTTCCCTGCTCAATTTGACAAAAATGGCTGTCAGTTTCATCACCCATGCTCTAAGCAGATCTTGCTCCATGGATAGAAGATCAATGGATTATATAGAGTGCAAAATCATATGCAGCTAGATGGATCTAAAAGTAATAAATGTTTCATGAATAATGCCTCTATTACCGTTTTAGAATCCAAGATCGCTTGCAGCCACATGTAATCATACTTCCCAAAATGTCCTAAGTCTGTTTCATGCAAGATTAGGTCACTCTTCTATGTGTTAGATGATACATGTACCAGACTCTATCAAAAAAAAAAAACTCCATTTGTCTATGAAGCCTGTATTCTTGCAAAACAACACAAACTTCCCTTTCCTCAGAGTACTTCCCAAGCTGAGTCTTTATTTGAGCTTGTTCATATGGATCTTTGGGGACCTTATAGGGTCAAGAATATTTCAGGAGCTCGACATTTTTTTACTATTCTTGATGATCATAACAGAGCTGTTTGGACTTTTCTAATGCCTGATAAAATCCAACCACCCAGCACCATTCAAGCCTTTGTTGGTTTTGTAGAAAATCAGTTTTCTACTACTGTCAAGGTCAGAAGGTCTGATAATGGCAAAGAATTCATCCAACAAACTTGTGAGAAGTTCTTTGCTTCTAAAGGTAATCTGCATCACAAAAGCATACCTGGTGTTCCTCAACAAAATGGATGAGTGGATGTGTAACCAAATAAAAACAAAATGGCAGAGTGGAGGGGAAACACAAGCACTTAGTTGAGACAGTGAGGGCATTGAAATTATATGTTGGTTTGCCTAAAAAGTTATAGGGAGAATGCATATCGTCAGCTACTCATCTTATTAATCTCATGCCTGCAGAAGTCTTGAAATGGAAATCTCCCACTGAGTTGTTAACTGGTAAAGCTCCTACTTATGATCACCTCAAAATTATTATTGGTTGTCTGTGTTATGCTCTTATAAATCAGACAAGCAGAGACAAGTTTGCAGCAAAATCCCGGAAATGCATTCTTCTTGGTTATCCCCACGAACAAAAAGGTTACAAATTATATGAGCTTGACACTCACAAGGTTAAGTCACCAATCCCTCACATATGTATCCGTATCCACCTGAAATCATCATGCTTTCTTTATCCACTGGTAATATTCTTCAATCAAATGTCCCCAATGATATTTCTCAGCAAATTCATGAACATAGTAAAGAGAATATTCCCACAAATGTTGCTTCCCCAACAACATCTGCTAATCAGGATGATTTAGCATCTAATTCTAGCCAAAACTCTACTGCAATACCTCAGAATGAGACTGTCATCAATGCTATTCCTCCTCCATCAAGAAAATCAACCAGGCCAACCAAAATTCGTGATAAATATCAGGTTTTCCAGAGTAAACTAATTCCTGTGAAGTTGCGCATTAAGACACTAATTCTACTTTTTCTGAAGCATTTCCTACCGTCTCATTCAGGGACTTTATTCCATATTCTTCGGAGTATTTTGATTCTCTAGCCAAAGTATTATTTGAAGATGAACAACAACATACAAGCAAGCTGCAAAGGATGACAGATGGCAGGATGCTATGAATAAGGAACTTGCAGCTTTGGAGCTGAATAAAACTTGGTTCCTGACAGATCTGTCAGCAGATTTCAAGCCTATTGCAACAACTTATAATCTGTTGCCATAGCCTATTAACTGCAACAACTTTATTATTGTTGCAATTTTTCTGTTGCCTATTCCCTATTTTGTTGTAGTGCTGGTTCTAAGTGGGTATACAAATTAAGTCAAACACATAGAAGATGGTTCTGTGGAAAGATTTAAGGCAAGATTAGTTGCAAAAGATTATACGCAGATTGCAGGAAAGGACTATAAACATACTTTCAACCCTGTGGCAAAATTTGCATGCTAAGTCAGAATAGTCCTTGCAATTGCAGCTTCTAAGGAATGGCGTCTGCATTAGCTGGATATTAACAATGGCTTCTTACATGGATATTTGGAAGAAGATGTTTATATACTACCACCTGAGGGCTATACTATAGCTCATCCTAACAAGTCTGCAAGTTGGTCAAGAGTTTATATGGCTTGAAGCAGGCAAGTCGACAATGGAACAAAGAATTAAGTCAATTTCTGATGAACAAGCTGGGATTTCATCAGTCCAAACAAGACTTCTTTGTCCACCAAGCAAAATGCAGACTTATTTACAGTGGTCCTGGTCTATTTTGATGATCTTCTTATTGTAACACTACGGAATATGAAAAGTGGTTTATGGAGTTGGTTTGTCCCACATTGGGAAACTAAGGCTCATATGATCAGTTTATAATAGATTCCTACCATCATACTACCAACAAGGCCTTCACCTTTTAGAGCCCAAGCGAGGATTTATGGGCTTATTGGTGACTTCCCATCTTATTGGGTTGTGTTGCAACGTATGATGGATCGGGCTGTTACACTTATCACAGGAAGTGATTCATCCTTTATAGAAGATCTTAAAAGGGCTTGACAAAGAGTTCCCAATCAAAGATTTGGGTCTGATGAGGTTTTTTTCTTGGTCTAGAAGTTTCTCAAACTGAAAAAGGGGTACTGCTCATTCACAGGAAATATGCCAATGATCTACTTATTGAAATTGGTATGGAGGGCAGCAAAGCTTGCAAATTTCCATTTCCAAGCAACTGTAAACTGGCACCAGATCAAGGTGGTCTGCTTTTAGATCCAGAGAAGTATAGAAGAATCATTGGCAAGCTTCTCTATTTAAATGTGACTCAACCTGATATAAGTTACAGTGTTAAGCAACTTAGCCAATTCTTAAGAGCTCCAACGCAGTCTCAATATCAAAATGTAATTGTAACACCCCGTATATTTTGGGAATTTATTTAAGTCGGGTGTTACTAATTCTATTTATTTTGGGTTAATTTTTGTAAATTATTAATATGATTTTCAAATTTTAAAGGAGATTTTATTACTCCCTCCGTTCCTTATGATTCTTTACACTTACCCTTATTTTTTTTTTTTTTTCATTTGATTCTCTACACTTTCACTTTTTTTGTGTTTTGGGCCAAAATATTGACCTTTTTACCCTTACTTTTTTCCTAATCCAATTTTTATCCCATCTAATGACCTCCTAAATTACTCACTAATCTACTCATTTAACCCACTAACCTAATCATTCAGACTAACCCTTCCCTCCCTTTTTTCTGGATCTAACCCCCTCATTACTCCCCCCGACTGCATCTCATATTCCTCCCTCAACTACTCCATTCACTCATAACTTCCCACTGCTCTCTTCTCTTTTCTCTCTCCTCCCCATGAACCCTAGATCGACTCTTATGCATTCGGAACTACCCCTTGATTACTTTTCTGTTGTTCCTGAAACAGAACCAGACGATATGCCTGCGCTGCTATCACCGTCGCCTTCGAAAATGGATGATTTGTCGCCGGCCCCGCCTTCGGGATCAGATGATCTGACGTTGTCGCCTTCGAAATCTGATGATTCGGATATGACGTTGCAGCCTTCACCGTCACCTTCCCTTGATGGTGATGGTCGGTTTTTGGTTCCATGCGGCAATATTCACACCCTTATTGAGGAATACTATGTTGATCGGATTGCGGGTTGGATTGTTGAAGATAGTGATCCGGGATCGAACCTGGAGTGTTATCCCGCATTCAAGAGGAGGTTGCTTAGTGATCGAACGAGGGCTAATATTCTTGAGCACAATAGATCTAGTGATTTCTCACCCTTTTTTGTACTTAATTGTATTCAAAATTGTTTGATTTGAATGTTTTCTTGAATTGATATTTGTGTTGAATTGATAGTTTGTACCAATTTAAATGGTTAATATTGGGGTTAACATTATGCTCTCGTGTACCATGTTGGAAGTGGGACATAGAGATTAACAATTTGTTAATTGATAACTGTTTTGGTATTTGATTCTTAAAATGGCCCTTCAATATGGTTGAAATTTGGTAGATGTGTGTGATTAAAGTGTTAGGTGTATAATATGTAATAGTATAGGTATCTTCAGATATGTTCTATTCTTTTCTGGTTGTGTGCTAGGGTGGGTGTTGTTGGGGGAGGGGGGGGAATATGATTAGGCCTTTTGAGTAGAGCTAGATGTTTAGTTGATGGTGCTTTTGGGTTTGGGTCACCCTAGTATACATTGTACTCTGTATATTGGTTTGGAGGCCCTCCCATAATGTACCCCTAAGCTTCTGACTCTTGCATTGGTAGCTCAGTGATGAATGGTGAATCAAGACTGATCTGAGAGCTGCCACCATACTTACAAACATTTTTGCAAAGATTTTACAAACTAAGTATTGTTATAGTGCCTTACAAATAAAAACAAAAGCTTGACATTTTTCAGTCATTGCCAAAATATATGATGGGTTATAGTCTTAAAAAAGTGATCGATGTATGTCCAAAACATGATCTATCATATGTCAAAAGATGGTTTGGCATATGCTCAAGTTTACAAAATGGAATACCAAATAAGAGCATTCTCCAAACACTAATCAACATCTTAACTTGCACTTTACCTTTACATGTTGCCTCCACTTGCGCTTGCAATGTCATCCACCACATAATGGTCAATTGAGTCAATGTTTTCTTCATCCTCCACATTTGTGCTTTCAATGTGTGCTTGACTTGCAGCAAGTGTTGTTTGGTATGACATCTTTTCAATTGCTTTGGCTACTACCTCTTTGTCACATCTTATGAGAGTAGGCAACCTTCCGAGCCTCTCCAATCTTTCTTTTCCCATGTGTGGAAGGTTGTACTTATTGCAGCCCATTACTTTTAGTGTCTCATACATGCAATTTTGTAAGCTAAGGAACACATACTTCAAAGTTTTCACTTTTGTTGCATCATAAGCCTTTGTAACTGCATCAATGAGTTGTGCCACAGTTTTTGTCTTCTTTTTGTGTTGTAATCCTTGTATCACCCTAAAGAAACCCAAATCTAAGCAATTCATATCAGGACTATTCGGAGGCTGGTTGTTTGACATGATTTCCCATCCCCCCTCTTCGGCTGCCCTTCTAAAATCAGGATCTTCATCATCAATGTGTGGTCTAGCATTGTCTTGTTGAATGATGATGTTTTTTGGGAAGTGAGAGGGCCATATAGCTTTGATTGCGGGTAAAATCTTCTCAATCATACATGCTTTTGTCACTGCCTTGTGATGCTGTCTATTGGTTTGTCTTCAATGGTGCCTTTGGGTCGTTTGATTGATAACTTTTTGGCTGCCACTTTAACCGTAAATGGCCAAATGCCTATTTTCCCATCAAAAATGCACTTGCCATCATTGTCATACATTGGTCTTGCTATGGCTGCCATGAACATAATTTGGGTGATAAACCGTTTGCTTTTGCATGACCTATGTGGAGGTTGCTCGTTTGGCAAGATGAATACCTTTTGTGATATTCGTGTCATGTAAACCCATTTCTCGTCTATGTGAACAATGCCCTACATTCCTCAAAATCGTGGTCTTGTGTGAAGTGTCCTTACTTCAAGGTGAAACAAAGCCCATTCGACTCTTGCAATTTTGTTCTTTTCGGTTAAAAATGGTTTCAATGCACTATTATGGCTTCTGATTTTGCCCCGCTGTACTAGCCTAAATGCTGTGGTTGTTGAGGTACCTAAAGCAACAACTAAGTCTCTAATGTTTGACCTTTCAAGTGTTGGAATAGTTCTTAAGATTTCTAAGTCAAGAAATACCTTTTGTTGTCTGCCTTTGTATTTTGGGGCCATTTCGGGCAAGATACCATCCATTATGTTCTCCTTTGAATCGCCCCATATGTTGTTGATTGTGACTCTTCTTACACCAAACATCTTTGAAATTTTGGTAATTGCACCCCACTTCAGCGCCTTGTTCTTTTGGCAATAATTCAATGCAAAATTGAACATTATCTGTCTCTTGTCCAAAGCGGTTAATCTCATCTGTTTTTCTTGTGTGCGGTCTGAATTTTCTTCTATCCATGCTCGGATTTCATCTTCCATTTTCATTTGTATGTTGACAAAAACAATGTGGTGTTGGTTTGTTGGTGGCTTTTGATGTTTCAAGATTTCTGATTTTGCAGGTTGATTGTTGTTGATGGTTGCTACAATGCTGACGCTCAATATTCTTCAAACTGCTTCACTCCTGATTTCTGATTTTGCAGGTAGATCGTTGTTAATCGTTGTGATGGTTGTGCCCGTTTTGTATTGCTGTTGCAGACCGCCGCTTAGTGCTGAAAAGCGATTTTTACACCCAATCTTGTGTAGATATAATTTAAGGCTGTAATATATTTTTGGTGTTTTTAGATTGTAATTTAGGTAAATTATGTAAAATCCCCACAATGTGGGATCTCTTTTTTTGGGAAAGAGTTGAACAAAAGTGTTCAAGAATGCCGTTTCGTAAGACTGGAGCAAGTTGGAGGGAAAATCCCAAAATTTGAAAGCTAAAACTCCCAATTTTGGTGGGAGAATGAAAATGTGGGGTGGAGCCCCCTTGTTTTGGCGCAAAAATTAGTACCCCCACCCCATATTATCCACTAAAGCACTCCACTCTCTCTCCTCTAATTCTGCGTCACATGGGTCTAATGACCCACTACAATCCCTTGGTTCCCGTATCATCTCCAAAGTGTAAACAACTATATGGAACGGAGGGAGTATGTTTTATATAAATTAAAATAATTATACCAAAATTCTATTTTATATTATGTTCCTAATTGTCAAATTACACTTTTACCCTTGTTGGTTTTACTATAACCCTTTTTGTTTTAATCCTCTAAACCCCATGTTGTACGTATCACATTATCACGACATCACGATTAACATTATCATCATCATCTTCACTCACGATCGCCGTCACTTTTCGTTTGCTCGCCGACTCCAATTTCTAGCCCGGTTTTAGACGAAACTAGTACCGTTGTTCCTCTTTTTCTCTCCTCTACACAACGGTATGAATTTCTCAAAGTTTTGTTATAATTTTTCCGATATCATCGTCTCATATTTTCATTCTTAACTTGTATTTATGAACTATTATTGGTTTTGATGTTGGTATTATTATTTAACATGACTTTTAGGAGATTTTATTGCGTTTGTAAGAATGTTTTGTATGGGCTTTCGTTGTGCATCGTTTCGTTGGTGTTGTTGTTACCGTGCTTTTATGGTTCGGTCGCAGGAGGTGATATTGTTCTTGATAGTCATTGTCGTAGTGTTGCCGAATCGAGTTGTTGGTAGGGTGGTTGTCGTGGTTATGTTGTTGCTGATTATGGTATTGTACGTAGTGTCTATGGGTAGTTGTTGGATGGTTCTGTATGTGTAAAGGGCCAGGTGTGCATAGGTAAGGGTTGGGCATGTTGATGCCAATGATTAGTGGTGTAATGTGTGAGGTCGTACGTATTGTCGAGGATAGATGAGTGCATGAAGTTTTATGGCTTATTGATGTTCATGGCCTGGCGGAATTTAGAAAGCATGCTTGTCAGGAAATATTAAAAGGTTTGATTTTATAAGTTTTGGGTTATGTGCTAGTTTAATATATAGGGATTTTAGTGTTAAGCTGCCTAATTATACACTAGTAGTCATTGGGGCATTTTGATAAGGTTTGTATCTCGTGGTTTGTTTTATTAATGTTAGTATCGTTTGGTGTGATATATAGTTTGCGGGTTTAAAGAGGTTCGATTGGACGACTTTGAGAAAATTAATTAAGGAGAAGTTTAGCGCTATCGGTTAGAACGCCAACCCTTGAGCTTGAGCATGTTTTATTGTCTTCTAATGTGATCAATTTCTGTTTCCTTTATATTGACTTCTATAATTCTTCTAATTGATCACAATAATTCTTGTTTGATTGGGAAGTTGTTATATATCAAATAAAATATCTAATCATGGTTTGAATATGGGTTATGGTTGATGGGATTTTCTTCGATAAACACTCTGGAATGACGTGTCAACTCCTCCGGGGGTGCTCGTTTACAAGTGACTTATTATACCTCTGATCAAGGTAACTCTTAACTGGATTAGCTACCAGCTACCTATTAGAACCTCCTCCTTTACCGGTTACATCCTACTGGCCCTCATGTGACGGGTGTGCACACACTCGGGTTCTCTTAGGGTGGTTTGTGCACACTCGGGTTCTCTTAGGGTGGTTTGGGTTGGTTAGGAGTACGACCACAGATGGGTTACTGATGCGGAGTGCCCATTCATGTATACTTGATTCTACTCTCTGAAATTCATAATTTAATTCTTGGTTCATATCTCTCTCTAATCATCTTGGCTAATCCTGTGATTGTAAGCGTTGCTTGTTCATCTACGCGTCTCAAAGGCACGTATCTTATTTTCCCTTGTTTTCCTTTGAGTTCTTACTCTGCCAGTTTGCTGACGTTCTTTTGTTTGGGTTTGTCCCTACCCTATTCTGGGGCCTGTGTTATTTTTCGATGGTGTAGTGACAAGTGTGTCTGATGGTGATATGTTGAGCTTGCGGACGTCTGCATTTATGGGGTCTTTTCATTTAGACAATCGTTGAACATTTATTAGTTTCATTTGGATTTCGGATTTGGAATTTGTAAACTTTGACTATGTCTTCCTCTGTCGTACTATTTTATTATTTACATGTGGATTTATTATTTTGGTTTTCGCCTTCCAATTAACTTGGTTCGTTAATTGTGGCATAATAATCCTAGGTTTTCATTATTTAATTGAGTCGAAAAGTTAGGGTTGTTACAGTTGGTATCAGAGCAATAGGTTTTGATCGAGTCAAAGGTTTACAAAAGTTTTGTTTTAAATGTGTCTTTCTAACATGGTTTTCAAAAAAAAAAAAAAAAATGTCTTTTCAAAATGGGGCTTGGGTTGCATTCATTCGCATGCTATTTGCTATGTGGTATGTTATTATAATTAGTGTGGCAACATCTCTTTAATGAATGTTTGTATGAATTTCATTAGTTATATGGAGTTGTATGTCTTATTGTTGTTTTAACTCTACTTACCTACTAATGTTTTGCTTAGTTTTCTGTCAAATAGGGGACAACTCCCATAGAGATTCACTGTACTCGTGGGATAAAACCATTCGGTTAGGCTATTGTGCTACTTGGAAGCTTGTTCGTGTGGTGTTATATTGACTCCTAATATATGCTATTCAAAACTTATAATTTGGTTAAACGGATTCACGTGATAACGTAGCCTTGGTACCTTCTAAGGGCTATGGATGTGAGGAGAGTGATAATTTATGCTTGCCATTTGGTGCCTTATTTGTCGTCTTATGAAAGTTGTTATCATATAGAAAATGGTACGTGGAGCGTCATCTTCGAACAACATTAGCCCAGAAGTGGCTTGTAATAGACCGATCCACCGTCCTTCGAAACACAACCCAATAAGATGGGAAGTCACCCCTTAGGCCCGAATATCCTCTCGTGGGCTCTAAAAGGTGAAGGCCTTGTTGTTAGTATGATGGTAAGAATTTATTATAGACTGATCATGTGAGCCTTAGTTTCCCAATGTGGGGACAAACCAACTCCATAAACCACTTTCCATATTCCGTAGTGTTACAAACTCCCCCACTTAAAGAACGCAACGTCCCCGTTGCGCCTAAGCCAAACCATATCAACATCAGCATAGGTCCAAGATCTCCCTCGCTAGACGGCTGGTCTGGGCCTCGCCCTAGCACCCAGCACGGGGTCGCAGGGTTGCTCTGATACCATCTGTAATAGCCCGATCCACCGTCCGTCGCAACACAACCCAATAAGATGGGAAGTCACCCCTTAGGCCCGAATATCCTCTCGTGGGCTCTAAGAGGTGAAGGCCTTGTTGTTAGTATGATGGTAGGAATCTATTATAAACTGATCATATGAGCCTTAGTTTCCCAATGTGGGACAAACCAACTCCATAAACCACTTTCCATATTCTGTAGTGTTACATGGCTGCTTTGATAGCTCAAATGACTGCACAAAATGAGGCAATGGCTCAGCAGCAACAGGCTATGGCTGAGCAACACCAAGCCATGACGCAGACAATGCAACAGGTTATGGCTCAGCAACACCAAGTTATGACACAAACCATGCAACATGTGGATGGTCTGGCTAATACTATGACCCAGGTGCTAAAAAATCACCAAAACAATAACAACAACCAGAACAACAACCTCCACCAGAATAACAACAACAACAACCAGAATAACAATAATAACCATGACCAAGCTTCCCCGATCACTGCACAATTTATGTCCAAGGTTGTTCAACAAAAGAATCCGCCAACCTTTTCTGGGACGGGATACTTGGTTTAGGGATATGGATAGTACATTCTTATCCTTGGAGTGCCCAACAAGATACAAGGTAAGGATTGACGCCTTTTACCTTAGGGAGGATGCAAACAGGTGGTGGCAAGAGATTAAGGAAAGCTTCTTTGAACCATACACTGAGACCACTAAAGATGGGGGAGTAGTTGAATATGAGCGTGGTTGGGAACATTTCAGAGAATTCATGGAGGAGAAATTTTTCCCCGAACACCTTAAGGATAAGAAGATATTTGAATTTAAGGGGTTTAGACATACAGAAGGGATGTCTGTTAGGGTTCTTATACCAAATTCATGGAGCTTAGTCGCTTTGCTAATGATCTCGTTCCCATTGAAAAATTGAAAGTCACACAGTTCCAAAACAAGCTACTCTGGAAAATCAAAGACAGGTTCTCATGCGAACCATCCAAGACTATAAGGGATGTCTATGCTCGTGTAAACAACATTGAGCGCAGTATTACTGAGAAAGAAACGGAATTGAGAGTGGAAAGAAAAGAGGGACCCTCAAACTTGCATGAGAATGTGAATAAGAAGAGTAATTTCTCAACTCTAAGAAACCAGCCAACTCTTTCAATACCGGGAGGAATAATTTTAATCGAGGTCAATATTCTGGGCGACCTCAAAGCCAAGGGGGTGAACGTCGTTATATCTGTAAGCGCTGTGGTGCTAACCATCCAGGAGTTGACTGCAATGGAGTGAAGGTTACATGCCGACACTGCAAAAAGCCTGGTCACCGTGAGTTTGAGTGTCTTTCCAAGCTAGCTGGGAAGTCAGCAGCACCTGCGGGTAGCACACCCAGCTATGCTAGTAGGTTACCTAATCAGAGGGCTCAAAGCGCTTATGCTGGATCCAACACCACTTTCAAGAACTCGACTCCAACTAAGGGTAATTCTACTGCAACGGCGAATAAGCCGACTGGCTCGGTTAATGCTGCCACTGCGAGCGATAAGAAGTTGGGCCAACTTTATGTCATGAACCAGGAGGAGGCTGAGAACACTGATGTTGTGTCTGGTAAATTTCTTGCTAACTCTGTTTTCGCCCATGTTTTGTTTGATAGTGGTGCGTCTCAATCGTTTGTTGCATCCAAGTTTATTGCTTTGTCGGGTTTGAAATATGGTGAATGTGCAGACTATGACTTTGCTATGGCCACTGGGGATAATATAAATTGTAAGACATTGTTTAAAGATGTATCCGTGATTATTGGTGGGCATGATTTTAGAGCAGAACTAATCGAGTTTCCATTACCATATTTTGATGTAATTTTGGGTATGGATTGGATGAGTAAACACAAGGCTAGATTAGACTGTTGGTTGGGGAAATTTTCGCTAAAAGGACCTAAACATGTCAGAGTGTCATACAAAGGAAAAATTAAAGGACCTAGAGTGAAATTGATCTCAGTGATGAAACTAAAGAAACATATATTTAGGGGAGCACAATTACTCTTATGCCATGTCAGAGACACTAGAGTTCAATATACAGACTTGAGTGAGGTCCGTGTTGTGAGTGAGTTCGAGGATGTGTTTCCAGAATATATTTCAGGAATGCCGCCTACAAGAGAAGTGTAATTTAAGATCGACTTGGTTCCAGGAACTGGGCCGATAGCCAAAACACCTTATAGGATGACACCACTTGAGATGCAGGAACTTAAGAAACGACTTGATGAGTTGGTGGAGAAAGGATAGGTCCGGCCAAGTGTCTCACCTTGGGGAGCATCTGTGTTATTTGTCAAAAAGAAGGATGGTAGCTTGAGGTTATGCATAGACTACCGTGAGTTGAACAATGTGACAATCAAGAATAGGTACCCTTTACCTAGGATTGATGACTTGTTTGATCAACTGAAGGAAGCTAGTGTTTTCTTTAAGATTGACATGAGGTGAGGATGTTCCGAAGACAGCCTTTCGACGTGCTATGGGCACTACGAGTTCACAGTTATGCCATTTGGGTTAATCAACGCCCCTGCGGTTTTTATGGATTTGATGAACCGTACCTTTAGGCTATATTTGTACAAATTTGTTGTTGTGTTCATCGATGATATTTTGATCTACTCAGGAGTGAGGTGGAGCACGAGGAACATCTCAGAATTTTCTTACAGACTTTGAGGGAGAAGCAACTCTATGGGAAGTTTTCCAAATGTGAGTTCTGGCTAGACAAAGTTGCATTTCTAGGCCATATTATATCTAAGGATGATGTTTATGTGGATCCTGCGAAATTTAAAGCTGTTTCGGAGTGGCCGACTCCTAAGAGTGTGACGGAGATTAGAAGCTTTTTGGGACTTGCTGGCTATTACAGGAGGTTTGTTAAGGAAATCTCTAAAATAGCTAGACCTGTGGCCACGTTGATGAAAAAAGCAACCAAGTCAAGTGGGATGATTGTTGTGAGAGGGCATTTCAAACCTTGAAGACTAGACTGACGACAGCACCAGTCTTAGCTCTACCTGATGAGAAAGCTGAGTATGAGGTGTACACGAACGCCTTAAAAAATGGTTTGGGTTGTGTCCTTATGCGGAACCGGAGAGTGATTGCTTATGCGTCTAGGCAGCTCAAGAGTTACGAAAAGAACTACCCAACCCATGACTTGGAGTTAGCGGCCGTGGTGCACGCTTTGAAAATTTGGAGGCACTATCTCTATGGAGTAAGCTTTAAGATTTTCTCTGATCATAAAAGTTTTAGTATATTTTCACCCAAAAGGAGTTGAACATGCGTCAGAGGAGGTGGCTAGAATTGATCAAGGATTATGAAATGGAGATCCAATATCATGAGGGCAAGGCAAATGTCGTCGTAGATGCTTTGAGTATGAAGTCTCTTCACTCTGTACAATTGGTGGTGCAGAGAGAAAGGTTGTGAGATGAATTTCTTACTTTTGGGGTTCAACTTACTGAGGCTGGTGCACATGCAAGAGTTACTACGATCCAAAATGATCTTTTAAGAGAAATTAAGGAGCTTCAGGCGACTGATAAGTTTCTATAAGACAAATTGACCAATGAGGCTGAGTTGTTCAAAATGGGAGGAGATGGGATCATTCGCTTCCAGAACCGAGTTTGTGTGCCCGACAACGAGGAAGTAAGGAAAAAGATTCTCATTGAAGCTCATGCTACGCTGTTCTCAGTGCATCCAGGAGGAGATAAAATGTACCAAGATTTGAGACAAGTCTTTTGGTGGTCTGGACTCAAAAAGGATGTTGCAGAATTTGTTGCTCGATGCTTGGTATGTCAGAAGGTGAAAAGTGAGCATAAGAGATCGCAAGGAAAGTTGCAACCATTGAAGGTTCCTCAGTGGAAATGGAGTTCCATATCCATGGATTTTATCGCCGGTTTACCTCGTACTCCTAAAGGAAACAATATGATTTGGGTGATTATTGACCGATTGACTAAATGTGCTCATTTCATCCCTATGAAGGACACCTTGAAGAAGAAACAATTGGCTGCTGCTTACATGCATCACGTTTTGAGGTTACATGGGCTTACAGTCGGACCGTGATGCACGATTTGCGTCAAGATTTTGGACAAAGTTAGAGGAAGCTTTAGGAACGAACTTAATAATAAGCACCGCCTTTCACCTTGCCAATGATGGTCAGATAGAGAGAACCAATCAGACGATAAAAGATATGTTACGGGCTTGTGCCCTACAGTTTCAAGGAGGTTGGGAGGACAAATTGGACTTGATCGAGTTCTCATACAACAACAGCTACCAAGCTTCGATTAAGATGGCTCCCTATGAAGCCTTGTATGGGAGGAAGTGTCGTAGTCCGATTTGCTGGAACGACATCAGTGCGACTGTAGTGTTGGGTCTTGATTACATTCAAGAGATAACTGAACAAGTTAAAATTAATCAGGAATGAATGAAAGCTGCACAAGATCGTCAGAAGAGCTATGCTGATAAAACTAGGAGTCACACCGAGTTTGCAGTTGGAGATATGATATTATTGACCTTATAAAGTGCTAAATCGTGTTGGTGAGGTTGCGTATGAGCTTGATCTTCCTGCAAACTTGGAAAAGGTTCACAATGTCTTCCTTGTTTCCCAACCGAGACGTTATATGAGTGACCCATCACATAACCTTGACCCTGAGACAATCAAGATAGATGAAACTATGACCTATGAGGAGGCACCATTCAAAATTTTGGATAGGAAAACACGAAAGACCCGACGCACGGAGACTCCTATGGTGAAAGTGTTGTGGTGCAACAACAATGTCGAGGAAGCGACTTGGGAAGTTGAGTCAGCGATGCGTGAGAAATACTCTCATTTGTTTGATTAAGGTACTATAGGTTCGAGGACGAACCTTTCTTTTAAGGGGGATGGGAACCCTTCGCGCTCTCTTACTCCCTCGTGCTTTTAATGTCGTGTCATTCTTTTATCTGTCATTCATATAACTTTGGTTGTTTTGATTTATTTTCTGCTTTAGTGCTATTGGTGGAACCTTGGTTCTAAATTATTATGGCTTGGTTTTGGGTGCCTTGTGCACAACTTGTTTCTAGAACTTGCTCAAAAGCTCACTTGGCGACAGTGTAGGTACGAGTGTATTAGAGTATGGTTTTAGCGAATTATTGCAAACTGGTATTAGAATTGACGTTTTTGGGAAAATATTGCTAAGGTTCATTTTGGAGAGTATGCATGCTTACGCTACGAGGACATAGCGTTGTTTTAAGGGGGGAAGTTTGTAACACCCCGTATATTTTGGGAATTTATTTTAGTCGTGTTACTAATTCTATTTATTTTGGGTTAATTTTCGTAAATTATTAATATGATTTTAAAATTTTAAAGGAGATTTTATTATGTTTTATACAAATTAAAATAATTAAACAAAAATTCTATTTTATATTATATTCCTAATTGCCAAATTACACTTTTACCCTTGTTGGTTTTACTATAACCCTTTTTGTTTTAATCCCCTAAACCCCTCGTTGTACGTATCACGTTATCACAGCATCACGATTAACATTATCATCATCTTCTTCACTCACGACCGCTGTCACTTTTCGTTTGCTCGCCGACTCGAATTTCTAGCCCAGTTTTGGACGAAACTAGTACCGTTGTTCCTCTTTTTCTCTCCTCTACACAACGGTATGAATTTCTCAAAGTTTTGTTATAATTGTTTCGATATCATCGTCTCATATTTTCGTTCTTAACTTGTATTTATGAACTATTATTAGTTTTGATGTTGGTATTATTGTTTAACATGACTTTTAGGAGATTTTATTGCGTTTGTAAGAATGTTTTGTATGGGCTTTTGTTGTGCGTCGTTTTGTTGGTGTTGTTGTTACCATGCTGTTATGGTTCGGTCGCGGGTGGTGATATTGTTCTTGATAGTCATTGTCGTAGTGTTGCCGAATCGAGTTGTTGGTAGGGTGGTTGCTGTTGTTGCCGTGGTTATGTTGTTGCTAATTATGGTATTGTACGTAGTGTCAATGGGTAGTTGTTGGATGGTTCTGTATGTGTAAAGCGGCAGGTGTGCATAGGTAAGGGTTGGGCATGTTGATGTCAATGATTAGTGGTGTAATGTGTGAGTTTGTACGTATTGTCGAGGATAGATGAATGCATGAAGTTTTATGGCTTATTGATGTTAATGGCGCGGTGGAATTTAGAAAGCATGCTGGTCGGGAAATATTAAAAGGTTTGATTGTATAAGTTTTGGGTTATGTACTAGTTTAATATATAGGGATTTAAGTGTTAGGTTGGCTAGTTATACACTAGTAGTTATTGGGCCATTTTGATAAGGGTTGTATCTCATGGTTTGTTTTATTAATGTTAGTATTGTTTGGTGTGATATATAGTTTGCGGGTTTACAGAGGTTCGATTGGATGACTTTGAGAGAATTAATTAAGGAGAAGTTTAGCGCTATTGGTAAGAACGTCAACCCTTGAGCTTGAGCATATTTTATTGTCTCCTAATGTGATCAATTCTTGTTTCATTTATATTGACTTCTATAATTCTTCTAACTGATCACAATATCTCTTGTTTGGTTGGGAATTTGTTAAATATCAAATAAAACATCTAATCATGCTTTGAATATGGGTTATGGTTGATGGGATTTTCTTCTATAAACAGTCTAGAGTGACGTGTCAACTCTTCCAGGGGTGCTCGTTTGCAAATGATTTATTATACCTCTGATCAAGGTAACTCTTAGCATGATTAGCTACCAGTTACCTATTAGAACCTCCTCCTTGACCGGTTACATCCTACTGGCCCTCATGTGAGGGGTGTGCACTCTCGAGTTCTCTTAGGGTGGTTTGGATTCTTAAGCTCTAGAGTTGTTCCTAGTTAGGGGTAGGACCCTTACCAAAGATGGGTTACTGTTGCGGAGTGCCCATTCTTGTATACTTGATTCTTCTCTTTGAAATTCATAATTTAATTCTTGGTTCATATCTCTCTCTAATCATCTTGGTTAATCCTCCGATTGTAAGCATTGCTTGTTCAGCTACGCGTCTCAAAGGCGCGTATCTTATTTTCCCTTGTTTTCCTTTGAGTTCTTACTCAGCCAGTTTTTTGACGTTCTTTTGTTGGGGTTTGTCCCTACCCTATTTTGAGGCCTGTGTTATTTTCCGATGGCGCAGTTGACAGGTGTGTCTGATGGTGATATGCTGAGCTTGCGGACGTCTGCATTCTTGGGGTCTTTTCATTTAGACAATCGTTGAACATTTATTAGTTTCATTTGGATTTCAGATTTAGAATTTGTAAACTTTGAGTAAATCTTCTGATGTCGTACTATTTTATTATTTACATTTGGATTTATTATTTTGGTTTTCGCCTTGCAATTAACTTGGTTAGTTAATTGTGGCATAATAATCCCATGTTTTCATTATTTAATTGAGTCGAAAAGTTAGGGTTGTTACAGTAATGCATCATGCGATATCTCAAGCATTCAATTGATATGGGACTGTTTTATCCAGCACAGTCAATTTGACTGTTCAAGGTTTTACTGATGCAGATTGGGGCAATTGTCCCTACAGTGGGAAATCTATTACAGGATACTGTGTATTCCTTGGCCCTTCTCTAGTCTCTTGGAATAGCAAGAAACAAAAGACTATATCTACAATCATCTGTTGAAAGTGAGTACAGGGTTATGTCTGCTACTGCCACTGAATTAGAATGGATGACTGGTTTGCTTCATGATCTGCAAGTTGATTGCTGTCAACTTTCCCCTCACTCTACATTGTGACAACAAAGCTGCACAACAGACAAAGCACCTGCGCTTGGATTGTCATTACATCAGAGACAAGATATACGAAGGTGTCATAAAAAAATTTCACATTTCCTCTCTCCTCCAACTGGCTGTCATTTTCACCAAGGGTCTCACTGAGAATCAGCATACAAGTTTTATCTTCAAGTTGGGATGATCACCATGTCCCCAAATCCAATTTGAGGGGGACATGTAGAGAGGAGCAGGTGGTTGAGTATGGTAGCTCAATGCACACGTGCAACACCGGATCCCACTACTACATTAATGACATATTGTAACACCTCAAAATCGTTACATCAGACCCCAAAAACCGTTACATTAGACCTAAGGTAACGCTAAGAGGCGTTGCAGATGCCCGCGCTGCATTAGGTCTAAGGTAACGCGTTTTGGTATCTATTGTAACGCCTATGCGTTCGAATGACATAGGCGTTACCTTAGGTCATGGAAGTGTTGCCATTTTGTACCCCCAAATGTAACGAACCTAAGACAACGGTCTAGCTTTCAAATGCAATGAATTGTAGGCTAATTAAGCTAATGCAACGCCATATGCGACGATATCGGGGCCTTTGGCCAGATTAATAATAATATTTAGGCTATGTGAGATTCGAACTCACGCCTTTGTGCAATGTTGCACAAACCTCTACCATTAAGCTAATAGCCTTTCAATAAAAATGTATTTTACTTGTTAGCAATTAAAACAATAAATGTAAAAAAAACTAAACTGTCCCTTAGCTTGTTATAGACTCATCTAACTACAGATTGGGAGGACTAGAATCCTCTTAACTTTGCGATTAGCCACTGTTTTGACAAATCAATTAGCCGCTAAGTCGAGACATTTCAATTTAGCCCAACACTTACACAGTTACACTTAGCTTGTTATCTAAGCATTAATGGTCATAATTAACAAAATACAACTCAAGCACTAAGCTCATAAGACTCATAAAGTCTAGGAGGACACATAAGGATGCCATATTTTTCATCTAGTGGATAGCTCATAAAGATCAAGACTTCCTATTTGAGGTATAACGAATTAATAACACTAGCAACAAGTGATTATTAGAGATAATAATTCACCCCATACTTATGTAAGGGGAAGACAATTAAACTCATGTAGGCACATAATTCTGCATCACACACACTCACAAGATGATCGTGAGTTCCAAAAGCAAGTTTCACCAACCAATTACACCTTAAACATTCACTAACCAAGTTAGGCACCCATGACACAACACTTCCAAATGAGCACAACTTGCTCATTTCTTAACACAATTCAACATATCACAACATCAATTTATAGTACAAATCATAGGAAATTCAATCATATATGAATAACCATACTCAGAGTTCATTTGCAAACTCAAACAGACCACTTTGCGAGAGACAATGGCTGTCACGAGCCCAGAAATCAGCCTCACCAAGATCACATCATATCGACATCAATTTCAAACCAAATACAACATAAAAGTATACTATCATGTAGGAAAATTTCCCACGATTCCAAACATACAAATATATAAAAAATTGGGGTTCATTTAGTACCCCAAACACATCAAATACGAACTGTTGTCCAATCCCGTATTCAGAAAACAGCACCCCAAAGAACACATGGTAACTCATTCATTTCTACTTCAAATTTGACAAGTGAGCACACTATTTCACACGAAAATTCATGAGGAATCCAATTATGTAATTAATTTTGACATCCATAGAGGTTTACATATCATACGAGCCCAGTTTTCAAAACTGGTCATCATTCATGTCACCATTCTCTAAGTAAATTTACATGTTATTTGTTCCTAGGCTCCAAACAAGTGATTAATTGAAATTAATCCATCAAAATCCCAATTTCTTCTAAGTGAGCCTTTTATGTAATTAAACGAAGAGATTAGAACTTACCATAATCAATTTAATCGATTGATCCTCCAAAAACAAGCTCCAAGCCAAATCTCGTTTCCCCCCATTCCTTTTTGAATCTTCACCAGCTTAACAACCTACCCATCTTGTTTTTCGTTTCTGTAAGAAGGACATAGAAGGAAGAAGAAGAAGAATAATAATAAAATGATATCAGATAATTCAAATTAAAACCCTATATTTTTAAATTGGTACCTAAAACCTCAACCTGTGAAACAAAATATTTTTAAATTAACAACCTACCCATCTGACGATTTTCCCAAATCTAAAACCCTATATTTTTAAATTGGTACCTAAAACCTCAACCTGTGAAACAAAATATTGTCACCATCTTCCTTGCGTGTTAAACCTCTTGAATCCTCTAATCATATCAGATAATTCAAATTAAAATGGAAAAAAAGTCTTCATAAAGGAAAATTAGTGAAAACAGATTAAAATGAGAGAGGAATTACCAAATTTCATATGGTAGTCGAACAAACCATGACATCTTCATTCCTTGATCCAGATTGGTGGTTATGATTTAGTATGAGAATGATGAAGAACAAGAGGGAAAGAGTGAGTGGTAAGTTTGGGAAAAAAAGAGAGGAAAGAATACGGGAAGGAAAAGGGAGGATAAACCTTCCTTCTTCAATTTTCCTTTTTTTTTTTTTTTTTTTTTTTTTTTTAGTTCAACGTATATCACGTCCCCTTTGATAGACCTAAGGTAACGCTAGTGGGCTAATGTAACGGATTAGTATACGACCGTTACATTTGGTATGTCTAAAATGTCTTTACATCAATAGCGTTCTAATAGACTATCTAAGGTAACGGTTCTAGTACAAGCGTTACATTTGATGTGTTGCAATAGGTCGTTTTTTTAGTAGTTCCCTCCCCTGAAAACTGTAACAGAATTCTATTACAGTTGGCGGGAAAAAGTTGTTACAAGAATTGGTTACTGCCACTTGATTAGTATGATGTAATCCAGGAGTATATAAATTCTTTTGTAATCATTTTCCAATAAGTTTAATGAAATCAGGTCATTTTACTCTCTTCAGTATGTTCAGTTTTCTTTTCTCTCCACTTTGCTTAATAAAGAAGCTAGCTTAATCTGAAGTTTTCTTCAGTTAGCCTTGCAATTGATTTTGTAAGACAATTGCGGCATAACAATCTTACATTTTCGAATTTTATAATAGGCGAAAATGTAGGGTTTTTACAAAACCCCCCGCGTGTCACAAACTTATTTCTTTTTTTATAGATATATAAATTTTGACCAATATTTTGTCAATTTAAAGAGGTCTGAGTTAGCTAATTGGTCAAAGATAGTTATGGGGTAAGAGGCATAAAAGAAGAGAGAAATTGTGATTTTTTTAATATTAAAATATATGAACTTTGGTTTCATTGTTATTGATGGAAATAATGTTATTTCAAATGTAAAACAAACATTTCTTAGCTTAAATTAAAGATAATTGCCCCTCGATAAAGAGAAAAAACAAAATTTTAGATGTCCTCTAGAGACTTTTTTTTTTTTTTTTTTTTTTGGTACAAAGGAGCAGATAATACTGCGGGGGTGGGGATTTGAGGATTCAAACCTGGGACAATCCCGAGGTAGGTTGTGCTTCTAACCATTAGGCCAACCTTGATCCACTTCTAGAGACCTTGAGTAAATTGTTGTTTGAGTTTAACTACTTATGGATACTATTGTACAAATGTTATACCACGTGCAAACATATATACTAGTATACACTACATAAAATCTAACTATATATGGTTGATACATAAAATCACAAAAGGTTATACCATTGCCAATCATATGATTTGAGTAAATTTTTGATTTGAGAATAACATTCACAAAACATCTTCTTAAAGAATTTTAACTTAAAAATCATGTTCAAAAATAAGAATTTAGGACCCGTCTGAGAAGTCCGACCTCATACCAACGGACCACCTAATGAGTCTGCTCCACCCCTCAATAACCACCCGTCGACTCTTGTATGTATTCGACAACTTTTATCAACTTTCTTAGGCGGCTCCCTCCTGTGCCAAGTTTCCTAGGCGACCACAACTTCACATGCATTAAATCAGCAAACCACTAATCGACAATCATCACCCTACCCACTTCCCTATCTAACACCCACCACTTCCATCCCCATTCCTAATCATCAACACCCAACATCCAACAAAATTTTAGAAGACATCTTCTCACCCATGGTCAAATTTTTTAATCGACCCATTCCTCGTCGATTTCTTACATGACCTCCCTAATCGACACCTTTACACCCATCAAATTATCTAACCGGTAGTCGCACCCGCCTCCTACTCAGGTTATTCCCCACCTCACGCTCTACTTTACATGAACTCCCTTACCAGGTTAATTCCTACTGTAACCCCTTAACACCCGCTGATTCGTAGAATCGAGTCATTTATATTAACATGTCCTATCAACTCATGACAACACATCGACTCCTTTGCGCGACCCTCCCACCACTAATTTTGAAACTCGCCCCCCTAAATGAATATTTTCCTTTATATGTATATGTCAACCAAATTGTTTATATCTTTATCCTTATCTTTGTACCCTTCAAACTAATTTATATGCAATTGGTACACGTGCACATGTATGGGATTAATAACATTTTTTTTTAGATAGTCTGCACCCCTCTTACCCATGTCAAAATTTCTACCCAACTCCTAACCCTGTCGATTTCTCTACCCGATCTCCATAATTAAAACTAATACCCTCGTCAAAATATCTTGCTGACCCTTAACTCCTATCAACTACCCGCCTTCCTAACATCCATACGATCATACCTGACACTCCCACCCCGTTAAATTATCTAGCCCGTACCCCAACCCTGTTAAAATTTAGTCGGCGCGTAGCTTTACTAAAACATGTCCTATTTTGACGTAAGATTGATACATGTCATAAATAGATTAAGTAAAATAATAAAAACTTAGATGAGCCTAATTAACACCAACGTATTATTTTTACCACATCATTTGTTAATATAATTATGGGTCCTCACTTTTATATTAGAATTGATAATATATATCCATATAAAAACAAAAAGTACCTTACGATCATTAGCATATAAGAATAGATAGGTAAGACTACAAATTCCTTTCGTTATGTTATTGTCCTCATTGAAAATGATTTTTTTTTTTTTTTTTTTTTTTTTTTTTTTTTTTTTTTTTTTTTTTTTTTTTTAAAAAAACGTTGTTGAATTCACTAACCCAAAACATCTTCCCTCCTGTTATCGCTTACCCAGGATTTCTTGACCATTAACCACGGAGGCCTAGGAATCTAGGATACCAAGAAAAATAAATCTTGTAATACGAATTTTCAATCATGTCATCATCAGTCACTAAGTGATCATCATTGATTTTTTTCATCTAAAATTGTGAAACACTACGGTCGATTCCATTAGAATTTACTCCTATTCTGAAAATGTTAATTTTTTTAAACTATAGTCCATCATACAAATCATTCATGATTGAGATGTTGGGGCTCGAAAATTTGAATGCTTAGTGTTAACTAGTTTGATGGCCCGTGCATTGCCCGCCTACTTATGTTTAAATGTTAATTTAAACGAAATTTTTATCTAAAACCTAAAATCTCATTTTAAACACCCGTGGGATATTTGTAATGTAATTTAGATGGAAAGTCACCTTTAAAGACCTAAAATCATATTTCGAACACCCATGGGATTTTTTTAATGTAATAAGATGTAAAGTTACATTTCAAAATCTAAAAATCTCATTTAGAACACCCGTGGGATATTTATCATGTAATTAGATGGAAAGTTACCTTTCAAAATCTAAAATCTCATTTCGAACATTCGTAGGATATTCGTAATGTAATTACACGAAAAACCATCTTTCAAAACCTAAAATCTCATTTCGATCACCTGTGTGATATTTGTAATGTAATTAGAGGAAAAAGTCACCTTTCAAAAGTCAAAGTCTCATTTTGAAACACCCGTGGGATATTTGATCAAATTGCCATAAATCAAGTAATTACTATATTACATAACTATTTTCCATAAATCAAGTGATTAATAATATTATTTTATTAGAATAATATTAACATATAGTATCTACTTACCATATCCTATTTTGGATAAACTTTATTTACAATCTAATAATATTATTATATGACACGTTTCAGCGTGGGAATTGATCGGGTTCAAGATTATATATATATATATATATATATATATATATATATAGAGTGAGGATCATAAGAGTACCCCTTCTTTGGTGAGTACTGAGCACCAAATCTCAACCGTCAGATCTACAATTTTCGACGCCCCAGTTTAAGCCACCTGTCCGGGGTTTAAATAACAATTTACACAGTTTTATTTTTCACCTTCCAAAAATCAACTGCTCTCTCATTTTCTCTCTCCTCTTTCGCATTCTCTCATTTTCTCTCTCCTCTCCCGCGTTTTCTCATTTCCTGTCATCTTCTCTGATAACTCGCCGCCGTCATCTCCGTCGCCGCCGCCTCCGCCTCTGCCTTCGACATCTTCTCCTCCGTTTTGTTCTTATAATAAGTTAGTACTTTCGATTTTCTTTTTAAATTTACTGCATTTTATGGATTTCGAAGTTGAATATCGTTCTACTTTTGTTGAAATATTTGTTAATCTACTCTAAAATGTTGATTAATCGGTTGATTTTAGTGTTATTTAGCTTTTATTTCCGATTTTGAACAATTTCGAAACCCTAGCTTTTTCGCATGTCATTTTTTGTGCTAATTTTGTGTATTTGTTCAAATTATATCTGATTTTTTGGTGTGTAGGCAAAGATGAAGAGGAAGTCGCCTAAAACTAATTCGAAACTGTCGAAAGGAGAGTGTACTGACATAGTATTGCATGAAGGAGTGACGAAAAAGCGTCGTTTGGAAACAAATTTGTCGGTTGAAGACGCTTTGGTTGACGTCCATGAAGAACGTAAAACTGATGTGCCAAAGTAATTCCTTTGTCTCTCTATGTTTGTCACTGTATTCGGTGTTATGTGTCATTGTATGTGGTTTCTGTGACACTCTCATGTGTGTTTATGGTGGTGTCATTGTATGCGACATGTTTGTCACTGTATTTAATTTTATGTGTCATTGTATGTGTTTTCTGTGACACTCTCATGTGTTTTTATGCTAGTGTCATTGTATGCGAAATATGTGTCACTGTATCTGATTTTATGTGTCACTGAATTTGATTTTGTGTGTCATTGTATGTATGTGTTTTTAATATTATTCTCCAACGCAGGGTGAAACTAGTTACCAAATGCCGCCCCAATTCTTTGATGAAGGTGTTGAGTGTGATAAACAACAACCCTGAGCTTGTAAATGGCGTTAAAGAAATCGGGTTTGGGGGGTTGTTAATGTTGAAACTCGGGGCTGTTCCAACTTCAATAATCCCGTGGTTAGTTGATGCTTTTAATCATGTGAGTTTTATTTTGAAAGCTTCCTCGAGCAAGGAGTTTTTGCTTGGTAAGGATGATGTTCATGACATGTTTCTGTTGCCAAGAGGACCGAATGTGGTGGAATTGATTGAGACAGGAAACAGGTTCACGTCTGATCAACATCCATTAAAAATGAAATGGAGGCAAAAATTTAATATTAAGGGTAATAGTGATGTGATTGCTATTGGAGAGTTTGTTAGTAGGCTGAAAAAGAAGGAGGTCGCAGATGACGAGTTCAAACAAATGTTTGTACTGTTGGCTATGTCATCTTTCTTGGCTCCAACTTCTAATTCCACGATTGATTTCAGTCTTTCACAAGCCGTTGAAGATGTGCCAAAGATTAAGGACCTTGATTGGTGTGGGTTTGTGTTTGATCAATTAATTGATGGATTCATGAAGCACAAGGTAAAGAAGTTAACATTCTGTGGAGGCTGTGTTCTTGTTTTGATGTTGGCGTACTTCCATAGGCTTGAAGTTCGTGGAGAAGTTCAACCCTGTGACTTGCCACTCATCCAACATTGGGATGACGAGAAGTTGTCAAAAAGGGTAAAGTCACAATTCAATTCTGGTTCTTTGGCTAATGGGTTGATCTCAAAGACTGTATACCCAATTTCCAAATCAAAGAATGTCTCAGAATCAAAGTATGAAGATATCCCTCATACATCTGCTGGTTCTCGGTCTAATGGATGCAAGTATATTGTGTTTGAGCTTCCTGAAGGCATAGAGACAGATGAGGAGATTAAGGGGAAGGCTAGTGGTGATGAAGTCCAGGAGATTTTTCTTCTTATGCAGCGAAACATTGAGGTTGTACACCTCAATGTTTTGAGTTCGCTGAATGAACTAAAAAAGAAGAGGGCTGCCTCTAGACCTGCTGATGATGAAGGAGGTTTGAAATTGTCCCCGACACCCTCATGCTTGTTTGATCCTGATGTCCTCCGTTCTTTCGACTCTCTTTGTGAGAGAATGCAGGCAGTGAAAGAAATGACAGATTTCTTAGCAATGTATGGGCTGTCATCTCAACCACCTGTCATGACTCCCCCTTCTGATGATGTTTGTGGTGATGAAGGTGTCCGACAACAAACCGAAAATTTTATTTCTACAGAAGATTATATCTCTGGCTTTGAAGATTTAGAACACATTGTGTCAATGATTACTGATGGTGTCTCAAATGAAACTACAACTCGTGTTGATGCTAGTATATCTACTGCTATCGAGCCTGTAGAGCTTGCTCGTAGCAAGGCTGCTCATAGCAACGCTGTTGCTAGTGAGTCTAGGGCCAAACCTCTTGTCACATAGTCTGTTGTTACCGATCCGCCTGTCGCAGACCTTGGTGTTGTCAAGCCTCTTGTCGTAGATTCTGGTGTTATAGAGCCTGATGTTGGCAAGGGCATTGCTACCGAGTCTGCTGCTAGTGAATGTGGTGCTAGCAAGCCTTCTTCGAATCTTGCAGAGGAAATTATGCCTTCGGAAGGGGTTTGGATTAGTCTTCAGGGGCGCAACCATGATGGTGTGGGCTGCTCTCTTGACTTTGGTGGTGTCTGTGAAGATAATTTGCTCCTGTCCAATTTTATGATCAATCACAGAGAGATCTTTTCATCAATGCTTTCACTACGCAAATTTGTAGCTGACTACGTCTTTTTAGATGATTTTGACCTCCCAAAAGAGTAAGTGCCAAGCTTTTTCTTCATACAGTGACACTCTATTGCGCACACAGTGACAATTGATTGTGCATACAATTACAGGCTTTTTTATACAATTGCTGACTTTTTTTATTTGCTTTTTCTAGTGAGCAGCTGGTGAACTTTGGCTTCTACCATTTTCTTCCAAGGGAAGATATGGTTACATTTCATGATCGTGAAATGATTACAAATACCATTGTTGAGTGTTGGTCAATCCACCTCAACGAGCTTCAGCAAAAGGAGAATCAGCAACCGTCAAGGACCTTTTTTGGCGTTAGTCATATGGTATTTACACTCCCATTTTAGTAAAATTTTGAAGTATATTATTACTGTATGTTTTTCATCAATCCGTTTATTCTGTTTATTTGTAGGGGCCATTGTTAGCTCTCAAAAAGAACAGAAAGTCGAAGGGTGCTTGTGAGGAGCTGATGTCTTGTTGGGATAATTGGAGTTTTTGTAATCGCCGGCCAATTGATCTGAATGCTGATATGGTGAGTTTTTAGTAGTGCTCTTAAATCTGTGTTTTCTTTCTCTGTTTTGTCAATAGAGTGACACTGTATTTTGCATACAGTGACATGACTTTGTCAATAGAGTGACACTGTATTTTGCATACAGTGACACATGTTGTCAATAGAGTGACACTATATTTTGTATACAGTGACACATGTTGTCAATAGAGTGACACCGTATTTTGCATACATTGACATGACTTTTGACAATAGAGTGACACTGTATTTTGCATACAGTGACACATGTTTGTCAATAGAGTGACACTGTATTTTGCATACAGTGACAAGCTTTTTTTCCTTTTTTTATTGGTGCTTTCTAATTCTGTTCTATTTAATGTAGCTGTTCATCCCTTTACTACTTGAAGAACACTTCTTCTGTGCCTGTATCAACTTTAAATCTCGTCGAATTGAGTACCTTGACAACAGAGTTTATGCTAATTGGGACAAACATGAGTGCAAGTCAATGGCCTTGCTTGCGGTAATTACTGTAATTCTTATGGTTTTGGGTTTTTTTGTGTGAACTCTGTTTGAGTCCCTTTGACAACATAAAATATGTTGATTTTCTATGTGACTACTGTGTGTTTCAGTGTAAAATGCTAGGCTCTTATCTCAAATCCAAATCTATTGCTCGAGGAGCTGACGTGTCGAAGTTTGGGATGGTCAATGTTGAGTTTGAATGGCAGTCAACAGAACAGAATGTTGATTGCGGTATTTTCATGATGATACACATGCTGTGCTACAAAGGAGATGTATTCCATTGTCCATCATCATCTTATAAATCCAGAATTCGTTATCGCTGCGAGCTTGCTGTTTCCTTGGTTTTGAGCGACATCAACGATTTGAGGATTGATATCCTCAAAGCGGTTGCTCAATATGTTGATGAAAAGGCTACTTTTTATCCTAATCTGTTGAAAAAGCGCGAGGAAGAAGCTGAGAAGACACGTAGGAAAAGCAAAGCCATGCCAAAGGAAGGGAAAAAAAAGAAAACAAGCGGTAAAGACAATTCTGATACTATGTCTCCTCAGTCTGGCAGCCGTAGCGCACGCTCAAAAACTCTCATCACACCTGATATTTCTGTTTTGAGAAGGGTGTCACCTGAAAAGAGTGATGGGGCTGGGTGTAGCATAGACTGCGGTCCTCCAGAAACTAAGATTACTTTTCTGTCGAAGTTTATGAGGGCCAATGGTGTGATGTTTAATAAGATGCTTAAGCTCCGAAAGGAGGTTGTGGACTACTGCTTCTTGGATGACTACAGTCAACTAGACCATCGGTATGTGCTTGAATTTCTTAGACAACTTTGATATATAATCCCTTGCAAAACAGATGGTCACTTTTTTTAGGGGAATCATAATCTTGAAAGCTTTTTTTCTCCTTTTTTTTTTTTTGTTTGTGTTTTAGGGAATTGGTTGTTAAATTTTCAAAGGATATGATGCTGTGTCGAAAAGATCTGTTAACTATGCTCCCTAGTACAATGATGAGTACAGAAGTTGCAGATTGTTGGTCGGTTCTGCTTAATGTCATTGAGGCTGGGGAGACCTGTAAACCATCAAGGCTTTTCTTTGGGATTGATCACATGGGCGTTCTGTCCAGTTTGATTGATACAACATGTGACACGGATCAAGCTGACAACCTCTTTCAGATATGGGACAAGTTTTTCGATCAATGCCCAGTCAAATTGAATTTTGATGCTGATTTGGTGTTTATTCCATTCTTCTACAACGATCATTACTTTGCCGTGTGTCTCAATTGGCTTCAACAGAGAATTGAAGTTTTGGATAACACCATCCATAAGGACTGGAAGGATTCTGACTTCTACCGACTCACAAAGGCAGCAGTAAGTTCAATTATACTTTTAACATTTTCACACCAATAGACATTACATGAATGATGTCTGTCACTCTATTATTCATACAGTGACATGACATTGTCCATAGAGTGATACTCTATTTGAGAAACAGTGACAGCCATTGAAGAAGAGTGATACAATAGAGTATCACTGTTTTGCTGAAAAAGTGACATTATGTTACGCATACAATGACACTATTTTTTCACTCTATTCCATGGATGATGTCTGTGTTATTTTTGGACATTCTTATGCAGATTGGACCGGTGTGTGATTATTTGGATACAAAGGGTCGCAAAGTTGATGAACAATCGGCATTTTTTGACATGGAAAAGTCTGTCTGCATGGATTTCAGTTGGCGAAGTGCCGATAGTCTCAATGATGAGTCGGGGTGTTTTATGATGATGCACCTTTTTTATTATGAGGGAGTCTTGTTTGATAGTGACTTGGGAAGCAAGGTAGAAAGGCGCCTTTTTGCTGCAGAGATGGTTGCTGCATTGGTGTTGAGTGACATCAATGAGAGGAGAGAGAGAGTTCTGACTCTCACAGCTGCATTGAACCCACGGAGAAAAGATTTGTTTGAGCAATTGAAGGAGGAACGTCTAAGTAAAGAAAGAGAGAACAAGAAGAAGGCTGAGAAGCCTAAAAAGAAGACGTTATTGCCAGCAGAAAAGGTCGATCCTAAGCCGTTATTGACTGAAAAGCCTGTTCTGCGCAATATACATGGTGCGGGTGCAAGGTACGAAAATTATTCTACCCAATTAGCTTTTGGCTCTTATTCCCCCTCGTTTTTTTTATATTCCAAGTTTTGACCTTTTGTATGGAACTTTTGGTTTCAGGGGAGGATTATCATCAACAGGAGGACGATCTTCTCCAAGAGCACGAGGGGGATCTGCATCAATAGGCCGAGGCAGAGGTCGTGGGAGAAATACATGATTTTTTTTTTTTATCTATGTAAACCTTTTTTTTTGTGGCTATGATCACAATTTTTATAGTGTGTACTCGAAGTCACTATGTTCAATGGAGTGTCACTTTTTATGAAATAGAGTGTCACTCTGTAGACAACATACCGTCACTGTATGGAATTTGTTCAATGTAAATGTTACTTTTTCTTCAAAACAGTGTCACTCTATATCACAATAACATAATGTCACTTTCTCAAATAGAGTATCACTCTATCGTGAATGTCCTGTCACTGTATGAATAATGTCACTTTTTCAAATTAAGTCATAAAAGTTGTAATAGAGTTTTTGAAGTGTTATGGGAGAATATAGTGTCATTGTATGCGTACCATAATGTCACTTTTTCAAAATAACAGTGTCACTCTATATTACAAATAACCTGCTAAGCCTACATACAATGGCCTGTCACTGTTTTTCAAATAGAGTATCACTCTATGGTGAACGTCCTGTCACTGTATGAATAATAGAGTGTCATTTGATCAGAAGTACATTCAAAATTAAGTCATAAAAGCTGTAATAGAGTTTTTGAAGTGTTACTCATGGGAGAATATAGTGTCATTGTATGCGTAACATAATGTCATTTTTTCAACATAACAGTGTCACTCTATATTACAAATAACCTGCTAAGCCTACATACAATGGCCTGTCACTGTTTCTCAAATAGAGTATCACTCCATGGACAATGTCATGTCACTGTATGAGTAATAGAGTATCACTCTATGGACGATCTCTACGAATGAGCTTGACCCTGACTTCGAGTTTGTCTTTTGAAAGGTGTAGTTTCTACAACAACCTGAATTATATAATAAGTATCAGATTTCAATTCATGAAGAAATGTAATTCTATTCACTAATAAAAATCTAGAAAAGCACAGAAAAAAGAGAGAAGAGTGACACGACCTGTGGACGTGGTTGATTGTCTACAATTGTGGGAAGAGGACAGTTCCTCTTATCATGAGTTGTCAGTTGTTTGCAATTGTTACAAAATCTGGGAGCTCTCACGGCATTGACTGGTGGCTGCATCTCAGGAGTGTTTTCTTGAGCTAGTCCTCCGGGTGGATAAGGGCAATTCCTTCTGTCATGCTTCGCCATTTGGTTGCAGTTCTTACAAAGGCGTGCTGGCTTGCTGTCTTCAATGCCTTGCTTTCTCTGAGAGATAAGCCTCTTGCCACCACTGCCACTCCCTTTGTTGCTCGATATCTTTGGGGGGTGGATAGTGACTTCAACATTTGACTGACAGTCTAAAAGCATCTCTAATTCTTGTTCTTTGGTCAGAGGGGTTGGGTTTGGGTCTAACTTTTGCCTATACTCTTTCAGCAAAGCACACAACGCATTTATGTCTTCCTCTTCTTTGTTTGATAGGCAACCAAGAGTAGAATAGAACTCAGACTAAACAACAGAAATGGCTTTCTTACGGTTATCAAGTGCTTCCGACTCCTTGAGAATACTACCATCCAAGTCCGGGACAGGGGTTTTAAGAGCATCCTTAGTCCACCTTGTGAGTATGTACTGATTTGGTATACATTTTTGCCCTTTCCCGGAGTAAACCCAAAGAACATGCTTACATAGCAGGCCCTTCATCGGAAAAAGCTTGCAAGAGCAGGTTGCTTCATTGGTAATTACATTGTAGACCACTTCAAATGTTTTCCTCTTTTGTGCATCCATTACCACCGTAGTTTCAATATCATCTGTCTTTGTGAATCCCGCCACCCCACAAGCACCTATGGAAGCCAACAACTCTGTTTGGAAGTCATAGAAGACATTGTGGGTGTACACTTTTGATGCATGAACTTCTATAGGTAAGGGAGTCATTGTTTGAGGAAAGGAAGTGTAATTGGCCTTGGTGAGAGTTTTCTGCACGTACTTTTGTTGTTCGATAGCACTCTCATACCTCATCCAAAACTCTACTAAGCTCCCAAACTCACTTTGGAACTTCTTAAAGAAGCTGTTTTCACTCTCTGATCTTTGAGTTGTTCTCAAAATACAACCCATTTGCAAGTCCTTAAAGTAAATTGGTAACCACTGGTGTCGAATCTCAAAGATGTCCATCAACCAAGAAACTTCAAGTTCGAATTCAGCAATCATTTCATCCCATTTCTGCTCGAATTCATTTGGTTCGAGATCTATATCCCAAATAATGGAATTGAATCGAGTCAAGAATTCAGTTTCATTGCATATTTTTACCCCTACCTTGGCCTTCACCTTATCGGTTATATGCCACATACAAAATCTGTGTGTGGCATATTTAAAAACAGAATGGACTGTCTTCCTTATTACTGGATCTTGATCCGTAAAAAGACATTGTGGCTCCTTATTACCCATAGCCTCCAAGAACTTCTGAAACACCCATGTGAAGGAGTTTTCATCCTCGTGTGACAAGAGAGCACAAGCAAATGTCACAGACTTTTTGTTATGATCCACTCCAGTGAAAGGAGTGAAAATCATGTAATATTTGTTTGTACCATAAGTGGGGTCATACGAAACTGCATCACCAAAGAGTGCATAGTTCTTCTTACCCCGTGCATCGGTCCAAAAGACCTTCGACAAACAGTCATCCTCATCAACCTCATAGGCAAAATAGAAACCCTTCTTTAGCTCAGATTTTCTCTTAAACTTGTCAATCAACATTTGTGAGTCCCTATCCCCTATGAAACACTTCATATCCCTATCGAAATTCTTAAAATCAACAAGGTTTGCGCCCACATTTTCATAGCCTTTCGCATATTCCTTGCATATTCTAAAAGATTTCGTTGCACCAATTTTAAGCTTTGTGTGGTCAATAATGGTTTGCTTATGAAACAAAGTCAGGTTTCTAGCAAGCTTTTGAAACTCCCTATGTTTCAATTTGCAAAGCCTATGATTGTGAATGTGATGGAACTTCGAAACTACATATTTACCATCTTGGTGCCTAAAAGCAATCATCGCTTCACATCCAAATCGAGTAATCTTAGTCCTTCTCTTTGCAACTCGTTCGGTATTACATTCTAAAAAGTTGTTCACTTCACTACCATCCATTGTAACAGGTTTCTTTTCCCTATTTTCTTTGAAACCTTGTCGGTTACACACAACAGATTTATAGATTATCCTGTCACTAATATCTCTTTTAGACGTATACAACCTTGTATCAAACCCAAAAGCAAGTGCATATATCTTGTAAAATTCTACCCCCTCATCCAATGTCTTAAAAAGCATCCCCAATGTAGGTGTAAACTCAGCCTCTACATTTCTAACCCACTGCTCAGAACCTCCAGGAGTAAAGGAGACAATAGATGGAGGTGTTGTAACTAATTCTGAAAATCAAGCATGAACATGAATCAACATAGAATGACAGACACACACCCTTGCAATGCCACTGAAACCCCATAAAATGACATATACTAATTTGACTAATATATAAATAACAGCATCACACAGTGACATACACACAACCATCCAATGACACTGAACGACCATAGAATGACAAAGAATATATTTTTACATTAATATTAATCAGTGATGCTTAAAATTAAAGAATTTAACTTTAGTGTCATTGTAATTAACTTTTTAGTGTCATTCGATTGTGTAGAAAGTGTCATTGTATTCTCCAAGCTAACTTAGTGTCATTGTTTTACCACAGTGACGTACAGACAAACATCCAATGACACTGAACGACCATAGAATAACAAAGAATATATTTTTCAGTAATATAAACCAGTGATGCTGAAAATTAATGTATTTAACTTAGTGTCATTCTATTTTGTAGCAAGTGTCATTGTATTTTCCAAGTAAAAAAAAACCTAAAACCTAGAAATTTAATTATGAATTAAAATTCTTCAACTAATATTCGAAATAATATCGTCATTGGATTGTTTATGTAGTGTCATTGTATTTTCTACGAAATTCTTCAACTAATATCCGAAATAAAAACTATAAATCAAGTTCAAAATTCATATAATCAACTGTTTATAATTCATACAATCAACGTAGAACATAAATCAAACTGAACGAATCTAAAACTGAGTAATTTCAAAATTTTCCCCCAAATTTGAATCTAAAACATTCAAATTAAATCAAAAATTGTTAAAAAAAAGAAGAATCGGATTTACATACCTGTTTACGCCGCCATTGGTGTAGCTTGCGCATCCATCGATCGTTGTCAAAGAATCAGATCAAAGCGAAGAAGATTAAGATCGCGATTTTAGGGTTTTAGGACAAAAAGAGGTAAAAAATTGAGGAGAGAGAAAGTGAGGAAATGTTTTTTTTTTAGTAAAGTGTGTTATGGCTGAAGTGGGCTTTGACCCCTCTGCGTTTTTTTTTTTTTTTTTTTTTTTTTTTTTTTTTGCGTCTTCATGCTTTATTCCGTGGTGTCACTCTATGTGACACTCTCTGTCACTCTATGGGAGTGCGCAGTTCTCACGTGAAGGAGAGTTCGTACCTGATCTCGCCTGTACATATTAGATGTCTTGGAAACATTAATCGATCAATCTTAATTTGATATTAAATTACGACATTTTTCTTTTTCTAAAGTTGGATATGAATTTCTTGCATTAATTAGTATAATGGTCCATTTTGTGTCGATAGTAATAGTATGGTGTAATTATTTTGTTTCCATATTTGGAAGTGAGTAGAAATCTTTTTTTCATATTATTTTTAAAATTTTGTAATTCTGTTCAGACTAAATCAGAATCACATTTGTAATGGATCTTTCATATTGAATGAATTGTAATAATGTGCATAAAGTAGTAGTCAGCAAATTGGTAATGTGATGAATAAGTAATTGATAGGTCAAGGTTCAAATCTTGGCTCAGATATTTGATTATGCTAACATGTCCGTTGTACGCAATTATTAAAAGTAATAGATAGATACCAATAGATTAATAATAGTGGCATTTTTAGAAAAAACTCAGAAAACAGTAGTCCCTAATCTAACAGTTGATTAACTCAGGAACCGACGGAATAGTTTGTGCTGCAAAGCTTTTTAATCATGAGATCTGTGATGACTGTCAACATGGTTTGAGATATATATCTACAATAATGAGATGAACTTCTTTGCACAGTGACATACTCCGCCCAAAAATAATTCGTCCTTTGGGCTTTGGGCAGCATATAACACTATATAAAATAACTAAATCAAACATAAGACGGAGAATATTTATAGGTCGAGATGTTGTCAGGCTGGTTAGGACGAAGGGCTTTCATAAGCCGACTATACTTCCCTATATCAAAATTTTGAGCTTTGATCAGCTTACTCTGCTTGGCTCGAAAACGGCACTGGTAATATCCTTGGAAAGAAGGCTCAGTCGAGGTGTGAAGGAAGAAACCGTAAGCAAGGGCAAAATGGAGGGACGTAACAAAGAAGCAAATAGGCTCCATAACATCCCAGCTTAGTTCCCAGAATGTAAGCCTCATGAAACCAATTGTTTGGATCATTAAAAAGGCCAACCCACCATATAGTTCTTGTCTAACTTGCATGTGTGAATTTCTGTCTATTTCTATCTTCTGTCTTTCTAGCTGCTCCAATTCTTCATCTCTTTGTTCATTTGGCATGTTGATTGATTCTGATATCAAGTGTTCCACTGATTTCACGACCTACCGAAAAAGAGAACAATCACAATTTTGCGTTAGAGATTAAAACTGAAAAATCGAAATCACTACTACTAGCTAGTGTATGCTATTGTTTAATTTAGCTCGATTAAGCCTTTTTTATTTGATTAGTTTGTCAGGACGGAGGCAATTGTTGGAAGAAAAATAGAATATTGTGGGCGAAAGACAATGGAATGTGGTGCGGCGTGACCGAAATCACAGAATGAGAAGCAATTTCGCCTCGACTATGGTACAACCAGATTATGGCATTGCCCCCCAAGGTAACACGACGCTTCTCAAATGTGTGTACTCACCAAAGAGAAGTGAAACTCTAACGAACTCGTACGTTTCCGAAAGAAACGTATAGTCAAAAATCCGAGCGATAGCAAAAAGGTCAGCCCCACCACACCGCGCACGTGTCACAAGCCGGACGGCGCCGTGGGGAGACTATAGTCTTCCCTCCATAATCACTTCAAACACTAATATATATGACACACCCATATATAAACCCATGAAAATTTGCTAATTAAAATTTCAATGTGGGACAAACAGAAATGTGTTTACAAAATGTTTCCCAAAAGCTCAAAACCTTTGAATTACCAACCGCAATAACTCGTTGATTTATAAACTGATAATCGTCTTTATTGCGCTAACATATTTGGAAGATCTCGTTATCCTAATGGGTTGGAACTTTTTCGTACACATAATCCTCAAAACTCCATGCAACTTGCTTAATTAGTGACGTGAACATGTACCACACTTTTGTCCTGTTAATTAATTGATGCGTAAAAAAACGAGTTAATAGGGTTTTTAAGACCTGAACTTTGCTAAACTTTTGATTTCAGGACCTCTAAGTTTTTAGAGGTGAAATCAGGACCTCACTTTTTCCTCCGTTAACAGTTGAAAACGGCGTTAGATGATGTGGCAGTCTCCATTGCAATAATGCTATTGTCGGCTGCGCAACCGCCCCTCCCCCGTGTTAATGTGCATGACACTGTAACAGCTTTGGCAAAGTTGTAACCGACTCAAGTCACATCAACTGGTAATTGGGAGTTAGTTAGAGCTTGTCGGGTAAAAGTAGTTATAAATAGCAGTCTTAGAATCATTCATAATCATTCGTCATTTTTGTGTAAACAAACTCATCTCTTAATCTTGTAATCTTCAGCTGCAAGCTAATAATTCATCATTGTTCGGGAGTTTTCTCAATCACAGCTCTCCTACTTTGTGAAGCCAGTTGTATACAGTTGTTTCGGATTCATCCCTAGCTTCTGTTACAATTGGTATCAGAGACCCATAAAAGGTCTTGAATATCTTCATCTTCAAGCTACAAATTCCGCCATTAAAGCTCAATCAAGCTTTTCCCACCAAATTCACTCTCCAAAACCCAGATCATAAATCCAAAATTGTTCCACAGATTACCCATAATCTTCCGAACCCAAATCTGTATTCAAAAAAATTCATTGAACAACAAAATACCAGAAAAAACACAAAAAACCCACATCATTTTTGTCCGAAATTTTCGCAAAACATCAGTGTCACACTGGCAAGATTAACTGTAAACCAGTTATCAGTTCAAATGGAAGGGAGATTGGAAAGTCTGGAGCAAGTGCTGCAACAGAATCAGACACGCCTGACAGAATTGCAAGCGCAGAGTCAGGTGCAGATGGCAGAAATACAGGCGAAAAACCAGGCGAAAATGGATGAATTGCAGACGAATATGTTGGCACAGATGACAGCTTTGATCTCAGGTTTAGCTGTGAATAACAGGGTTGGAAATGAGGACAGGAATTTGAATGACAGTCCAAGAATCAGCAACGACAATGTTGAAGGTAACCCAAGAAACTTCAATTTTTCACCAAAGCTTGAATTTCCTGTGTTTAATGGTCATAATCCTAGAAACTGGATCATAAAATGCAAGAAATATTTTGAGTTGTGTAAGATTGCTGAGAATTAGAGGGTCAGTATGGAATCACTGTATATGATGGGAAAATCAGAATCTTGGGTGCTTAGGTACCTTAGCATCAGACCTAATGCAACATGGGATGAATTCGTGATAGATTTATGTGCCAGATATAATGAGGATTTGGGTAGTACAGTGGTTGAAGAATTTAACAAAATACAGCAGACTGGGTCTTTGAAGGAATACTTAGATACCTTTGAGAATCTTAGAGGGCTAATGCTACAGAGAAATTCAATGTTGCCTGAAAAATATTTTTTGGAAAGTTTCATTGGAGGTTTGAAACCAGCTGTCAAACCATTTGTGAGAGATCTGAAACCTGATACAATGGCATCAGCTGTGGAGCTTGCTAGATGTCAGGAACAAAGCTTGACGGCTGCCAAAAACCTGAACAAACCCATCTTCGAAAAACCTCCTGTCAGGTTCAATAATCAGCCTGTAAACAGGTTCCAAGGTCCACAACACCAGAACAACAGTAACACCAAGTTTACTCAACCTTTTGCCAAACAAAACCCTGTGCAAAATAAACCGAATCCTAGGTTTAAGAAGCTTACCCCAGCAGAAATTGAGGATAAAAGGAAGAAAAATCAGTGCTTCCAGTGTGATGAGCCTTACACACCTGGGCATAGATGCAAAGGGAGATTGTATAACATGGTACTCATTCCCACGGATTCAGAGGATGAAAATGAGGAGAGTGACTATGGAAATGAGCAGGGTGTGGGATGTGACTATCTGGGTGAATTGGAAGGGTTGTCAGAAACTTTTACAAGGGAAGAACAACCACTCATATCACTCAATGCCATATCTGGTCACAATTCCTACCAGACCATGAGAATACATGGGAAGGTCAAGAACAGTACAATTCATATCCTAATAGATTCAGGCAGTACCCACAACTTTTGTGATGAGGAAACTGCAAGGAAATTAGGGTGTAGGATAACAAATACTTACCCTATGGAGGTGTCAGTGGCAAATGGACAGAAAATGGTCACAACAAAGGTCTGCAAGGACTTTAAATGGCACCTGAGCAATGTTGAGTTTAAGACTGATGTTATGATCATGCCATTGGGTGGATGTGAACTGGTTCTAGGAGTGCACTGGCTGGCTTCTCTGGGTTCAGTGTTGTGGAATTTTGAGCCACTGAGAATGGAGTCTATGTATGGGGGCAGCAAGGTGGTGTTGAGAGGAGTATCAAAGGGAAATCTGCATTGGATGTCAAGGAAGCAAATGGTTGCTGAATTAGGAAAATCACAGGGTGGAATGGGGCAACTTTTCACTGTACATGTCAAACCTGTGGAAGGACAGCATTCTACAACAACACAGAACATCATACCCGAGGAGATAAAAGTTGTTCTGGAGGAGTTTGCTGATGTCTTTGCAGAGCCTACTGAATTACCACCTCACAGGGAGAATCATGACCACGCCATTCACCTGCAACCTGGGGTCTCTCCCATTAATGTAAGACCATATAGGTATCCAGTGGTACAGAAGAATGCTATTGAGCAGATTACTGCAGAAATGCTTCAGGCAGGAGTAGTAAGAGCTAGCCAGGGTCCTTTTTCATCACCCATTGTCATGGTGAAAAAGAAAGATGGTAGTTGGAGATTTTGTGTGGACTACAGAGAGCTCAACAAGCATACGGTTAAAGATAAATTTCCAATTCCAGTGATTGATGAGCTACTGGATGAGTTACATAGGTCGAGCATCTATTCCAAAATAGACCTAAGATCGGGATACTAGCAGATCAGGATGAAAAAAGGGGATATACAGAAGACAGCATTCAGAACTCATGAAGGGCACTATGAGTTTGTGGTGATGCCCTTTGGACTCACCAATGCTCCCTCCACTTTCCAAAGCTTAATGAATGCCATATTCAGTAAGTTTCTGAGAAAGTTTATACTGGTGTTTTTCGATGATATCTCAGTTTACAGCCATGATATCACCACACATGCTCATCATTTGAGACAAACCTTGCAATTACTGAGAAAATTCAAACTGTTTGCAAAAATGAGCAAATGTGCTTTTGGAGTATCTAAGGTGGAATACCTAGGCCACATAGTGTCTCAAGAAGGGGTGGCAACTGACCCTGGCAAGATTAAAGCAATGACAACGTGGCCAACTCCAAAGAGTGTCAAAGAATTGAGAGGTTTCCTGGGTTTGACTTGATATTACAGGAAATTCATCAAAGGGTATGTCATTATCAGCAAACCTCTGACTAATTTGTTAAAGAAAAATGCCTTTCTATGGGGTATAGAAGCTGAAGAGGCATTTGCAACCCTTAAAGAAGCAATGAGCACAACACCATTCCTTGCTCTTCCAGACTTTAACTCTCAATTCGAAGTCAAAATAGATGCTTCCGATATTGGCATTGGAGCAGTGTTAAGTCTGAAAAACCATCCTATTGCGTTCATAAGTAAAGCCCTATCAAGCAAACACCAGGCTTTGTCCACTTATGAAAAGGAGCTCCTGGCTTTGGTATTGGTTGTGGATAAGTGGAGACCTTACCTTATTGGGCAGCATTTTGTGATAAAGACTGACCATTTCAGTCTTAAGTATTTGTTGGAACAAAAGATCACCAGCTTCTTCCAGAGTAAATGTTTACCTAAGCTGTTGGGACTCGACTATGAAGTACAGTATAGAAAAGGGAAGGAAAACACTGTGGCTGATGCTCTTTCAAGGGTTGAAGGTGCTGAATTGCTGTCTATATTGGTCTCTCAAGTGAGGTCTGATCTTATGCAGAAGATTAAGGACAGTTGGCAGGATCCTAAATTGACTCAATTGATTCAGCAATTACAACAAGACCCTGCATCTAACAACAAGTATAAGTGGCATCGAGAGCAGCTGAGCAGAAAGGGAAGGTTGGTAGTTGGCCCTGATGCTAGTCTGAGATCTGAAATATGCTCCATCATGCATAATTCTGCCTTAGGGGTCACTCTGGAGTGCATGCCACTTACAAAAGAATGTCTGAGCTGTTTTATTGGAAGCACATGAAGAAAGACATAAGGAGATGGGTGAAAGAATGCGGTGTATGTCAGCAAAACAAAGCCCTATTACACTCACCTGCGGGATTATTACAGCCCTTACCCGTCCTGAAGCTGTATGGGTCAACATCTCAATGGATTTCATCGAAGGCTTACCAAAATCACAAGGTAAGGATACTATACTGGTAGTGGTAGACAGATTGAGTAAATATTCTCATTTCTTGCTGCTGTCACACCCCTACAAGGCTTCAGATGTTGCAAAGGTTTACTTTGAGGAAGTGTTTAAGTTGCATGTGAATCCTCAATCCATTGTGAGTGACAGAGAGAAGATTTTCATCAGCCAGTTTTGGCAGGAGTTGTTTAAACTACAGAAGGTCGATCTGTTACTATCCTCAGCCTATCACCCTCAGACTGATGGGCAGAGTGAGGTCATCAATAAATGTTTGGAGACTTACCTGAGGTGTATGACTGGAGAGAAACCTAAGGATTGGGCAGCTTGGATACCCTTGGCAGAATGGTGGTACAACACGAATTTCCACTCTTCTACTGGAACTACACCCTATGAGGTTGTGTATGGCCAGTCACCCACACTTCACATCCCATATGTGAGTGGTGACAGTGCAGTAGCTGAGGTTGACAGGAGTATGAGTGCCAGGGAGGAGTGTATTAAGATGCTCAAGTTTCATCTGAAGAGGGCTCAGGATAGGATGAAATCTCAGGCTGACAGACATAGGAAGGATGTGGAGTTCAATGCAGGAGATTGGGTATATTCTAAGCTACAGCCTTACAGACAATATTCAGTGGTCTATAGGAGCTGTCAGAAATTAGCTCCAAGGTATTTTGGGCCTTTTGAAATGTTTAAGAGGATAGGTAAGGTGGCTTATGAATTGCTACTGCCAAAACAGGCCAAAGTGCATCCTGTCTTTCATGTGTCACAACTGAAGAAACATTTCGGCCCTCCTTCCTTAGTCAGTTCAGTGCCTGCCCTGGATAGAGATCTGTTGTTAAGAGCTGAACCAGTTGCTATACTAGAGAGGAAAATGGTGAAACAAAATAATGCTGCAGCTGTGTACTTCCTAGTACAGTGGTCAAATGGAACACAGGAGGATGCCACTTGGGAGCTTTCAGAAGATTTTATGACCAGGTTTCCTGATTTTCAGATTCCATAGAGCTTGAGGACAAGCTTTCTGTGGACAGGGATGCATTGTAAGAGCTTTGGCAAAGTTGTAACCGACTCAAGCCACATCAGCTGGTAATTGGGAGTTAGTTAGAGCTTGTCGGGTAAAAGTAGTTATAAATAGCAGTCTTAGAATTATTCATAATCATTCGTCATTTTTGTGTAAACAAACTCATCTCTTAATCTTGTAATCTTCAGCTGCAAGCTAATAATTCATCATTGTTCGGGAGTTTTCTTAATCACAGCTCTCCTACTTTGTGAAGCTAGTTGTATACAGTTGTTTCGGATTCATCCCTAACTTCTGTTACAGACACCACCAAGACCACCGCGGTAGTGGTTGTATTCGACATCCACAAGCCGAAATCCTTAGATTTGCTAAGAATTGAAGATCACAACTGCGGAAATGAAAGAGAAATTGGATTTTTTTTATTGATTAATTAGGGGGGAATTAGGGATTTTGGAGGAAATTGGAGAGTTAGGGTTTTGTTGTCGAGGAGTTTGATGAAGATTTGGGTGGTTTTCGCGGTGGTGTCCGCCATAAATTGGGGATTTTCTGGAAATGTGTCTGATCACGGCGGTGGAGGAGAGAGATTGGAAAAATAGACGGTGGCGTTAAAAGGAAGTTTCTTTATTCATGATTTCATGTTAAAGGTGACGGTGGTATGATTGATGAAGGATGAGTTAGTATGGCGGCAGTCTGGAGGGAGTGTTGGAGGAGAGAGAAAGAGTTGAAGAATTTTCAAACAATTAGGGAAAAAAAAAACAAAGGGAGATGTATTTTTTTAGATCAAACATGTGTGGTCTAAATTACGCCAACATTTTGTTATTGGAACGCTTTCTCAATCACACTAACTGAAAAGTGGGTGGGTAATTGAAAATTGGATTGAGGTCCTAATTTCACCTCTAAAAAGTTAGAGGTCCTGAAATTAAAATTTTAGCAAAGTTCGGGTCCTAAAAAACCTATTAACTCTAAAAAAAACTAAGCTACGACAATTTGTAATATTTAGATTCTGATTAGCCGGGATTTGGCAGAAACTTTTATTAAACTTTAAAAAGTGCAACATGTTGGTTCAAGACAAGGTTATGCGAATTTCTGAGTCATACATCATAAGAAGCAATTTGCCAAATGCAACCAGTCTCTGCTAAAGATATGCAGTTGATATTAATATATAATGGTATGTTGGATTCTGACCTTACGCTCAAAGATTAGCACACGATGGCCGACACATCTCCAACGATATTGGAAATTTGGGAACTTAAATATATGCCATATACTAGTATTTAATATCGGTTTATGGATCTCATTTCTACAAAATTCGCATTCACGGATAATTCTAGAGTGAGATTGATTCATAATAGTGGCTAGCACACGCTGATTATCTATCAGATTCTAGCAAAAGAGTGTGTGAGGCGGTTATTTATGTATGTGTGTCAAGCTAAGGCGCGCAATCCGTTTCTTGTATTGTGGCAAAAGGCAGCATAGCCCAATCCTAACAGACCTTTGCTTGTAGTTCACTTTAGCTAGATGAAAACGTTTTTTTGGTTAAAAGAAAAAAAGATTTTTTACCACGTGTCTCGACAAGAAGCGCCATAAATTGATAAGAACACGACTTAATTACAAGAAGCGAACGTACATACTAAATAGTGTACACATCTACCCTATGGTGTATTAGAACATTATTGATACGTATACTTGAGTTGATCGAGTGCGTATCGAATCACAAAACTTGCTAACGTAGGGTGCTATATCATCATCAACTAAGTAGAAATAATTGTATCATTAGAACAAGTATCAGTCTAAAACCAACTAATCATGAGAACAAAGAGCAAGTATATTTGGCTTACTAGGAAATCACTAGCAAATGTCAGAGCGCATAATTCGGTAACAAAGTTTGTCTTTCATGGGCGTAGGTTCTAACTAGGCAGGGGTCGGCATATATAGCATGCACTGAGACGTGGGGGTTCGCATGTATAATAATGTCCATTGCCCCTTTCCTAAACGTGTCGTCCAAGAGCTGAGAATCTATCTTCCAAGTTAATGAATTTTGTAATAAATTCATGCTAGAGGTCTATTGACCCGTTATCACTTATTTTTTTGTTTGATGTCGCTTGTTTGAATCCTCAAACATAAACAAACGAAAAAAGGGTGATAGTTTAATTTAGACAACTACTAAAAATTATTTGATGTTAACATGATTTTTATTGTGGCGAGCGGCGACATAACTACAATAACCCATACTACAATACAAAATCACGAGTAAGTACTACAATGTTTTCAATTCAATACAAATTAATGATACTATTGATCATATGGTGAAATATACTAAGTACTACAGAAAACATTCGACCTCTAACAATTATGTGTTACCGAGTAGTATGTGGTAATATCTAGAACAACCACATGCTCCAAATTATAATTCCTGCCAAACTCCCGAGATTCCATAAGCTCAGCCTTGGTACAGTATAAAAGAACGAAATTCGTGTGAATCTTATCTTGATTCTTGATTCCATAGTTCTTTTCATTCACTACTATATTTATTATTTTGATTTTGTCACATGGATTCTTCTGACACCCAAAACTTTTTTTTTTTTTTTTTTTTTTTTACACCGGAGACACTCAAAACTTTGAAAAATATAAGTAGCAGAAAATTCACGTAGTAACTTTAAACTTTGACATGTTGTACATGGTACCCAATTTGGCAAGTTTATGCATATGGTACCCCTGAACTTATGACTTTGTGTACATGTTACCCAAATAGTAACTTCCGTTAGAATATTCCGTTAAGTGATGAACAAAAAATCCAAAAAAACTTCTTTTTTTTTTTCTCATAAAAAAATATATTTTTATAATTGTATCCATAATTAGTGCACATGGTACCCTTTAAGTTAACACTTTGTGCACACGGTACCCATGACATCTTAATATTTTGCACATAAATACCCCTAAGAAAATCAGTTTTTTTTTTTAAAAGAAAATTTAAATATTTAAAAACAAAAAATTTAAATAATTATTTAAAAAAATTAATTTTTTCTGAAATTTATTGAATTTTTTTATTAAAATATTAATTCTATAATTTAGTTAACTAATTACTTAAAAACTAACCGACATATCATCACTTAACGGAAAAATCTAACGGAAGTTATTATTTGGGTACCAAGTGCACAAAGTAGTAATTTCAGGGGTACCATGTGCACAAACTTGCCAAGGTGGGTACCATGTGCAATCGGTCAAAGTTCGAGAATACCACGTGAATTTTCCGTAAGTTTAGTTTGTTGCACCTGTACTCGAATTCATTGCTTGGACGATTCAATTAGTTAGATCTCTCCATCAATTTGTCCGCATTGCAAATAATAAGAAATAGTGTTTGACTTACATTAATTAAATTGCATTTTATGTTTTATAATAATTGTTTTTTTTTAATATTTTTTTACATACGCATACATTAATTCGTATTGCCAATATTGTTAAAATCATAGATAAATGAAGTAAAAAGTATATGGGAGTTAGAGGAGCAACTTGTAGAAACCACATGCACTATTTTTATTGTGTAGCTTTCTAGACAACCAACAAGCTAAAAACTATCTAAAATGCTACGACCATCAAACAAGTGCTAAGAATATGAATAATGATTCAATAGGTTGACACAAAAGTTGAAGGTTTTCTTCACTACTCTCGTATAGCTAGTTTCAAAGCGTTAATCGGAAATTTTAAAATGCTAAAGGTCTTTTCATATATAGATATATTAGCTAATAAGACATGAATTTCACTGTACTCTACGATACGTAACATAATTATGCTACGGCATAATCATTTTAAAGTTTAAATGATAACTCAATTCATCTACATACTAATAATTTTTTTTTTCAATGCCATTAGTTTTCCTAAAAGCTAAGTCATCACTTTATTTTCGGGCAAATTTATATTACAATAGTCATTTTATATTAACACTACACCTCTAATGAGATTCAAGACAAAATACACATCATATCTTGACTCATGCAAGATTATTGTAACATAATGTGGCAATTTTTAGCATTATTAGGTTAGAAAATACGGGATATATAGTGAAAGTTCATAAAAAATATTTAGGCGTATGTATGTATGATTTTCACAACAAACCTGCTCAGGCTGGAGAAACACGATGTTGCCAAAAACGAGCACATTTCCAGCTTCATCGAGAAGCTTAGCGAACTCTAGCCCCTGAGCTTCATTTCCACAGCATGCATCAACACAGATCATAGTGAACTCATTATACGACACCGTATTTCTGTTAACATCACGGAACCTCGCCTTCACCTTCGATAACTGCGCCACCTTCATTATCCTCTTCACATCAGAGACTGTGATTCCGCCAACGCTGGAATGTTCGGGCGCATGCGGTGGAAGATGATGCCCGTCAATGTTTATACCGCGCAGCGTATCTCGCAGCTTTTCGCCTACTGGGAAGGTGAAGATGGACGCTCCAAGGTTGATGTCTCGCCTCTGGAAGAAGCGTCGGAAATTTCCGGTGGGGCACGGAGGCGGGACAGGGGCATCGCGGTGGAGGTGGTTCAGGGTTGAAGGTTTTGGAAGTGAGAATTTGTAGAGACGCTTATGTGTGAGTCTGTGGAGTGCCATTGATTGACAACAGAGGACAGAGATCAGAGAGATATTCCAAGAAATTGGGAAGTGATGTGTTTGTTGGTGGTGTAAATAATGGGACAGTGGAGTTATATATATATACTAGTTTGCATGCCCGGCTTGCGCCCGTGCTGTATATCTATATTATTATATTATTATATTATATTATGAAATTATTAGTTTATCTTTGTTATAATATTATTAGTAACACCATTATTTTCCATAAATTAGCTTACCACCATAATCTATTTTGGGACAATTTTTAGCATTTGAAATACCATTTATACCTTTATTACTCCACATAACCGACATACTAATCGGGCCAGTTTAGCTTAATGCTCCAATTCAATTGCTAACCTTTCCCTCCAAATTATTAATCCACAAACTCATTTATTACCCAACCCAATGAATTTACTCCCCCAACCCACTTATCCACCCACCCAGTTCATCAAAATATCACGATTTATTTTTCTATCAACCATCAACCACTCCAGTTCATCATTTTTCTGGAACTTTCTCCTTCTCTCTCCTCTGAACTTGCCCAAACCCTAGCCTCGCTCTCCTCGAAATCGACCTCCCTCTCCTCGAAATCGACCTCTCTCACTCATGCTCAAATGCCCTCTGAGTTTTGTTCATCTCATGATGAAACCGTGGAATCGACATTTGAGCTGCCGGAGTTTGGGATCGATACGACTCCGGAATCGCTTACGGGGTCGTATATTGAAGCGACTCCGGCATCTGGTATGAAAACGCCGCCTTATGCTGGGGTTAAATAGCCTCCTTATCCGATGATCGAAGCTATTGATTGCATGTCTCCTCCTCCTGGTGTTCTTTACAGTGGAGGTCCAGATGGTGTAAAAATAGTGTAAAAATCTGGGGCTGTTTTTGTGTTTGAATAGTAAAAAACTGGAAAAGAAAAAACACAATTTTATTTTTTTTAATTTTGTGATGCTGGTTTGATGAATGATGGTGCAATGGAATTACGGAAGGACAAAGAAAAGAAATGGGTAGGAGAGAGAACCGAGGAGTGAATAGGATGGAAAGAGGATTAGATTAGTTAGGGAAGTAATTTTGTGATTATAGAAGTAATTTTGTGATTATAGAAGTAATCAGTTTCCTCCTTGGTTTTTGTGCCAAACCCTTACGTAAACAATTCACCGAAATGGAGGGAATACAACAAAATTTAATACACCTTTAATTATTTTTACTACAAATTAGGCATAGACACATTTTTCACTTGTCTACATATAGACTTCTAGTATTTTTGAAAAATATTTTTTCAATTTTTATATAGGAGTTTCGCTTGTAAACGGGAGCACCATAATCATTGTACTCGTGGGACCATGACGCAAATTATACTATGGTCCTTGGAGCAGAGTGCTTTTGTGGTCCGAAGGGTAATGTGGTAATTTTCCAGTAAAAAACAATTCAAGTCCCACTTCGATTCCTTCTCTCTCCCCGACTATTTCTTGTTAATTTTTTTCCCCTCTCTCCTCCATTATCACTCATCTAACATTTGCTCCGTCTTTTCGTCGGCGACCATTTGCCTTCTTCATCTTCATCGACCATCATTCTCCACCCTAAACACCCCCAACATCGGCGTTGTCACGGCCGACTCCATCCCCATTACTGTTTATCCTATGGATTTTAACTCAATGTGGCATGGATTTTCATGCTATATATGATGGATATTAATTGAAGAACATATGGATCTTGATTTATTTCATATATCCATGAACATGAAATATAATATCCATGAATTAGAGGGATAAGATCCATGAAATTAAGTTATGAAATCCATGGCTAATCCTACGCTCCTACTTCAGTTTTATTTTTTATTTTTTGCTTTTTTGGAAACATCAAAATCCTTTCATTTTACAAATGGTGGGTGGTGGCGTGGTGATTTTGGCAACGGTGATGTCGGGTGGTGGCATGGTGATTCCAGCGGAATTGATGTCAGACTGGGGCTTGAGGAATGGGAGTAACATGGTGAGGAGAGAGAATTTGGAGGAGTGGGAGGCGTCAGGTATGGTGGTGGATGATGTGGTTGCCGGTGGATAACAGTTATGGTGGTGATCGGGGTGGTTGTGGTGGTGGTCGATCGGCGATGGAGGCTCGGCTTTAGGGAAGTTGGGCCGGGTTGGGGAAAGCGAAGAGAGAAATTAGTAATGGGGTGTTTTTTTAATTTTCTCTAACCGAATAGGGAATTGACATGTGTCCCGGACCACAATGCTACATGTGGTCCCGGGATCATGGTATAACAATTGGGACCATGATATATATACCTCATTCATGAGAGTTTGTGTTAATATAATGAAATCAATTACTTAATACTCCATTCATTTGCCTATAAATTTTCTACTTTTTATTTAGGGGTGTTTATGTTTAAATTTTCAAATTAAAATCTTTCCTTATCTGTACATATAAAGACCAAAACACCCTTACTTGTTTATCAAAAATACATGTGAGACATACCCCTATGTGTAATTTTACACCAAGTGGGCCCTAAAACTCATTCTTTATTCTATTTTTCTTAAAAACTATGTTTCGGCCCTACGCATTTTATAAGCGAACGGAAGGAATAGTTTTTTTTTTTTTTACACCATATTTGCATATTGCTGATCAAAATATTGTAGCTTCAGACTAGTTAGTGCACCTCAAGCACGAATCTGGATTCGCCATCCTATGGTGTATTTCTCTATAGGTGGAGGATTTGGTATGACACGCTCATGGTGTTTTTATTGAGATGATTCCCATAATTGTTAACATGCACGCATTTTCTGTGAAAAAATGAATACATGATGAATGCACTCCGAACTTATTTAATGAATCTAAAACAAATTTAAGATTGATAATTTAAAGAACAAAAAGACAAAAGTTCTGGAGTATTAGCTACTATAGTACTATGTATTTTGATTCCATGTATTCCTGTGAAGCATTGTCGCATACGGAATAATTTGCCATGGCGAAATAGTAAGTCTTGTGTGAACAAAGATACTAAAAAACCAAAATAGGTACACTCGTTACGATAGATGGGTGAACAAATAACATCATCATTCATACAGATCGAGGCACCATGTGTTCAGATTCAGAAAATAATTAAGCTATATCATATACGAGTACTGTTATTTTACATATTACTAGTACAAAATACTATCTACAAACATGGAAGAGCAAGATAATTGATGAATGATGCAGCTCAAACATTAGTCGACGAATTTCGAATGACATTCCTGTCGTATTTTAAGCTCAAAATAGGTAAATAAGCTAAATACATCTAAACTATGTGCAAAATGTGAAATCTGCAGTAGCTCCCTGTTTAACTGGCATAGGGGTTCGGAACTAATCTGGAATTGCCTGCTAACCTGGATTTAATATATACTCTTCAATTTGCACCTTTCTTGTGTGCGGAAACCGGAGGTTTCACTGCCTTAATTGCTTGCATCAAGCACAAAACATCAAATGGAGCCCTTAGAATGGAAAGAAGCACATTTTCAGCATTTTCATCTTCCCACGAGCATTCTTTTTCTCTTTATCAGTCGCTAGTCTCTGGCTAGAGGAACCCTCGTGATTCTTTAGCACCGCACCTCCTGCGTTCTGCACAGTACACTCTTGGGCACCTCTATCATCAGAACTCTTACCATTATTGGGCACTCCTCTGTGGGTAGTCGGAGCATCACCAGAGTTCACCACTATATATTTCGGATTCTGCCCACCACGTGCAGTGACACTTTTGTCGTCAGATTTGCCTTCAACAACCGAGCTTGATGGCTGATGATTTGACTGAAGAGGTTCTCCTGGAGAATGACCATGCTGAACGACCAAAGAATCTGTAGTGTGCAAATTCAGAGAAAGACCCTAATTAAGGCAATACAATATGCAGAGTATAATGAAAAGGAAAGAAAATGAAAAGAGTTACAAAAACAGTCCAAAGTACTTTTATTGCAGTAGAAATGCATATAAAGAACTACGGCATTGCATAGTAACACGAGACACCACCACCTCCATTACCAACAACAACATCAACCAAATCTTATTTCCAAAATGATTTGGGCTTGGCTAACATGAATCGTCATCTGTAAGCAGGCCAGAAAAAGTTAAAGATCATTGTGAATAAGTTAAGGGAGATGATTTTGCCAAGGCAAATATGCAGTGGCGAAGCCAGGATCTGGGGAATGGGGGGGCACAAAATCGTTCACTGCAGCGTGTATTTTTGAAATTCATTAAATGAGTAAATTAAAGTTATGAGTACTTGGCAAAATTGAATAAGTTTAACACCGAAAAAAACAATCTTTGCATGCATTTTTTCTAATATTTTAGATCTCAAATAATAAACCTTTAGAAAATAAAAATTAAAGCCATAAATGTCATGCCCAGGATTCGAACTCTAGTGGCTTCTACAAAATAGTGGGCTCAGTACCATCTCAGCTACTCAAAGTTTGTGATAATTAGTGCAACTCTTTAATATATATAACCAAATTTGTCAGAATTAATTGGGGGGCACTTGCCCCCCGTGCACCCCCTGAATCCGCCCCTGCAAATATGTCCATTATATGGACCATGTTCAATGAATCTGTCTTGGCCTTGGCGAAATCATCGCTCTAAGTTAAAAAGTATTGAACACATTTAGGGTTCGTCGGTTTGATAGGACTGCATCATTCTGAACTGATCTAATCTGAATGACTCCGATCTGATTTGAATGAATCTGATCTGATCTGAATTGGTTGAAAATTTGATTGAATTTCAACGAATTAGTATCAATTATGGATCAAATACATTGATAGTTATTTGAACATTTCTGATCTGATCTGATTTGAATGATCCTGATCTGATCTAATTTGAATGACTCTGAACTGATCTGACACAGGGCCTTAGCAAGAGTTACCATGACAGATACAATAGACAGCCACTGCAACAAAGGTTAAAAATGAAATAAAACATCCAGAGATCAGAATCTCAACTTCTCAAGTAATGAGATGAGAACCCTGTGAAACAGAATTCATGGAAGCTCAGCAAAGGCTAGTAATTAAAATTGGACAAGACAGTGAGTGAAATGTAAGATGCACGTACACTCAACTACCTGCCCAAGTCCCATATTTCATGCATAGTGAATTTCGTAGCCTACGTTATTCATAAAATTGTTACATCCAAGACTCAGAGCTACCATTATGAAATCCAGAATCCATAGAGATCCAAAGGACATGAAAACTGAATTGTGTAGCCTGGTAAGTGTTGACCAGTCCTATGCCAAGGACAATACCAACCAGATATAACGAAACAGAACAGACAATGGCAAAGCACCTACTCAAAGGAAAAAGATGATGTTAAATGAGGCCATTTGAAGAGAATTTGAGACTACCTAGTCAGCCTTGAACCACACAGGTTTGAACTAATGAAGGTTCTCTTCAGGGCATTTTACTTATATTTGTCCAAGGAACATTTTCATACACAACATTCAGTTGGTTCTGCTGTCGCCGGTTCTAGTTATGTTCTCAAGCTTGTGAGGGGAAGATGGCACTCAGAGGAGAATTCATTACGTCTACTCAGTAGTCAGTCCAAGTGAGTAGAACGTTCGTACTCAACGATACTAGGGCCAGTCTATCTCATAATTGGCGATCCAGGCCTAAATTGGCAAGTTAGCCGTTTCTATGCAGCAGTCCCATATCAAGAGCAATTAACTCAAAGTCTCAAACCTCAATGTTTTTCCCTCAATACTTTAATTAGAAAGATGTCAGTTCATCAAAATGCATACATTCCACAAAATTGTCCGACCTCAAAAAAAAAAAAAAAAAAAAAAAAAAAAAAAAAAAAAAAAATAGAACTATATGTCCCAATTCCAACCTCCCAAACTTTGAGTTGTGTAAAACACCATCAGCCATTAAGAGGGAATGGCAAACCACGAAAAGTCATATTAAAACAGTCAACATGAAGCTAAAGCCTTTACACAGACTATTGTACCCAAAAAGGTCCCCAAATCCATAAATACGAGCGGGCTCAAAAACGATTTTTGATAAGGTGAATGCTGTTGATTATCAAAGTCATCAATGAAAAGGAAGTTATACACTCATACTCAATTGTACGAATCCTTGATCCTTTAAAGTTTACTTCCAATTAGACCATTTTACACTTGGCTACTATTCCTAGGACAAGTTATCCCTGTGATCAACGGCTAAGTATGCGTCTGGCCTTCAAATTGACAGATGTCATAAACTCTATCTCGAAGCTGCTCAAGATCTCAAGACCCCCCTGTTCAAAGCTGCTCCAATCAGCGATATCATAGAGGGTATTCGTCAGGCGAGATATCTTTATTTTCACGATCTTAGTTATGGGTTTGAGTTTTATTTGCGTCTGTCAAATTTGTACCCTGAAATGTTCAGCCTCCAGTGTAGATTTTTTTTTTTTTTTTTTTTTTGGTACAAAGGAGCAACTAATGTTACGGGGGTGGGGGTATGAGGATTTGAACCCGGGACATCCCCTAGGCAGGTTGAATTCCTAACCACTAGGCTAAAGCCTCCAGTGTAGATGATGTATGGCTTTTATCTATATATAAATGATATCTTCCTTTCACAAAAAAAAAAAAAAAAAAAAAAAAATGGAATTTAGTTTGTTTGAGGTAAGTTTTGAGACTTTTACTTGGTAAGAGCGTAATAAGTGTCTCCTATATAAAGAGACATGGGTTTTTAATAGAGATTCATATTTTTATACAAGTAAAATACACAAGGTTGTGAACCAGTTTTTCTTGTGAGGTTTTCATAAACAATTCATCCTACATTCACATTGGTAACTTAGTTGTTGAACAACCAATTCATAGGCAAGATTCATAAAACTTGGTAACTTAGAATCAAGCTTTGAGATTGTATTTTTCAATTCTAAAGTTACCAACTTTAGAAGTTGATCATATCTTTCCTATTGTTGTCAAATTCATTCAAAGGCTTGTCTATTGTGGTGTTCTTGTTGTTGCTCGAGCCAATTTGAATTAAAAACATAATAGGAGAGTTTTGTGATCTTTGTTGTTGATACAAGTTTAATCTCTGCTGCTAAACTCGTTGTTGTTAGTATTGTTATTAACTATGCATCACGAAATAGCATACCAAAAAAAAAAAAACACATGTATTGAAAGGCAAGTTCCGAGAGAAGACATACCACGAGAAGGAGAGCTCACAACAACTTTTGGTGTAGAAGACATTGAGACACTTAAATGATAGCTAGTAGAACTTGATTGAACTTCATTGCTATTATCGGGTTCCAAGTCATTCAGAAGTGCCAAGTAATCAAAAACTTCATCAGATGCCATTGATACACAGCTAGAACTGTCCGAACTAGATGCTGAAGATCCAGGATTCACAAGATCTAGCAGTTCCAAGTAATCGCCTTTTGAAAAACAATCGAGATCGTCTAGGCTTTCACCAGGATCGGACGACTTTACATTATCATGTCTCACATTCACCTAATAAACAAAAAAAAGGACAAACTTTTTAACAAAATTGTAGAGCAAATCAGTTAATAGGAGTACAAACACGTTTGTAGCACAGACTGGCATACTGTGATCCACTCCCTTGAAAATTGAAACACCCAACCCCTGCAAATTATTGGAGTAAGAAGTACCCACTACGAAATTATGAATAAAATGGTAAAAGTACCCACAAAGAGTAATGATTTTCCCACCATTAAGATCAAAACTTCCATAAACTGAATTAGCCAGTCATTAAATTATTCATCTATTGAGCAACAAAAACCTCATGAACCTCTGTGGTATCATTCTGAGTGTCACAGCTGTCATGCTCCTCTTGTAAAGGAATTTCTTGGCCTCTGACTATGTCAAACTCTAGGTGGCGCTGCCTATTCTGCTTTCTAAATTCTTCGTCACAAGGAAAGACTCTACATAAGTAACTAGAATCCTGCAAGACAATTGACCCAAACCATCAATCCACGTGTGCTGAGTCTAATAAAAACTGATGCCGTCATTGTAAATGTAGAAGCGCAATGGATTCATGAGCTACCTTTAAACTGCATGTTTCCTTCTGTGTGATCCAGTACTTAAGCATCACCCAGTCAGTTTTAAGTCCATCATCCGAAGGGCCTTCATGACATTCAAGGGTCGATCTCCAACCAGTAAGTTTAGAGTCTTCATATATTTGGCAGTCATCTCCCAAGGCTTCCCAATACTGTTTCTCTGTTTCTTTTTCAGTGTCTAAAACCACAAAGTACCAGACATCATCTGCAGTCACCAACAATAATCAGGGACAATAAGCACGTCTGCATGGAAAGTTGGAAACCATAAAGTAACAGCTCCATAACTACCAGAAAATTAAACCCGCAGTGTAAATCATCAAGAAAGTAATAAAAAGTTTGAAACCTTCTTACAGAGACATATATAATGACATTGCTACCTAATTAAGTCTATATAACTTCAATAATTAGGTATCATGTTGGATTTGAATACGAAAATCAGGAAATCTAGAGAATAAAGTACGATACTGACAAAAGGTTCGACAAACAATTACACCTCCAATTAAAAAAAAAAAAAAAGAACAAATCAGACACAAGGAAAAACAAAGGGACAAATAAAGAGCTATACAGAACATTTTACTCCCTGCTATATGTGATCCAAGGCCACACTATTGACATCCCTTCCATCGATATCTTACCCAACTATGATGGTGTTAGGACTCTTGAAACAATCCATGTGAGAAGCTAGAATCAGAACATATGGGTAAAAATGTATAACTCCATCACAGAACTGACTCAGGCAACTTTAAGACAGGTGAAAAAGCAATCCCAGGTTTACAGATCACGAGACATCATCTTGGTGCTTTAAGACTTGATGAGATGTCACATTCTCTTTCTTGATTCAAGAGACTTATCTGCCTCGTCTGAGACTACTACAGCTAAAGGCGCACATGAATGATTTCAGAGATTTTGCATGTTTTATCAAAAAAATTGCAGCTCTTAAGTTTTAGTGCACTCCTAAGTCAGTTGTGGTAAGCATATAATATACAAGAGACCAAGGACCTCAACTCCACTAGTCCATGTTTGCAAGCTAGGTCCTTTGAGGAATCTTAACTTTAGATAAAAAAAAAAAAAAAAAAAAAAAGGAACAGGAAATTGTACAAGTTCCTAGGCAACGATTTGCAAACATCCATAAATAACCAGGCAACAACATCAAGGTAAAACAAAACAGGCCTTAGTGCTTGTTTAGATACCCACACATTCCGTAGGTATTTCAAACTTACTGGGAAGTAAGTTTTTTAAAATTTATTGCGTGACCAGTTTTATTACAAGTAGGGAAAGTTGGAGCTCCTTGATCTTTCACAAGCCCTATGGCCCTATGTTATAAGATAAAGACAAAGATACAATTTTATCCAATTTTATCCTCCAAAAACATAGCTAATATAGGCATCAAAATAATTCAAATGGGAAGTGGAGTATATAAACCAAACAACACATGGGACGAAAATTCCAAGGAGAGTCTAAATTTGTAGATGGTAGCCAAAGACTCAAAGAATACTTTCTGGGAATTTGCCAAGGGAATTTATACCCATGGAGTTGAACTTCCCGTAGAAACTTAAATCCCGTGTTATCCAAAGGAGCTTAAACTCGATATAAGCGCCTCGGCAACTAACTACACATATGTGGCCAAAAACGACTACTAACCATTTTCAAAATTAAAAATTAATAATAGTACTATAGTCAAAATAAAAGAAAACGGCTCATTAAGGGAACCCATAATTTCATGAATGAAACCTTAATGGATGTGAAAGAGGAAAGTTGAGAAAGTCGAAACACATCTTAATAATGCAATAGGATAAACGGCAAACTGAAAGAAACAAACAAAAGCATGTAGCAACATGAGAAGGAGAACCACCCTATCATGTAAGAATACAGTTTAAGATACTAATTGAAGCAATCCAAGAGAATCAATTGAGTCCACAGTTCACAGTCTTTCCACATATTGGGATTCTTCTAGTCCCCTAAATGCTCTTGCAATATCCTATCACTAAATGACAAGTCCATATGTGCGAAAACAGCACATCTCCAAAGGACTATGTCCCCCCACACTTTTTTCTTGAAGCCAAGTTATATAGAAGCAAAACGGGCTTGTTTATGAACATCCTAACATAAATATTGGAAAATATATTGTCAATCAACCAAATCAGGCACTGAGAGAAAACATAGCCCTGCGTGTTATTATGCACAAATAGAACATGACATGTCGGAAACACCACATACAAGTCAATGCAGCACATCTACAAGATGATTAGATTGAAAAGTCATTTATTGAAATTGCATCCCCTAAAACAGAAATTAACAAGAACAAGGAGCTTGACCTTCAGATATATCTTAAATTGCATACTTAAAGTTTTGTGGATGTGGCCCAACAATATGACAAAATGATAAACTTCCAAAGACATTTATTTATGTCATCTAATAACCTCATCCCTAATTATCCAATATGTATGCCAGGATGAACGAAAATGAATTAAGATTTTCTGCAGTCTTTCCCTTCTGCCAAAGCAACCACGACAAGAACAAAGCCTCCGTCTCAAAATGAATAGGGGTCGGTTAACATGAATTGTCATATGAAACCGCCATAGCGTGGAAGTAAAGAAAATGTGCAAGTACTGGGAACAAAAACGACAAAGCAACTTTTCAAAATATTTCTATTTTAGCTTTCCCTTGATCTTTGAAGAACAAAACACTGCAAGAGCTTGTAATTAGCTCCCTCGGAAAATGACTTACCCTCAATTGGTGCATTCTTTCTTTTCTTTTTTTTTTTGTAAGAATCAGATTGATTTGTATTAATATCAAAAGAGGGGGAAGCCCCAAATCTTACAAAAAAACAGTCACCACAAGCTCGCAGAGGACTACTATCCCGTAACCAACAAGAGACTCGACTACATCAGACTCATCCATAGCCTTACTACAAGCATAGACTCTAATGCTCACAACAAATTTGATATGATCTACAATCTGATCAATCTTTCTGACAAAATCCGCAAATAACCAGTCTTTTTTCTCGCCCCAAATAGTATAATCAGCAGCAGAAAGGAGGATGTGATCCAATTCTTTCGCCAGGAATTCCCTTTATTGAACTTTTTTTTCTTTTTTGGAGGTCCCCTCTATTGAACTTTAGATACCATTTACGCTCTCTGTTGAGATTACCAGGAGCTCTAGCCAACCCAACCGAAGCATACGGCTTTTGCATCACTTGTCTAGAAAAGTCACAGGAGAAGAAGAGATGGTGACAAGTTTCTATAGCTTTCATACAAAGGATGAACCCGTTTACCAAAGGAATGCCTATTGCAATAATATTGTCAGTTGTTGCAAGACCGTTTTGGATTGCCAGGGAAGTAATGATGGAATGTCTCGCATAACAGAGTTATCCCACACAGTTTTTGCCCAAGATACCTTCCGATAACTTTTCCTCAGAAAATCGTAAGCTTCATTTACCTTTTATTTTACCTTTTCTTGTCCATTTGCATAACAGCGTCTTTGCCTGATAACCTATCTACATCCAACTGCACAAAATGGTCCCTGAGGTGCATTAAATTATTCCAGACCCAAGAATTGCTGGAGTGAGGTTTAGCATGCCAGAAGTCTACAATTTTGTACCTCTTTATCCATTGTGTCCAAACATCACTGCTACGTTGATTCATCTTCGATAGCCATCTCATTCTCTTATGTGGAAACCGCCTTCAGTTCTACGCCTGCACACTTTTTTCCATCTAAATAAAACCATTTTCCGTTTGTTGTCAGAATAGTGCCACAAAAACTGCCTGCACAGTTTATCGATCTCTTTGACTACAGCCTGAGGGAGAAGAATACAAGCACTCCAGAAATTTTCCAGCCCAAAAATTACAGTATTTATAAGCTGAAATCTGCCTGAATATGAAACAAGTTGCGAAATCCAGTTTTGAATTGTGTGCTCAGTTTTAGACAGAAGACCATAAACATGTCAGTTATGAGCCTCAATGAACTGAGTGGAATTCCCAAGTATCTGAATTCTGAAGGGAAAATGTCCTTCAGAATATTGAGTAGCGGCCAAAATTTGTTGCTTGACCATGATCTTAACTCCACCAAAGTAAATACTCCACAAAACTCCTGGCGAAAGAAATGAATCAATAGAGGGGACCTCAGAAAAACTTTGAATTGCTCCACAAAACTCCTTTCCAACAACAGACTAAGATGCATTAAAAATACCCGATGAGTAACCATCAGGGCCAGGACTCTTTGTCTCATCAATGGAGGAGACAACATCTTTGATTTCTGCGTCAGTAACTGGAGCATTTAGGAAAATCCAATGATCAGAGCACAGAATGGGCAATCTTTTGCATAAATTGATCAATATCCTGAACAACTACCCTCTCGACAAGCAACTACTTGTAGTAGTCCAAGAATGCGATCTCATCGGGGCTCTCACATCGACCTCCCTGCAAAGCCTTAACTTTATGGATTATGTGGACATTCCTTCACTCTACCACTTTAGCGTAAAAGTGAGCATGTTCCCATCAGTTAATTTAATGTCCCTCACTTTTGCTCTTAGATAAAGAGCATTAAGATGAGCTTTCTTAAGAAAGCAGTCCTTCTTTTTGAGTTCTTTGTGCTCTTACAGCAAAATGTTATCATCTATACGAGACTGGGACAGCATTTGGCAATTCCAAAGCTTGTCCTTTCCTGTTTAACCCTTGCTGCAAGGTCTGAGAATTGATCTTTGTGAAATTCCCTTAATCTCGGGTACAAATACTTCAAATGCTGAACCACCCCAAACATTTTACAGCCTGGCACTTGTTGAGACGAAACCTCATGCCAAATAGAATGAAATTTCTTGCTCTCAGTCCAACAATTCAGAAACTTGAATGCTTAAGGCTTACTAGTAGTCTGAATGTTACGGGAGATCATAACTGGGGAGTGATCGGAAATCCCACCAGGCGGGAAGTCAGCACAAGCATTAGGGAATGCATTAATCTAATCTCCATTAGCCATAGCCCTATCCAGCTTAATCCATTTCCTATCCACTCCATCTTGATTGTTGGTCCATGTAAATTCACATCGATGGGCGGCTAATCACATACACCAATGCTATAGAAACGATCATTGAAATCAGCAATATCTCGCAGGTTTGGATCACAACAACTTATTCTTTCTTCCAAACTAAGCACACAGTTGAAATCTCCTAGAATAACCCATGGCCCATTCAATCTCTGGGCTATATTCTCTAAATTCTGGCAAAGACTCGTCCGAGAGTCTCCATTATTAAAGCGTATATAATAGACAGATAACCATGAGATTTAGATTCAAAATGTTGCACCTGGCAGTGCACCAGTGCATAACTCGATCTGACGAGAAAACCACACTAACCTGAATGCTTTGAGCCTTCCAAACCAGACAAATTCTACCATTATTGTAATAATTGTAGTTACTCGCTATATCAAAATGTCTGAACTTTTTCAAAATAATAGCAGCAGCCTTATGGCTTTAAATTCTTGTTTGTAACACCCCTAGCAAATCCAGGTTAGAATTCCTAATAATATCCACCACATCCTATTGAGTGAGGCTCTCATTGATCGCCCTCACGTTCCATGATCCAATGATCATGGAGATAACAAGGAGGACGTTCGCACTATTGACAATATCCTGGATATTGCCAAACTCCACATCAGGTTCAAAACCTTCACCAATTTCAGAGTCTTCATCTGCCATAAGCGCTTCATACCTATTAGGAGAAATAACCACAGTAGTTTTGTTTTGATCATGCTTGGGACTAGGCGTCCTGTGCACAATCATCGTCTCAGGAACAACAGTAGTCTGCGCAACAGCCGCAACGGTAGCCTAAACCGCTTCCCTAACTGTTTCAGTTTGCTTCTCCTGCATTGGTTCTTTGAGCACTGGAACATACACAGCTTTTGAAGGCTTTTAAATTCAGCTACGCTGTGTCTCGGACATATAATTGAATTCAATTCCAGAATTAAGGCCAATACCTTAAATTCCGGATCAGGTGTTTGGGAACTCGTGGGAATGGATTTGGAATAGATCCAATTTTAACCCGAATTCCATGTAAGTGTAAAAATTAAATTTTCAAATCCCCTCAAAATAAGTATTATTTCTCCACTCATTCTACTCCTCACCTTCTCTTTCCTCTTCCACAAGTTTTCTCTCTCCTCTCACCTGCCCCCTCATACCTCCACGACTTACCCTTGTCTCCGCCACCTCCCGACTGTCAGCGGCCACCCCCACCGTCAATAACTGCGGCCAACACCACCGCCAACCTCCTGCAGTGCACACCAATCTCTTTCTCTCTGTCATCTCCCTTTTCCACATTTTATACTCTCTCTCCCTGCTCCCACTACCATCCCCGGTATTACCTACCCTCGCCGCCATCCACCCGTCATTGGTCCCATCTTCAACCAGCATCAGCCAGTCCCACGTTGACCAACAGCTGCCGGTCCCACCATCAGTCACGATTTTCTTTTATCTCTCTCCTCTCCTTTCACCTCGCAGCGGTCAGCCGCCCAACAACCGCCGCTACTGACTCGTCCTCATACCAGATCGTCGGCTCTTGAACTCTGTCCAAACGCCACCATGATCCATTGATCCTCACCAACTTGCCACGCCTAGACAACCACCATATTTACCCTAACCCAAAATTTGCAGTACAGGCCCCTATGCCACTGGTGATGGGCGACGGCTGCGGTGGTACAATGCCTTCTGGTGGTGTCGGTGAGTTAACTTTCTGTAATTTGCAATGGTTGATTTCATAACCCAGTTTTTTACAATGAGAGCAAAAGTACAGCACCCATTCATAATAATCTGTAAGATCCGGCAAGAGTACCCATACAGGAATTTCAGAAACCTTGTCAAACGCTTGGTTGAATGTTGGAGTCCCACTGCTTCAAAATGAGCATTTTCTCCCCAATATTTCACTGTCCACCCCTAAGCACTTTATTCATGTTCTCCTCATTAGCAACTCGAAAATAGAACCATCCATTCTTATAGTAAATCACCTCAGATTTTGAAACATGATTCCAATTCTTTGCTACAAATTCTGTAATTAATTCACAACTGGTTTCGCCTCAAAACCTGACCAACAAGAGTTGACTTCCAATACTGAATTTCCGAAGCAATATCATACTCCTCTCTTACGATCTCATCTACCTTCTGACTAGCTGGTATGAACTCCAGGTCCATACCTTCAACTGTTTTCACCACATTAGTCCAAGGATTACCAATATTACCATTCAGTTTTGCATTTCTATTAAATCCTCCAGAATTAGTTCCAATACTCCCACCACCATTAATGCTAGCACGATAAACAACAGGGTTTCACTATTATTGCTATCTTGGCCAATTTTCACATCACTAGCTACTACAGTAACATTCTTATTTAGAATACGATTAACAGATGAAGGAATGAAGTCACCTAGCGTCAGCAATGCTGGTATTTCAGCTTGATATTCTGGTGACGGCACACTCCTCGAGCGATTCGCCATCATTTCGCGATTGAAGACTAGATGCAGGCTGATTTTCTGATTCCCGATTGTACTCTCTGTTTAGGACTTTAGGCGGTCTTCCCCTAGGCATGGCTATCGAAACTCCGTGAAGGTACTTGGAGCCGAAGTCACCATTTCATGAGTTACCAGCAGGAGTAGCTTTTATTTTTTATTTTTTACACGTTACGTCAATTTTTTCCAGTGTATTTTTCTTTATCCATTAATATATTTTGTTTCCTATCAAAAGATGATAATTTGAAACACAGACATTGTACTTTAGATGGTGTAGATTTGTAAAATATATAAGATAAGGTTGGTGATCCCAACAAAGGAGGGAACATCATCAATTGAATGATATCACCCAAGTTTCGCCTACTCAAAAAGAATCATTCAACAGCGAAGCGGGTGCTTGAGTCTTGACCTGACCAAAAGGGTTCTCTCTTATTGTAACTACGTATTCTATATACAACTAAACAGCTTAGTGTGACTTCTATCAGTAAATACGCCAGTCTCTTTCTGATCCGAAAGACAGGTTGTTTCCGAAATTCTTTGTTTTTTTCTTTTCAAATTGCAAAGGAATATCCACTTTAATTTAACACTTTGGAAGGAGGCAATGTGGCTTTAAAAAGCAACAGTGTAGATATCCATAAATCAAGCTATAAAGATGATACTAGGCAAGATGAGGATTCACTTTACTTGTCATAATTTTTTCTTTTCAACTACTGTTTTTAGTTTGGTTTTCTGCGTTATTTCTTCATTCAAAAATTTTGTACATCCTTTCGAAATTCTATCACTCTTTTAAGTGTCTTCGTAGCCTCCATTTAGAAGGTTTTGCGCATCATCAGTTTATGGTATTTTTTTTCTCTTTGATTTGTTCATTTCATACTTTTTCTTCTTTAACCTGGTTTGATTTCATCTCTAGCTTATACTCCGTATACAATTCCGTTGGTTGGTTTCATTGTTTGACGATTTTTATGTTAGCCGACCCAAAGTCAGTTTCAGCGCTTCTTATTTTTGCTGTACTCTACTAAGGCGCCAAGGACTAAAAGCAAAACCAGATCGTGAAATCATGGAACATAAATGATTTAGCCCACAAAAGAAAGTTTTATCTTAGTGTTCCCTCAAGGAAGTAGTTTTGGAAGCACCATGTAAGTAATTAAGTATATGACCACACATTTAACTAGCCAAGGAACGGGGTTCTGTTGACTACAGCTACTCACTGTCCACAACATATACTAATAATAAATACAGTGAAACAAAATTTACAAACTTTCATGCCTGATGCCCCTATATTCATAAGGTGTCAAAGACGATGAAAAGATTGTCACTGAATTCTTAAACAACAGAATTCTCTGACCCTGAATGACTAACCTGATAAGCTTGAAGGCTTATGCTCAAATGGATTCACATCAACAAGAACATTACTAGGAAGAGGTGACCCATGTCGAATTCTATCCAAAGAAAGAATTAGCTCTTCATTAGTCCAATACGTTGCAATATCTGATAATTGAGAAGATCCATGGGGACACATAACGCCTCAACAAAACACCAACAAAATCGTTGTAGCCCCTCAATAAGTAACCTACGCAGCTTCTGAGATCTCACAGACAGACAACACCTAGTAAGAAGCAATTTCCACAGAACAAATTCAGAAAACCAACTTAAAAAATTAAAAAATAAAAACCATATGTGAAGGTTGTTAACACTGAATTTTGATCAGTTCAAATTGTGCAGATTCAAGAAGTATATTTTGAAGCTTTGAATGCCAACATAGCAAGCGAAACAACAACAAAGTTCCAGCACCTCGTTGCAGTACCAACAACATATCATTGAATCAATCCCTTTCGAAACCAGTTCAGTTCATATGCATTATCCAGTTATGCCCTTCACTATATCGTAACTAAACCTCAATAATGTCGAAAATTACAAATTCCACAAATGTATAGGTGTTCCTAAACTGAAGGCTTAACATAAAATCACTACCAGCATTCGGGGGTTCTATGATCCTCGATTTAATTAACTTAAAACGCATTGCACATACCACGACAACCGATGAAGTCAAACAAAATAAATGTTCTTATGATGTAATCTTACTGACTGTTCCAACATGTATAATCCGTAAAAAGGGGCAAAAAGAGCTAAAATTTGCGCTTAATGAAGCGTAGTAGCCGGAAATTTCAAAACAAAAATCGCAAAAAATCTCACATTTTTATCATCAGCTCCCAAATTAATCAATGGACAAATAACTTCATGCATAATTTGCGATAATTTGACATGGGTTTTCATGTAGCTAAAGTAAGATTGAAGAGAGCGAAAAAAATTTAGGTATCCCTAAAATTAGAATCGAAAGGGGCCGGGGCAGCACAGTTAATTGTAAGTGCAAGCTTGAAAGAATAAGAAGTATGATGATCAGATGATTCAGATCAAATCAATTGAATAATAAGCCAAAGAGCAAACCTTAAAGAAGAGCAGCGCAATTAGTTCGTTAATCACCAAAGAATTATAATCCTTCAATCTCTCTCTCCCTCCCTCTCTCTCTCTCTCTCTCTCTCTAGAGTGTTTCGTCTGGGTTTACGGGGTTACTACACAAGCTAGCACTAGCAGGGTGAGGAGAGAGAAATAGAGAAAGACGAAAAGGCGCGTCACGATATCAATTGGTTTACTTATATGGGTAATTCTTAACCAATAGGGCCTATTGGACAATTCGTCCAATAGAGGCACTAAGAGACAAAAAAAACTCATCATCTTCTTCTTCTCTCTCATCCCGACCCCCTTCTTCTCTGCGATTTTCTCCCACTTCCAGCCATAACCACCCCATCTCCCAACCCGTTAACTACCATTTCCTCTTCCCAGAATATCCCCACCCAAGTTCTCCACCATCTCCGAAATTCTTCCGCCACGACCACGAGCACGGAAAAAGGGTTTAGGGTCCCACTTTCCGGTGCTGCGATAGCGCCGCCGGGAAGTGGGACCCTAAACCCTTTTTACGGCCACTTCACAACACCACATCCAAAAAGGGTTCACCACACCCAATCAATCACCCCATCCATCATAGGGTGTCTTTTGGTTTTCTCCGCCGGCGAAGCCGATAGTATGCTGTGCCGGAATGGGTGACAGATCGGTGATGGGGTAGGGTGAAGGTGGGTGGCTATGGAGTTTGGCAGGTGAGGCCGTGAGGAAGAAAGAAAAGGAAAAAGGAAGGAGTTTGTCCTCTAGTGCCCCTATTGGACGAAATCGTCCAATAGGCACTATTGGTTCGTCCAATAGGCACTATTGGTTTATCAAAGTCTCTTACTTATATGGAGTATGTACTAGACTTATAATGTGTTCGTGAAGGTGTGTTTGACCAAACTGAAAACTGAAAACTAGCCAAACACTCGAAAATGAGAAACTATTACTGGTTTATGAGAAACTTTTATAGGGTGTTTTGCGAAATCCTATCTTTAAAAGTTACACTTTTACAAAACCCTACCTTCAATCTCTCTCTTCCTCTCTCTAGAGTTTTTCGTCTGGGTTTATTGGGTTACTAGTTACTACACAAGCTAGTAGGGTGAGGAGAGAGAAACAGAGAAAGATGAAAAGGCGCGTCGAAATATCAATTAATTTACTTATACGGAGTATGTAGTAGACTTAAAACGTGCCCGTCAGGGTGTGTTTGGCGAACTGGAAACTAAAAACTCAAAACACAAAACTAGCCAGACACCCAAAAATGAGAAACTGTTACTGGTTTTCGAGAAACTTTTTTAGTGTAAATATAGGGTGTTTTGCTAAATCCTACCTTTAAAAGTTACACTTTTACGAAACCCTATCGTTTAAAATAATATTTGTCAAGACTACCTTAAAAGAAAATCATTTGCCAAAAACTATCTAATTGAGATTTCCATCTAAATAACGGCATTGACCGTTTGTTGACTATTTCTTAGTCCACATATTATCACCCAATATCGACTTACACAAAATTTTCCCCAAAATCAACCCCATGATTTGTGCGCAGATTCTTAGATTTTTCCCCCATCTTTCTACAATGAAACATGCCTGTCAACTTCCCAAACAAATCTTGCATTTTTCAAAATCGAAGTTGCAATCTAGAAGTCGGAAAGGTGAGAGTCGATGCCGATTCTGAACACTATGGTTGACGCTTTGCTTAAAGATTCCATCGTTGCTTCGAATGGCAGGAACACTATTCTCTCTCCTAATCAAAGATTGCGTCCAAAGTGGGGAAGGCGAAAAAGAGAAGGTTGAAGATATGATTTCTAATAACACCAAAACGGGAAACAATAAGGGGGCCTTTGGTTCACGAAAGTGAAATGAAAACGGAATGGATATGAAAAGGGAGTAGAATGGATACAAGATTCATTCTTTATTAACCTTGTTTGGTTCAAATATTGGCATAAAATCATTCAATAAGGACAATTGTAAATTAATATGTTTAAAGCTACCCACATCCTTCTCCTCTTTTCTCTCTCTTCCCCCATGGCCCGTTGACCACCAGTCACAGCGGTTGACCAACACCACCGGTGACCTTTGTGACAGCCACCGCCTCCATTTCGACTCAAAAGTGATAACTAGCATGGCTATATAATTAGTTTTTCATAATATTACTCCAAGATTGGTAGATCTAAACATTCAATTTCGTTTTGTTTTTAAATTGTTGGTGGGATACGAGGCGGGCGGAGGAGTCGACGGTGTGGGCTTGGCGGTGCGGTGGTGTGTGCTGTTGGAGTTGGTGTCCTCAAACAATAATGTGTTGACTAATTAAATCTAATCAGGAATAAACGTGGGATATATTGAATATACTAAGTCAGTTGATTAACGTAAATCGATAACGGTTGGCTGGCTAGAGTTTGACGTTATTGTCGTTTGACGGCGGTAATCAACTGGGTCACAGCGATAAAGATAGTTTCTCCAAATGATATTATATTTGTATTTAATAAAAGATAATTTATACCCTAATATTTCAGTTAAAGAGTTAATTGATTATATCGGATAGTGTTTTATGAGTTCGGAACTCAGGTCGAATATTATGGTTTTTGTGTGAATTGTCAATATAGACAATTTACTAATTAATTTATAAATAGTTGCAATTTTAGCTAAAATGATGTAATTCTTAATTATTATATAGTGATATAATAATTAATTAAGTGTAAAAATTATACCAAATTGTAACATAAGATGTTTAGGGGTATAATTAGTAAGGGCAAAATGGTAATTTGGATTACCACTAGTATATAGACTAGTATTTGATGGTCAAACATAAGAACACATCATTTTTACAAAATAAAAGTTAATTTTAGAGAGAGAATTAAGAGAAAACCTCTCTTTTCTCTTAAAATTTCAGCCAACATCCAAGACCAACAAGATCAAGTTTTCTTCATTGCATGTCAATAAAAACTTGATCAAAACACTTATCTAAGCCTAGTATATCATTAGCTAATTTGTTGGCTAATTATATATAAGGTTTTAGGGTTAAAATCTCAAAAAACTAGTCCATTTTGTGAGATTTTTGGAGAGCTTATTTGGTGGATCAAGGGAGGAGGTTTCCTAACTTGGAAACTCAAGATTAAGAAGGAGGATCCCCATTAATTTTCAGCTCAAGATCCTTCATTTGAAGGAAGGTCAAAATTCCTCTTGATTAAGGTATAAAAACATGTTTTATTACCTTATTTATGCTTTAATCTTACATGCAACTAAAGATTCTTAGCAAAACTTAATTAGGAGTAATTAAGTACTAATTAGAGGAGTCTAATTAGAGGCTAAATAACTTTCATGTGCTTGGCGGTGTTGTGGTGGGCGGAGGACAAATGGAGAAGTGAGGAAGACGAGAGAAGAGAGAAAAAATAAATAACAAAGAGGTCGAATGAGTGGCGAGGGAGGCCGGCAACCTGACCGGTGATGTCGCCGGAGCAAGTGCGGCTGAAGGGTGGTGTCGCCGGTGGTAGGGGAGGTGGCACGCGTTTAGCCGACTGTGGAAGCGTGGTGGTCCGGTGAGGGGTGAGGTTGAAGTGGGTGGGGGTGTGGGAGAAGAGAGAGAGAAAGGACGAGAGAGAAAATGATTTTGGGGGAATCAATTTTGAAATCTTAGGGCCCGTTCGGTATCACTGCCGTTTTCAGTTTTTGGTTTTTATGTGTAAAAAATTTAGTTAAATAAGTTTCAAAATAAACTTTAAATTGTTTGGGCCTATAATAATCATATAAAAATGAAAACTGACAACTGAAAACTGAAAACCACTTTTTCTGGTTTTAAAAAAGGGACTTTGGTTTTCAAAAAAACAGAAAACAGAAAACAGAAAACGATACCAAACAGAACCTTAGGTTTAAGGTGGGTTTCATTTTCGGGGGAATGGAAAGGGATTGGGAAACCAAAACGTTGCAAACAAACGCTAGGAAACGGAGTAGGAGAACGAATCTGTTACCAATCCCCCAAAAATGATGAACCAAACACACCCTAAAGGAATAAGAATTATGGGTTTAATTGAAAAGGAAATAGAGGGGAAATTTTTTTATCAGATTGCTTTGGGGAAAAGATATGGCATAAGGGGTTGATTTACAAGAGGGTGCGATTTTTTGAGGGAAATTAGTGAAGAGTTGGAGATTTGGGGAGAAAAAACTGAGAATTTGTTGTTCAATTTGGGGGATTTTTGTAAATCGATCTTGGTTGATCAAATCTGGGGGTGGAAGGGAGTCAACAAATAGCCAATGACGTTCAGTTAGACGGAAATTCCAATTTGGTAGTTTTTCGCAAATGATTTTTCTTCTAAGGTATTCCTTAACAAATATTATTTTAAAAGGTAGGATTTCGCAAAAATATGACTTTAAAGGTAGGGTTTCGCTAAAAACCCATAAATTTGTTCATTAGAAGTAGAACTTTAATTTGGAGCCCCCCCTTCATAAAATGGTTCTGACAAATAATTTTGTAGAAGTTGGAGCTCGTCCAAACAGCTCGTAATAGTAAAGTTTGTAAGCCCATGATATAAGCAGCACGTAATACTAAAGCAAAAACTTACCAACATTAAATAAAAAACAATTCCGAAAAATGGATGAAAAAATAATTCAATTCTTATACCATACCCTCAGGGGTTTATGCATTTTTCGTACCACAGGGAATTTCGATGAGTAATTGATCTAATTTGTTGAGCACCCGCTAATATTTTGATGAGCAAACACTAAAGTATATTAATCTTGCATACTACCAGTATAAGCCAAGGGTGTGGAAGCCCAGATTGTTTCGTCCCTCCCTACCAACTTCTTGTAATGTTTTTATTTATATTTACTATTTGAATAAAATATAATACCATCATTTTCGTCTGGAATAAAAAAAAAAAAAAAAAGAGTCAAATACATAAAAGATGTTGCAACAACATTGGTATGTTAATCAATTTATGTCAATGCTAACAAAAATAAAAAATTATTGTTCATCAAATCAAAAATGTCTGATCATCAAATCTATTAGACGGGGTACAACAATGCATATACCCCCGGAATTACAATATAATTTTCCAATTATTATAGTTTCCCATCAAATGTAGTTCGTAAGAGTGGCTTCAAATCTTTCTCTCTCCTACATGTCATAGCATGGCAAAGCTACAAACATTGTAGTTTGCCATAGGAGTTTTTCAACTTAGAACATTCAACTTGTTCAACGAACACACAACCATTTGCTGAACGTATATGAGAAAACCTTAACACAAACAGACTTTTTAAATGATGGGTTTAAGTGATGTCTATCAGCTAGTTGGGTCAGCTTCTACTAACTCTATATGTCGTCGACAAAACACGATTTTTGCCTAAGAGTTCATTTGCAAACTAGAACACCAAATAATTCTTCTAGATCTTTCGGTATTTCCCTTTAAAAAAAATTAATGCCTCTTTCAATTGTCCATTAGACAAAAGGAAAGCCTTCGTAAATAAGTTGGAATTGTAAAGGTGAGATTGTGAAAAGTTCACCTTTTTTTTTAACAAAGAACAAGAGAGAAATCCATTGTTTAGATGGACAAAGGAATAGAGTAAAGGCAGTGACGAATTTTGATCAACATCATTGATCATTGTCGTCATCTTCATGCATGATTCCATTTGTACGTGCTACTGATTGTGAACTTCTGTAGAAAGTGATTGGCGTATATAACGCTCTCCATGCTCAAGAAAACGTATGTCATGGGTCGAGGCTTTTGCAGCGCTAACAATGTATTGTGAGTAGTCCTAACCACTCGCAATCAATACCAACATAAAGAGCTAATTTATCCAGCCTCATATAATACAATTTTGACCGATAATCATCTTTGACAAACCCATGTTCTAATAGGAAATGCAAGTATACGCAACTAAGATGACATCCTATGTTATCCAAGAATAAAATATACTAGGAAATGCTCCTATTACTGTTCTCCGTCGAAAATTTTATGGATGGAAGCTTGCACCTCACCAAGGCTACATGTAAGAAGGAAAATAAACGTTCCCAACCGTTCCACCATAAATGGCCTTTCTCACATTGGACTCAAAAACCTTGGGGGAATCTCTCAATACTGCAGCCACTTTCTGATTGAAAGGATCTTCATGGTTGGGTTGCTGCAGGCACTTAAAAAATATATTTATTACCTTTTCGAGTGCCAGAAATCAAATTATTTAAGTAAGAAGGGAAGTCAAAGATCTAGCTGCATACTGTGAACAGATGATATAATCCATAGACAATGTGTTAATATTAAGGATGGGCTTCTAGTCTTCTCGGAGAACATTTAGATAGACATTTTCTGCCAGATCAATAATCGGATGATACACCTGAAAATTGACATCATCACACTTTGAATCATTCCAAAAACTTGTTACGTGTTTATTTAACTGCAAACGTATGGGTAGTTGTAGCTAACGGGTCGATCTCAGGGAGGTATGAATAATGTCTAGGTTGTCTAAAAGATTGTGGAGTCAACTACGCTATGGTCGAAATGATTTGATTGTGTATAGCTAAAACTAACAAGAATGCGAATAAAACGAATGTAAATCAATAAAATAAAGGCCTAGGGTGGAGATATCCCCACTGACATGACTCCCAACTAGCCCTAGCAATCCACTCCCGTGGTGAAACAGTCCTAATCAATATTAGAGGGCTAATCACTAAACAAGAATCGCAACTTCCGTTTATAAACTCCGTTTAGCACTCAACATGCATGAATTAGTGTAAATCTAATCGCAGCAACAGACATATAAATTAGACAACAATAATCAAAATCAAGTTGATGATTAAACCTAACCATAATAAGCCCTAATCATATGAATCAATGTAACTTGCTATTTCATGAATCAAATCGTAGCATCTAACATGTTAGGGTTCAATCAAACCCCTAGAAAAAGACTACTCACACATAACTAAAACAAGAACAACAATAATTGAATTAAAGCAATACATAATTAAAAGATTAAAGGGAAGAAATAACAATACTCTTAATTGGGTCTGAATAATATGCTGAATAATAAAGAGAATAAATCTTGAGAACAATAAGCGTCGTAGTCTTGAAAGGTAGCAGTGCAGAAAATAACAAAAGCTTAGATTGCTAATACAAAGGCTTAACTAGGTATAAATACCTAAGAGGTTATTTTACAATTACCTATTTTAAAATAGGAAATAAACCTCCGAAATCGAATAAACAAAATACGGAAAATATATCTCGCGCAGCTACACGAGTCGTGCACCATAAGGCACGAGTCGTGCCCTCTGAGTGACCCAATTGTCAATCTGCACGAGTCATGCCCTTTGAGTGACCAAATTGTCAATCTGCACGAGTCGTGCAATCAACGCACGAGTCGTGTAAAACTGGTCCGGCAGTCCAACTTCAAACGCCTCTAATTTCTTCGTTAATTATCCGATTAGGGCGTGTGACCACTTTTTAGAAAGCTAAGATCATAATATTTCACGTCTAATTGGTTTCACATCAAAGTTCCAAGTGGTTTGAGAGATATTGAGCTCCAAATTTGGCACTGCGTAAATGACTTCAATCCCGCATCTTTAATCCTCCAAAATGTCCTTTTTATATCCTGAAAAGCTCAAAAACCAACAACTATACCAAGGACGTGAAATATTGCGAGAATGAAGGATAATCAAGTATAAATGGGGGCAAAAATAGCAATTATAGCACCGTAAAGTCCTATATAACTATGCAAAATAAGGACTTATCAACGACCACTAGACAAAATGAGTGCTCTCCCTCTAAATACTCCAACCTAAAAAAACAAGTGTTCCAGCTCTTTTTTTACCTTTGTCTTGCACTTGACTTTCGGTGCCTCGTGAGGGTAAACGTGGGGCACATGAAATGTGAAAACAAATTTTCTCATCCTATGTACCATTAAGGAAAACATAGAGAAAAAGAAAAGGTCATATAATGGAAAGATCCGACATTCATAGATGAAAAAGGACAGCTCAAAAGAGGAGAAATAAGATGCAGAAAATCAGTGAACTAATTTGTAGTATCTTTCGCCATGCTGAACGACGATCTGAAAGTTCATTAGATCATCTTTGCCATTCGGATATGAGATTTTACAGGCTGTAGGTAGATTTAGTTCCTTGATGCCTGTCAAGTACAACATACAAAGACAGACGATTAAAACACAAGTAGTAATCATAACCTACACTATTAGTCAAACTACACACCAACCAAGTCAGATGCTCATACTAAGACTCTACAGACATGATAACTAAGTAGTACAGTATATACTTGAAGGACACTTCGTTAGTGCAGATTAGACACAGCCTTTCTAGTAAACCCTCCCAGAGTATATTATTAAGGTTAATTCACGTGCTACTCTTGTGTTTTGCCGATTTGCATGTAGTACCCAATGTTTTGCGAATTTGTACAAAATACTCTCGAAATTTGACTATTTGCACACAATGCCCTCAACTTAACCCTCCCATTAACACCGTCAACTTTTTTTTTTTTAAGAAAGGGTTAATTCACTTGGTATCCTCGTGCTTTACCAATTTGCACGTGGTACCCAATGTTTTGAAAATTTGTACCAAATACGGTCCATTTGATTGTTTTTACATGATACCCTTACCTTTAAAATTCTGTTAACGCCATTAATTAGGAAAAAAACCCTTGATATTCTTCTTCATCACCATCTCTATCTTCCCCCCACCACTTTCATCATCACCATATTCATTCTTTTCCACCACCGTCATCAACATCTTCATCATTTTCCACCCATAATAAACACCATAACCACCATTTTTTCATTTTCCATTAAAATCAACTTTTAAACGGTTTTCACGGAACTTTAAAGGTAAGGATAGCATGTAAAAAGAGTCAAATCTTGAGGATATTTGGTATAAATTTGTAACATTGGGTACCACGTGCAAATAGGCAAAACACGAGGGTACTACGTTAATTAACCCTCTTTTTTTTAAAAAAAAAAAAATTGACGGTCTTAATGGGAGGGTTAAATTTAGGGTACCGTATGCAAACAGTCAAATGTCGAGGGTATTTGGAACAAATTTGCAAAACACTGAGTACCACGTGCAAATCGCCAAAACAAGAGAGTATCACGTGAATTAACCCTATTATTCAATGTGAAAGTACGGCCGTCTCGCCCCAGGAAAAAAAAAAGTTAGGTCGGGCCGGTTACAAGGTCAACTCAGGGTGGGTTACCGAGTTAGGTCGGGTTTTTAGAGGTCTACTTTCAAATATGAACAACAATGCAAAACTAAAAGAACTAGAGCCAGAGGATTTACAAGCTCACAATGAAACACTAAGAAAAGAGCTAGCTAGGTACATGAAAAATCATCAGTAAAAAATGACGCTATAAGGGCATTCTAGTATGTCGAAAAGGTAGTTGTTTGACCGCTTTTCAAACTCAAACATCTGAAAATTGTAAATTCCAGATCCAGTTGTTCAACTTACCGGTATATTTATTTGCTCCAAATCTCCCAATATACTGACATCTGCTTAATGTCTCATGTCTTGACATGTCGGATTATATGCATGCTCTTTTTGTATATTAGAAAAACCAGCAACTGACAAACTAATAATGGAGTTCTTAGCATGCCAATTTATTATTTTGAGACCCAATATTTAGACTAGCTTAAACAATGGATGAAGCCCTCAATACTTTTTTTTTTTAAATATTATATCATTTTACTATATGTCTCTTCCTCTGCTCATTTTCAGCTCAAAAATAAGAATCATGTTCGTACATAAGAACTCCCAACTAAGAACTTGTCATTCTTAGTTCTCGTTAAGAACTAAATGCATAAGAATGACCATTAATGTGCTCTTCATTTCTACTGTTTAGCTAGACAACTCCTTATTAGTTTACCGGAGTAGAGTAATTCTTTTCATCCATGAAACTTTCATTTAACTAAATACTAACGTTCAGAAAAGATGGGAGTAAACCAAATTAGCTCATTATTTTGTCCATGTTTCTTACATTCTATGACGTAGCAGATAGACTATGCGCGATGGATCTTGAAACAACCACTCTGTGGTTTATCTAACCCTTACCCCTCAAAATCGCCCCTGATTTACATTTTATTAGTTACACCTGCATATAAAAGCATGTAGTCCCTATGTAGCTATGCTACTGTAATACAATTTCAGTGTAATCCCGACTGCAATAGCGGACAATCTCCCAAAAAACATGTATATGATACACACAAACTAATAAGGTGGTTAATTTGAGCTATAAAATTACTTAACCATTAAAACAAAAAACCTAATAAGGTGAGTATAATACAGGTGATTAACACACACCAATTAATCTAAAGCCTAAACACTAAGGCTTAGCTTTTTTCCGCAAATTCACATATACCAGAAAACACAACAATGAATAATGAGTGAACAATTTAGCATACTTTGATAAGTGATAACTAATGTTGATAGTTCTCAATCGAGTGTGAAGGTCTGATGACAAATACATAGCTCAATCGGCAACCACGTATAGCGTTCTCAAACGGTGAAACAGGCGAATAGTCCAAAGCCCAAGCACAAGTGAGAAGGCATTTGCCAAACACCCATGCCTCTCCTTCTTTAAGATTGTAACTATCTCCAACGCTAAAGTATAATAGACTCCTCTATATCACACAACAATGATCAAAACTATAGGCCAAAAAGGATTTGATTTCAAAGTTGAACATAGTTCCAGCAACAAGCACATGTGAATCCACTTTTTACAAACGAGCACGCAAGATGACAAGAATGAAGTTTCTAACAATTGTGAATCATTTAACAGCAAGCTAAATACAGAGTGACATGAAGAGTAAGAAGAAGACGAGGAAGAATTAGAAGAAAGAAGTACAATAAGGTAATACGCGTGCATTAGTAAAGATTCAAGACCACAAGAAAATAACCTTTATGAAGGCGCAACTGCCTGAGGTCTTCTTTTTTTTATTGCACCCTTCCCATTTGCATATTGAGCATTTTCCTTTTGGCTATCCTTAACTTTGAAAAGTTTAATCATCCTTTTTACATAATTGAACGAGATATGAAAGATTACACAGTAAGGCAATGGAAGTGATTACAATTAAACTCACATAGCAAGGAAAGAGTGAGCGACAATGTTTGACCGCGGTTAAAAATAGTGATAGTGAATAAGGACGATTATGATTTATTGTTAAGGTGATTAGGAGAGGGACTAGTGTTTCTGCATGAGAGGAGAGAGCGCAGTGAGAATTAAGGGAAGGTGTTCTTCTTTATGAGTGAGTGTGTGACTACTGTAGTCCCCGAACTACACAGGCCTCTACTTCGCAGGTCACGGTTTTCCAAAAACAAACCGGCTATTATATGTAACACGAAACGAACCTAGTCGAATAAGGGCCTCTTTGGTCAAACTAAAAGTTCTCCAAAATTACTTCTCGGAAACAGTTTCTAAGAAACAGAATATGGAGGATTAGCTCCAAATTGGAGCTAATTCTGATGAACAAATTTACACTAGAAATGCTTCTTAGAAACCAGAAACATTTTCTCAGTTTATGGTGTTTGGCCAGTTTTAGTTTCCAGGACTCAGAAAAAGTCTAGAAACAGTTCAGAATCTTGGCCAAACATACCCTAAATCACAAAGAAAATTTGCTTAAAATCGCCTTATATAATTTAACTTTTGTGTAACTTAACCACCAGTCCACCATACCCCACATTCTAGCACCTCTAAACCCATAGAGCTACAGAACGAATAGCACATCACCAAGTGGATATATATAAACGATTCCTCATAATCCCCTTTTCAATTCTTATATTATCGATTACTCATGATCTCTTTTTCAATCTAATGTATATATCTGAAAGAGGATTTTTTGAAGAACTTAGAAGAGTCCAACAAAATAGAAATGGAGAGAGTCCAAAAAAACGAGAGATTCACACAAAAGTCATTAGGTAGAGTCCATACTTTCATAAAACTGTAGTTTATAAGTTATTTAAATGTGACACGACATTAATAATCATAACTTTCATTTTGTATATCAAAATATTACAACATATATCTCATGAAACGTGATTTAAAATTTAATCTAAAATGAGTACCATTTGTGCATATGTTGATAGAAATACATTAGTCAAAAGTCATCCAACGAAAATTGCAAAAACAGCAATTCAGTTATACATTTAGACATTGAGTAGAGTTTTGTTTCTTTGAATAACTTAGAGAGAGTCCAAAAAAAGTGTAATTGTGAGAGATTCGTAAAAGAGTTATTAGGCAGGGTCCAACTTTCATAATACTGTAATTTAGAAATACTACATCTGACCATTGATACACACCACTTAGTAGTGGTAAAAGATGGGTTTTTATGTATTCAAATTGTTGGTTTTAGATCAATTTGTTAGCTAATTCTATCATTCGTGTATTTCTGCTTTAGGAGTCGAATTAGTGGTTTTTGAATGTATTTATGGCCTCAATATTGATGTGCGATTGTGTGGAAAGACAATGAGCCGATAAAAGATGATCCAAGGAGCGAGATGCCAAGTTTTGGACAAGTGTGGAAGGAATTTCAGTCCATTTACGGAAGGTCAACTTTGAAGTTTCATAACTTTCAAATGGCTTATAATTTTATAGTGAGACTACCGGCATATTAAAGTTCATGATCTTAGATTTCTAAGAAGTGGTCACACGTCCTCACAGGCCAAGTAACGAAGAAGTTATTACCGTTTGACAAATGTCGCCAAAACCAGTCCGGTGATCGAAACAGAGCCCTTAAGACGACTAGTCCCGGATCCAGACGAGTCGTCCCGCTGCTGTGTCGGCGTATTTTCGGATATCCGTAATCCGTTTTGTAATCTTTTAGTATTTAAACTTAAGTTTCGTTTATTATTCAGTATTCAGTTTGCAGACCTAAGTTGTATTATTTTCAAGACTATGCAAGGGTAAAGACCTTTATTCTCAGATTAGATTGATTGAAGCTACGAATTCATCCGCACAATTGTGAATTTTATCTATTTCAATTATCGTTGAGTATTATCATTTTCTCTATTTTAATTGCTATTGATTTATTTATCGTTAATTGGGTGTACAACTAATTAGCCCTAAGTTAAGTCATATTGCTAGAATCATTAATTAAAGGACTAATTGTTTGTTTAATTGATTCACTAGTAGAAACTAAATCTTAATTCCGTGCTGATCATAGATCTAAGGTTTCTGAGAGAATTGATATGTTGATTGAAGATCGAAACCACGTGTGTCTAGATCTTCTCTATCCTAGTTTCTATCGTTCTATTGCTTATTGCTATCGTTGAATTGCATTTAGGCGCGCGCCTTTGTTATTCATCGATTATGGCTAGTTGGTAGGGTTGATCTCTCTTGCTAGCTATTAATTAGGAACGATCGAAAACTCTGTTTTCAGAACTAGGTGCTCAACATAATTTATCTAAGTGAGGACAATGATCAATTGGATGAACTGTAGTGGAAATTAATCGTCCGAGACTTTTCCCTTAATTGGATTACAAATTACTTCTTTCCGTTTGAACATTTGATCAATACAAACTCAAAACCCCCCATTTAGTTACTTTTGCATACTTAGACAATCACCGTATCTGTGGATTCGACACCCACTTACCCATTACTACGTTTTAGCCCGTCAACCATCTAATAAAATGTTCAACCTGGGACCGTAGTGAATCGTAATAAATCATTTTAATTGATTTTCTAGAAATTATTAAGCGAGCCTCTTTCCTCTTCCCATGTCCTCTTTGCCTCCTTTGTCTCCTTTCACCGACATACATCAAAGGTTCTCCGCTTGACCTTCCCGTCACAAGACCTCTGCCTTAATTAATGTATCCACACGTCGGCTTTGATCCCACTCGCCCTCCCCTAACTAGTTGGACCACCAATATTCTACATTCATCGTATATGCACCGTTGTTGTGGTGCACACGGCCGTTCCATTTATCCTCACTGTCACTCCTCGTTAACGTTCCACCTTCGCCTGCGCTAGCTATCCAGTGTCACATCCCTCCTCTCATATGTTAACTCTCCAATTTTCAATTCATCCCCGCCGTCGATATCATCTCTCCGGCAAACACCCTTCTCTGATGACCTGATTCCGATAACTCGGCAACGATGAGTTGACGACCACCCACTTAAATGCAAAATATATGTACATATTAAAACCCAGAAAATTCACTATACACTTATTTATTTACTTAATTTTATATAACTAAAATTGATGGACGATGTAGATGAACTTCTAACATATAATCTAGGGTAGATCTAAGATCCATTTGGTACTTTACAGTGCTGGTCAAGGACCTTAAATTTCTCAATTTAGAAAGACTCCATTCGACCATCTAAAAGAACTTCAATGTGAGACTTTTGTTTATGAATCATTGAGCACGATATAATATGTCTATCATGCAACGCACGAGCTTGAAACCAGTTCTTAGACTATACACCTTGACTACCCCAAGCTGATGTCATCGCCAGAATAAATAAATAAATAAATAAACAAATTTGGAAATTAACCCAAAAAAAAAAAAAATTGTTTTCACGTTTCTTTGAAACGTTTTGGTGCATTTTTCTTTTACACCCTAATATCTAGCTTCTTTCCTAATTCTAAGTAATTACTAAATTCAAAATCATATCAGAAAAAACATCCACTAAAAGTTGTTGCAAGGTTTCCAATTCACCAAAATTGATTAAGGTATGATAATATTCACTTTTTTATGGTACCATACTTTAGCAATTACTATAGCAATATTCTAATCTTAGTTGTGTTTTGTAATTTTATTAACACAAATATTCGAGATTTAGCGATATCATAGAGGGTATTCGGAAGTGTTGTATCTAGTCCTTGAAGATCTTTGATTTTATGGGTTTGAATTTTATTCATCTTTGTTTGGCTTGTATTGTGAAAGTATCATTTTCCGATGTAGATTTTGTATGGTGTTTTATATAGGGATATTATCCAGGGTACCCTTGAGTTTCCCCCAATTTGTTGTGGTACCCCTTAGATAGGTTTCCAAAATTCATATGGTACCCACGAAATTAGCGTTTTGCCAAAAATGATGACGGAAATTTAACACCTTCAGTTAATTGTAACTAGTCGTTGATTAGTGCAATATTGCACGGGACGCCCTATTTCATTCTAAATTCCATCATTTTTAAATTAATATCATTTTAGAGGAGTTATGCCGGATTCGGTAAAAATAAAACAACTTAAAAAGTATCAGATTTAGTTAAATATTTTACGCCAATTCATGTATTTCAATGCAAGCCACACCACCTAAACTCTACTCCCTCCGGTCCAGATTAAACTTCTCGTCCTCTTTTTTATGGTTTCGACTTTGTTTTCCTCATTCCCATAATATTACATTTTTTGTCGACTGAATAATTAGGGAGGCAAGATAAAGATGTTGGTGATGATTAGCTTTTAAATTTATTTGCTAAATGAATCATTAAGAATTATTTATTAGTTTTATTTTGAAGTGCGCAAAAGGGAGCGGGAAATTTAATCTGGACCGGATGGACTATATGCTAGTTAGTTTTATGTTCAGTTTAACGAATTATTATATACTCCGTATTCGATTGGACCAAAACATGTCAATTGGTCCCACTGGGTGAATTTGTTCTATAACGCACATAATAAACACTAACATTCACATAGTTTCTTTTTCACCACCCATACCCATGGGTGTTTGATGAAGTGGGACGGACGAAGTATGAAGTTAACATTATGTTTTTTTTTTCTTTTAATTTTTAGCAATTAAGCGTTTTCTTACTGTACTGGTTTTGTACGTGCAGTTATACAGTGTAATTCATATTATTTTAAAATTTGCTAACATATATGGTCCTAGCTAACTCACCCGCGGCATATTTTTGTTGATCTCACCCGCAAAGCTCATTGTCAGCGTCTTAACTTTCGGCTTTGCTACCCGCCCATATTCCTTGTTTAATGCATGTATGTATTAGCCTGATTACACCCACCGCTTTACATAACAATCATATACAACTACTTCCAGAATAAATGTAACATAATCTCTAATTCCTTGTTTCAAATAAGAAATGATTATTCTCTAATTTGATATTATTGGAAATTTCGGTCAAAATTGAACAAATTATCAAATTTTATTTCCAAAATAACTTACTGGTAGAATATATGGTGGTATGATTATTGGGCGAATTCTTTGTTATTTAATTTGGAGGAAATATTAGGAATTAATGTCCTTTATATATAATTGAACTAATAAATGAATCAACAAAATAGCAATTGCCTTAGTGGTTGAAGTATTACAATATAAACCCGAGGTCACAGGTTCAAGCCTCCCTAAGAATTGTGCAAAGATTTTGCCTATTAGTATATATATAGTTTTTTTTTACCCGTGCAAATGCACAAGAATTTTAAAGCTCATGTAAAAATACTTCGATATTATGTTACTTTTGAAATATAAAAAAAATAATTAACATTTGCAAATTTAATCCCAAGTATTGAAAAATTAAATTTAAAATTCATTGAGATTGCAATACTGATGAGAATTCAAAACAACAAAAAAATTACAAATAAAGGAATTATAACCAGAAATATTGGGTTTATTTATTCTCTGTAGACATGTCAAAACTTATTCCGACCTGCCTGTTTCTGGGTCAGGCGCAACATTTTTCTAATTCGGGCCCATTTATTACTCGTATTTTTTGGTCAAGCACAAATCAATCTGTTAACCCTTATTTAAAATACAATTTGAACAAATTTAAGGAAAATAATGCTTAAAAATATTAAACATAAAATAAACTAATATAATTATCCAAAAATATATAATTTGTCTTATAATTTTTTCAATATAAATATTTTTGAAGATAAGTTTTAATAGAAAATAAAAGCGATAAATCTGATTACAATAGTATTATTATTCTACATTAAAAAATGCGGAATGGTAACTTTAATACTACTTTAATCATATAAAAACATGGAAATGTATTTATGACACCTGTTCAAAGCTAAACGCGACCTGAACTTGCATTTTGTGATCCGACTTGTAGCGACCTGCCCAATAGTTAACCTGAACTAACCCTTTTAATAGAAGTACTTGTGTGTGATCTAATTTGTTTTACAAAGTAAGTAGAATCTAAAATCTAGAAACCCGGCCAAATCATCTTTTGACTCACATCCCTAACCCCTTACCAACTTATTTGATCTCTTAGACTCACATCCCTAACCCCTTACCAACTTATTTGATCTCTTAGTCAACCCTTTCAACACCCGTTGACTTTTGTACTCGAGAACCCTTTATAATGTTGTAAACTTACTTAGTTGCCCCCTTCTCCAGTCAATTGCCTTAGGCATTCCCACAATCTGTTGATAATCCGTACATAAGGGCCTCACCGTAACAACTCTTGCCCATACCATGAGTTTTCTTAGTAGACAACCCAACTTGACCCAAGTCCTTAGCTAACACCATTATGACATGTTATTCGACACCCACTCACCTCCGATCAAATGTTTTACCCAACCCTCAATCTTCGCGAACTTCTTACTCCGCTTCCTTAATCGGCACTCCTACACCCGTCACATTTCCTACATGATAATCAAATTGGGGTTCAAACTGGCTTGATCAACTTTAAGTTTGAAACAAAACGATATTTTCTTTAATCGGTACTGCCACACCCCTTGGTGCTCAAAGTTCATATGTTTTTCACTAATTTTCAAACATTTTATTTATTTTGACGACTTTCTAAAACTCCTTTCGAAAGTGTTTCAACATTTCTAAATGGTTCACTGTGATACTCCATATTTTTGCTGGGTTTTATTCTAATTGGAATTCATGATTTATATTTTAATTTAAAGGTTTATCTGACATAAAAACAATTTACTCATTTATTAATTATATTTCTAACTAGTTATATTTATGGAATTACTTTCATATTGAAAAGTCTTAAGTTGTATTTTCATACTATATATGATTTGAAATTACACAAAATTTAGATTTCAAAATCTAAGAGCCTGTTCGGTATCACTGCCGTTTTCAGTTTTTGATTTTTTTGCGTAAAAAAATTACTTAAATAAGTTACAAAATTAACTTTAAATTGTTTGGTTCTATAATAGTCATATAGAAAATGAAAACTGACAACTGAAAACTGAAAACCACTTTTTCTGGTTTTCAAAAACGGGACTTTGGTTTTTTAAAAAAAAAAAAAAAAAAAAAAATAGAAAACGATACCAAACAGGCCCTAAATTATATTACTAATTATAACATCTTACCAAAATACCTCTAATTAAACTCATCACTCCCTCCTACCCACTCCTAGTGATTAAACACGCATCAACACACAAACAAAAAAAAAAAAGTTTAAAAGAGAAGAAACAAAGAAGTCCATCGGACTTCCTCCATCTCCACTCTCATCTTCACCTTCTTATTGTCGGTCGACCAGCAATCCGGCCACCACCCACACCGACGACCACTGCCAGCCTTCTTCCCGTACTGTCCTTTTGTTTCCTCGCGCGCGTGACCACCTCCTCCGTCCTCCTCTGTTCGCCGCACGCGTCTGACCGTCTTCTGCTCGTTTTCCGGCAAATTTTATGGCCAAAGTCGGACGCCCTTCATTTCCCATCCTTCCATTTATACATGGTATCAATTTGGTATGATTCCAATCTTTAAATCTCAAGTTTTGATTTTCAGATGCTATTATACATTTTATTCGAATTTCTGAAATTTTTGATGTTTTTAAGATTCCTATTGATATATAAATGTTGTATTATGATTATCAAGCATTGTCTAGATTTTATGAGTTGGGTAATTCATTTGGGCACACTTGGGTGATTTTGTGATGAATTAGAATAAGAATTGCATAACCTAGTTTAGGGGTCTCGATGGTTTGTGGTGTTTGTTCTTATGAGCCATTGTTCTTGATGTTGTATTGGTTAAGTTCAAATTGTTTGAAGTATCGGGACTGATTTAGGGTTAAAGAGGGCATAAATGCGGTGATTAAGGTATATAAATTGTGGATTTTGCTAATTGGTGATGTTCTTAAGTCATAGATTGATTTTGGTATGGTTTAGACGTTGTTTAATTATGTTTTGAAGCATGTTTAAGGATTGTTTCTAAGTTGAAGAAAAGTCTTATAAGATGTTTTAGGACTTGAGAAGTTATTAAAGGTTCGAGTTGCGAAGTTATATATATAGCGTTCCAACCACCTTGTGTTGGTACATTGTAGTTAAGGTCCATAAATAGCATCATAAACATAAATCTATTTTTAGAGTATAAACTAATTGAGTGCATACCGTATATCTATGTAGAGTCTGAGTTCATAGAGGAGAAATTTTAGGACTTGCTGAGCTACTATGGGACTATTTTTGCTGATCAAGGTAAGAAGATTTCTTATCTCCTTTAAAAGTATCTATTTACGATTTGTTAATCAAAAGTGATTTATGATTGTTTGGCAATGAATGTGTTTTAAAGAATGTTTGCTAAGTAGAGAACTTTAGAACCAAAAGTTGATCGATGAACTTAATTAGAGCTTGTGTTGCATCTTTGCCAAACTATTTGAGAAATGATTGAGGTTTTATAAGGAATTTCTTATTTGGCGTTAACTCTGTTGAGGGAGTTAACAGGAGTACAGGGTGACCGTAATGGTCTGTTTGATTATTTGTGCACAATGTATGTATGGATGGGGTGGATTGATCATCCGCCCTGAACCTTTATCTCCTCCCCTTGGGAATAGGTTCCGAAGGGGATGCATGCATTCGGGAATACTGGTTTGAGGAGACGGCCTTGTACCGAAGGAATTTAATTTTCTAATTTGGAATGTTGGTTTTTCTTTTACCTTCGTCAGTTTTGTAGGCATGTTATTTGGTTTAAAATGCTCTTATTACTTTAAGAAATTGAGAAGAATAATTATATTTCGATTTTACTACCTTTGTTTCGTCAAACATTTCAAAGATTAAAGTTTTAATGTCCTATTTAATTGAGTAAAACTTTCTAGCATGTCTTCTAGATAAGAGACTTCTTACTCAACCTTTTGTGGTAGACGTTTTCTACTTTTTAGTCTTGCAGGTTGGTAGTTGATTTTTGATCCTCTTGGGTTTTCTAAGGGCAAGAGAGACGATCACCAATTAGTTTCTAAGTCTTTACTCGGCTTATTACCCCTTGGTTTCATTTCCGCACTCTATTAACTCCTTTGAGGAGTATTTCGGTTTATACAATTATGTAATAAGATTTAATTTGTATTCGAGATTTGTAGATCACTAGTATGTTTCCCCTTTTGCCTTAACGATTGATTTTAGGAGTCGATTGTGGCGGTAACTCTCCCAATTATCCGTCTTTGCAATTAATAATTATTTCCTAAAATCCCATAAAATTGGGAGTGTTACATTCACAGCGTTTTTGAAATTTTATGGTGCGCATAAGACGGTTACTGGATGACGATTCATGTTAGCCGACCCCAAATCATTTTGGAAATAAGGCTTGGATGTTGTTGTTGTTGTTGGCACTTCCACACCCATCACAATTTATTATATAATAAATCATGACATGCTTAAAAGAAAATTTAATGTGTGCAAGTCTACAAGATCACACCACCTATTAACAAAAGAAAATATATCCTATCATTTTATTTTTGGTAACAAAATATTTACAAAAAATAAAAATAGCACATCATTGTATTTTTGTTCATAAAACATATCATATTATTTATTTATTTTGTTACAAAAGATATCATATCTGCTAAGATAGTAAAGGAATATACGAAAAGATTTGGACCAATCAGATGTTGCTATTTTGAACATGTGTCTGTTTCATTTTAACTGATTTCCACGTCAGCTTTTTATGCACGCAATTATCAAAAGTAATAAATGGGTCATATGAAAGTACTCTATTTTTTTTTTAAAATTAAATTCACACCAAAATATTTTATATGTTCATACTCACATATGGAATATGGAAGGTCCAATATATTGGAAGATAATGTATACTGTCATTAATGTCATACTTAATTCCATAATTCGTCAAAAAATTCAAAAATAAAAGATTTGGTCATCTACATTCATTTGTCTGGTTCTTTCATTTTTATAGAACGAATTGTAAAATTATGCATGAAGTAGCGGATAGCACACTGGCCATGTGATGAATAAATAATTGAGAGGTCAATGGTTCAAATCCTGGCTCAAACATTTTTGGTTGATCTACCGATAAACATACTGACGTGTTAAATGATTGCTGACGTGTCTGTTGTATGTTGAAGCTTGCCAACTCAGCTTTTCATGCACGCAATTATTAAAAGTAATAGATAGACTAGTTTAATACCCGTGCAAAATTGCACGGGCTGCTTGAACATAGACAATTATGTACACGGAATTAAATAAGTAATAGTACAAAACGATATCATACCTATAGTGCTACTTTTTTCTTCTATTTGAATTGATTGTTATTGATAATGTCAATATAATGATTTATGGTAGAGATTGTTTGCAAAAAAAAAAAAAAAAAAAAAAAAAAAAAAAAAAAAAAAAAAAAAAAAAAAAAAAAAAGATGTTGTAATCCCAATACAAAAAAAAAAAAAAAAAAAAAGTCATTAAAGAAATTAAAATGAACAAATTGAAGTGTCATCACCTAAAAAACATAAGAAAGACAAATTATGTTAATAAAAGAGACCCCTCTTGTCTTTAATGACTTTTTTGCTTTTATATACAGTATCAATATTTATGCAATCTGAGTGATTTCACCTTACAATATCGTTTTACAACGATTTGTATAGAAAGTATAGAATATATGATTGATTGTAAATGTATCGTCAATTTTATCTTTTCCTAAATTTGCAGTATTATATAATTTATTCTGGGAATTATTTGATTTACCCAGTATAGGACAGGTTGTAATATTCTAATTTACTGCGTGTAATATTTTCAATTTAGGACATTCGTATTTTATTTTAATCACGGAATATGTCGTTTTTAATGGAAATTTTAGTATTATATAATCTTATTTTAGTTTAAATATGGAACATGTCATTTTAAATATGAGAGATGTTATTTGTCGCCCGCCATTTTACTATCATCGCCCACCATATTACCAAAATGTCCCCCCATTAAATTTAAAGATCTATGATATCATATCTTAAATCTAATTCCCAACACTAATTAAACTCATTCCCATTCCCCCGTCCCCAACTCACTCCATCCAATTTCATAAGAACAAAACTTACTCAATCTTTCAACATCTTTTCCGTTAACTCACCCGAACTTGCCGACTACGAACAGATAGCAGGCCAACGTCAATGTCGACGGAACCCCGCCAGTAGTATAGGACTATAGGCTATTAAGAGCATTGTATAATAGGCAATGAAATTATCTTATGTTGATTATTAATGATTAGAACAACAAGATACAATAATGATCCTACAAGATACCCGTTGAGACTTTACATGATGAAATTATTAGTGCAATCGGCCAATAGCAATGGGAGTTACAATATGAGAACAATGGTGGTGCAGGCTACAGGTGGTTGTAATACTGTCTTGAGGGAATAGAAACCTAAAGAAATAAAATATTGTCTATGTGATTTATTGTAAGAAGAGCAAAATTTGAAAAAGTTGTAAAAATTTGGGCGACAGAAGTAAATTAGAAGTATAATATAAAACCATTATAATAATTCTGGTCAAAGATAACCTGACTTGTTGACCCGTTTAAACCCGTAATTAGCTCATTAAGTTATGCTGATATGGTAGTAGCTACACTACTATAGATTAGCCTTGAAATAAGGAGAATCTGTATGCTTCTCAAAAATGTATTTTTGTAGACCTGTTAAAACATAAAAACTTAAGTCACCAAGTAACTCAACCCAATTCGACCCGATTTTGTTGGGTAATGACAATGCTTTACACAACCTATGATCCTAACTACCCGAACTTGTCTTAGGGCACATATATTTTATCATCTAATTTGATCCGACACATTGACCGGATTAGACACCGTGCAAATTAACCCGTATTTGACCTCAATCGAACCTGTATGACCCATTTGACATGTCTGATAATTGTAAACCATATTTGTACTAAATTACCAAACAGAATGTGTATACCAAAATGTGATTACTAAAGTATTTCTATTCATAGGAAGGCAAATACCCATTATACAAAATGGATTCGATTAACTTGACTTAGCGATACTAAATACTGCCAATTATTTACTTGCACAATTGTCTACATTATGTACTCTCTCATGTTTGACACATCACATCAAAAAATTTCTTTTTCTTGCGTAAAGTGTAGTACAATTTGACATTTTGATGTTACATTCATGTGCAATTGCTTTGATTTCGATTCTTTGCCGATCTCTAGAGCATGTTGCCAAGTTTCGAAGGCAGAATTTTAGTCGCTCTAACTTATACAGGAGGCTGCTCTTAGTTCTTACTGTTGACGTTCAATGTGTGGATGTTTCTCCAGACGATTTACATATGTATACCGGGCCGGTACACTCGAATCTCTAATGCATGATGGATTATAAACATTGTTGTAAAAACGCAATACTAAAACGATACCATGGAAAAATTGCATCAAAGTGTAATGCTTTTAGTAATAATAAAGTCAACCCATCATATTACACAATTAGAATTAGCATTCTTTGCTGCCATCAAATAGTTATACTCTTAGTGCTCCTGAATTCTTTAAATGTGGATGTCCTCGGTGTAGACTCTTTAAACAATCTAAGCCTTGTTTCCACATACAATCTGCTCGAATTCAACTACGATTTGTACAATAGCCGCACTCCTAACATCATAGGAAGTATTAGAGACATTTAACCTAGCTAGCAATTTTATTCTTTTGGTGGTACAAAAAATTTGTTGAGATCAAAAAAATGAAAGAAGTACTAGTAAAACCAAATTTCTAAATATATATTTCAGCAACATGTTAGAATCTAAAGGAAATTTTGATACTTCTGCAATACGTCGCTACCAGCCTACCTTGTTCAACCTCGATCACTTCTGAGATGTATCACTGACCCTTCATTATCGAATTTTACGTGCAAGAATCATCCAATCACATGTTTCAACCAAATGAAGATCAAAGGTATTGATGAATAAATGTAGGAAGGCTGCAATTGGAATTAAATTCAGCACCCAAACATTTGGTATTGTAACTTTTGGTTTGGCCGAAATAACAGCTAATATTTGTGTACGAAATGGACTTGGCTTGGCCTAATGATCTTACTATATAGCCGAAATTTTCAAATCACAATGATCTTAATGCAACAGACATAATACTAACATTGTGAAACACTAAAATTAATTTGGAAAACCCCCAAATTAATTTCATTAATTATTGAAAATCAAAATTAAATTGTCCATCTTTATCTAATTAAATTAGCGCCATTTACCTTATTTGGTAAAACCCCAAATTGATCAAATTAATTGTAATCATGTTTGACCACATTGTTCTGTCCACTTCCACCCACTCGCCGGTCCCTTTCTCGTCGGCGCCAGGATCTCCTCGGCAACCTCTTCGACATCAGTACAGGATACTTCCCGAAAGATCTGGTCCTTATTTCTCTGGGACGCTTAGTGTCGCCGTTTTCATCTCAGGCAACTTGGATATGTGATTTTTGCCCTCATCGCGTCTGTTCCTTCCTTTTTGCGGCCCTGTCCAATCTGCACACGAACTCTGTCAATGGAGATCAACTTTAATCACAAGATTATAGCATATCAAATTTCAATAAATATACATTGCAATAATAATATAGATTTGACAGTGATAAAAATAAAAGACTTAGCAAGCAATCGCGATGGAAAAAATATATTGGTGCTTAATTAAATTGACGAAAAAATGTCAATATAGAAGGATGAAATAATATGGCTTGATTTTGTAAGCGAGTTGCCGTGATTCCCTTAATTTTTTCATGGAAAATTATGATTTGTGATGGCTCGCAATTTGGGTTTAAATCAAAACCATTCATTCTGTTCCCAAATTTGGAGGAATATTATTAGGGGGGAGATTTTTATAAGAGAAAAGAATGATTTGCTAAGATTTCTTAACAAAAATTTTCGCTTTTATATACAGTACTGTATCAATATTTATGCAATCTGAATGATTTCAGTTTACAATATCGATCATTTTATAGCAGTTTGTATAGAAAATATAGAATACTCCTATATGATTGATTGTAGAATCTATCGTCAATTTTATCTTTTCCTAAATTTGCAGTATTATATAATTTATTCTGGCAATTATTTGATTTACCCAGTATAGGACAGGTTGTAAAATTCTAATTTACTGCATATACTTTTTCTTTTTATGGCATTATTTAATTTAGGTATAGAATACAATTTAAATGATTTAATTCCATTTAAATTCGGAATATGCCTTTTTTTGTTACAATTTTTATTACCAAAATTACGGTTGATGACATCAGATTTGACGTGGCGCTGATGTCACTAATGATGTGGACGGCGTAAAATGCTGTGAAATCTACCGCTATTGTATTTATACTAGTTTACTGACCCGTGCAAAATTGCACGGGCTTTTATATAATATAAGTAAAAAAAAAAATCTTTTTTTATACTCTACTATAAGATTACAAAAGTGTTTTTATTAGTCAAATCGATATATGTGTTGAAGAGTTTTAAAATAAGAGATAGTCACGATGTTAAACCTGTTAAAAGCTTAACCCGTATCCCATATTGCTCTGAACCAATTTTGAGCTGTGCAATTTTTGGATCAAACCTGGCCCGAGTTGAAGACCCATTCACCAAGGCATAATTAAGTTGGTTTAAGCTAAAAATGCATGAAAATACATGATATAATAAATAAAAAAAATTAATCTTATGATTGTTTATATTTATGCTTTGCAAAGTATAAGTATGATTAAATTTTTGTTAGGCCAAATAAAATGGCACAAGATGTATTTTTTTACCCATATATATTGACCTAATCCGACATGATCCCGTATCACTTACCTATTTTTGAACCACGTGTAACTTACCAGACCCACCCAATTGACAGGTCTACACAACGTATGTATAGTTGTTTATCCGTGTAATTTAACTGTAATTGTTCACCGTATAATACCAACGATAGTTGCTTACCTGTGCAAAATTACACTGGATAGTTATATGATATTCACAATAACTTTATTTTTTTGCCGCTACTCCTTAGTCTTTATGTCCCACTCAAACACCCTTAGATCTCTTATTTTTTTAAATCTATTTAATTTTGGTACCTACTACGAATAAGGAAATAGGGGTATGTGAAGTGGTGAGGGTGGAGAGTAAAGTATACTCCGGATTGTATTATTATTCGGTGTATTTTTTTTTATTTAGCCAAAATAATAGATACATTTCATAGTCATGAACCCGTTGTTTTAATGAGTTATGGCCATTAATGACCCGACCCCGTTTTGACCCATATTGAACTCTAAGCCCGATTCGACCTAGACTCGATTTATTCCATAAATAAGAGGCATGACTCGACATTGATTCAAACACATTGTTGACTTGAACCATATTTTTAATAAGCCTAACCCGTTCATAAATCATGTGAGTTTTTTCAGACATTTCTTTAAATTAAGGGACACCTTGAAAAAATATATATTAAGACATTATTTTAACCTATTTTTATGACCTATATACATGGCTCGTGCTGACCCGACCTATTTTGATACTCTTATCTTTAGGTAAGATCAAAAATAACTATTTGGTCCGATTTGACCCGTATTTAAGACAAAATAAGGTTCTTAGTTCCATACACTATCTTTAATTATTGTCAAAAAAATAATTACATTCCATATCACACAGACATGAGTAACCAGTATGAGATGTGACCATTAATGACTCGAATCAATACTGACCTGTTATATGAACTAACCCTTATATTTGTCCCGCTATTGAACCAATCTGTATCTCATCCAACCCATCGATTTGAGAGGTTTATGCAAGAATAATGGTGATATATTAATGTTGAGTGAAAACCCAAATAGTCAAACGGAATCTCATTTAGCTATTTTATTTTAATATTATAAAAATGTGAATGAATGACGCATGCAATTGTATATAATTTTACCCACGCATATCCTAAACCAACCTGAGGCAATCCCATATTTTCGACCCGTTATTTGAACTAACCCCTGTGTTTGATCAGTTAATGAAACTGTATCTTACCCGCCCCACCTAAGTGGGATAAACATCTATAGTGTGCGAGTGGGTGAATTTGAACAACTGCACGGTTGTCGTTCGAACGATGTATACAAAGCAACTTTGAAAAACCGGTGAAATCATGATCACGGTTATTTACCCATATTATATTATGTCTGATCGAACACTTTGATACGTATTAGAAAAATGACGATTTTAGTATAGTAGTAGTAGTAGTAGAACCCTCTAAATATTGTGAAGAATGATTATTACCCATAAGGCCATAACGAAGGGAAAGTGGCAAACATAATATCAATTTTATAGTTAATATATACACAGACTTGTGAATCATCTTTTTATTGCTAGGGTATATGTTAAGTTAATTATATACACTAAAAACTAAGGTATATGTTAAATTTGAGAATATCCAATTTATTCCATTTAGATTTCAAATTATTAGGAGTATGTATGTGTGCATTCCGAATAAAATCTTAATTAGTTTCTGGAAACAAACATCATTCAAAGATTTGATGATGGTGTGAATTGAATATGGCGAAATGTGATTAAGGAAGAATGAGAGGTAATTTTGTGAAAAGCAGCTTAATTTGTTGTACTTCACACTCTAATTTAGGAGTTGATCGAAACTGTGTTTATACCAAAGCTCCTTGCATTCATCCAATACTTTCTACTATATCCATAAAAAGGGACAGTGGCAAGAAATGATTGGCAAAAAGATAATTTTCGCAAAAAAGACAAAAGAGTAATACCATTTGTAATTAATGTACAAATGAATCTTAAAAGGATACATATACTCCGTATGATGTTTTGGTTCATTCATCTCAATATGAGATTCAATAGACTCCCATTTATAAAAAAAAAGAAAAATTAAAAAAAATACAGGCCTATTTTTATAGGCTCCCACTGAAATAAACTATAGTTCAGCCTATCTAAGCTTTAATCCCCTCATGTTAGCCCTTATTGCAATTAATTAACATATCGCATGCACGCTTTGATATTCCCTCCTGTAAACAATCTAAGAGCCAAAATAATATAATTTAGAGTTTATATCAGTTAAAGAATCATCAAACAAAGACGATACTAATAAAAATGCTACGACAAATGTCAAATAATGTTATCTACTACCAGTTAGCTAAAAATGTGACCGAGGCTGCATATGTCAATTGTCAATAGTAATGCACATTAAAGATTAGGCAACAAATTCATCCAACACTATAATCTTGTTACTTTGAGAATTAAAAAAATAAAAGTTATTAATCTCATTATGATTATCATCTTCTCCAAGAAGACATGAGAGTTCAACCCAACGTATGTATAACTTTACAATTGAAAGTAAAATTGAAATACTCCAAATAGCATAAATCTTAATAAAAGTAACCTAGAAAAGTTCCAACTTCATACTCGGTCAACAAATATTATCCAAGTGAAACTAAAAAGCCGAAAAAAACATGCCTTTGTACCTATGCTGGTTGTGCTTGTCGGCCGAATCAGATGTTGTAGATCATTTGACGTGAACAGTAATTTGGCTCATGCATTTCCAAAATCTAAGTGCAAAGAAAAAAAGACCCATCATTAGATGCAGAACATAAATGAAAACAAAGTGCCAAATAATTGAAATATGTAGTGTCATCACTAATGTTGTCCTCAAACATATTTCATCTGGCAAAGAAAACAGAAAGAGAAAAAAAGGAGACATGAATCATGATGCACATCAGCCTTATATAGGAATTTCTTCTATATGTGAAGTGCATATCAAAACATGTACGAAGTACACCCAAAGACAAAATATAAGTACCAGGTGGGAGATAAAATACAGGCCGTCCTTAATTAGCTTGTCGTACGGATCATGTCAAATTGCAGAGTCGTGCGATTAGCCGATTACTGGGATCCCAATTCATTTCGATTCCGAGCAATTACGCTGAAATGAATTTCAATCAAACAAATCTGTTTTTTATTACTCAAATCAATGAAATCATTTGACACAAATTAGTCAAAAATAATACTAATATAGTTTTGATAATCTACTCTATCTTATACAATTTTTTTTATTATTATTACGCTACTAATGAACTCATTTACCACCGCTGCCGTACCTGCCATCACCCAATCTGCCCAGAATGAAATTCATGGCTTGAAACTGGAAAAATAATTAGTCTTGGTATAATAATTTGTGTCCCTGTTCTCGTACAACCCATCAACGACGCCTCGTCCTTTTGCCTCATCTCGTCTGATCTACGTTAAACGAAGAGAAAATATCACCAAAGAAGTATTCAATTAAATAAACCACTATGACTATGGGCATGAAATTAGATGAGCTACCTGTTTAATAAAGTAGTCAATCTTTGCCGCTACTTCTGGGAGCACAGATGATGATGACGACGATTGCAATTAGTGAGGATGATGATTGATGAAGACGTAGGTTTTTTAAATTAAAGCAGATAATATGGCGAGAAATTTAGAGGTTTTTGAATTGATAGGGTAAATAATTTGTTCCAAATTAATGAGATATTACTAATTAAATTTCTATGCACTAATATAGGACTGGAAAAAAAAAATCATAGAATGTAGACTCGATTGATTTTTTCTTTATTCCTATATTATCTATATTGCGTTTTCCGTTGTTGTATGGGAATGATGCAGCTTGGTTGCTATTTTGCCAGATTGTATGTAGGCCAAAACTGGGAAGTTTATATTATTATAGAAAAGACTATTAATTGATAGGAAAATTCATTGTCAGTTTTAGTAATGATTTTTGCTATTGTTATATAATGATTTTAGGATTTTTTCGTACAGTTATGCAATTTGTTTATGATAATGATTTTATTTGTTTCCTTTTTATATCAGATTTTATTAACTAAAATACCGAGTCAAGTATATTGTTACTTCTTCTAGAGGGCACCTTTTTTTTGTAAAATCCGTCTTTTTATTTCCCGAAAATGGATGAATAAAAAGAGTACCATTTTTACAAAAAAAAAAAAAATTTGTAACAAATTTTATTGAATAAAATAACAGGCAGATGACATCATCATTCACGTGGCATAACGTGGCAGCTGATGTGGACGGCCTGATAAGGCTGCAAAATGTACCGGTAATTATATATTACCAAAAAGAGTGACTGTTGACGTCATCGCTGACGTGTCGCTGATGTCATTGCTGAGGTGGATGCTCTAATATGCTGCGAATTGTATCGGTAATTATATAATACTAGTTTATTGACCCGTGCAAAATTGCACGTGCTGTTATATGGAATTGTTGTGAATAAAATATAATAAACTACTATGATAATATTAAAAAGATTAAGCATATTAATCGATGCATCTTAATATAAGTAAGATAAGATACACGATAATACGACATTAGACCCATAAAAAATTCCGGCTATGACCAACCTCTTTTTGGGTCAACCCCAACCTGACCAGTTAACACATAATTAAGACAAAAATATGAACAAATTAAGATCATAAGTGAATAAGATGTAAAGTTCACATGGTAACTCAAAATCTAACTTTTAATTTTTGTGATAGTTTAAATTTAATTATTTAAAGCCCAACGTGTGTATGCTCTTTTGATTCTCCATGTACTTCCCATTTAATACCCTTGTAAAATTACATAGGCTGTTATATGGCATTGTGATGAATGTTATCTAATTATTGTGATGATAATAATAAAACTTAGCCATATTAATTAATGAGTCTTAAATAAGATAGGATACACCACATTAGACCTATTAAAATATAAAATTAAAATAGCACATGTATATTTAAATAAAAATGCATGACATGATGTAAATAAACTGTTAAGTCATGAATTACTTTTTTTTATGACTCGTGACTCGCTATTTTTGAAAAATAATTTTTTTTTTTTATTTCCACTGAGGGAGTGATCCATATCAAACCAAGTGTGTTTCGACTCACATGTTTTTGGTCAACTCTGACGACCCGACCAATGACCCATAACAATTGATTTGAGAGCGATAAAAAATATATGATTCGAGTTAGCTAATAATTTGTCCTTTAGATCAGGATAAAAAAAGCAGAATAAGTCGAGTTAACACACTTATAATATATATACAAAAAAAATATACTACAATAAATAGCTTTTGTCCATTTTATAATCACTCGTGCATGGGATGTTATAAGACATTATTAAAATTGTAATTCCTAGACCTGTTAAAACTTAAAGGTTTAACTAACCGAGTGACTCGACTCAATCCAACCTAATTTTGCTAGGTAATGAAATGCTCTATACGACTTGTGACCCCTAACGACCCGAACCTGTCTTAGGCCACATATTTATTTCAGTCTTATTTGGTCTGACCCATTGCCGGATTATAGCCCCGTATGTACAAATTAATCTTGTATTTGACCTCAATCAGACGCTGATGTCGAAGAGCACGTCGAGGAGTTGCTGGCGCCAATGCTGATTTCGAAGAGCAGCCCGTGCAAATTAACACATACAAAAAGTACAATACAACAAATAATCATATCTTTCACAAACTCATCGAACATCTTACCACTATAATCCACTGAATTCATCCACTGAATTCATACACCTGTTAATGAACTCCATAAAAAACATCACTTTTTCTTCTTGTTACACCAAACAATAACATTTTATGACGATGCTATGTATAAAACTTTGGCCATAACCAAGATAAAATTGGATCACATACAATTTGAAACTAAAAAAAATAAATTATTCATTTGTTTTGAAATTCATTCCATCGATCAGGTGTATATATTATCCCATCATGTTTCCTTTGTTTTGCAAATTCATTCCTAAAAAAAAAAGAAAAGAAAAACGAACCCTCTTATATTTCCATCTGATGATCCTGACCGTCCTTCATCTTCACCAATGTGTTTTTATTAGCTGCTCGATTTTGGCCCTGAATCGTGTACTTGAGACACTCAGACGCCCAAACTACTTTGAAATCGTCTTCCATGCTAAGGAAGTGTATCTCTTTGCTGATCGTATTACGGCCGCCCACTCAAGGCAGGTCAATTACAATTTGAATTTGGTTGTTGTACTGCGGACCTTTGTTGTGCCTTCAAGAGATTATAATCACAATATAATCAATAAAAAACGTTACATAATACTAACTGCGGAGTACTAATCAACATATATATGAAGTGGTACTATGGAATCAATGTATACAATAAGGCAAAAAAGAAGTGAATAGCTATTCGTCGCCCTAGTTTATTTTTAAAACCTTTTCTAAGTATACCCTAAGTTCACACTCGAAAATTTTCAATCATCTAGGTCTCCATTCCCTCGAAGTAACGTTTCTGGGCACCACTTTTTCTATTAAATCTTCTTCCACCGCCACCGTTGTTCTCCATTTATTACTTTTTCCACTAAACCTAAGTCTACTAACATTACAATTAGACCTGGCAAACGGGTCATTCGGGTCGGGTCTGGGTCGGGTCTATTTCGGATCGGGTCGGGTTCGGTTTGGGTCGGGTCTAGTTCGGGTGTGACAATTACGGGTCAAATTCAGGTCGGGTCGAATTTGGGTCGGGTCAAATTCGGATCGGGTCATTTTAAATTGTTCAAATCTGATTATATTAATGTCATATTTCTTAAAATTTATTCTAGTGTAATCTTAATTTGAAGTTTTAGTGGTAACTTGAGTGATTAAGGACGTGATAAAACGAATCTAAGTCACCGAATCATAATAACGTCTGATTCTTCGAGTCTGGGTCATTTCAATTCGGGTCATGTTCGGGTCGGGTCAATATCAGGTTAAACAGAATTCGGGTCATTTTCGGGTTCGGGTCGGGTCAATTCGGGTTTCGGGTTGAATTCAAATTAGAAATTCGGGTCAATTTCGGATGTTCGGGTCAAGTAATTCGGCTCGGATGTTCGGCTCTGGGTCAGTTTTGCCAGGTCTAATTGCAATGGCTTTAGCGTTTTCTGCAAATTCTCAAAGTGACCCATATTATTGTACCATAATTAAAATTCAAGGTGCATTTTGTATCGTGAAGATGTGATCGAAGTTAATGAGCGAAAGCAGCCTATATGGATAAGAAGGGGCATCTGATCTTGTCCTCCTTCTCGATTATATGCGGTGAAATTATATTTGAATTTTTATCTTCATTGACCTCATAAAATTGCATTAATCATTGAAACCCCAAATGACAAAATCAACTTATTCTTAGAAAACTTGATGGAGTGAGATTTTTTCATAATCAACTAATCAAGTGAGATGGGTTGAGTTGGGGTCATGCGATTAGGGATTAGATTTAAGATATGATGATGTAGTAATAACTGTTTTAATAGGGGCATTATGGGAATATGGCGGGCGATATTAGTAATATAGCGGACGACAAATAACACCTCTCAAAAAGAAACCGATCACATTAATCTACTAAAAGGTAGATAGTGAAATGAAGCGTTTTATCTGCATTGAATAGTAGAGATGTCAAGCTTTTTAATAATCAATCATCAAAAGCCAAAAGTTAGTACAGTCAAAACATAAAATTTACTAAGTGCTAAACGTAACTAAATAATAACTACATGGAATAGATTAGCCACCAAATTTTCTATGTATAAAAATACATGGAATGTTTAAAAATCCAACATGATTCTTCATAATACTTGTTCAACTTTTAAAATAACTCACTTAAAAACCTCACTGATCAAACTCGCAATTCTCATACATTTTTGTGCGTCTTTGATCCACATGGATTGGCAAGAGCAGAACCCATCCTTCTATTATTGATATTGCTTGGCAAAAGTGACAATCGATCAAAGACAAAAAAATAAGATCCATTATAAGAAAATCGAACACACTTGCGGCAACGACAGGCTACGGGGCCACGGTGCGTGATGATGATTGATGATAATGCGAGGTGCTAATGAATAGAGTTTGATGAAGAAACCTTCTCTATGTATTGTGAAAAAAATGGGGATTAAATCCTTTTGTACAATTTTGTTTGTTACCTCTTTAACACCCTTTGATTGATATCTATAAAACATAAAAAGATCATAAGTTTTGAGGATTCAAGATTAAAATTACATAAATGACAATTGATTAAAAAAAACTCAGGAAAATCATACCTGCACGAGACATGTAAGAAATCGCAGCGTAAGCACCATGCTCAGCTCTGAAATTAAGCTTCTCCTCTCCGCATATCCCTCTGTCAATTTGGAAACTTTTGAGCTGGGAGTTTTATGATCTGAAAATGGATTTATTTATGTGAAAAAATTGTGCACCCTTGTCGCAATCTTCGACAGTGACCATTAATCTTGGATGAACATAAACAATTATATGAAAAGATCAAAAACATACAATTCCATAAATTGTTAGATCAATCAGTTGATTACTCATAACATCTACTTCGCATGCAACAATCTGTTAGAATGTATTAGGAACTTACACGTTAGAAAGAAGCTTCATCAGCGATGTCCTAATTTCAGAAAAACCTACTTGCCTGCAAGGCTGCAACTGGAATTAAAATTCAGCATCCAAACTCTGCGAAAGCATATCACACTACAAAGTTTGAGCAAAAAAGCGGGAGAAAGGAAATCAAAATTAATGATCAAATTAATAGAATAGGAAATCTACGTTGGCAACATCACGAATGCTTAATCAAAGTGTCATCACGAAATTAGAAATCTCTTAGGAATTACACAACCTGCTAGATTTACAATTAACATCAAATTAATCAAGAATTTACTATAAAAAAAAAAAAACCTAAAAAAAATGCAAGTTTTGACGAAGGATAAACATGTCGCTTAAGGTTACCTAACAAAAGATTTTTATATATACTGTAGTGACTAATTGATCGCTCGATTATTTCTTCCCTAATTTGTAGCGAAGTCAATTAAAAATAAAATCTATAAAAGAGAAGGATTATGAAGAATATGAATACATCCAGTAATTTTTTTTTTCAAAATATACCATATACGGTTTCATATTGAGTAATTTTAGGGAAGTTTTGATATTGCGCTTTTTTTTCTGCGAGAATATTCTGAGAATGCATTGTAATTTTAGGGAATTTTATGCGAATTTTATTGCCATAAATATTCTTTTTATTATCTTTTCCTCAATTTTATATAGCTCTAATATAGGCAACACGGGATTATGAATGACGTGAAAACGAAATATATCATTTTAGTTAAGATTGCTTCCTATTTTACCTATGATTTCATTATAATTGAAATATTCTGGGAATATTATAGTAAAAATTTCTTCCTATTTTTGATTATGCCCACCTGCCTAAAAATGAATTATTACTGCCTAAAAAAACAGAATATTTTAATTATTATAAAAAAATATTTATATTTAGATTTTAATTATCTAAACTTTTTATTTTTTTATTTTTAATTTTTTTTTTATTGTTATTTTTATGGAATGTTATATTCCTACTCGAGATTTTGTTACCAAAAAGAGCGACTGTTGACGTCATCGATGATGTGTCGCTGATGTCATTGCTGAGTTGGACGCTCTAATATGCTGCGAATTGTACCGTTAATTATATAATATATGATATGATATGATATGATATAATATATGATATGATAATATACTTATAATTAATTGACACAAATAAAGTACGGTTATTACCAGAATAAATAAATGCTACTGAATGTAATATAAACCGTACATGATGGAAACAAAACAAAAACAATATATCAATAAATTATGATATCTTGCAACTTCTAGTATGGTGCAAAGAATATAAAATTTGTTATGTAATATCAATTCCTAGACAATGAATTTAAACGTGCACCCATCATCATCATCACCCTAAATTCCTCGAAGTTAATAGTTCCATCGCCATCACTATCCACACCTCTAATCATTTTCTTACATTCACCTAAAGAAAAATCATCTCCCAAGCTCTTCATTACCATTTGTAGTTCCTCGGCTGTGATTTTGCCATTTCCATCAGCATCATATATATCAAATGCTTCTTTAACATTTGTCAGAACCTCGTCAGAGTCAATGCCTTTTGTATTTAGAGCAATGAACTCATTCAGATCTATGTATCCATCACCATCTGCATCAACTTCGAGGATCATGGTATTAAGTTCTTCTTCTGTTATTTGTTGACCTAAACTCCCCATCATTGTACCTAACTCTGATGATGAAATCTTTCCATCATTATTCACATCAAATTTCTTGAATATATGCTCAAGCTCTTCGGCATTTGTAAAATGAGAACGAAATGAAGTGCTGCGTGATCTGGAAGAGCCGCAATCATTATTTAAATCTGCCACATTGCTGCTTGTTTTCTTTTTGTTTTCAAAATATTCTTGTGTGTATCCCATTCTTCTTTGTTCAAAATTTGAAATTAAATGTCAATTTGTAAAGAATAAAGAAATGAGAAAAATAGAGTAATAAGAGGGAGAAAATGAGGGGAAGTGAGAGAAGGAAGGAGAATGAAAGATTTTTTCCCCTAAATAAGTAAAGCTTGTTTCAGAAAATAGACTTGACAAGAAAAAATCTTCTAGAAAATTATGATCTTTGAGAAAAAAATTACAAGATAATTTGAGTTCTATCCAATTACTATAAAGAAATGAATGTTAATTAGTAATTCTTATGACTAAATATAACTTTCCACACATTCAGGTGGAGAAGACGCTATATTTATTAAATATTATGAAATGTACCGTTAGATTTATATATAAAAGTACAATAATACAAACAAGGCGCAATGCACCACTTTATATGCAACACTTGGTAGACTTTGTCGCCTTTGGAATGCGCTTTGTCAGCGCATCATGCAGAAAGGTCGAGTCTTTGGCTATCGGGGTGTGATTTAACACATAACAACTGAAAAAATCTAGTATATATAGTTGTCAGTATTTAACAATTAGGATAAGAAATTAAAAAAAGACCATTAGACTATATAAGATAAATCTCAGCCACTACTATGTTCTAACCATGGTTAAAAAAATTATTTATTGTGGACCTTCACCACATAGGATATGACCATATAATAATTTAAAATGTACTCTAAATTTTATTTCCATGATTTGTAAAGATTTTGTCTAATTTATCTCCTTCAACAACATATTTTCTTATCAATACTTGATATAATTTTGTTATCAAAAGATCACGAGTGACATTATTTTGCCATGGTTATCTAGTAAGCCAAACTCCGATCCATGAATACTTAGATGATCAGCCCTGGGGCTTATGGGAACATAAAAGTATGTCTCCCTTGAACTTTAGATGTCAATGAAAATGCAGGTTTTGTTGCCACCATAAAGTCGATAATTCGTTAGCTTTGCTAGATGCTCGCAGCAATATGAACGATTGAGCTATTGAGTTCAGGACAAGCTCTTAGAGGTCGAACGTACACTTTGGTAGCCACTTGGTGTAAATGCACAAGCTAAGCTAGGAGATGTAAACCTAGTTGTGCACTTGTGTTATGCAGGGAAATCCTTGAACATTGGAGTGGAAGAGCCGTAGGGGGGTGTTAGTGAAGAAGATGACGAAAATTAGTTTAATTCATTTGTTATTTTTATGGTATAATTCGTGCAAAAGTGGCAATTTGCTCCCTACACTTTCACCAATTGTGCAATTGAATACTCTAACATCTAATTGAGCAATTTACCCCCTTCAATTTTCAATTCGTGCAATTTCACACCTACCTCTATTTTTCAACTAATTTTGTAATATAGAAAATTTTTCTAAATTCACAAAATATAAAAAAAATTATAGAAGTATATTATACAACAACTTATATGTTAAAAATACAAAAATATGATTTTTATACAGTAACTCAACTATGGACAATTTTGTTCTTTTAGGGTTTTTCTTCAATTACCTGAGAACGACAACTATGGAGAACTTTACCAGAAAAATGAATTTAGGGTTCCTATTTTGTTCTTTGTATTTCACAAGAGAAGATGTTATATTTTTTTTTTGTTCACGTACATGTAATGCATTTTTACGGCTAAAGCTATTGTATAATATACTTAAATGTTTTTTCTTATATATTTTGTGAATTTAGGAAAATGTTTTATATTACAAAATTAGTTGAAAAATAGAGGTAGGTGTGAAATTGCACAAATTGAAAATTTAAGTTGGTAAATTGCTCAATTAGAAGTTAGGGTGTTCAATTGCACAATTGGTGAAAGTGTAAGGGGCAAATCGTCACCTTCGCCGTATAATTCGTTATTATTATTTGGGAGGGTTTATTTATATCTTTGATTCCTATTAGCATTTACTAGAATGAAAGCATGTGCGTTGCACGAGTCTCTTAATAATGATTTCTATTAGACATTAGTTTTACCACACATTTTTAATGCATATATCCAAACATTAAAATGATATATTTTCCTATATATTATTCGTTAAGTGTTTTTATATGACATGTTTTTCCGAGGTAAATGTTTGACTTCCAATTTGACGAAAAAATATTTTAAAAAATTATGAAACTTTTATAGTTTACAGTATAATATCATCATAATCAAGACCATTGTATTTTGAGAGATATTAGAAAGTCAGAGTAGTGTCTCGAAATGTTAGAATGACATATGTAAAAAATCTGGGAGTACAAGATCATAAAACATTGTTATGTCTTTATAATACAGATAAGAACTTGGTAGACATGGATATTTAAATGTACGAAATATAACTTCATACTTATATTTTGTAACAAACAGCTCAATATGTAACAAAACTCTTGACTTGTCTCAACTTCCTTAAAAAATGATTGTTGGTTTGTCGAGTTTTAAGAAGAACTATGAGTATGGTAGAATAAGTTTAGACTGACACTACATGTCATATCACACCAAAGAAGGGCAAGAAGCTTGTACAACCTATAGGCTAGTTATTAGACACATTTATTAAAAACTCATGTATGTACGTAGAATTACATGGATGTACATAGGATTATAAGTTTATAACGTGTTTTGTTAGTTCTAGTATGAGTCGATATATAGTGGTTCAAGTCCGTTGAGTTAATTAACAATGCCTAGTCCTATTGCAATAAATTCATTAATAATATATATATATATATATATATATATATTTAGGGGGCCTATCTAGTGAGAAGTGAGAATTTGGTGAGAAGTGAGAAGTAATCTCAGCCATTGATTTCGCATAACTGCAGTAACTAAACTGCATAACTCCAGTCGTAACTCCACTAACTAAAACCCTTAACTCCAGTCACTTAACTCTACTAACTAAATTGCGTAACTCCATTAAACTAAATCTATAAAGTAAATTGTCTAATTTGAGTATCATTATTAACTCCACGAAATCCAACGAAAATTCATTAACTCTAACATAACTCCACTAACTAAAACACGTAACTCCAACACAATTTCCTTTAATAATAAAACACGTAACTCTAATAACTCCACTACCTAAATCACGTAACTCCGACTTAACTCCATCAATGAAAACACATAACTCCAACTTAATTTCATCAAATAAAACACGTAACCTTAATAACTCCATTACCTAAATCACGTAACTCTAACTCTACTTTAATACAACACGTTACTCTAATAACTCCACAACCTAAATCATATAACTCCAGCTTAACTCTACCAAGTAAAACACGTAACTCCAACTTAACTCCACCAATTAAAACACGTAACTCCAACTTAACTCCACAACTAAAACACGTAACTCCAACTTAACTCCACTTACTAAAGCACGTAACTCCAACTTAACTCCAATAAATAAAACACGTAACTCCAACTTAACTCCACCAACTAAATACGTAACTCCAACTTAACTCCATCAACTAAAATACGTAACTCCAAATAACTTTAATTATTAAAACACGTAACTCCAAATAACTCCAATAATTAAAACACGTTGTAACTCTCATAACTCCACAATTAAAAGTCGTAACTCCAAAAACGAAAAAATGAAAAAAAAAAAAAAACCAGAAAAACACATTAACTTTCCCCATTTTCTGTCTCCTTCACACCACCCAATCCCGGCCACCCTCCACCACCACGACCACTGCACAATCTCACCCTCGCCTAACCTCTGTCGCCGGCCAAATCAGCGCCCACCGGCCGCGAACTAAGCCGCGTCCTGTAACCATCGCATCCACCATCTCCGCCCACACATTTCCTCTCTTTTCTCACCTCTCACTTCATTCATTTGCTCTAGCGCCGCAAATTGAGAGGTCGTGCCGCCAATAGAAGCGGCGTCGTCGACGGAGGCCATAAAAGGCGACGATAGACGGCGGAGGTCAGATGCGGCGGCCATATTTGGAAAAACGAGCCCGAAAAACAAAAAGAGGCGTATTTCGTAGCCATACGATGCTCGACGGAGGACGCTACCTACCGCCGAAGACTCGCAGTGGTCTTCCGAGTCGACCGGTAGTGTCTGTAACACCCCTAAATTTTAAGGAGTTTATATTATTTGGGTGTTACCGTTTAAATATAATTTTCGGAATTTAATTGAGTTTTATAATGTAAATTTTGGATTTAATTTAAAAGAAATAAAGAAGGATTTATTGTTGGTTTGGAAATTGTTTTAATTTTTTTTAAATTTACATATCAATTACCAATTAAACCTCTATTTAAATCCCATAATTGTCTCCCAATATCCCTCCTCACTTTTAATTACCCACTACATTTCTTGATCTCCTCTTTACGTTACACAGCCTCTCCCTCCTTCATATACTGCTCATCCTTCCCTTTCATTTTCTATTCACGTCATATCACCTTCTCTACTCTTCTTCCCGGTTTTCTGCTTCTCCGGCCACCGTCGCCGCTGCACTTGCCGCCAACCGCCGTGGACGCCCCTTTCTTGTCACCCTCGGCCTTAGGGCTGTTTTGGTATCTCTCTTTCCTCTCTCTAAATTTGATAAACCCTAATTATTGGTTTTATGTTATTGCTTATGAAAATCTGAGTTTATGACTTGACTTATGATTTTAATTGGTCTCTTACACTATCACTATACCTTATAGATCATAATTGATGTTCTTTACACTTGGTAATCGAATTTGAGAATTTTACAAGGTCTTGAGATATTTGTATGTGATTTTATGTGCGTTTTTATAATCTGATGATTGTACTTGATTTTAAATTTGCATTTCAATGTCTTAAATTTGTACTTGGTCGTTGGAATGGCTTGGTAGATTTAGGGGAGGAAGGTGATGAATTTTGAGAATTTTAGAGCGGTGTTTACGTGAGTAAGTGGTGAGCTTTAGGTGGTCAATTGTTGTTTATTTGTTTGGATCTTTGAGCTATTGCATGTGAGAATTTGGGGTTTTGCAGGGGCTGATTTGTGGGCTGTTACGTGGTGTATTAGGGGCTGTTGTTGGGTCTGATTGTGTTGCTATTTCACGTAATGTTCATGTCGAGTTCGGAGTCTAGTTGTTGTGATCGTTCGCCTAATGGCGTGAGTGCAATTGTGTGCAATTTGATAATGTATAAAGGTTGTTTATGGTGAGTTTGTAATGTTATTAAGGTTGAATTCTTGTGCTTATGTTTTGATTCGGGTGGCGTGGTATCTGATATAGTCATCAGCTCTTTATATATATATATTACATTTGAATAAAAATGGAATTAGGGTGTATGTTAATACTTAGTATTATTTGTCAACATGGTTCGGTTGCTTTCTGGAAGCCATGAGTAAGAAGGGTATATATACAATCGTGCATATAGTATTCTTTTATTTACATAAGTTGTTACTTTATAGAAAATGGTACGTGGAGCATCATCTTCGAACAACACTAGCCCAGAAATAGCTGCTTTGATAGCTCAAATGGCCGCACAAAATCAGGCCACAGCTCAGCAACAACAAGCTATGGCTGAGCAGCAACAGGCTATGTTGCAGACCATGCAGCTGACCATGCAGCAGATGAATACCTTGACTGCTACTGTGACTCAGATGGTGAATAATCAGCAGAATAATCAACAGAACAATCAGCAAAACAATCATCAGAATGCCCAAATTGCTCAGGTCACAGCAATGACTACTATGTCGAAAGCAGTTCAACAGAAGAATCCTCCAACCTTTACGGGTAAGGGTGATCCTACTGAATTGGATACTTGGTTCAGGGATATGGACTGAATTTACTTGTCCTTGGGGTGTCCGGCGAAGTACAAGGTCAGGATAGGAGCCTTCTACCTACGAGAGGAGGCTGACAGATGGTGGCAAGAAATCAAGGAGACATTTTTCGAGCCATACGTCGAAGAGACCGCTGATGGAGGGGTAGCTGAATATGAGCGAGGTTGGGGTCATTTCAGGGAATATATGGAAGATGAATTTTTCCCCGAGCACCTCAAGCGTCAGAAGAGATTGGAGTTTGAATTGCTGAAGCAGACAGAGGGTATGTCAGTCAGAGAGTTTCATCTTAAGTTCTTGGAACTTAGTCGTTTCGCCAAGGAACTTGTGCCTACTAAAGAGGCGAAAGCTAATCAATTTGAGAGGAAGTTGCTCTGGAAAATCAAGGACAGGTTTGCAGGTGAGGTATTCAAGGATATAAGGGACGTGTATGCTCGTGCGTCCAATATTGAGAACACTATTGCTGAGAAAGAAGCCGAGTTGGGGCTCAAAAGGAAGGAGGGACCCTCGAACTTGACTGAAAATTTTAGTAAGAAAGGGAACTTCCTTAACTATAAGAAGCAAGGCAACTCATTTGGTGCTGGTGGGAATAATGTCCGCAAGGGTCAATCTTTTGTTCAATCTCAAAGTCAGGGAAGTGAGCGTCGCTACATCTGTAAGCGTTGTAATGGTAATCATCCAGGGGTTGATTGCAACGGTGATAAAGTTACATGCCGATACTGCAAGAAGTTGGGACACCGCGAATACGAGTGTAATAGGAAGAAGGCCGGTCTTCCACTAGTAGCTGAAGCTAGCACACCTACATATGTTAGCAGATTTCCCAATCAGAGGGCTCAGAGCACATATACTGCTTCAAATAGTACTTACAAGAACCCAGCTCCAACCAAGGGTAATGTTACTAGTGCGGCAAGCAAGCCGGCTGGCACAGTTAATGCTGCAACTGCTACTACAAGCAATAAGAAGGTTGGACAACTCTATGTTATGAACCAGGAGGAGGCAGAAAGCACCGAAGTTGTGTCCGGTAAATTTCCTGTTAACTCAGTTTTGGCTCATGTTTTGTTTGATAGTGGTGCGTCTGATTCGTTCATTGCATCAAAGTTTGTTACCTTGTCTGGTTTGAAATCTGGTGAAAATGTAGATTATGATTTTTCTATGCCCACCGGTGATAGTGTGAATTGTAAGACTGTGTTTAATGATGTATCGGTGATTATTGCTGGACATGATTTTAAGGCAGAGTTAATAGAATTTCCACTCCCATATTTCGATGTAATACTGGGGATGGACTGGATGGGCAAGCTGTTTGGTTAATTATTATATGTATTTTACCCTCTTATATCATATTTTTAGTATCGTCTCTCGTGCTATTTGAGCTATTTGCCGTACTTTTATTATGAGTCGGGTTTATTCACTCTTGTGTTAATTTGGTGCTTAAAGGATTCCTTTTTACTCGTTTCGTTTGATTAATTGATAACCCGTATATTATCGATCGGAAAGTACACTAAATTCGTATTCCTGCAGGACTGTTTTGTATTTTGGCCATATCTTGCTCATTCGGAGTCGAAAATGGACGATTCAAGCGGCCACGGAAACCTGAGAACGAGACCTATAACTTTGTAGAAGGATACATCAGCAAATTCCAACATATGCCTGGTCGAAAAACCCCAGCACGGTAGCAGGTCCAATATTGAAGCAAGTGTGATTACATTGTTTGCCTTGGCCCACATCATTCTATACCACCGCCACTCTTCTTGCACAGAAAGAAGAAAGATCAGAAAATTTCCCAAAAAAAAAAGGAAAAGCAGAAGGTATAAAAAAAAAGAGGAGGAAAACGACAAAGAGAAGGACGCGCGAGTTCCGAGCCTTGACGCCGCTCGAAGTTCATCGCACAACACCACCATCAACACGATCAGCTCTTCGATTAAGTTGTTGATTTCTATTATTCCCAAACACTCAAACACTTTCGTTAATTAGTTGTAGTTTAGTTTTAATCTTTTGGTTTGATTTTCGTTATTCCTTATTCCAGGTACTCAATTTTATAACTCTTACTTTAGTACTTCAATTTCAGTTTCAATTGTTAATTTCTTTTCTAATTTCAATTCGTCTTTGTTACTTTTGATTTGTTCGTTTGATTTGCTCGATTAATTCCATGTCTTGGTGATTGATTGTTAATTAGATTAATTTTGTTCCAGTTAGTCTTACCTTGCTCGTTTGATTAAATTAGTTAGCCTGTCGTTTTGTTTGATTGTGTTATTAATTTAGTTTAGTTGTTTGATTTGTTGTTGTGTTCATTAGTAGTAGTATTCGCACGTTTGTTTTGCTTCGATTTTAGGTAGTAGTTTGGTCTCAATTAGCAATTTCGCACTAATCTACACCGTAAAATAACTTGGTACAACATCCTCGTGGGATCGACCCGTAATTGCTAGCTATAACAGCCGTGCGCTTGCGGTTATTTAAAATTATTCAACAAGTTTTTGGCGCCGTTGCCGGGGATGTTTAGTATTGAGTTAATTTACTTCGTTTGATTTTCTTATCTTTGCTAGTTGTTAGCCTGTTTCTTTTGTCTTGCTTAACCATACATGTTATTTGCCTTAGCTGAATTTACTGCTCTACTTGCTTTTCTTTAATTTGTTTATGAAAGTTTTCGATACTCTGCCTGATAATTTAAAGTTATTCACTCTTGAGCTTATTGATAATCCTACGATTAATTCTGAAAACCTAAAAGATAAAATGGCCGATGAAGAAGCTCCTCGTACTTTGAATGATATCGTTTACCCATCTAGGTCATCTCAACCTTCATGTTTTCGATTACCTGGTATACGTGGCAATGTTAATTTCGAGCTTAAACATCAAACTCTTAGTATGCTTCCTAAATTTTCTAGACCTGATGAGGATCCTTACTTGTTTCTTAGAGAATTTGATGAGATTTGCAATAGTGTTCAATACCCAGGTGTGACTAGTGATGCTTTAAGATTGAGATTGATTCCTTTTGCTTTGAAAAATGATGCTAAAAAGTGGATGTATAGTCTTGCTCCAAATTCTATTGATTCATGGGATGATTTTGAAGTGATGTTTTTAAAGAAATATTTCCCTAATGGTAAAACAGTAAGACTTAGAACTGAAATTAATTTGTTTCGTCAGCTTGATCGTGAAACTTTTTGGAATTATCTTGATAGATTTAAAAATCTGCTTGCTCAGTGTCCTCATCATGGTTTTGCTAAATCTAGATTAATTCAAATTTTGTATGATGGTATGGACCCTAGTTCTAGAACTATGGTAGAATCTATGTGTCAAGGTGAATTCTTGTCTAAAACAATTGATGATGCATGGGAGTTTTTAGAAAATCTGGCTGATAAGACGTTACAATGGGATACCACTAGAACTGATAGTACTAATTTGAATTCTAAAGTTATTCTGTCTAGAGGAGGTTTGCATAGCGTTTCTGAAACAACCCTCCTTGAGTCTAGGTTAGCGGCTTTAGAAAATCAAGTTAAGGGGTTACCACTTCAGCAATTTCAAGCTAACAATGTTTCTGCCCTTTCATGTGCTAATTGTCATGCTTTAGATCATTGTACAAATGTTTGTCCTTATGTTACCCCTAATTTAGCTGCTGCTGGACCTGAACATGTTAATATGGCGTATCAAAGGCCCAAAAATGATCCTTTTTTCGTTTAGTTATAATCCTGGATGGCGTAACCATCCAAATTTTTCGTGGAGTCCAGGGTCTAATGCTAATGCACAAGCTGGTAATTTTGGTGGAAATACATTCACATCTAACTATTCCCAACCCCCTGCATTTCCACCACAAGGATTTCAAAATAACCCAAGGCCACCATATCAACCGATTTCTCATGCTCAGCCGCCTCCTGGATATTCTGAGAGTGATAAAAGAGTTAGTAGTTTGGAGAGAACGGTGAAATCCTTGGCCGATACAGTAGCTCAACTAGTTGCACAAAATAGGGACAAGGGTACTTTTCCTAGTCAAACTGAACCAAATCCTAGAAATTTCAATGCTGCCAATTCACAGAACCCGAATAACAATGTTAAAGGAGTAAATGCAGTAATTTCCTTAAGGTCGGGACGGAAAGTGGATACCCAGGTTGGAGATCAGACCACTTTATCACCCTCTGTCCAGCCACAATTGTCTACTCCTATTTCCCATGATGTGCCCCACTCCCTTGTTAATTATGATCCTACTCTAGGTGAGCTTACTGTCGCTAAATTGAATTTTTCGCAGCAGCCTAAAGAAAAAGATGTAGATGATTCTAATGATGATTCCAGTGCCCCCTTAGATCAGCAAGCTTATAAACCCGCTGCTCCATTCCCTCGTAGGCTTACTAAGAAGGCAGATGATCATATAGATAAGATTAGGGAGACTTTTTCTCAAGTTAAAATCAATATTCCTCTCCTTGATGCTATTCAACAGATGCTTCCTTATGCAAAATATTTAAAGGAGCTGTGCACTACTAAAAGAACAAACGTACCCAAAAAGGTATTTTTAGCTTCTCATTTGAGCTCCATCATCTCTAACAAGATCCCTGTGAAGTATAAGGATCCAGGTTGTCCTACGATCTCTATTGCCATAGGGGATAAGGTCATTCATAGAGCTTTGCTAGATTTAGGGGCTAGTGTTAATTTGCTGCCATTTAGTGTTTATGAGCAACTTGGTCTAGGTGAACTTAAACCTACACATGTCACTCTTCAGTTAGCCGATAGATCTATTCGTATACCTAAGGGTATAGTAGAAGATGTGTTAATTAAAGTAGGTGAGTTTATTTATCCTGTTGATTTTATTGTTTTGGAGACCGATGTTGTGCCTAATTTAGAGAATCAGATTCCTGTCATTCTTGGTCGTCCTTTCTTAGCTACTTCAAATGCTGTGATTAATTGTAGAAGTGGTATGATGAAGTTGTCTTTTGGAAATATGACTTTGGATCTGAATATTTTTAATCTCCATAAACAACCTGCTGATTTTGACTATGAAACTGTTAATTGGCTAGATGCGTGTTCTGTTGATGAATTAACTTTTGAGGATTGCATGCATAATGAATCTTTAGCGTATTCTGATCCTTCGTCTAGTGAGTTTATCGAGTCCATTTCTGTGCAGCCAGCTTTGTCACCTTCGTTAGAGTTAAAACCACTTCCTGATTCTCTTAAGTATGCATTTTTAGATTCTGATCAAACCCTACCTGTTATTATTGCCTCTGATTTAGATGATATCCATGAGAAAAAGTTGCTTAATGTGCTCAGAGAGAATAAAGAAGCAATAGGATGGAGTCTTGGTGACATTAAAGGCATTAATTCTACCATAGTGCAACACAGAATCTATTTAGAGGATAATGCTAAGCCTTATAGAGACCATCAGAGGCGTCTTAATCCTACATTAGAAGAGGTGGTCAGGAAAGAGGTGCTTAAATGGTTAGATCATGATATCATTTATCCAATTTCAGATAGTAAGTGGGTCAGTCCAGTGCAAGTTGTCCCTAAAAAGACGGGTATCACAGTAGTTAAAAATGATAAGAATGAGCTAGTACCCACTAGGATCCAATGTGGTTGGCGGGTGTGCATAGACTATAGGAAACTTAATGCAGCCACTAGGAAAGATCACTTCCCATTGCCATTCATGGATCAGATGCTTGAGAGGCTAGCTGGCCATAACTTTTATTGCTTTTTAGATGGTTATTCGGGATACACTCAAGTTTCTATTGCACCTGAGGACCAAGATAAGACTACTTTTACGTGCCCTTTCGGGACTTATGCTTTTAAGAGAATGCCCTTCGGTCTTTGTAATGCTCCTGCCACTTTTCAGCGTTGTATGATGTCTATATTTTCTGATATGGTTGAGAAATGCATAGAAATATTTATGGATGATTTTTCTGTTTTTGGAGCTTCATTTGATGACTGTCTAGCTAATTTGACCAAAGTGCTCCAGAGATGTGTTGAGAAAAAGTTGGTTTTAAATTGGGAGAAATGCCACTTTATGGTGAAAAAAGGTATAGTACTTGGGCATGTGATCTCCCACAATGGGATAGAAGTTGATAAAGCTAAAATTGATTTAATCAGTAATCTTCTTCCTCCCAAATCTGTTAAGGACGTTAGATCTTTTTTGGGTCATGCGGGGTTTTATAGACGTTTCATTCAAGATTTTAGCAAAATTGCTAAACCCCTGTCTAATTTGCTTGCCAAAGATGTTCCTTTTGATTTCTCTACTGATTGTGTGGATGCTTTTAATAAACTTAAGCATGCTTTGACTTCAGCCCCTATACTCCACCCACCTGTGTGGGGCGAGCCATTTGAACTTATGTGCGATGCTTCTGATTATGCTTTAGGAGTTGTTTTAGGTCAAAGAATCAACAAGAAATCTCATGTTATTTACTATGCTAGTCATACACTTACGGGTGCTCAACTTAATTATACTGTGACTGAGAAAGAGTTTCTTGCTGTTGTCTTTGCTTTTGAAAAATTCAGATCTTATTTGATTGGCTCTCATGTTGATGTTTACACTGATCATTCTGCCATTAGATATTTGCTTAATAAGAAAGATGCTAAACCAAGATTAATTAGGTGGATTCTTCTTTTACAAGAATTTGATTGTGAAATTAAAGATAGAAAAGGTTGTGAAAACATGGTTGCTGATCATTTATCTCGAATTCTTGTTGAAAACACAAATGAGTCCCCTATTTCTGAATGTTTTCCTGATGAGCAATTGTTGTTGGTTCAATCTGAACCTTGGTTTGCTGATATAGTTAATTACTTAGTCACTGGTTTAGTTCCTTCACATTGGAGTAAACAAGATAAGTCTCGTTTTTTGTCTATGGTGAAATTTTTCTATTGGGATGATCCATATTTGTTCAAATACTGTTCTGATCAGATTTTTAGGAGATGTATCCCAAATAGTGAGATTAGGAATGTCTTGTCGTTTTGTCATGATCAGGCTTGTGGAGGACATTTTAGTGGAAAGAAAACCGCAGCTAAGGTTTTACAGTGCGGATTTTATTGGCCAACTCTATTTAAGGATGCTCATATTTATTGTAAGAGTTGTGCTAGGTGCCAGCAACTAGGTAAGATCACTAGGCGAGATATGATGCCTCTTAACCCAATTATTGTTGTTGAGATTTTTGATGTTTGGGGTATAGACTTTATGGGCCCATTTCCCTCTTCTTGTGGGAATGAGTATATCCTTCTTGCTGTGGATTACGTGTCTAAATGGGTTGAGGCAGTAGCTACAAGGACTAATGATGCTAAGGTTGTGGTGAAATTTCTTAGAGATAATATATTTTCTAGATTTGGTATGCCTAAGTCAATCATCAGTGATCGAGGTACTCACTTTGACAATCGTTGTTTTGAGGCTTTACTGAATAAGTACTCCATTGTTCACAAGCTGGCTACACCTTATCACCCCCAAACCAGTGGTCAAGTTGAAGTTTCTAATAGGCAAATTAAGCAAATATTGGAGAAAACAGTGAATCGGAATAGAAAAGATTGGTCTGATAAGTTGATTGATGCACTTTGGGCTTATAGGACAGCTTTTAAGACACCTTTGGGCATGTCTCCTTATAGGGTTGTATACGGAAAAGCTTGTCATTTACCTGTCGAGTTAGAACATCGAGCTTTGTGGGCTATTAAGATGCTTAATACTGAGATAGATGCTGCTGGCAATGAGCGTAAGTTGCAATTGAGTGAATTAGAGGAGATTAGAGCAGAAGCATATGAGAATTCTAAATTGCATAAAGAGAGAACAAAGTTATTTCATGACAGGCACATTGTTCGTAAGGAGTTCTCTGTTGGGCAGAAGGTGCTTTTATATGATTCCAGGCTACATCTTTTTCCAGGTAAGTTAAGGTCTCGTTGGACTGGTCCTTTCATTATTACTCATGTTTTCCCTCATGGTGCAGTCCAAATAGAAGACCCCACTACTAGGTCGCATTTCAAAGTTAACGGTCACAGATTGAAGCCATTTTTGGAGCTGCCAGAAGAGAGTGTAGAGTCTTTGACACTCTACGAGCCTGAGTATCACGATTAGCATCCTGAACCATCGCTTGGATGCACATTAGCATTCCAACCGGATAACTTTATTCTGTCTCTTTTTCTTATTTTCTTTTTGTTTCTTTATTTTCTTTCGTTTGTTTTAGTTATTTGTTCTATTGAGTCGGCTTAAGTGCCTCCCCGAGTTTCGACCTTTGTAGGGGGATGTATATAGTGTCGGTCGCCAAAAAAAAATATAAAATTGCAAAAACAACAAAAAAATGTTTTCCTTTTCAGTTGTTTTTGTTTTCCTCCGTACTTCACTGGGTGTTGGGTTTGCTTTTGCAGGTCTGCTAGATGACAACAATCGACTGAAAGCTACACAATGTAAAGCTGATGGACTTGCTCTCTTTTCTAACTATGCCACTGAGCGTCTTATCGACTTATACCACAGAAGCTGCGTGCTCATTCATGATACAGTCTGCTGCCCCTACTTACATGTCCATTCACAGCAGGTCTTGCTGCTACTTTGATCCACTCGTACTGCTGCAAGTTTTCCAAATCTGATCAGCTAAGTTCCTGACTCTCTCCTCTTAGACTTTTTACATTTTACAATGAGGACATTGCAAAACTTAAGTGTGGGGGTGCGGAGTAAATTTGCTGCTGGTTGCTGGAGTTGTTATGATGGTTGTTGATGGAATATGTCGCTGGTAGTTTGCTCTTATTATTTACAGGTTATAAAATTTTGGATTTGCCTAGTTTTAGGGGAAGTGCTGCCGAATTTTTGCCAGAAACTATGCTTGATATGAGATTTCTTCTGTTCTTATATGACTAACTAGAGTCGATAGAGAAGTGACGAGCTCTAACTTATTTCTAAAAAAAAAAAGAGTTTCTGTTTTCTTCTATCATTTGTTTTGAAGTCATGTACACAACTCTCTTCTCCCTATTAGACTTGGACTGGTTAATTCCTCTAACATATTCATTTTAGGTCTCTTTTAAATTAAACTTGGAACCAAACTTTGAAGGATAGCACTTGTTTTGCCTATTTTAATTGCTGGTTGTTGATTCTAGTTATGTGGGGTTGTAGCCGAACATGTCTCATCCATCCTCCATCAATTACTATTTCCATCCTACTTTCGTGGTGACTTTTGGATCGTAGGGAAGCTAGTACTCGTGTATGTAATAAGTCGGGATTTAGCTACACTGGCAACCCGACAAGTTTCTCTTTATGTTATGTTATATAAAAAAAATCAGAATATTGCTTGGTAAAGACCTGTAGATGGCCAACCGAGTTTGGGAGTCAACAACGAGCCAAGTATCTGATACAAAAAAAAGATTGGAAAAAACAGAAATACAGAAAATAGAAAAAAAAAAAGAATAAAAAAGTATGTTCGTATTATCTTTGTTGTAATTACCTACGGTATCCGGGAGGACGATCCTAGTACGTTTTGTACCAAAAGTAGACTTTCCACCTGCTACCCCGAGCTTGTTCGGTGAAACCCATTTTCTGTGAGTTTACGTACTAGTGGATGGCGTAAGTGGAGCAAGTGAGAAAGATAGAGGTTTGGTTGTAACTTTGATTTAAAAGGTGCACTAAAATGTTTATGTTGTTCAATTAGACGGTTGGATAGTTTGTAGTGGAGGAGAGATTACTTGTGTACATTGCTTGCTAACCTACTAACTTCAAATGTTTCCTCGTTACTAACCCATCAGAAAAGAAAAAAATTAAGCTCGTTATCTACTCTTATCTATTTTGGTCAGTCTAAAATCTGCTTGAAGTGAATTTGGTGTCTTCTTATCAATTGTCATAGCTCACGTTTTGTTCTGTGTTTGTCGAGGACGACAACAGGCTAAGTGTGGGGGTATTTGTTTGGTTAATTATTATACGTATTTTACCCTCTTATATCATATTTTTAGTATCGTCTCTCGTGCTATTTGAGCTATTTGCCGTACTTTTATTATGAGTCGGGTTTATTCACTCTTGTGTTAATTTGGTGCTTAAAGGATTCCTTTTTACTCGTTTCGTTTGATTAATTGATAACCCGTATATTATCGATCGGAAAGTACACTAAATTCGTATTCCTGCAGGACTGTTTTGTATTTTGGCCATATCTTGCTCATTCGGAGTCGAAAATGGACGATTCAAGCGGCCACGGAAACCTGAGAACGAGACCTATAACTTTGTAGAAGGATACATCAGCAAATTCCAACATATGCCTGGTCGAAAAACCCCAGCACGGTAGCAGGTCCAATATTGAAGCAAGTGTGATTACATTGTTTGCCTTGGCCCACATCATTCTATACCACCGTCACTCTTCTTTCACAGAAAGAAGAAAGATCAGAAAATTTCCCAAAAAAAAAAGGAAAAGCAGAAGGTATAAAAAAAAAGAGGAGGAAAGCGACGCAGAGAAGGACGCGCGAGTTCCGAGCCTTGACGCCGCTCGAAGTTCATCGCACAACACCACCATCAACACGATCAGCTCTTCGATTAAGTTGTTGATTTCTATTATTCCCAAACACTCAAACACTTTCGTTAATTAGTTGTAGTTTAGTTTTAATCTTTTGGTTTGATTTTCGTTATTCCTTATTCCAGGTACTCAATTTTATAACTCTTACTTTAGTACTTCAATTTCAGTTTCAATTGTTAATTTCTTTTCTAATTTCAATTCGTCTTTGTTACTTTTGATTTGTTCGTTTGATTTGCTCGATTAATTCCATGTCTTGGTGATTGATTGTTAATTAGATTAATTTTGTTCCAGTTAGTCTTACCTTGCTCGTTTGATTAAATTAGTTAGCCTGTCGTTTTGTTTGATTGTGTTATTAATTTAGTTTAGTTGTTTGATTTGTTGTTGTGTTCATTAGTAGTAGTATTCGCACGTTTGTTTTGCTTCGATTTTAGGTAGTAGTTTGGTCTCAATTAGCAATTTCGCACTAATCTACACCGTAAAATAACTTGGTACAACATCCTCGTGGGATCGACCCGTAATTGCTAGCTATAACAGCCGTGCGCTTGCGGTTATTTAAAATTATTCAACACAAGCACAAAGCTACACTAGACTGTTGGTTGGGAAAAATCTCACTTAGAGGTCCCAAAAATGTTAGAGTGTCGTACAAGGGGCATATCAAAGGATCTCGAGTGAAATTGATCTCAGTGTTGAAACTTAAAAAGCACATTTCCAAGGAAGCTCAGTTACTCTTGTGCCATGTGAGAGATACTAGAATCGAGTATCCAGATTTGAGTGAAGTCCCTATTGTGAAAGAATTTGAAGATGTATTTCCAGAGGAGATTCCAGGGATGCCGCCTACAAGAGAGGTCAAGTTTAAGATTGATTTGGTTCCGGGAGCTGGTCCGATAGCCAAGACACCTTACAGGATGGCACCTCTTGAAATGCAAGAGCTTAAGAAGCAACTTGATGAATTGGTAGAGAAGGGATATGTTCGGCCTAGTGTTTCCCCTTGGGGAGCACCTATTCTGTTTGTCAAGAAGAAGGATGGTAGTTTGAGGCTATGTATAGACTACCGTGAGTTGAACAATGTGACGATCAAGAATAGGTACCCTCTACCAAGAATCGATGACTTGTTTGATCAGTTGAAGGGAGCTAGCGTCTTTTCGAAGATTGACCTAAGGTCCGGTTACTACCAACTTAAAGTGGCTCCTGAAGATGTTCCGAAAACAGCCTTCTCTACTCGCTATGGACACTACGAGTTCACAGTCATGCCTTTTGGGCTAACAAATGCCCCTGCAGTCTTCATGGATTTGATGAATCGCACCTTCAGACCGTATTTGGATAAGTTTGTTGTTGTGTTCATCGATGACATTTTGGTATATTCAAAGAGTGAGGAAGAACACGAGGAGCATCTTAGAATTGTTTTACAGACCTTGCGGGAGAATAAGCTCTATGGGAAGTTTTCGAAGTGCGAGTTCTGGTTAGAAAAAGTTGCATTTCTAGGTCATATCATATCTAAGGATGGAGTGGCAGTGGATCCAGCTAAGGTTAAGGCCGTCTCTGAATGGCCGACCCCTAAGAGTGTGACAGAGATTAGGAGTTTCTTGGGTCTTGCTGGCTATTATCGGAGATTTGTCAAAGATTTCTCTAAAATAGCTAAACCTTTGACGACATTGATGAAAAAGACAACCAAGTTCAAGTGGGATGATGCTTGTGAGGGGGCATTTCAGACTCTTAAGACTAAGCTGACTACAGCACCAGTTTTGGCATTACCTGATGAGAAGGCCGAGTACGAGGTATACACGGATGCTTCGAAGAATGGTTTGGGTTGTGACCTTATGCAGAACCGACGAGTGATTGCTTATGCGTCTAGGCAGCTCAAGAGTTATGAGGAGAACTACCCGACCCATGACTTGGAGTTAGCGGCTGTGGTTCATGCTTTGAAAATCTGGAGGCACTACCTCTACGGTGTGAGTTTTAAAGTATTCTCTGACCATATGAGTCTCAAATATATTTTCACTCAAAAAGAATTGAATATGCGTCAGAGGAGGTGGCTAGAGTTGATCAAAGATTATGAAATGGAGATCCAATATCATGAAGGCAAGGCAAATGTTGTCGCCGATGCCTTGAGTCGGAAGTCTCTTCACACTATGAAATTGGTGGTTCAAAGAGAAAGATTACGAGATGAATTTCTTAACTTTTCTATTCAGTTGGCTGAACCGGGTGCTCCTACGGGAGTCACTTCGGTTCAAAACGATGTATTGGGAGAAATTAAGGAGCTCCAAGTGAAAGATGAGTTTTTACAGACTAAATTGAGCAAAGAGCCCGAGTTGTTTACGGTGGGAGACGATGGAATCATTCGCTTCCAGAAGCGAGTGTGTATACCCGACAATGAGAAAATCAGGAAGAGGATTTTAACTGAAGCTCATGCGACATTGTACTCAGTGCATCCCGGAGGTGATAAAATGTATCAGGATTTGAGACAAGTCTTTTGGTGGTCCGGGCTCAAAAAGGATGTTGCGGAGTTCGTTGCTCGATGCTTGGTGTGCCAGAAGTTAAAAGTGAACATAAAAGACCACAAGGGAAATTGCGGCCTTTGCCAGTTCCCGAGTGGAAATGGAGTTCTATATCCATGGATTTTATTGCTGGCCTACCTCGAACTCCCAAAGGAAATAATATGATATGGGTGATCGTTGACCGATTGACTAAGTGTGCTCATTTTATTCCTATGAAAGACACTTGGAAGAAGAAACAATTGGTCGCTGCCTACATGCATCACGTTATGAGATTACATGGAGTACCAAAGGAGATAGTGTCAGATCGCGATGCACGTTTTGTGTCTCGATTTTGGTCTAAGTTACAAGAAGCCTTGGGAACGAACTTGTTAATGAGTACTGCTTTTCACCCCACCACTGATGGTCAGACTGAGAGGACCAATCAGACACTAGAGGACATGTTACGGGCTTGTGCATTGCAATTTCAGGGAGGCTGGGAGGATAAGTTGGACTTGGTTGAATTTTCGTACAATAACAGCCATCAAGCCTCGATAAAAATGGCGCCCTATGAAGCATTGTATGGGAGGAAGTGTCGCAGTCCGATTTGTTGGAACGACATTAGTGAGACTGTTGTGCTGGGTCTTGACTATATTCAGGAGATGACCGAGCAAGTTAAAGTTATTCAGGAGAGACTTAAAGCTGCTCAGGATCGTCAAAAGAGCTATGCTGATAAGACTCGGAGTCACATCGAGTTTGCAGAAGGGGACATGGTATTATTGCGAGTTTCACCTACTAAGGGTGTTATGCGCTTTGGTAAGAAAGGTAAATTAAGCCCCAAGTTTATAGGACCGTACAAAGTGCTTAAGCGCATTGGTGAGGTTGCTTATGAGCTCGATCTACCTGCTAATCTAGAGAAGGTTCACAATGTCTTCCACGTGTCTCAACTACGACGCTATGTGAGTGACCCGTCTCATGTGCTCGATCCCGAGATGATCGAGTTGGATGAGACCATGACCTATGAAGAGGCACCATTGAAAATCCTTGACAGGAAAACACGCAAAACTAGACGGGCTGAGACTCATATGGTGAAAGTGTTGTGGTGCAACAATAATGTCGAAGAAGCAACTTGGGAGGTGGAATCTGTCATGTGTGAGAAGTACCAGCACTTGTTTGAATAAAGTACTTTTGGTTCGGGGACGAACCTTTCTTTTGAGGGGGATGAGAACTGTTCGCATTTTCTTTTCCTCTTTTGTCTATTTATGTGGTACTAATCATGCTTTTATGTCTTAATCGTATATTATTGATTTGCTTTGAGTTGTTGCATGCCTTAATGCACTTGTTGGCACCTTGCGCGTGGAATTGGCTGACTTGGTTTTGGGTGCATTGTGCACAATTTGGATTCTATGACTAGCTATGTTTATATGGTAACATGTGGTTATATATGGTATCTCAAATTATATTCCTACTATTAATTCATCAAAAGCTCAATTGACGATACTTTAGGGAATGAGAGTGGTGACATTGTTGGTTAGAGGATTGGTATATTTTGACATTTAGGGGAGTAAGAGTTTTAGAGAGATTGTTGATGAGGTTCATTTTGGTGAATGAGTTTGCGCTTCGGGGACGAAGCTGTGCTTTAAGTGGGGAAGTCTGTAACACCCCTAAATTTTAAGGAGTTTATATTATTTGGGTGTTACCGTTTAAATATAATTTTCGGAATTTAATTGAGTTTTATAATGTAAATTTTGGATTTAATTTAAAAGAAATAAAGAGGGATTTATTGTTGGTTTGGAAATTGTTTTAATTTTTTTTAAATTTACATATCAATTACCAATTAAACCTCTATTTAAATCCCATAATTGTCTCCCAATATCCCTCCTCACTTTTAATTACCCACTACATTTCTTGATCTCCTCTTTACGTTACACAGCCTCTCCCTCCTTCATATACTGCTCATCCTTCCCTTTCATTTTCTATTCACGTCATATCACCTTCTCTACTCTTCTTCCCGGTTTTCTGCTTCTCTGGCCACCGTCGCCGCTGCACTTGCCGCCAACCGCCGTGGACGCCCCTTTCTTGTCACCCTCGGCCTTAGGGCTGTTTTGGTATCTCTCTTTCCTCTCTCTAAATTTGATAAACCCTAATTATTGGTTTTATGTTATTGCTTATGAAAATCTGAGTTTATGACTTGACTTATGATTTTAATTGGTCTTTTACACTATCACTATACCTTATAGATCATAATTGATGTTCTTTACACTTGGTAATCGAATTTGAGAATTTTACAAGGTCTTGAGATATTTGTATGTGATTTTATGTGCGTTTTTATAATCTGATGATTGTACTTGATTTTAAATTTGCATTTCAATGTCTTAAATTTGTACTTGGTCGTTGGAATGGCTTGGTAGATTTAGGGGAGGAAGGTGATGAATTTTGAGAATTTTAGAGCGGTGTTTACGTGAGTAAGTGGTGAGCTTTAGGTGGTCAATTGTTGTTTATTTGTTTGGATCTTTGAGCTATTGCATGTGAGAATTTGGGGTTTTGCAGGGGCTGATTTGTGGGCTGTTACGTGGTGTATTAGGGGCTGTTGTTGGGTCTGATTGTGTTGCTATTTCGCGTAATGTTCATGTCGAGTTCGGAGTCTAGTTGTTGTGATCGTTCGCCTAATGGCGTGAGTGCAATTGTGTGCAATTTGATAATGTATAAAGGTTGTTTATGGTGAGTTAGTAATGTTATTAAGGTAGTTAGAAGGTTGTTGTTAGGTCTGGTGGTTATTTAAAAATGGTGAAAATCCTTAATAATTTTGTGTTAAGTTGATGGGAATTGTTCACTAGCGTTGAATGTTTGTTGTTGGGTTGTTTTGGTGTAAATTTTGGAGGTTATAGGAGTTGATTAAAGTTGATTTAAGGTCTGAAATTTGTGGTTAAAGTGATGTAAATAAGTATCGTTATGGTATGTGACTTTGTGAAGCTCGTTTTCGAGTAATGTGATTTTGGGGAATCGTTTGGTCGAATTTTGTTATACTTTGGTATTGAGTTGGGGTTGTTCTTGTGTTAATTAGCTTGCGGGTTCAAAGAGGTACCATTCGCGGATTTTGGAAGAGGTTGTTAGTGAGAAGTTTCGCAATCCTGGTAAGAACGTTGATCCTCTTGGGCTTGAGTTCCGTTTTGGTTCATACGAACAATCGTTATCTAATTTTGTATACGTATGAATATGATTATAGAAACTCGTCGTGGGAAATAAAACAAGTATGTACGTAGTGGCTTGATTAACTATTCTTTTCTTGGCATTGCTTACGGCCTTACGGCCTTTGTTGTTGCTTCGGCAGAAAAAAAAGAAACACGTATGTGATTGTGTATCTTGCTTCTTATTTTCGTATGATTGGTACCTTTTTTTTTCACGGTTGGAATTTGATTATTGGATTCGTTTACTTACCCACTAGAGCGACGTTGTCCACATTGTTGGGTGGCATGTCTATATATATGGCCAATAGTTTTATAAGTGGTGTTCAGCTAGGTAGCTCCTAGTTGCCTATAGACGTCCCCTATGAGTTTGGTTCATCCTACTGGCCCTCGTAGGGAAGTGTGCGCATACTTGAGTCTTATAGGATGGTTATGGTAATGGATGGATGCTCTAGTTGTGGTTTGGTTAGGGGTAGGACCCAACCATTAATATATGGGATTCGGAATTTGTTAATAATCTTATTATTTGAAATAATAATGCATGTTTGTTGATTCTTGTATCTTCTTCTTGTCTCTCTATTGTTTCTTACTCAGCCTGTTTGCTGACGTTCTTTGTTTGGGTTTGTTCCCTACCCTATTCTGGGGCCTGTGTTGTTCTTGGACGACGCAATTGACAGGTGTGTTTGAAGATGGTTGCTAGGATCGCGTGTGTTGGGAGTCATGCATTCATATGGGAATAATAAACGAACTTTCGTTTTGGAACATTTGATTTGATTTCGGATTTGGGTTTTGTTTGAACTTGTAAACTTTGTTTAATTCTTCCGCTACGCTAATTTTGTTATTTTGTCGGATTTTGGATAATTGCAATTTTGTGGTTGAGTTGTATTGCCTAGCAATTGGCCTTGTGGGTGAATTGTGGCATAACGACCTTATATTTTCTTATTTAAAAGTTTTCGAAAATTTAGGGTTGTTACAGTGTCGTAACCGGAGACGGTTGTTGCCGGTGCACGCAGCGGTGGTGGTGGGCGGCACGAGGTAGGTCCGTGGAGAGAGAAGAGAGGAAATGGGAGGAGAGAGAAAATAATGTGAGATTTGGGTTTGGGTTTATTATTTTCAGTTTGTTTGTTTTTATTTTCAGTTTTTAATCTAGGCCATTGATCTATATATATAAACTTTGAAGGATGGGGTTGTATGTTCATGAAAGATAAGAAACTAATCAACATGCTTAAACTTAATTATTTGAATGCCCGGCCTATATATGTTGCCTAGTCAAACCTTCCAAAAAATGTAAAAGTGTGTATTTGTTAATCCACTTCATTAGTATATATAAGTCTAAATTAAATCTCGTTAGAACTTCGAGTTAGTTTTAAATTATTAATTGGGATTAGATTATCTAATCTTTGAGTTAGATTGTAACAGTTGTACAATGTCTAGGATGCGTATGATTGTTACTATAGTACTTTGAAAAACAACATACTTCTAAGATTGTTTAATTAAGAGAGTTTCACATAAAGTTGATAACTAATTAATATTACAAAATTGCTGGAAGGATTGTTTAATTAAGAGAGTTTCATAAACTTGATAACTAATTAATATTATAAAATTGGTGAAACTCTCTAGAGAACTCTGATCGTTGTGAGAGCTCTAAAATATGCTCTTTGACTTAGATAGTAATAAATGTTAATATAGATGTTATATGGATATAGGACTTTGAAAAACTATGTATATCACTACGCCAAAAAGTGGATAAGATACCGGAACATATAACACCGGAATGGTAATAACCAGTGTTACAAAAAGGTAAGACATCGGTTACGGATGAACCGGTGTTAAAAGCAACATAAGACACCGGGTCTCTAGAAAACCGGTGTCTTATGTGCTCCCAAAATTAAATAAAAAATAAACTAAATCTCATTTAACACATAAGACACTGGTTATTGTAAAAACTTGTGTCTTATGTGCTCCCAAAAATAAATAAAAAATAAACAAAATTTCGTTTAACACATAAGACACCAGTTATTGTAAATCCAGTGTCTTATGTTTTTTTTTTTTAAAAAAAAAAAAAAAAAAAAAAAAAAAAAAAAAAAAAAACCTAACTTATCCCACCCACTTATTCCCGATGACATGCCTCCCTACACTTCTACAACACCTTCTATTTCCTCTCGGATCTCCCTTTTCCCACCCACTTATTCCCGATGACAGGCCTGCCCAACGAAAACCACCTATTGCCTCTCCCCGATCCCCTAGTATGGCCGGTTGGCCTCCCCTCACCAGCTTCGCCGCCCTGAATATGGAGAAAAGAAGCAGAAATTAAGGGTAGAGGGGAGGGCTTCGGTGTCTCAAGGGGTAAAAGGGGTGATGGCCTACGACCTGCAGTCTTAGGGGTGCTATTGGGAGGCGGTTAAGAGGAGGTTCATTTGGGTCAGCGGTTGTTCTGGAGAAGGGAGAGGGGGGAGGGGGGGAGGAGAGAGAAAATTGAACTTTATTATATATATGGTCAAACTGTTTGTTGGTTACGATTTGCTGGTAGAATAAGTTACATTTCAACAAAAAAAAATCGATTTCTTCAAATGAATGACGACATTTAGGATAGAAAAATAGTTTCATATGATGAAAAGGTCCAACTCCAACAATACAAAAAAATAATTGAAGGCCTAGTCAAATAATAATAACAAGGAATAATGGTCATGTTCGGATCGGATCGGATATCCAATTTCTTTCAAGTTGATATCTGAATCCGATCTCATATCCGAAAAGTTCGGATACGGATGTCCAATATGAACCCATTTTCGGATTGGTTATCCGGAAATTCGGATCGGTTAACGGATCGGATGTTCGAATTTTTGGATAATCAGATATTTTGCTCAGCCCTACTGGCTTACGTACCTTTCATTGTGGGATCAAAATCCGATGTAGTTATGACGAGCAGCCCTACGACAACGGTCTTTTCCACTTGGGGGGTTGCTGCTAATATCCACGAGGGTAGGTGAATGGATCCACATGATATATATCATTCCACTGGAGAAATGACCGGGGTTTACTTCAATTCGCTTGGAAGGGGTGGAAAGTTGTTTCACTCAAAGTCGTACGATTGAGAGACTTTATAGATGACTTGTAACACTACGGATTATGGAAAGTGGTTTATGGAGTTGGTTTGTCCCACATTACTGAAAACTAAGGCTCATATGATCAATTTACAATAGATTCCTACCATCATATTACCAACAAGGACTTCCCATCTTACTGGGTTGTGTTGCGACGTATGTGGGGTCGGGTTTGTTACAGGTGGTACCAGAGCTGTAATATCCCAAAATTTTAAAGTATTTTATATTAATATTTTTAGATCTATTAATTAGATTATTGAACTGAAAATATTTTAATTATTAATCATCGTTTTCAAAACCGAGTTCGGAAATGGATTTTGGAGTCAGATTTTCTATATAGGATTTTCTAATTTCTGAATTGGGCTATCTTCCAAACACTACAACAACTTAAGCCCACACCAATTGGCCCAAACCCAAAGGAAAAAAGAAATCGGATTTTAAAAAGGAAAACAAAAAACAAAAAACAAAAAACAAAAAAAAAACAAAAGAAAACCGACACAGCCACCCCCCTAAAAAAACAGAGTTGCCTCTGTTTTTTTTTCGCCCTCTTCCTTCGCTCACCACACGCACGCCTCAACCGCTCGCCGCCTCTGCTCAACCACTCGCCGCCCACACGCGTCGCCTCTGCTCACTGCCGTTCGACCACCTTTCCACCGTTCTTTCTCCCTCTCTCTTCGACTAGGTAATAATCTCCCAACTCGTTTCTTTTCCCTTGTTTTCGCCCTTTTGATAAGAACAAATTGTTAGGTCGATTTTGTTGCTCTAATTCGTGATTAATCAATACTAAAAGGTGTTATACTTAATGGGTAGTCAATTTGAGTTAGTTTTGTACACAAAGATTTGATTTTTATGCTTGTTTTGAGTTGATTTTTACTAATTACGAAATTGGGGTTAATTAGCTTTATTATTCGTTTGGTCTCAATTAATTTCGAAAACTATAGTCTGAGGATAATTATAATATGTTATTTAGGTTGTTGATCCTAATTGGGGAAATAAAGCTAAAATTGTTCATCTCTTGTATAAATTGTTGTTAGTCTTAATATTGAAATTTAGCTTTTAATTAGTTTTAATTAACCCTATTATATCACTAATTGGGATTTTCGAAATCTGGATGTTATAAATTTATTTGTCTGATTTTCCTAATTTATTTTATTAATTTCGAATTTGTGGGATTTTATGTATTAAAACATTGTTTTTACTAAATAAAACATAATTTAAATTGTTAGATTAATTTATAATTAAATTAGAATAATTAAAGGGTTAATTTTTATAAGTTAGATTCTGGTTTAAAACCAAATCTATACCTTTGGGAATTTTTATAATAATTTGGGTGTTATTTGAGTTATATTGGATAATTAATGAAATAGAATTATAATTATTGGATAATTGGTAATTGTTGGTTTGGATTTGGTATTGTCATGTTCATACATTGTATATAGGATCATACTAACATATAGATAACTTGGTTGAGTAAGATTGAGTGTTGATTTGAGAATGTCGTTTGTGTAATTGTAGAGCCTGAATTCGTAGAGGAGGAAAACTAGTGATTGTTATGCTATTTAATTCCGTTTGCTTGAAAAGGTAAGCTAGCATGCTCAACCCTTCTTAAACTTGTAGAGACCTTTCAAACTTATGTGCTAGATGTGAATGGTGCGATTGGATGAGAACGTAGTATCATGATAGGTGGAGAACAATTCAGTTTATACAATTATCGTATTTTGATTGGTTGGATTTATTGTATTGATATTGGTATATGGTATGGCTTGTGACAAATATGTTATTTTGAATGGTAACATTAAATGTATATTGAATTGGTTGATTTGGTTTGGTTTGGTTTGTGGGCGCATAGCCAATTTATATTGTGATGTTGGTTTGGTATCGTTTTATATGAACTGTGATCATCAACTCTCTCTCAATAAGATACTGGTTACTTAAACAGAGCAAAAGAACTCCTAATTATTTGTTCGAGCCAAAAGAGCTCCTATTTATTTGTTTGAGTCAAAAGAACTCTTATTTACTAGATTGAGTCGTATCGACTCCTATTACTTACCCCACCGCATCGGTCTTTAAGAGGGTTAGGCTCTAGTCTACTCTACTTGGGTTAAAAACACTCAGTAGAGGGTGTGCACACTTAAGGTCTAGTTGTCTTGGATTATGGATTATGGATTATGGTTGATAGGGTGAATTGGCAAAAGATTCAGTTCATTTCTAAATAATAAGGATTATGGATTATGGATTATGGATTGTGGATTGTGGATTGTTAACTAGGAATTGTGGATTATGGCTCATGACTTATGAATTTCTTATTTATCGTTAATCTTTGATTTGTTGGATATGGATTATGGAATGTTTCTTATACTATGAGTATGTGATGAATTGAATGGTGGATTCTGATATATGACTCTTAACTACTGGTTTGGAATTATTATTGGATGATTATATGTTTATGTCCTAAGTGTGTTTTCGAAAATAAAACTAAAAACGTTTTCAAAATCAAGGTAAGAATTTTGGCTTTCTACACGTTGAGGTGTTAGCTTACTCAATTTCACTGACTTTTTCAACTGTGGTTTTTGTGCTTTAAATCCACCACAGGTTTGGAGTGATTGATGCATGCGTGAACGACGACTCACTAGAATTAGTTGGAAACAATAATTAGACTCGTAGTTAATAAACATAGGCTATATCATATATATTTATATTTTACATATTGGATTATTGTAATTTTAATTAATGGGTTGTAATAGACTATTTTATACCATTAGACAATTATACTGTGGCTTTTGAAATCTCCTAGCATTCGGGTCTTTGACTTGAGTGCGGAGTGACCTCTTTGAATTTCCTTATTTGTGTTTTGGTTCTCGATAAAATGTTTTTGGAAAAGGAAAGGAAATTTGGGGGTGTTACAAGAGCAACTCTGCTACCGCGTGCCGAGTGCTGGGGCAAAGCTCGTGTCAGCCGTCTAGCGGGGTAGATCTTCGGTTAGTGACTATTGATATGGAATGGTTGAGCCGAATGGGGACGTTGCGTTTTTCAAGTGGGGGAGTTTGTAACACTATGTATTATGGAAAGTGGTTTATTGATGTGGTGTGATGGTGGTGTGTTAATTCGTATAGTTTAGCGCTTTAGGGATTCTTTGGGCATGGTTTTATCGTGACTTGTAGAGCATATCATTTGGGTTGTATTGAAGCTTAATCATTGGTTTTACGAGATTTTGGTGTCCTTAGACCCTTTTCGTGAGCCTTGGATGAGATTAGAGTATCAAGCTACGGGTTGGAGCGAGAGTCAAGAAGAAGATAGCTTGGCCACACTCCAAGAACCACACACCATCACTGTAACACCCCATATTTTTGGGACTTCTAAATTATTAAAGTCGTCGGGAGAAATTCATTTTAGGAGTTACAAGTTTCGATTTTTGGAAATTTAGAGTCACTTTCCTATTTGGAGTCGATTTCCTAATTGGGTAACTAATAGGTGAAATTACCAATTTGCCCTTACTAAACCCTCCCTCACCTCAATATAAAAACAAAAAAAAAAAAAACAAACACACATCAACTCACGCACGCAGAAGGAAGGAAAAGAAGGAGAAGAAAAGAAGGAAAAGAAAAGAGGGAAGAGGAGAAGAAGAGGAGAGCGCCGCTCGACTTCTCGCGAACCACCGGCCGCACGCCCAGCCGTCGCCGCTCTGTCACCCTCACCGCCACCTTCTACCGTCCTCTCTCTCTTGATTTTAATCAAGAGTAGTAAGTCCCTTAAACTTTTCTACAATTGAATTAATTGAGAGTTTCCGAAATTGTGTTCAATTGATGATTAAGAACACGATTGGTTGATTAGCTTGATTGTTTTAGGGCTTTGATCGTGTTTGCGTTGATTATGATTTATGGGTTATGATTTTCGAATTTAGGGGTTTTTCGATTTGGGGTTTATGCTGATTATGGCTGATTTTGTTTATGGAATTGCTTGATTTTTTGGAGGAGGGGTTCGTTATGGATTAGGGATGTTGTAGTACCGTTTTGGGAGCAATTGATAGTGTTTTGAATGAGGTTTATTCTCACTGCCCACTTCTGATTTTTGTGTATTTTGGGCGTTATTGTTGTTGAATTGGTGTTTAATTGATGAGATTGTGTAGCTAGTAAGGTTAGGATGGTGTGGTGCGAATTTGGTGTAATTGCGAGTCCGTTTGGATGTCGAAAACGTGAGTTGTAGTGACCTTGTTGTTGGTTGGCTGTGTTGTGATGGAGTTATGATGTCGATTGATTTATAATTCAATCTTGTTATTTTGTGATTAGGGGGTGTGTTTGAGGAGATTCCGTTTTAGCCTTGCAGCAGTTTAGTGTTTCGATCAGAGTAAGGTAAGAACGTTGGTCCATCGCTTGCCTAACACATGTTGCTCCTCTGTTGGCTTTTCTATTCATATCCATCGTTTTGTACCCTTTTGCTTGATCTCATGCCCTGCGCCTTTGATTTCGTGTTTCATTCGTATGGGTTACTCTAACCATGCTCCCCTGCCTCTCGGCCCTGCTTCCTCTTGGCCGAGTGGGTCAATGGAGGTTCTGTTTCGTAATGCTTGAATTGACTCGTTTTGGCTTATTGGTATTCCGGCCTCAGCCGTTTATAAATCGTATTATCAAGTAACGTACCATCAAATAACGAATATAAAACGGATGAAAGAAAAGAACGATATGATTACCACCTAGAGTGAATGTGATGCGGCACGGACCGATCACTGTTTATACCTCTGATCAAGGTACTGTTTCGGTCGGAGTAGCTACCGACTGCCTATTAGGCTTTCCTCCTAGAGGTACGCATCCTCCTGGATCTCTAGCGAGGGGTGTGCACATTTTAAGTCTTTAGGAATCGTTTATATGTACTCTAGCTCGCGCCGGTTCGAGATTGTGGTGGCTGTGGGGTAGGAGCCCAGCCGTGTATGATAGACAAGACCGTTTGTCTTGTCAGCGATACGTGACTATCGCACTGTTGTTTTCCGATGGTACTCTGTATTCACTATTATATCCAATGCTTATTATTTGTTAGCTACGCGCCTCAAGGCGCGTATCTTTGTTTCTCTGCTTTATGTTTCTTACTCAGCCTGTGCTGACGTTCTGTTTCTGGTTTGTTCCCTACCGTATTCTGGGGCCTATGTCATTCTTCGATGGCATAGTTGACAGGTCTTGATGATGTGGATGCTTGCTAGGGGAGTTCATTTGCATGCCGGGAACTTTTCATAAACATTATTTAGACATGGATTATATTTGGTTTTGTAATTTAAATTTCAGTTTTGAGAACTGTAGTTCGACATTCTAAGTCTTACGCTGTCGTCTTTTCGTTTGTTCGAATTTATTAAGTTGTAATTGAATTTCAAGCCTAGCAGTTGACTCGGTAGTCAACTGCGGCGTAACAATTCTATAATATTTCCTCATTTATCATTGCGAAAATTTAGGGTTGTTACAGTTGGTCGTTCATGATCTTTTCTTTCCGATGTGAGAGTTATGGTCGTTCGAAGATTGCCCTACGCATAGTCCCTCGACTCGAGAATCCTTATCCTCGACTCCGGAAAGCTCATCTCGATACGTGGCAGCTTCTTCTCGACTTGAGAAATTTCAGTCCTCTCGGTCCGAAGAAGACGACTTCCGCAAAGTCTTCTATGGGCTTTTCGACGGTTTTTTCTTGGATCTTTTGACTTTTGTCTTGTAGTATCTTTTGTAATTATCTTGAATAAAGGGGCATGAACCCCTCAATAGATCTTATCACTTCTCATATTATTTTTCATCTAATTTTTCATTCTAGAGAGAGAAACTTATAGAGAGATTAGGGAAAATTAGTATTTTATCATCGAAGGCTAATCCCCTTCTAAACTCTTGGTGTAATCATAATCTTTCATCCTATGTATTAGTAAGATTTATTCTCTCTAATTTACCTTTAATTTCATTGTAATTAATTCTTTGTTCTTCAAATACATGATTTATCCTTATTTTCTCAAATTGGTTGATTACAATGATTTAGGTATTTCATATGCTTGGTTGATAATTGATGGCATTTGATTATTAGCCTAAAAGGAATCAACTTTTACATGTTTAGTGTATGTTTATGACTAATTTGTGATTGGGGAATTAATTAGGCAACTAATAGATTAGATTTGATTAGTGCCGCGGTTGCGGCTAATTAGATACCAATTTGGGTTGTTCTTAATCCTTGCTTTTCATGCCTTTGATTGTGATTTGTTTGAGTGGTGACTAGATAAATTAGGATTAAAGGAGGGAAATTTGGTTGTTGCTCAAATTCCCCACAAAAGCGGATTAATTGTTTTAAACCAGGATTATATTTGTTGGTTTGATTAGAGAGAGGATAAACTTGCTTTACTAGGGTATTAGATTAGATTATCACCGAGGGTCGTCTTAATTCATTTGGTAAATCGTTTATTTCAATATTTCTCTTTTAGTCAATCTTCTAACAAAAAACCTCCCTTTTAATTGCTTATTTCTTTTATTTTAGTTTTTCCACACTTTAATTGCATTCTAGACTTGTCCGTGTTCTTTGTGGATACGATACCCACTTACCCTTGCTAGTTAGCTTGATATAGTGGTAATTTGACCTAGGTTTAACGACCACCTAGCTCGTCATAATTTATGGAGTTGGTTTGTCCCACATTTATGATCAGTTTATAATAGATTCCTACCATCATATTACCAACAAGGCATTCACCTTTTAGAGCCTAAATGAGGATTTATGGGCCTAAGAGTGACTTTTCATCTTATTCGGTTGTGTTGCAACGTATGGTGGATCGAGCTGTTACATGACTGTCATTAGAGTCAAGTTGATCCACTTAGAATAGAGTGAGGTATATTCCGCTTGCATCTATGTGTCTCTCGGCGAGACGGCGATCGCCATTGATCACCATTCCTCCTGAACCAAGCATGCCTCCTGAATGAGGTCTTAATGTGGATGACTCGACCTCTCTAATGCGAGTTTAAAGATTAGACCTGTCAATAGTTTGACTATTGTTGAATTGACTCTCGCGAGAAGATTTGATGGGATGGTTTAGGTTATCTGTTTGAGTTCGATGGAATTGGCCGTATCGTGAGAGATGTCCGTGTAGGCCCTTACAACAATAGAAGGAAAATAAATCGGCGATTCGAGTATGTTCAATCAAGAAGTGTTCCTAGATTGACCTCAAGATCGCGCTTAAGCAAATTGGCAATCCTTGCCTATTGTTGGGGTAAGGCCCCGTCCTAAATCCATACGAATAACGGGAAAAGAAAACTTTATATGCAAAACAAATCACGAAAAATTTCCATGTACAAAAGGTTTTGAAAAAAAAAATGAGATTCTTAAACTGACGTGGAAATTGGAGGAAACGACTTTAATTAGAAAAACTAAGCAAAAGACGTTTAAAAATTAATAAGAAATCATTTTTAGGGGTTTTTGGTTTTATTAATTACATTATGTACAAAGCGGGGTCAATTTTAGTCCACATTGACTTTAATCAACTCGGCTGACTTCGCGTCGGTTGACTCGCATCGATTTGCAAAGTTAACTTTTGTCAATTTTGGGTAGAGTCGGGTTGACTTGGGTAGACATGGTTGACTTTAGTTGACTTTGGTAGGCTAGAGTAGATTTGTTTGACTTTGGTAGACATGTTGCATTTTGGTTGACTTTTGTAGACATGTTGCATTTTGGTTGACTTTACATTATACTTGACTTTCTTTAACTTGACTTAGGTTGACTTGAAGTAGGTTGACTTGACTTTCATTGATCTAGACTCACTACGGTAAGTGTTGAAGTCATCAAACAAATGAGTTGATTAATTAGACTCCCTTAAGTCTAAATTCTTTTTATAATTTTGACATTTCAATGAGGTGGATTTATTACATCAATTAAAATGGGGGAGAAACTTGTCATTTTTAACCAAAAAATAAAATGGTGGAAATTGGATGCTTTAAAAGATCAAATGATATATTGAAACTTTTATGGGTTGAAGGTGGGTTCATGAACATCTTAAAAACACTCATGAATTTTTACATGACCCAAACAGTTCATTTACTCACAAAACAAATTTAAGGTTGGAAATCGGATTTCTGGACAAAACAGGATCTGTTTTCAAAAAACCATAGCCATTGATAGGGACATGACCACATTTTAAATCTTAGCAATCTAGAAACACGGGAATATCATATTCAATTATGTCAAGGAAACATACTCATAATCAGACATCTTCAAGGCTGAAAAATGAGTTGAAGGCAAGTGGCCGTATCTGGGTTCAAGAGTGACCGGATTTCAAACTAAAACTGCCATAATGTTTATGTAATGAATTTGGAGCTGAAAATTCGCAGGGTTGTTTATAAGACCCAAAATAAGCTTTATTTATAGAAACAAGATTTTTAAGCTTAAAATCGTTTCTGTACACATTTTACAATTCGGACTCAAAATTGATTGAAAATGGACAGAAATCAGGGTAGGAGTTTTTGGCCATTTTGTACATGGAAAATGTTTGTAAAAAAATTTCAAAATATATATCTTCACTCATAAATAAAACAAAACAATAAAACGTCAAAAAAAAAAACACAATCCTCCTTATACTCTCACGATTCTAATGTTCCCCTCAATAAAAGGAACACCACAAAAGGCCCAAGAGGCAAGCTTACGAATCCTTATCGTTCAATAAACTGATACTTAATCATTACCGACCAAGGCTTGAAAACAAAAAACGTTAGTAGGGTATTTGAAGAAAAAAATGAATTGAAATACATGAAATAAAAGAGTAGAGATAGGAAATACTACCTTTGTTGATCAATGATGATGATCTTTCAAGTTAGGGTGCTAAATCCTCTACTCAAGATTTAATCTAGATCAATTTGGTTGATTTTTATTATTCCTATGATCTAAATGTGATCCTAATAGAACACATTTTTTGTAAATGGTTACATTTTTAAGGTGGAGTTTGATGTGAGAAATAAATGAAGAATGAAATAATGATCAATTCTATGGTACACGACGAGCACCAAAAGACACCATAATAATTTATTTTTTTAAGTAATTTTACTTATTTGAAATACTGTTATTTATTTAGTCTGAAAAAATAAAAATTAGAAATATAATTAAGAAAATAAATTCCCATATTTATCTCCCCTCCCTCTCCCCATCTATTCAGGTCACCGGCGACAACTACCGCCCATTCTCTCCGAACCTAATGTTCCCGGCGAACAACTCCCGGTGCCAACAAACGACCCGCCTTCCGTCAAGGTCGTAATTGCCGCCTTCTCTCCGCCCCTTCTCAGTTGGGAGGTCGTAGGTTCGAACCTCTTCAATGGTTTTTTTTCTTTTGTCCGTTTTGATGTTAATATTTTTCACAATTAGTCTTTATATGTTTTCTCGTGGCATCCCGTGCTACGCACGACTAATTAGAAACCATAAACCATAAGATAGAAGTTAATACTCGTAAAGTTTTAATTAGGAAGTTTATTTGGGTGTAATTCTTCAACTAGAGCACCGGTTGAGCGAGAGTGGTCCTTGTGTATTTGATCTAGTGGGATTGGACGGAAGTTATTTTGGTATCATTATTAATTTAGTTTTTAGATGATCGGGAAATAGTAATTATAAATATTACTCTATTATATTAGTAAACAACATAACGTGAAAACATAAAGATATACGATAGTTATAAATTTGTAAAGAAAATTTACTCTATCAAGTAGTGTATTTTAGACGTGTAAGGTTGAAATGGGGAACAAAGATGTGTATAAAAAATTCATATTTAATGGGTAAAATATAACAATGCTACAGTATATAGAAGCATGAAATACGATATAATCAGCGCAACATACGAGTTCTTGAGCACTAATATATACAAGTACTCCACAAGATTAGAATTTTTCCTTTAACAATGGGCTCGTTCGATTTTGTAGTCCATCTGCTTTTTTTTTTATTCTTTTTCTTTTTGCATCATAATATTTAGTTAGAGTGATAACCACTTTTCCTGTTTTCAAGATCAAAACTCCCATGAAGCCCAGCAAAAAAAAAAAAAAAAAAAAAAAAAGACGTGCACATCTTAGGATATACTCCCTTTGTTCGCCTTTAAACTTCGTAGGGTCAACGGACACGCTTTTTAAGGTGGATGTACACGTTATTCGGCTAATTGAAGTTCTAAAAAAATTGCATGACGGGTTAGATAAAATATTGATCTAACCCGCCATGCAATTTTTTTGGAATTTAGATTAGTCAAAAAACGTGTACACCCACCTTAAAATGCGTGTCCATTCGCCCTATGAGTTTAAAGGCGAATGGAGCGAGTAGCTAAAACTTATCCCTCCTACGACAGTCTCGAGCGACGCCATTAATCCCAACAAGATTTTCCGACGACCCTCTCAGGTGTCCATCCGTACACCTCGAGTCTCCGACGACGTACCTGGCTCCGGCGACATATTCGTACGATGGTAGATATTGCGACAACCGCTTCCTACAATTCTACCCCTAGTTGTCACACTCGTTCCCGGCGATATTTTCCGACGATCATTCTCCGGGGTGATTTTTTGGCGGCCACTTCATACATCCGGTCGCCTATCCCGACAAAATTTCCCAGCGAGGCAAAGACATGATAATCATTTCATTTTTTTAACAAACTAGGATGAAGGCCCGTGCATTGCACGGGTCACATAACAATATTACTATTAAACGGAATAAAATTAAAATTATAATAACATTGCCCAAAAGAAATATATGGTTAAATATCCAAAAAAGAGCTATAATTTTTAAAATATAATCGCATAAGTTACGTTTAGAGTTAAACTATATAAGACATGTTTGTGTCAAAGTTGTTAATTTGACATATTATATGACCATGTTATTTCTAAATCCTTCTATATTATTAAAGGAGACTTTTTTTGAGCTCTCACAATGATCGAGCTCTCTCGTGCATTGCACGGGTCACATGATAATGTTTTCTATTAAAAATGATATATAAAATGAAAACTAATTTTCACCGGGGGTATAATGTACGATTAAACACTTAAACGTCCAAAAATTAATATATGTTTTATATATAATCTCATGATAAAATTTAAAAAAATTTATATTTAAGTGGAATCATAAGAGATGTTTAAGTAAGTTAACTTATTATACAAAAAAATCATTTAAAGGAGTCTTTTGTGCTTAATTTATGAGCTGGTTAATCTTTAGTTATATAAAATGTTTAAAGTAATAGTATCACAACTTATCGTATAATACTATACTGATCTTCATGCAAATATATATTGCAATCAACATTATAAACTCACTTACTCACGCTTATTACATGCATAAACGTGACCATCTCTCTCTAGCTAGCTCAAATCTATTAACCATGTTGCTGTAAATATAGACATAGTAATCGACATAAGATTACAAAATTGAGATATCATGAAAGCAATAATCAGGGGAGGTACCAATGATGTGCCTCATTCCAGTGTTCGAGTGTTACTAACAAACCAATGCCAAATTAAACCTTAGTCTCCACTTGTTAATTGAAATTATCAATACAAAACCATAACGTCAAAATGCACCACACGCAATAGCAAAAGGTATACAACAAAGCAAATTAAAATAAATTTGTATCATCCATATAGTTATGTTGACTAAGATCTTATGCGGTCAATGAAGAATAACTCCTAAGATCTACGGTTAATCCATAGCAAAAAAAATTATATCATTCAAGCTTAGAATTATACCGTGGTGGGATTGGTAGCTGGTGGACCATTGTTACATGACTTACGATAGCGTAGGAGTTTTGCGTCTGATAGGATTTGACTGTCTACCTAAATGTGTGGTAAGAGATCGAGATAACATATTATGTAATTATAAGTAGAGTACTACCTAAAATCTTATTAGATATATTTTCAATATAATATTACCAAGAGTCTCTAAGAGAGCTCGATCATTGCGAGAGTTCAAAAAAAGCCTCCTTTAATAATATCGAAGGATTTATTTTCCAACATTTTTTTTATTTGTGTAATATTTACCAAATAATTTAAAAAATATAAATAGTAAAAAATTAGTGAACAGTGTAGATCTTCTTTTAACATGATGTACTATAGATCTAAGCTTTGTTACGATACCTTTTGATCCACGTGTGTACCATAAAATCTATTACTTTTAATAATTGCGTGCATGAAAAGCTGACATGGACAACAGACAAAATGAAGCTGACAAATGTACAAAAACTGACATTTGATTAGTTACAAATCTTTCCATATATTCGAATGATATCTTAGCAGATTTCAGTGAAATTAAATATTTATTAAATGATATATTTTGTAACCAAAAATAAATAATATGATATCTTATATGAACAAAAATAAAATGATGTGCTAAATATATATTTTATAACCAAGAATAAAATGATACACCTAAGACCCCGTTTTATAGGATTGCGTCTTTTTGGTCTAATCTGATCTGATTTGATTGCTCCTAATATAATCTGCACTGATTTAAATGACTCTAAAATGATCTGACCTGATCTGAATTTGCTGAAAATTTGACTGAATTTCAACGGATTAATATTAATAATGGACCAAATTTATTGAACATTATTTAAGCAATTCTGATCTGATTTGTATGACTCTGAACTGATTTGAATACTACTTTTATTATGTCATATCAAACAGGGTCTAACTGCCTTCATAAAAATATATATAAGTCGTTATCACATTTCGAGACAATGATTTGACCATTAAATTAAAGAAAAAAGTATTTGGGCAAAAATTATGAAACTTATATTGTTAGATTTGTAGCGAAAAATCATATCACATAAATATGTTTTTATAATTTTCACCTGTATACATTTAAAAATATAAGGCAGTAAAACCACTTTCTCGATTAAAGAAAACGGCTAATATTCTTTTATGGAGGGAGTATAATATCTTTTCTTTCTTTTGCTAATAGCTGGTGTGATCTTGCACACGTTAAACCGCCTTTTAAAATTGTCATGATACAATCAAGCCACCTTCTCAATAACTTTCTTTTCTTACTTGAAAAATGTGTCAAGATCATTACATCAGAGATATAAATCAATATGACTTTTTCGTATTCATTTCTACGGTTTATGTTTCATTTAAGTAATCTTTGTTTCAAACTTACAGTTGATCAAATAAAATTGAACCTCAATTTGAAAACCAGTTAGAAAATGTGACGGGTGTTGAAGTGCAAATTAAGAAGTCAGGTAAGAAGTTTGTGAAAATTAAGAGTTGGCTACAACATTTGATTGGGGACAATTGGGTGTCGAATAAAATGTTGTCGAGTCATAGGGGTGTTAGCTTAGCTAAGGAAGTGGGTGAAATGGGGCCGTCAATTAGGAAAGTTCGTAATATGAGTGAGAGTTGTTACGTTGAGGTTTGTGTATACGAGCTAACAACAAAGTGTGGGGATGCATAAGAAACTTGAACGGGGAGGGAGTGAACTAACAACATCATAAGGGTAGTCGAGTACGATAGTCAACGGGTGGTGAAGGGGTGGAGTAGGAGATCAAATAAGTTGGTAAGAGGTTAGGGACGTGAATGAGAGTTTCTAGATTTTAGATTCTACTTACTTTTTAAAACAAATAAGATCACATACAAGTAGACCTATTAAACGGGTCAGATTAGGTTAAATATTATTGGCCAGTTTGCTATAGGTTGGATCAAATACAAGTTTGGGTCGCGATTGGACTTTTAGAATCAAGTATAAGACTAAAATTTGTCTTAATTTTGTTTTAAATACGAGTCAATGAGTCGATTTGGGTTTGACCAACAAATACGGGTAACAAACGGATTCGAGTCAGAAAAAAAAGTTTATGACGAAAAAAAGCGGTCGGAATAGGTGTTGGCAGGTCTACAAAAATTACACAAACCCAATACTCCCTCTGTCTTTATTTAAACACCCTATATGCAATACGCAACTTAATTGAGGAGGGTGTACACACTAATCAGTTAATCTAAATTCCAAAATAATTACATGGAAATTTTGCTAAGATTCCTTTCTAACTCGTTATGTAATTTTTTTGAAACATTGATTAACAGATTATTGTGTACTCTCTCCTAAGCAAAGGGGTATTTTGAGTATAAGATGCTTAAAGAAAGTCAGATGGTGTATTGTATTTGGTGTTGTTCTGAATTCTTATCGGTGTTATTATTATCTCAGTAAATTTTAAATTTATATTTGTAAATGACTAGATTTAAATTTGCAAAGGTCGACATTTTTAGTATTTCAAAAATAACATGACATTGTAGTTTTTTTTATAAGTAAGCATTTAGAATTACTGTGCATTTGCACTGGTAAAAAGACTAGTTCTTCATAATAACGACAGGAAATAAAGAAACAAGGAAAAGAAAAAGAAAAAAAAAAAAAAAAACCCTCGAATTTTCACTCTCCTTCCCCCGCACCTCTGCCTCCCTCACAAAGAAAACAACCCCAACATCATCTTTCACCCAATAACACCATTAACATCGTCCATCATTGTACTCCGTACATCATTTTGCTACCATCACTTTGACATAATCACGGTCATCATCATCGTCCCGATACAATGACCAGTATACCATCACCAATTTCCCTTTCACTCTTTTTTTCGAGACCCCACACTTTGGTCGATCTATCCCCTAATCGTAAGTTTACAATTCTGATTTCGGAGTTAAATTAATATAAATTCTGCATTGGCTCAAACAAGAGTCCTGGCCCTGATGGGTTCTCCTCTGGATTTTTCAAGGGTTGTTGGCATATTGTTGGTGAGGATGTTTGCAAAGCCACTCATAACTTCTTCAGAACCAGTAAACTCCTTAAGCAAGCAAACACTACCATTATTACTTTGATCCCAAAGAATCAAAATGCATCCTCTGTCACTGGTTATCGACCCATTGCCTGCTGTTCCACCTTATACAAGGTCATTTCAAAGATACTTGCAAATAGAATCAAAAGTATCCTCCCTGATATCATTGGTATGGAGCAAGCTGCGTTCATCACTAGTCGAAGTATCTTTGACAATATCTCAATGTGCCAGAATTTGGTTAAGGGGTATAACCAACAGCATACATCTCAAAGATGTTTGATTAAAGTTGACATCAAAAAAGCCTTTGACTCTGTAAACTGGATATTCCTCAGGCAAGCCCTCATAGCTCTTAACTTCCTTCCTAAATTTATTGACTGGATTTGGGCTTGTGTTACTACCCCTTGGTATTCTCTGAAAATTAATGGGAGGAATCATGGTTTCTTCAAAGGGAAAAGGGGTATCAGGCAAGGGGATCCTATATCTCCTTACCTCTTTGTCATCAGTATGGAGTTCTTATCAAGACTGCTTCGGAAGATGCCAAATACTACTGATTTCTCTTACCACCCTAAATGCATCAGATTAAGGCTTACTCATCTAATCTTTGCTGATGATCTAATGGTTTTCACTAGAGGGGATCTTCCGTCTGTTAGTACTGCTAAGGGCTGCTTAAATGAGTTTGCAAGCTTTTCTGGTTTGCAGGCAAATCCAGTGAAAACTGATATCTACATGGGAGGTTTATCTGATGATCTCAAGCAGCTCATTCTGAAGGATACGGGTTTTAAGGAAGGTGCCTTTCCCTTTAGGTACCTAGGAATGCCTTTGAATTCAACCAAACTCTATGCTGATATGTATGGCCCTCTTCTAAGCAAAATCAAACACAAAGTGCATCACTGGTCTACGAGCATGCTGTCTTTTGCTGGAAAAGTGCAGCTCATCAATGCAGTGGTGTTTGGAATTGAGAATTTTTGGTGCAATTGTGTCCTTTTGCCTGTGGGGATAGTGAAGATGATCAATAAAATCTGCAAAAATTTTGTCTGGGCTGTTAAGCCAAACCACAAGAAAATGGTCTTTAAAGCTTGGAAAAGTTGTTGTGCTCCAAGGAGAGAAGAAGGCTTTCAAATTAAAGATCTTGCAGCGTGGAACTATGCTCTTGTTACTAAATGGATTTGGAAAATCCACACTAAGGAGAAGGGCTTATGGACTGATTGGGTTAGCTCTTACCTGATTAAAAAGGGGGATTTCTGGAGTGTTAGCAGCAGAAGCCAAGACTCAGAAAATTGGAAAGCTATCATTAAATTCAGGGATGAGCTCGTTGGTAAAGCTGGCTCTTGCCAAGCTGCTGGGACAGCCCTGCTGTCCTGGTCTGCCGGAGGTAAGTTCAAAATCAGTAAAGCTTACGAATTCTTTCGACAAAAATTTCCAAGAATGCACGGGTATAAGATTATCTGGCATACAGTAAATATGCCTAAGCATTGCATCACAGTTAGTATGGCTTTGCAAGGTTTTCTTCCTACTGTTGATAACCTGTGTCGAAGAGGTATGATCATCATCAACAGATGCAGTCTCTGTTGCAAAGCAGCCGAAGATCATAAGCATATTTTCTTCAATTGCAGCTACTCTAAGGATGTTTGGAATCATATCCAAAACTGGTTGGGGATTGCTCATAATACCACAACTCTGTCTACGGAAGTTAAATGGTTTGCAAAGCACATTACTAGAAGACATTGGAAAACTGCCATGTCAATTTACAGCCTCACCTCAACTGTGTATATGCTTTGGATGGAGAGGAATAATAGGATTTTCAGGGGAGATAGTCGGAGTTCTGAGCAACTTGTTGGGCAGATCAAATTTCTTGTTAGTGTTAGGCTTTTAGCTAAATCAAATGTCTATGATCATGAGGAGATCATAGAGTGCCTTGATGGTTAACTAGTGGTTCTATATTTTTTGTAAGATTTTGCTTTTCCCCTTTTAGGGATGAATAAAGCTCTAATTTTCTTGAAAAAAAAAAAATATATAAATTTGGATTTTTGTAAGTTTATCACCCTAAATTCTTATTTTTAAGTGAGCTAATGTAATCGAGCGCGGGAATCGCGATTTTGGGCGAAAGATTTTCGTTGATAAGGTAACACGATGTCTACCTCTTTGAATTTTAGTACTATGAATGTATGGCTTTGGATTATGGGATTAATAGTTTGGGATTACGATTGTTTAGCTCTTTGGATTAATAGTGTACTTAATGAATAGGGTGTTCAGTGATTACGCCACGTCTAGGGTTTCTAATAATAACCAAAATGTCACCCATATATGTTTGGTTGTGTATATATGAATATACATTAAACATTTCTCTTTGAAATAGGCTGAAAATTTAGGGTTGTTAGACGTTGCATTTTCATTGCTCTCTATATCTGTAGAGAAATGAAAGCAACGAAGGTAGTACACACATACATTATACATATAATTATGTATATGTGTATGGAATTGACTCGATCATGGGGTAATGTTCATATACTTTTTGCTCTCATTTTATGCCACAGGCCCAGAGTAACATTATCCGTACTAATGGAAGAAGATGATTTCGAGGTAGAGCATATGAAAGACTGTTTACAAATAGCAACACAATTATACGACAAGAGCATGTATGAGGAGGCCATAGAAGTCATCAAAGACTCAGGTTTAGACAATAAAGATTATGATGATTTAGTGAAGGTAAAATTGAATTGCCCGTGTGCAATGGGACAATACAATGCTGCAGAACAACTCTATGCCAAGAGTTGTCTTGAAAGAGTCAAGGAGCTTGTTAAGGCCCGAAATTTCAAGGATGCGTTGAGTGTAATTAACGATTCAGACTTAGATGTCAATTCTTATCCTAATTTGATGTCCATGGGACAATTTTGTGAGAAGGTGTTGAAAGAAAAAGGGATGGTGAAGAAATGTGTTTCTAGTGCCAATGGTTTGTATGGGAAGGGTGATTTTGAAGGGGCTTTGGCATTGATTAATGCATCAATTGATCAACCTGGGTTTAACCTTGAGGCTCATCTTAATTTGTGGGAGCAAAAAGTGTATTGCTTGGATGCATTGGGTAGAAACGAAGGTAAGTTGAGCCACTCACTTCATTTTGTTATTGTTGTCGTCGTCGTTTTTGACCTCAGGTATATTGATGACCCGTTTGCAGAGGCATATGAAGGTGCAAAATCTTTATGGCAGTATGGATACCAATTGACACCTAAATTATGTCAAATACTTTGGTAAAACTTCTTTTGTGAATTTTGTTTAGGTATTTGTGGAAATTTTTGTTGAGTAACTACTTTGTTTAGTTTCATGTAATGCTTCTGCGCAACATTTTTCTGTTGAGTCCATATCCTCTTTGCATAATGTGATGATCACTCGCCTATCCCCATATAAACTGGGGAGCGTTTGGCATACCGGTTTTCTCCTTTCCTGATCGAGTGTTATTGCAGTGACAAGTTGGTAGAGGATGGGTATCATGAAGAGGCTCCCTCAGTAAATGCCCTGGTATTTCAAAAGCTGATAAGCGGAGCTATCTCAAAATGATGAATGAAGCAAAACAAATACAATCGTCAAAGAGTTCTAAGGAGAAAGGAGAACTAACGGCAAGCAAAAGAAGAAATAGTAAATAAACGAACAAAGTAGATCAAGTTGATGGTGGTGTTCAGAGAAGGTGCATGGAAGAGGTTTTAGTTAGCTAGGAAGTTAATTGTTTAATACATTTCAGGTTTTGATTTTCAGATTTCGGGTTTTGTTGACAACTATCACGCCATTCTGGCAATCAAATTAGCCAACTGTCTTTAGCTAATATGAGAGCTATTAGCAAGGGTCAGGGTGATGATTTTCAGGATGGGGGGAATGTAATACCCCAAATTTCAGAGGAGGTTCCTGAGAAATTAAGGGCTCATATGAGGTGCTTAAAAGGATTGAAAGTGCTACTCATTCCAACAAAGTCGACTTTCCTTTTAGGAAGCCCATGTGATAAGAACTCCAAAGTTAAGCGTGCTTGACTGGGAGTAATTTCAGGATGGGTGACCTCCTGGGAAGTTTCCCAGGGTGCGCATGAGTGAGGTCAAAATGCGCCGAGAGGACCCGTGTTGGTCTGTGAGGTCAGCCCATAGCCTGGCAAGCTGCCATAGGTGACTACTCTCGGCTCAGGCGATGAGCCGGGGTGTTACAAATGGTATCAGAGCAACCCTGCGACCGCGTGTTGATCTAATGGTCAGGAGAGCCCAGGTCAGCAGCCTAGCGGGGGAAAGATCTTGGAGCTAGACTATGGTTGGCTGCCAGTCGCAACGAGGACGTTGCTTTCTTAAGAGGGGGTGAATGTAATACCCCAAATTTCAGAGGAGGTTCCTGAGAAATTAAGGGCTCATATGAGGTGCTTAAAAGGATTGAAAGTGCTACTCATTCCAACAAAGTCGACTTTCCTTTTAGGAAGCCCATGTGATAAGAACTCCAAAGTTAAGCGTGCTTGACTGGGAGTAATTTCAGGATGGGTGACCTCCTGGGAAGTTTCCCAAGGTGCGCATGAGTGAGGTCAAAATGCGCCGAGAGGACCCGTGTTGGTCTGTCAGGTCAGCCCATAGCCTGGCAAGCTGCCATAGGTGACTACTCTCGGCTCAGACGATGAGCCGGGGTGTTACAAAAGGCGTGAATGGTAATGGTTTAATGGCTGTGCGGGCTAGGATCTCAACAGTTGGTTTAAGGATTTCGAGAGACAGGTGATGGATTTTGGGTTGAGGATAGAGTCTACTGTTAATGAGAATGACGACAACGTGATGAGGAAAATAAAAAGGGATTTTGAGCGCGTTTCTAAGGAGGTTTTCAATAAGTGTACTTTATCTTTTCAATTTAAGGAAATATACTTATCAAGACGGATCCCCGTGCATTGAACTGGGTTTAAAACTATTTCTACTTCAATCATTCAATAGAGGTATTACTTCTCTATATCAATGGAGTATCGTGGTTCGTGGAATTGGCTCTATAACGTAATTGGCTCTTATACTGGCTGGTAATTATATTTGAGATTGATGTAGAATTCGACAGCTTCAAGTATGCAAGTCTGTGCTGTCAGAATTGACAATTGAACATGTCTGTTCATGAGTACGAGCTGTTTAAATTGAGTTCATTTTTGACCATCCAAACCCAAGAGATCATGCAACGAACATGGATCAATCATGAGATCAAAATGGCATAAACAACCTCAATGACGCAACCATTTACAGAAACATTGAATATACTTATTGCATATGCACATATTAGGCTTTGGATCAACCATCTTCGTTTGAACAAATTAATCAAAGCATATTTTTTTAAGTGAACAAATTAAAGGAATTAAACTCTAATAGTAATCTCCGCGAATGAACTCATTAAGCCGCTTCACATCTCCACCTTGCTGCTCCACGACTGCTCTCACGATATCTACCATTGATATCATACCGACTATCTTACCATCAATCACGGGAACATGGCGTATGTGATTCTCTGCAAGGCCAGGAATAAAGCATAAGAAAACTCAAAATACGAAAATCTGCATCAAGTTCAAAACCTTATACAGTAACTAACCTGTCATTAGCTGCATTGCTTGCAGAATGTTCGTGTTTGACCTCACTGTTATTAGCTTATCCTGTTGAGTTTCAGACAACGAATTTGGAATAGAGCATAAAGAAATAATAATATAGATCGAGGATTAGTGCACGGATAGGAAAAAGAGAAAGATCATGCATTCTGTAGCCCAAATTAACACAATTGCTGTAAGGAGAAATGCGTATGATTATAACATTAGTCCATTACCTCGTCTGTCATGATATCACTAACTCTGGTATACTTGGCAGGTCTTCCTTCTGAAGCTATCTTACGGAGAAAATCTGTATTTCCCGATTCAGTTGATTTTGATTATCAGATGGGTACAAACAATAAACATAAAAAACGGTTTTTACAGTGTATTAGGCGTAACAACAAATTAGAATTTGACTCTCACCTCGTTCAGTTAAGATCCCTGCAATAAGTTGTGTATCTCCTGGCTTCAAAACCACCAAAGATCCGACATCATTCTGTGCCATCTGCGGTGCAATTAACAGTTGCTCATTTAGGGTTAGTAATCGAGTGAGTGTATAATTTTAGAACAGGACAGTATGGACGGTACACTGGCTTAAAGCTATAGATACCTGCTTTACAGCAGAATGGACAGTATCATCAGAGCGGCACCATAGCCAAGAGCCGATTTTCTCTCCTTCCTTAATCATCAGGACATCTTCCACGGTTGTATTCTCTAGTCCTTTATGATTCAGCAGCGGAGGAAGGGAATTGATGCATCCAAGGCGTACAAAAAGCTTTTTCATTTCTGCCGGATCTCTCCCAACAGAGTGCCTTAGAATTGCTAACTTGGCCGTCTCTTGGCAGGACCTTGCCACTCGAAATAACGCTTGCATTTTCCACTTTTGGAAAGATAATCAACCGCAATCAGACTGGAAACAGGTACAGTAGTACATATAACCACGTCAAGAGATTGTGAGGAGAGCTTAATTAAGAGACAGGAGCCTCAAGGATACCTTGTCTCAGAAGTTTCTCATTGCAATAACTTTTCATTTTGTTGTTTCCTTGGGTAATCAAACAAGGAAAAGAACGTTTGGGGTAAGTTGCTTCATGTTAGAGATGTCTTAACACAGAGGAGATGCTATAAACAGCATAGGCAGCAGCTTTCAGAGGAATCAAGATGTTACATTTGGAACACATCTGAATGCATATTTGTTTCATTAAGATATTATGTTTGTGCAAAAAAGCCAGACCTGCCGAGTACGGCAGAGCAAGCAAAACAGAACAAGAATATGAGTCCACGATGAAGAAATCTATGCTCTTGGGAGAAGCAAAGAACGTCCGAGACAGAACGGAGATGCAAAGCAATACAGAATAAGTCCCAGAATATTGCCAAAGTATCAGTTAAAAAGCTATAAATATATTCACATTCGTATGCATGTCTAGCCATACCCAGCTTCAGCTGAACAAATTCTACCTCCTAGCCTGTGAACTTTTATTACCAACCATGGCTGAACAGAGGCAAACATTCCGTTTTAGGCTCCCATGGATGGCAGCACCTGTTGCACCTACTCCCCGCCAAGGTAGCCAATCACCATCCCAACCAGCAGCTCCAGCCCCATCATCTGCTCAGGTACAGCGGCGCCCATTTCGTCCAGCAGGGGTGGCCCCTGCACAGACCCAACCCACTGGACAACCACCAGCAAGGGCCGAGCCTCCACCACCATCATCACCAAAGAGATCAGATGCTCCATCTCAGGCTTCTTCTCGATCAGCTCCACAGCGTCAGATAGCACCACCACCCAGAGGCCCAGGTGCATCACCATCACGTGCTGTTTCTCAGGCCCAGGGGAAGTCCCAACCCAACTCACCTGCAAGGGTTCCTCAAAACCTACAGCAAGTCACGCAATCACCAAAGTTCCCATCTCCATCCAGTGGAGAAACTCAACCAGCTATATCAATAGCCCCGGCATCAAAACCTCTCACAACACCAAAATCAGCATCCACAGAATCGAACAAAGAAACAAAGCCTCAATCCGCACAAAAGAAACTAGCAGCCATCATAGAGATTCCCCAACCTCAAAAAGAAGAAAGAAAGGGAGAAAGTTCACAGCAGCCATCACAAAATTCTCAGCTTGAGGAGATTACTACCCCTCAGACAGATAAGGTAGTCAAAACACTGAAAGAGCAAAATGAACTGTCAGCCTGTGATGAGACAAAGCTTGACTCAAAGGTATCTGTCCCTCAACCAGTATCCAAACAGGAATCAAGAAAAGAAGTTTATAAGGCATCACCCAAAGAGCCAGAGATACTGAAAGGTATGAATCATGAAGAACAAGAGAAAAAGTCAATCACACAGAAAAACGCTCAAGGTTCAAATGAAGAAACGAAAGGCCAGGCAGTCCAAGTGCTTAATAAGCTGGGTCAGCATCCTAGAGAAGAACCTTTTCACCGAAAGGGGATCTTCAAGACCTATGGGAGTTCTGACCATGACTCTAAAAGTGAGCACTTTGAAGAAAATACATTCAACCAAAAGCATGCAGGCACCGGAGCAAAGGCTCAATTGGAAAAAGAGATCAAGGAAGACTGGCCAAAGGTTATAAACAAGCTAGGTAATAGACGGGACAAGCATGCAGTGCATGAAAAGGCTTTTAGCATTATCACACTCACAGGGGAAAATACAGGAGCAACCATGCACCTAAGCTCTGAGCCTGCAAACAGAGAAAGGTCCATCCACATTCACAGGGGATACAAGGTCAACGCGGATGAGAGAGTTGGCAGCACTGTTGATGATGAAGGAAGATCCAGAGACATAAAATCTAAAAGTAAAAAAGTCGAAGAGGAGCAAGGGAAAAGAATCTGCGTAAACAATAATGCACAGGGAATAAACAACTCACTTGTCTTCAACAGTTCAGTGACCGAAAGAAATCCAGGCGCTCACGTGGTTCTCTCACAAAAGGCAGCAGAATTCATAAAACCAGGCAATGAAAGAGAGGTGCATGATACTTACAAGGCTGAAGCGAGCACCACCCCAGCTGAAAGGCTCACATACGCATCAAACATCAGAAAAAGATGTTTAAGAGGCCTCTTACTAGAATCAAGTGACTCTGACCCAGAGAACTCAGAGAAGCCCCGTCGTCATGGTTGTCGAGCTGGATGCGCTCAGCAGAGCAAGGATGACTTGACCGATGTCCTATAAGACTTTGCCAGTCAGCTGCAAACAAGATCGTAGCTACTTGCCAATAGTTGAAGGAACATCTATGTCATAAGATCACATTGTTCCCTAATCACCATACTACTATAGAGCATCATTTTCAGACCAAAAACAGCACAATGTACACATGATGTTTTAGGAAATATACTACTATTGCTTTTGTAGCTTGGAGATGAAAATGAAGACAAGGGAACTGAGGCACAAATCTTTCATGTCTAAACATTAATTACATTTGAAAAAGAAGATTAAATCAATTTGATTAACTATCCATTAATTTTAGAAACAATCAACTCTAGCCATGGGTCTACAAGAGGAGATAATCCTCACTGACCTTCGAACTAGAACAACTTATCTACATGTAATGCTTGTGCAAAAACCCCAAGCAGCTAATACTTCTACAATGACGATAAAACACAACCAGGATGAAACAATACAGAAAAAAATAAACTAATAACGATAAAATTAACACTCTTATGAGCATTAGTTTTTCGACTTCAGACTCCCATATGCAGGAGGTAGAGCAGTACGCTGCAAGGAAAGTCGATTATGTCCCAATGGTTTAACTAACACGCTTTTCGCTCAAACATTTTCAGCTGCTTTTTGCAATTATGTCAATCTTATGTCCTGGCAGGCCCACTTCCAAGAGTAAGTTCAAGATCATCCATAGCGACATCATGAATTCTCTCCCCTTCCCAAGGCGTGACCTTCACTGTCTCAGCTTCTGCAGCTCTTGCTTCAATTGCATCATTAAGTGACATCTGCTGGACCATTGGCCTGACCAAATTAAATGTGGGGGAATTCGGAACTGGTGGTCTAGCAAACCTTTGAAAGCTAATCCACTGGCCAGAATCAATGGTCGAGCAATCAGATTCATCACATTCAGGTATAGTAGGTGGGGTGAAGTTACGTCGCCTTGTAGGACTTGATGGGGCAGACGCAGCAAACAGCTGATAATTAAACGAGGACATAGACTCCTTAGCAATAGCCTCGAAATTGAAAATCTGTTTCGGAGCCGTCTTTGATGTTGGTGATGATAGGAGAGGCGTCACAGGGGCACTATTTGAAATCCGGAGAGGAGGTAGATTTGTAGGGATTGAATTGCAAAGAAATGAAAACGGATTGGACTGAGCATTCATATCATTGTGGGTTGGACTCTGCGGTGCAGAGGAACAAGGACTTGGCTGGTAGGACGGGATAGGACTATGAAATGCCGAAGACAGAGGGCTTTGTCCTTGAGAAGAGCATGCACTAAAGTGGTTGAAACTAGCGACAATCTCGGGCGGAGGTGGCCTCATTCCCTGCGTAAGGTACATTAGTCAGTGAGCAATTAGGATACCACCGCACAACCAAAAACGATTTTCCCTCATTTTCCCGACAGTCCTCACCAATTGTATTACAATCTACAAATAACACATCTAATATAGGCATCCTCAACATCCACCTACCGACAAGAAAGTCCTCAAAGCTGACAATTACCACCCTCTTCTCCCCCAAAAACTTGAGAAATTTCGAAACCAATAACGTATACAAAACCCGAAATCCAACATATTCAGGTTTGGTGACATATGACAAGTTCTCTCAACGCTTGAGCATGTGGTCATAATAACACACGATTCAAAATTAACCGTTTTTTTTTTTTTCAATAACAAGTACAAGCCACTAATTAGCTTAAAAACTACTCACAAACTCATCGGAAATCACATTTGAAAAGTAAATCTAACCCCACAAACAGTGTTAACATCATGATATACTCTTAATTAATTTTTAATTTGTTTCTGTCAATCAAAAGACAGAGAAAACAGCATTAAACGCACAGAAATCAAGCAGATCTGCAAAAATCAATCACTAAAAATGAACAGAATTCAACCAAAAAAAAAAAAAAAAAAGAAGGAACCTTGCGATAAGTGGTGCCATCAGGCTCAACAATCCAGCCAGCTTCAGCACAAAGCGCCTTGAGAACTTCATTATTATCGCAATGTTTGGGGAGATTGTAGTTCCCTTGAGCCCTCAAGCCAGAAAAAATCTTGGCAGCAATCGCCCTTCTCCGCCTCTCTCTCCTCCGATTATTCTCCCTTTCTCGCCAAGACGGCTTCCGCCTCGCCGACACTCCGCCACCGCCTCCGCCGCCGCTGCTGGCCCCCTCGCTGGCCATGATCTCTCTCTGCCCCCTCCCACTTTTTTTTTTTTTTGGTTAGAATTTAAGTGGAGAAATGGAGAGGGAGAAAGCAGAGGAGAGAGAAAGCAGCAGCAAAGCAAGAAATAATAGGAGAGAGGGAAGGGGAAAGAGGAGAAAGCACGAGGAGTGCGCTTTGGTGCTGCTCTTTTTCTGTGTGGGTTTTTTACTTCCTTTCAGTCACCCTTTTGCTTCGTTGGATGTGTTGAACAACAACAACTAGACTCCAATCTCTCTCTTATTATTGCCTCTTCTCTCTCTTTCTCTCTTCCGGTTTCTGGGGTTGTGTGTATTTTTTCTTGTGTTTTCTTCGACAAAGGGGTTGTGCACTTAATTACTTACTAGTTTAAAGTCCGTACATTGTAGCGTGATATTAACAATATTTTATATTATATAGGCAATTTTTATCGCCAAAATCATTATAATTATTGTAGTTAAATAAAGTTTTTTTTAATGTAACAACGAAATAAAGTTATCATTTGTCTATAACTATGATTAATTCATTTTTTAAGGTTCTCACGTTGTATACTTACATGACATTAATGTTCTACCTAATTAATTAACTTTTTTTTCATAAAACCATTTAATTTCATTACCTACTTTAGCCAACATTTATCGTTTTATGTGTTTATGTCTCATGACAAAAGTATAAAGGTGTCAATACTAAACAAAAATGAACACAAATTATGCAAGATATACACATTTATTTCACATCAACAAACCTAAATAACAAATTGGCAAATGTTGTGTTATAGTGATTAAGAAAGAGGTACCGAATACAATAAGTTTGAGTTTCAAATTTGTTCCCTATATTGTATACCGATTTCTAAGCTTATTACACTTGAAATTAGTAAGATCTTGTATGATTCAACTTATTCTTTTTAACATATTCGTATCACGAGAGTAAGATGTTGTAACTATAATAAATCTAGTAAAAAAAACTGATTCCAAATGAATTTATATTAGTTCAAATATAATAAGTTTAGTGTAAGTTTAATAAATTTAAATAAATCCAAATAACTTTATATCATAACTTACAAAACTGAAGCAAAAAAATATATTATCTTAATTGTATGTTTCTTTTAAGTCTTATATTTTGTTTCGTTGAATCAATTACTCAAATTAAAGATTATACATTAGTTATTTCAAATCTTATAATTGCAATAATGCTTGCACATTGTACATACAAATTTTCAAGATGAAAAACTGTGATTCGTACCAATTAATTTGCTTATATGGCCATGTTTCAAACTACCTAGCAATAAAAGGTAGTTTAAGGTTTGTAATAAATGGTTTTATGACTGCTGGAATATATATAAATGCACTTTGCAAATGTTTGATAATCAAAAATTTACTTATAGTTACTAGTCGTTGGAGCGCACGCGTTGCGCGCGCTCCCCCAACATTATTGTTCAGAGAGTTCATCAGAAAGTGTGGTTCCTAACATTTTTTTTTGGTAAAATTCATTGGTCGTGCATGGTTGGTACAACTGTATGAATATCAATAATCTTGCAACATAACAATATGAGAAACGTGAAAAAAGAAACACAGAGGGCCTAACTATGAGAACGGATCCTACCCCTTGATATTTACGGAAATGTGAGAATGTTTTCGCTACCAAAACTCATCTCTCAGAGATTTCTAATAGGTAGTTGAAAATTATGGCAACCTACATTTTACAATCTGGAAACACGGTCTACATGAGTGATCTGTCTTTCATACCCACAAAACATAATGTTAGTTCTGCTTATGGCTGGAGTTCTCTCAAGACTTTTATCAGCTTCTCTCAGGGTACATCGCTTTTGGTAACCCTGTCAGCATCTTCCGCATTCTGAAATATATAGGATGCAGTGTAAGTAGATGAATCAGTAGCACGAGAGAGCGAACATCAACCTACCAATTTTGATCAATTTAACATGGGGTCACTCTAAAGTTCTTCCTTACTGACTACAAAACATTCAATATCCTCACCAAACAATGACATGGAGAATACTTCTACATATATATTAGTTGATAAAAACACCACTACCACCTGGTAACTCATAGTTATATACATTATTCCTCTAGACTTGCATACAACCATTTTCCAAAGAAATAAAAAAACTACCAAACAAATGAAAAACGTAACCTGATTCAAAGGCTCTGCTCCTTTCTCTAATTTTCTGTCTCGAGCAGCCCTCATTTCTCCCTCACTTTCTTACATCTTCCCACCTATACCCTCTTTCTTTCACTGAAACCTTTCTACTAAAATAATCTATTTTCCTCTTTCTGCCCATCCATGCTTATCTCTCATTACCCGCCCTTACTTTTCACTTGCTTAGGAATCCTTCGTTCTCTCACACATACCTTCATAGGCTCCATCCTCTTCACTCTATATCTTTATCTCCCTTTCCATTATCTTTGTTCAATCCTCATTTCCCTCCCTCCGTACCGTACTCTCTAATGTTTTTCTCTGACTAAGCTTTGGTTCATTCTCTTCTCTTAACTCAACCTCTCTAGCCCTTTCTCAAGTCTCTCATCCCTCCTCAACTGTATCCCTTACCCTACCTCCCTATGTTTTCTTGTATTTTCAGTTCTTAAAATAGTATTTATCCCATTCCATCTCAAAATATCTAGTCTCTCTTACCTACACTACACACTCATCTCTCACTCTTTCTGATGTAAACCCACTTAAGAGTATTTATAGACTTAAAATATATATCTCGGACTGCTTCTTTTCCTTTTGCAAGGTAGCCAAACCTTTGTTCCACCTTTTCTCTCCCCATCTTTCAGGTCATCCTCAACTTCCTGATTTACGTCTTCGACTACCCCCCCCCCCCCCCATTCCTTCAATAATGACGCTCAAAAATCAATATACGACTTTAACTCAGCACTCCTCAACGCAACCAAGCCACTATACCACTAAAAATTTCCCACCAGATTAACTACTTCAAGAGTTTACACTTAGTGGACGACACTTCCGAAGAAACTGTACAATAGACTGACCTCCCTTCCCTATCCCTCTCCCCCTCACACTTGCACTCCAGTTCACATGTTCTTTCACATTTTCTATCTCAATACGTCCTCACTTGTACCCCATCTCTTAAATGTTCCTTCCTTTCTACTTTCTCCTTCCATATCTTTCTTTCATTCCCTTTTATGGGCTCTGTTTCCCACCCTCCCTCTTAGCCTCCATTCCCGTGTTCTTTTGCCTTTTCTTTCCCTAAACATGACACCCAAATTAAAAATCACGAGAGAAGCTACAAAAGTATCTATCACAGAACAAATGTATAAATGCAATTAAAAATAGACTAAGGTAGCAGATATATATCGCAAAACTCAATTCTACCCCTTCCAAAATGAACGACACTGTAGCATGAAGACTGGAACTACACATAATGTAAATAGAAGAGATCCAAACTCAATTAATTCACCGATTTTAAAGTTATTGGGAGGTCACATCTACCATCACCAAGAAATTGAGAATCAATATCATCCTTATCATGAGCAATCTTTAATCCCAAGTCCAAAAAACAATTTATCACATAGAAAAGAAAACAACATGAATTTCGCCAATAAAAATCACATATTGTAAGCCAACAAAAAATAAAAATAAGAATTTTGCCGCTGACAATTTCGTTTTTATGGAATTTAGGAACCTAAAGTAGTAGATGGATCCTAAACGACGTGTCAATAGGCAAGAGTAGCCACTGAAATACGAAAGGAAGTCTTTACAAGTGAAGTTGTTTTGGTGTACAAACATTCATCAAGGTGTAACCTAAACATTTTTTACTCCATGATTCAGAATTGATTTCTGCATATTATCTGTTACCCAAGTTTTTTTTTTTTTTACTTTCATGGTTCCCATCGCACACTTGATTTTAGGACAATATACCGTAGAAATATAGGGCACATCATAATGGCCCAACGATCCATGGGAAACATCAATACCCAAAATAATTGCACGAACTTTTGTTCCGTAGGACATAATATAGTAAATCTTAGCCAAAACACAATTAAATTCAAAGTCCTCATCCAAATCATCACAATTAATCCTCAAATTATGTTAGAACATCAAGAAGTGAATCATATATCGCCCGCTCTATAATCTCCGTAAGGGCCAGTAATCTTACTCCACATTGCCCACACATTTATCACCCCTAAAACAAACTTGTAAGCTTGTACTCCCATTAGTCTGAGTTACCTACTTGAAGTTAGTAAGACCAAGCAACTACCTGGCCCTTTTTGGGCGCCCCAGAAGACTAATTCCAACATGATCTAATCCCAGCACATAAACCTCCCAACACCACACTAACGCCGAAACCCTTGAATGACGTGTTCAGCCTAACAGCAGTACATCTTGAATAAACAACCACACATTTGGATAATATATTTTCATATCAATTAACAAAGTAAGCAAGCATAACCAATTATGACAATTCTGAACTATCGTCCCTTTTATTTGTGTGGTTGCAGCTCATTTTGGACCCGTGTAGCGATACTTACGTGCATGCTTACCTGAACTCCCCTGAGGTGCAAAAGGCTCTCAATGCCAATGTGACAAAACTATCTTTCGATTGGGAACCTTGCAGGTAACATTACGTGCATCTTATGCTTCGCATGAACTAATTATGCATATATGCCTTCCGGACTGAAATGAATCAATATGATCAAGCCCAAACACAACCCGAAGGTTTGACACGCTCAAGTAAAAAAATTGTACGCTTAAACGAGGCCAACCAGATCGGCCATAAACATTCGGATTTCAAGTCTGTTTTTTTTATTATTGTTGAAGCTTATAATTTACAATTGTTGATTGAACTTACCACATTTAATATGAAACATAACCTACTTTTAATACGGATCAGAGAATCATCACGAAAATAGGTGATCAATCTCATGCAAGCAGCCTATATTTTAGATCATCGAAGCTTAAACGAGTTTTAGATTTCCGAGTTAACACCACCAGTGATTTATAATCACGAAGCCCCAACGTATAACCACGAAAAAGCAAGGGAAAATAGACAAGAATAAAATCAATGTACGCGAAATCCTAATGATAAACAACAAATTATAATTTTGAAATCTGATGCAAATTAAACCCACTCAACACAAAGTCGATGAAATTGATGGTTAAACAATTCTATGAACTGAATTCCAAGCAATTACCTTCAGTTTAGGAAACCTGGAGCAGCAGCTCACCAAGAATCCAACAATGGCAGCGGATCAGAACTGAAAAACTTGTCAAAAACCAAAGGTTAAGATAAATCCTCGACCAAGACAATTGTAGTATTTCTATTTTATTTAAACCTTAGGATCAACTTGTTGATGTGCTTCCATTGACCGTGAACACTCTCATGCATGAGCACGAAGGTCAGCAGCCTGCAATACAACAACATAAGCAACTAAATAAGTAAATGTTGAATTGCAACGCAAACACGAAGACTCACTTTAAATAACCTGCATCTAACAATAAACAATTAGAAGCAATAATTACCACGTCTTTAAAAGCAAAATACTTCACCTAATAATAGGCCACCTTTGTTAGCCAAAACTTTGGGGGATGTCGAAATCACCACATGAGACGCTCGATAAGAGAGGGAAAGGAGAGTGGTCCTCTGAACATCTGAAAACCAAGAAAACAAAATCAAAGTCAATGAAACCTACAATCATTGCTTCTAAGGAACATTTCCAGATTAATTACACAGAATGAAACAACATAATGCGCTTAAAACGCAACTAAATTTAGACCAATCATGACGACTTGATTTTGGCATCCTTTCAGGGTATACTTAGCATTTGTTGTGGCGTGCATTTAGGCCTTTTTATCCGAGATTACTAATTTGAAATAGGCGAGAATTTGAAATTTAAAGCATTTGGGCCTAATTTGAAACTTGACATTTATTATCTGGAGTGGGTGTGATGTTGTAGGGTGTCTTTCGAATTCTCCCACTTTAGTATCACTCGTAGAATGGATAATCTCATATATGATATACAAAAAGGCTAGATTTTCAAATTAAAAACCAACATCGATCATCAATACAAAACTCAATATGCAAGGGCAGATCTAACACACCAATCAATGACCAGCAAAAGCACTGTTCAAAATTATTCTCCATATTACCAAGATTTTCCAAATTTCATCCAATAAAACACGATACCCAACAACATCACACCCATTCCAGATAAGTAATCTCAAATGAATGGACTCAAATGCTGTAAATATATGCTACATTAATCATATCCCAAACGATGTTTAAATGTAGGCCAATTCAATGTCTACATTACAAGTTTTTAACACCAAATTCCAATACCACATTACAAAGCAAATATCATTCACACAAAATCACCAAATGAAAGCCCAAATCAGTTCTTATTATACAAAGGATTTCAAAATCAAGTTTTTATGATTGAATAAGGACCAAAGAATTTCCAATTTCCATGCTATAAAACACGACACCTTACCATATCACGCCTATTTCAAATTAGTAATCTCAGATAAAAAGGCCCAAATGCACGCCACAATAAATGTCAAGTTTACCATGAAAGGACGCCAAAATCATGATTGGACCAGCACCAAACAATTTCTAATTTCAATCCAGTAAAACACGACACCCTACAACATCACACCCACTCCAAATAATTAATCTCAAATTAAGACCACTATTTGGCGAGGAAACCAAGGTGAAAAACAACCAGACGAATTATTGTAGACATTACATCACCCACAGACAATGCACGAAAAATGACCAAACCACCGAGAACTAAAAACGAGCCATCGTGCCTTAAGCCACAAAGCAAACACGAGAAGATTTTAAACATGTGCAGGACAGAAACAGACCTTAGCTTTAGGCAGCCCATTTTCATTATAGAAAGCAGTTTACAAAATACACCATACCTTGAACAATGATGCCACTGTACACCACCTGGACAAAAACCAAAGTAGAACAAATTCACCAAAGCGTTAATCAGGTGTTCAATAGCACACGGATTTCAACCACCCACAAAACACCCTAAGAATAAATTACCCAAATAACAGGGAACATTATAATTACTCAAAAATTCACACCAAATCGAGAACAAACACCCATAAACACCAATTGAAACACCAAAAAGGAAATAGAGCAAACCTGAAGAATCAAATATGATTTTGAGCTAGACCACCTACACCACAAATAAAAAACAAAAGTAGATCGATTTCAAAAACATTTGGTTAGAAATGCAAAAGCAAGCTAAATCCTAAACCAATAGACAAAACACCACCATGAACTGGAGATATGATCATAATTTATTGCTGATCCTTTGACCTATAACAAGAGAACACAACCAAAAATTTAGGCTAGTTCGGAAAACGAAAACACAACAATAAGTAAAATTAAAAATTACAATAAAAAACAACAAATCAAATAGCTAATAAGTTTCGGCTAATTCAAAAAACGAAATAGTCAGGAAAAGGCTAATGTTATGAGAAAGAGAAGAGTACCAGAAGAAGAATACAAGAATTCCCCAAATAAATTGAACTGAAATTAAACAATAAAATGGAACCCAATTAAATCTAATATAATTGAAGAACCAGAGAAACAAACCTTCGAAGAGATGGAAAACTTCAAACGATGATGATCAAACTTTATTATCCTAAAATCAAAAAACATTACAAACATCAAACTATAATAGAAATTAATTGGAAATCTGAGTAACTTGAGCACGACTTATAAGAATCGATCGAACTCACCACATAGACTTCGTCGGAATACCAAAAAGCGCATGCGGTAAGATGAAGAGAGGACGAACGAGGGTCGGAGGAGAGATAGGAAATGAAGGAGTAGAGTGAAATGAGTGAAGAGGGAGGAGAGAGAAACTGAGAAAATCATAGAATAAGATATTTTGTTAAGGGGGAATGGTTGGGATGAAGAGATGAAATGAGGTCGCGCCTCAGCCATAGGATCCTTTACTGTTTAAGATGAACATTAGGAAACAGTACTTTTGTGTTGCGTTTTGAGTGAGGCAAGGTGCGTTTTGTTCGAATGTCGCGCGTTTAGTGAAGGGAAGGCTGTGTTTTGGTGGCTACTGTAGACGGAGAACCGCGCACATCTAAGCCTCTTTTAGAAGGTAAGGGGATTATTCAATGAAAGATCTTACTATCATTTTCAATATTATGCCTCGAGGACCTGTCTAAACCTCCATAAAAAAACCTATAATTGTTTGTCTCTTCAATAGATAGACTATATTTATAAATTGAATATTATATTTTCTAAGACTATGTAATAAATTTTTCAAAACTCAGGATTACATTAAGGTAGTTGACCGAATAATTTTCGTTTGATATTAATTGTTTTAGAGCAAAGAGATCTACACATTATGTAAAAACATTTGATTGCTCTCATAGAAATAAGTAAATCAAATACAGGAATGACCTTGTATGATACAATTCAACTTAATTTTGCAACATATAAATACCAAAGCATATCACCTAAATTAAGCTATTTTTTAATTTATTTAGATCAATTGACATATGAACTTTTCAACATTCAATGCCTCAGCTAAATAAACTAAAACAGTCATACATTTCTAAAAGGAGGGAGTATCCTAACTTTTTATGATTTGAAAATAAAAAAGACTTATCAAATAGCGCATATTTAGAGAAACCTAGTGACTTATACTTGTAGTTATTAGTATTTGGAAATTCAGTTGAGTAATTTGAATTGCTACCCAACTAAAAATATAAACCAAAAAATTCAAAGCTATAATAATATTATCAAAGAAGATACCTCACTAAATGAGTATAACTTTAAGTGTTCAAATCTGATAGTCTTTTGCGAAATCAACAGTCAATGCCCTAGCTCACAAAATGAAATCGTTTTACAATTCTGAAAGGAGGGGGTATCCTATCTTTATATGATTAAAATAAATTTAAATTTGGAATATAATGTAACCTTTCCATTACCCATAATAAAATTATTTGTATTATCTTACTACTTCATGACTACAATATGCTTGCTTAGAAATATTATTTTCCATAACTTATAAATGATTTTTTTTTTTATAAACCAATCGAATTTTTCTTCATCAGAAAATGAAATACAATTTTAATGTCTCTACACGTATTAAAAGCTTACGGTTATATGCAGAAAAGATCATATTTTTCTTCATCAGAAAATTCTTTTGTATTATCTTACCATTTCGTGATTAATTGTCATATACTCCCTTCGATCTTTCTATAATTTTCTGTTTTGTTTGTTGCTTTTGACTATCCATGTTGGGGGCCACTTCTCCACTAAATGAACTTATAAACTGACTTTTTATTCACCCAAAACTGTATTAAGATTTCATTAAATGTTGATGCATTTTAAAATAAACATTTGCTTCTTTAATGTAGAAAATGTCGCGTAGTTTTCTCTTATATTAAAATGTAGGATTGACTTATTATCTTATCATAACTTAAAAAGGAAACTTTTACATTGATGAATTTTTTCAAAATTGCCAAAAACCTACATATGGTATACTACATTTCCACAAGTAAAATATATGAATTTTATACATGAATACCATAAACTCACATATGGTATAACAACAATTCTATAACATAAATTCACCAGAAGCTCTAAGAAAATTCGAAAGTCTCTAGACCTCTTCAATGCCCATGAAAAAAGCTTCGTTTATAAATATATTAAGATTAAGATTAAGATTGGTACTCGTCAAAAAAAAAAAAAGTTTTCTAATTGGTAGAGCTGGCCACGGGCCGGTCTAGTGCTGGAATTTCAAACACTGACAGTGGCACTACACTAGGACTACAGTGCTTTGACCGGACTTTGATTCGTTTTGACCGAGCCAGTGCCAAGTCGGGCCAAATGGCCAATGTCAGGGCCCTCGACTGCCTGGTTGAAAGGGTTTGCTCTTAATCATCATAATTTTATCAAATAATATCATTATAATATTATATTATAAACTTATAGTAATTAAGATGCTCACGTATCTTGAAAGAATAGAAACTCACGTAATTTTTCACTTACCTTACCTTCATTTTGATATTTGATTGGTTCATTCTAGTCTTCGAGGTTGTTGATATTATGTTTATTAGACACATATCGACGTTGAATGCCCAATCCTTGACCTGATCCCCAAAAAAATACGCCTCTAACATTGCTATATTTGCATAATTTGCAAATTACCATAAATTTTCTTGGATCATGATTGATGGGTTCATTTCCACAACTACGGGTACTTAAACCACCTACAATTAATTATAATAATAAGTTGAACTTTAATTTAACTCAATTCTAGACTTGTTATATTAACTCATAGGACAACACTACAATGTTTAAGTAGGCATATGATCAATCATCTGTTCTCTATTATGATAGAAAGGGTTACCTTCGATTTGCGTTTGACCACCACCATGCATTGATTCACCTTCACCGGCACCACTCGATTCAGGGTAATGTAAGACATGGGTTCGTATTAAGCGTCGAGTTTGAGTGGCGATTCCGCCACCCGTTTTCCATCGAAATTCACAAGTAATGTTGTTAGCTTTGCATACTCGACAAACATGTTTGAAGTGTTTTCGTTCATCTTTAACAGGCAATTTGTCAAAGTGCAACCAAACATAACTTGTCATTTTTGGATTATTATTTTTTTTTCAAAAAAATATGCTATTGTATATGATTTTTGTTGTAAGAATATAAGTTAAGTATATAGTAGTTATAGTTACTATTTACTAGATCTTGCCATTTGGCACTAGAAGCCCGGTCCGCACTGGCGGAGCACTGGCTAGTCCGGGTTAGGTAGTGTCAGGGCTAGTGTTTGATTTTTCCAGCACTGGTCAAACCTAGTCAAAAACCGCCTCCTAGCCCACCTAACACTAGCACTATCCTAGACCGTCATAGCCCGCCCTAGCCCGCCCCAAAACGTCTATTTTTTTAAAAAAAGCTAGTCGTTTGCTTCTATCGTGTAGTTTTTTTTTTCTTAATTAAATCCCCCTCCCTTAAAATTCCTATAAATACCCACATTTATTCTTCAATTACTACAATTCTCAAGTATTAATTCCTTAAGTTTACTTTTAAAAAAAAATTACTACATTTCTCAATTATTAACTAAGTTTTCTAGTTTAGTTAGAAAAAAATTACTACAATTTTTAAAGTATTAAGTATGTAATATTTAATATTTTTGTTATTATTATTTTGATAACAATTATTAGTATTTATAATTATTTTATTTTGTATTCAATATTTTAATATTCATATCATAAAATAATATTAATCCGAAATGGAGAATTTAACTCCCGAACAAGTCAGAGAGTTAAAGGAATACGAGGAATCGCTTTTAGGTGATGTTAATCAAGGTAGCCACCACCTCGTGCAAGAACGGATATAGGTTCACAAGATGATAAAATTCAATTTATATAGTTCTATATTTATTCAATTCATTTAATTTTTTAATTTATTCAATTCATTTAAATTTACAACTTATTATCATTAATATCATTATTTATCAATATAGGTGGTGGTATTGTTAATCCACGTGGTGCCAAACCAAGTTATGTTTGGGCTCATTTCGACAAAATCTACACCGAAGACAAAAAGGCGTAGAGTTTGCAAAAACAACAAAGTTCATGTAGAATTGAAGTGGAAATCGGGTTGCTGAACCGGCACTCCAGCTCGACACCTACAAAATACACATGGCTTATTCGACCTCAATAAACAAAGTGAAGGTAAATCAAGTCATGGTGGCTGTGAAAAGCAAATCGGAGGTTATATGACCCCGACTCCTGGTGGAGGTACCCCTTTCTATTATAATAGAGATTAAATGATTGATAATATAGCTAGTTTTGTTTCTCTTGATGAATTGTCTTTTAATTTTGGTGAAAGTCTTAATTATGAAGAGTTTAATAGATTATCATTACAACCCGCTTATCAAAAGGTGCTTAGGAACACTTTTAAGCGTCATACTATGGCACAATATCACAACACTAGAGGCGAGCTAATTGAATAAGTGGACGTGTTTGCTTGACTAGTGATACATGGACTTCAAGATAAGGCGAGCCTTATATTTTGATTACTGTTCAATGGACTGATAATGATTCTAAATTGTAAAAATGTATTATTGCTTTTGTTGTTATAGAAGAGTCGCATACCGATTATAACATATTTTCTCGTATTCATGGTACTTGTAGTGACTTTAAATTGCTTGATAAGTTGTTTAATATTCCATTTGATAATGTTACGGCTAATACTAATTGTATTTTTCATATCTAGAGTAATATTTCAACTTTATTATTAGATGGTAAATTTTTACATGTTAGGTGTTGTGCACATACTATTAATTTGGCCGCTCAAGAAGGGATTACTTATATTGCTCCGATTTTAAGGCCTATTAGAAAACTTATTCAGTGGCTTAGAACAACGGGCACAACAAAAGTGTAGATACAAAAAATTGTGCAGAGAACATCAATTGAGACCGAAGAGATTTAGTCTTGATACACCAATAAGGTGGAATTTTACAATTACCATGCTAGGTGCTGCAATTAGGGGTGTTAATGAGCAGAGTAAACTCGTGAGCAACTCGTGCTTGACTCGGTCAAAGCTAGACTCGAACTCGAACTCGACTTGAGAGCTTAATGAGCTGAGTTGAGCAAGGCCATGCTCGACTCGAAAAGCTCGCGAACAACTCGAAATTTATTATATTAGTGTTATTTTACCAAATAATTATGATGTGAATCAATAGATTTTAAAATAATTCCCAAATTATGAGAGAATGTTAGTTGTATAAAACCAATTTTTTGTCCCACATCGAACTTTTATGGAGAAGTGGAGTAATCCTCATATTATAAAAAGACAAAATGCTCCTGACCATTCTACAGCTTCATGGCTTTATAGTTGGGCCCGATTATGGCTTGGCATGGTCGCACGAGGTATGGGCTGCATTTTTAATTGCCTACGGTAGGGATTTGAGAAATCATTGTTAATTTTTGTTGAATTTCAACGAGATCGTGAAGGCTCAAAAACTCGATTTGAGCTCGCGAGCTGGTCTCGAGCTCGAGTCGAGCCCAAAAATCAGGAGCTCGCGAGTTCGCGAGTCGAGTCGAGCTAAGCAATTCCTTTCACGAGCTCGAGACGAGCAAGGCTCTGCTCGTGATCGACTCGACTCGTTAACACCCCTAAATGTAAGAACTTCATTGACGATGGAGGCGGTGGAGAGAGAAAATGAGAATAAAGGGACGTGGAGGACGATGGAGGCGGTGGCGCGAGCTCAGGGATGCCACCGTGGGGTCGAAGGAGAGGCGCGCGTCGATTGGTGGTGGTGGCATCTCTTGAGGTGGTGGTCGGTGCTTGGGGGCAGCGGTGCGTGGTGGTGGTGGTGGGAGGGTGGAGGAGGAGAGAGAAAAAAAAAGGGTCCATTTTTTTCTGTTTTTTATTATTATTATTATTATTATTATTATTATTATTATTATTATTATTATTATTATTATTATTATTAAAGTTATGGACTTTATTAGGTGGAGTTATTAGAGTTAGTAAAGTTATATTAAAATACGTCTTTTTAGGTATTGAAGTTATTGGAGTTAAGTTGGAGTTACGTGTTTTAGTTAATGAAGTTATTATAGTTACGTGGTTTAGTTAGTGAAGTTATTATAGTTACGTGTTTTAGTTAGTGGAGTTATTATAGTTACGTGTTATAATTATTAGAGTTAATTAAGTTGAAATTACTAGAGTTATTAAAGTTATCGATGTTAAGTCGAGGTTACGTGGTTCTGTTATCGGAGTTAAATTGTAGTTACGTATTTTAGTTAATATTATTAAGTTAGAGTTGTAAAGTTATTGGAGTTATGTGATATAGTTGCTGGAGTTGTAGAAAAACTGAAGTTATGAAAGTTAATGGAGTATCAAGATGTGTGGCTCGGATTACTTCTGACCTTCTGACATAAGCCTACTTCTGACCTGATACAATTACTATATATATTAGTTTTAATAATTGCGTGCAAGAAAAGCTGACGTGACGAGCTTTAGTATACAACTGACATGTCATGAATCATTTAACATGTCATTACACTCACTGGCGGAACTTGGCAAAAAATGTCAATGCCAAGATTTGAACCTCTCAATTACTTATTCATCATATTACCAATGTGCTATCCCCAACTTCATGCACATTATTACAATTCATACTATAAAAAGGAAAGGTCTAGTCCGAATGAATAAAGATCAACATGTCTATGTTTGGTAATGTTGGTTTGTAAATATAATAAAATCTTTTTGATTAGGCAATTTTAATGAATACTCATATGGAAGAAAAATATATGTATGCATACTATTATTAAGGGAACATTCGTTTTGGTATCCAAATTAATGTCTTGCCGTTTATGCCCTTATCAAGCAAAACTAAATAATTAGAGAAAGGTTATATAGGTAATTTTCAATTATGTTTGTCGAATCACAATTGTTAATGGCAGTTCTAACTTCTTCTTCTACACCATCAGCATACGAAAACAACCGCTTCTCATGGCATTTCATGACTTCTAAAACAAAATGGCAATTTTACGGTTACAACACATGAAATAGTTAAAAGAAATTCTCATACCCACTTCCTCTATCTCAGAGTCCAACTAACTCTGAGACATTTTATTAGCGAATAATAGTTGCCGCTGCCGTGTTCCTCAAGTCGTTCCAAATGAGATCAATCATTTTTTACGAAGGTATTCAATTTAGTTTTTGGAACAAAATTTTTGATCAATTTAAGTCGTCATAAGAATGTTCAAGAACGAGTTGTGTAATTAAACTTTTGATTTTTTCACTAGAACAAGGCAGTAACAATGTGCACATCTGCTTCAACCTCGACGAAAATGGATGAGATGTTTCAGAAAGTTCTACTTACGCCAGGAGAGTCTTTCAATTTACCTATTTGAATTTTGTTGGGTGGTTCAAGAGTTCGTATTTAACTTTATGATTCAATAAACTGCAACAATTTTTTTCAATTCAATTTAAGTCTTAGATGTTTAGTTTACACTAACTTTTAATTCGATTTGAATTTTCGAAAGATTGTACATCGTTGGGATACCACTTGCTCATGGAGTTCAAAAGAAGAATCAAGTAACATTGTACAACGACTCATCTTATTCAATTACTTTTAATAATTGCGTGCAAAAAAAGCTGAGTTAACAAGATTCAACATACAACTGACATGACAACAATCGTTTAACACGTCAGTATGCTCATTGGTAGATGAGCCAAAAATGTCTTAACCAAGATTTGAACCATTGACCTCTTAATTACTTATTCATCTCATTACCAATGTGCTATTAGCTACTTTATGCACTACAATTCATTCTATAAAAAGGAAAGAACCGGTCCAAATGAATGTAGATGAGCAAATCTTTGATTTTTGAAAATTTTGACGAATTATGGAAGAAAAAATGACAAAAATGACAGTATACATTAGATTCTAATATATTGGACCTTATATATATTTCATATGTGAGTATAAACCTATAAAATATTTGGGTGTGAATTTAATTTAAAAAAAATACAGGCAATTCATACGACCCATTACATTATGTATATGGAGTGGTGTTTTTATGAACAAACCTAAATCACACCACTCCACATACATAATGTAATGGGCCGTATGAATGTCCTATATTGTTTTTTAAATTAAATTCACGCCCAAATGGAGTTTAGTAATATAAACTAAATTAACATATAAGGAAGTCAAACCCCACTCTCGAACAAAGAGAATGACTAATATTTTTTTATGGAGGGAGTATGATATCTTTTCTTTTGTTAATAGGTGGTGTGATATTGAACACATTGTCATGATGCAGTCAAACCACTTTCTTAATAGTTTTTTTCTTTCTTGGAAAATGTATCAAGAATTCATTACATCAGATATATGAATCAATATGACTTTTTCTTATCCATTTCTACGACTTATGTTCGGTATTTTTAAGTAACCTTTGTTTCAAACTTAAGGTTGATCAAGCAAATTGAACCACAGTTTGAATACCATTTAGAAAATGTGACGGGTGTTGGAGTGCAGATTAAGGAAGTCAGGTAAGAAACGAGAAAATATAGGGTTGGCTAAAACATTTGATTGCGGGTGACTGAGTGTGAAATAAAATGTTGTCGAGTCATATGGGTGTTAGCTAAGGAAGTAGGTGAAATGGGGCTGTCAATCTGGAAAGTTCGTAACATGGGTTCGAGCTGTTACGTTGAGGTCTGTATATACGAGCTAACCACGGATTGTCGAGTACAATAATCAACGGGTGGTGAAGGGGAGGGAGTCAACTAATAGCATCATAAGCTTTATCGAGTACAATAGTCAATGGGTGGTGAAGGGGTCGAGTAGGAGATCATCAAATAAGTTGGTAAGAGGTTAGGCAAGTGAGTGAGGGTTTCTAAATTTTATATTCTACTTACTTTTTAAAACAAATAAGATCACACGCAAGTAGACCTATTAAACGGGTCGGATCAGGTAAAATATTTGCCAGTTCGTTACAGGCCGGATGCTTTGGGTCGCGCTTGGACTTTTAGTTTTCTACCGAAACTTCTCTCAAAAAATATTTCTATGTAATCAACCATAAGATTAATATTTGTCCTAATTTTATTTTAAATACGAGTTAACGAGTTGATTCGTGTCTGACAAAAAAAAAAACGGGTAGCAAACGGATCCGAGTCAGGAAAAATGGTTCACGGCCTCGAAGATAGCGGGTCGCAGTAGGTTTTGGCGGATCTATAGAAAATACACAGACTCAATACTCCCTCTGTATTTGTTTAAACACCACATACGCAAAACGCAACATAATTGAGGAGGGTTTACACATTAATCGGTTAATATGAGTTCAAACAAAATTGCATGAAATTTTAATTTGCTAAGATTCTTATCTAACTCGATATGTAATTTTTTTTGAAACATTGATTAACCGATTATTGTGTACACCCTCCTTGACATAGAGGTATTTTACCCTTAAAAAAAAACACAGGGGTATTTTGGGCATAGGGTGTTTAAAGAAAAATGGAGGGTGTATTGTTTTTGGTGTTGTTTTGAATTCTCATCGGTGTTATTATTATTTCAATTAATTTTTTTTAAATTTATATTTGAAAATATTTAGTATTAAATTTGCAAAGGTCGAATTTTTTAAAATGTAAAAAGTAACATGACATACTAGCATTTTTAATTAAGCATTTAGAATTCCTGTGCATTTGCACAGGTAAAAAAAACTAGGTGATTACTGCGCACTCAATATTGGCCGCTGGATCTTACAAATTGGACGATTCAGATTCGACCAACTCTCACAAATTAAAAAAATAAAATAAAACAAATTAAATTGACCAGCTCTCTAACCGCTTCTCTTTTTCTCTCTCTCCATTTTTCCTCCTCATTTTCTCTCTCTTTTTTCGCCGTCGACTTCTCTCTCCGTCACGTGCATTGTTCTCATCGTCGTCGTCGCCGCCGCCGCCATCTACGACTCCGTCGCGTCGGTTTCTATCTCCTCCTCACCGTCCTTTTCTCTCTCCTTTCTCGCCATCGGTTTCTCTCTCTTCATCCTCTTTCCTCATTTTCTCTCGATCTTCTATGCTTCTCCGTCGCCACTTCCTCCAACCACCGCCGTCGTCGCAATCTGTCCTCGTCTTTGTGATGTCGCCTGATATTTTCTCTCTCATCTCTCTTTTTTCTCAGCATCACTCTCTATCCACGTTTTCGCCAGCGCCAGTTTTGCTGCTTGCCAACGCCGCCGCCTCGGTCACTTTACCTCCCATCCTTGTCGTCGCCCTCTCTACGAATTTCGGTAAGATCTGTCTTGGTTTTTTTTTTTTATTGATTTGTCCTAATTAATTTCGGTAAGATTTGCATGTATAGAGTTAATCGTACGTTTTAATTGAGTCGCATTTTTGATAGGATTGAATCTAGCTTGATTTTTATGATTTAGTTGCAATTTTAGTTTGATTAAGTTTAATTTTAGTTTAATTCGGTTTAATTTTGGCTTAATTAATTTCCGTCTTCACCCTCCGTCTTTCAAATCGCCGGCGATGGCGATGGCGACCTGAGGCTCCGACGACGGCGGTTTTTCTGTTCGCACGTGTCCTGGACCTCCATTTTAGGTGTAGCATTGTTTCTAATTTTTTGAGGATTTTTATTTTTAGATTTGATTTGCTTGAATGATATTTCAAATTACAGGGATGACGGCGACGGCGACAATGACGATCATTTTCTCCGGCTGTGGTGATCGAGGACGGCGAAATCGTGTGACATTTGCGAACTTCAGCGGCACTCATACTCCAGCGGCTATTCTGATAGGAGGCTGAATGATATGTTTGTCATTCTATGGATAATCAGTGTCATTGGATGGACACTCTCATGTCATTGTATGAAGGTGTCATTCTATGGACACTCTTGTGTCATTGTATGGGCAGTCGGTGTCATTGGATGGACGCTCTTGTGGTTGTGGTTGTGGTTGTCGGTGCCATAGAATGACACGAGTTTGTCAATACAATGACACTACAGGCACTTCGGTGTTATTGGTGGTTTGCCCATATAATGACACAGGTTTGTCAAAAGAGTGACATAGGTTTGTCCATAGACTGACACTATGGACACGCGGTGTTATTGTTCGCTGTCATTGTATGAATTGTGGTTTTGATAGCTCATTTGGTAAAGTATTTGTGTACATACACGAATGTTGTAGGTTCGATTCCTACATGAGTTCTAAATTTTCATGTCATTGCATATATATTTATATAGGCGAGATCAGATGCGAACTCCCGCTCGCGTGAGAACTGCGCACCGTCATAGAGTGACACAGAGTGTCACATACAGTGACACTCGCGTACAATGACACAAAATGTCTATAGAAAGACACCTACATACAATGACAGACAAAGGTCTATGCAATGACATGAAAATTTAGAACTCATGTAGGAATCGAACCTACAACATTCGTGTATGTACACAAATGCTTTCCCAAATGAGCTATCAAAACCACAATTCATACAATGACACCGAACAATAACATCGCGTGTCCACAGTGTCACTCTATGGACAAACCTGTGTCATTCTATTGACAAACCTGTATCATTATATATATATGGGCAAACCACGGATAACACCGAAGTGCCCATAGTGTCATTGTATTGACAAACACGTGTCATTCTATGGCACCCACACCCACACTCACACCCACACCCACACCCACACCCACAACCACAGCCACAGCCACAACCACAACCACAACCACAACCACAGCAAGTACAACCACAATCACAACCACACAATACACAAGAGTGTCTATCCAATAACATCGACTGCCCATACAATGACACAAGAGTGTCAATACAGTGACACCTTCATACAATGACACGAGAGTGTCCATACAACGACACCTAGTGTCCATCTAATGACACTGATTATCCATAGAATGACAAACCTGAAATGGAGGTCCAGGATACGTGCGAACAGAAACACCGCCGTCGCCGGAGCCTCAGGTCGCCATCGCCAGCGATTTGAAAGACTGAGGGTGAAGACGGAAATTAATTAAGCAAAAATTAAACCGAATTAAACTTAATCATTCAATCATATCTACAAATAAAAAATTCTAAAAATTAAATCAGAAACCCTAGATTTTGATCGAAACAGAACAAATTCGAGAATCAAAACGAATACGACGAACAAAATCAAATCGATCCGAAAACAAAAACTAAATGCAGAAAATTGCCGGAAAATCAAATTATTTAAGTTACCGATTGAATCTAAAATAATCAGATTTGCGATGAATAAAATTCAACATCAAACAAAAATAAAAATAAACCTAAAATAATCAGATCGATGGCGAGGAGAAGACAGCGGCGCGGCGAAAGCGAAGAGAACAGGAAATCAATCAAAATTTGTTAAAATAAATGTTACCATAGATTGACGGCGAGGAGGAGAGAGAATGCGGCGGCGCAGATGAGAAAATACGCGATGGAGGCGACGACATCGGAGACGACGAGACGACCGAGGCGGCGAAGATTTAGAAAGAAAATGTCGAATAGATCTGAGGAAGGTGGCGAAGCGCCGCCAAAGGATAGGGCAAACGGCGAGAAAAGAGACCGGAGCGGCGTGTACTAGACACGACAAACATGGCAGCGATGGCAACAGCGACAGATGTTGAAATGTCGAGGAGAGCGCGGGGAGAGGGGAGAGAAAATGTCGAGGAGAGGGAGAATTGGAAGAGAGAGAAACGAGAAAATTGAAATGATGGGAATTGGGGAAAAATTAGAAATCAGTTTCTTTTTCTAATGGAAGACAGGTGGCGTAATCTGGGGCGTCGAAATTGTTAGATCGTACGGTTGAGATTTGGTGCGCAGTAGTCACCAAAGGATGGGTACTCTTATGATCCTCTCTCTCTCTCTCTCTCTCTCTCTCTCTCTCTCTCTCTCTCTCTCTCTCTCGCTCTCGCTCTCTCTTTATATAGAGTGAGGATCATAAGAGTACCATTCCTTAGGTCAGTACTGCGCACCTCATAATAGCCGTCCGATCAAGGATTTTTGACGCTCCAGATTAAGCCATCTGCCCTGTAATAAAAAAAGACAATAATCCTGCTGACTTCCACATATCTCGTCAATTGCATTTTTTTTGTTTCTCTCTCTTAAAATTTCTCTCTCCTCTTATATCCTCTTCCTAGCTTCCCGGCATTTCTTTCTTCCTCCAAATCACAATTTCTCTCTCCTCGCCCTACGCCACCTCCACTTCCGTCGCTCCGTCGCCTCCTCCGCCACCTTCGTCGCGTCTGATGAACGCCGCTGCGTCGTCTTACCTCGTTGCCGATCACATTTTCTCAAATCTCTGATCCCTGCCACCGCCGCGCCGCTGTCTCCTCTCGATATAATTCTTCCTACGTCGCATCGTCGCTGCCACCGCCACCTCCTTCACGGCCTGCACGCGCTGCGGGCTCTCTCCTTGCCGCCGTCGACATTCTCTCTCATCGCCGTTAGGAAGAAGCTAATTCGATGACATTTGATCGACATCGACGAGGATCTCAGGTTAGTTTATCATCTTACCTTTCCAATTAACTCTTCTAGTGCTCAAGTTAGTTTGAATTCAATTTTAAATGTGTGATTAAAGCTAATCAATTCGATTTATATATTTTAGGTTGAATTGAATTGAAATGCAATTTGCGAAATCGGTGGCGCTCATACTCTAGCGATTGTTCGGATTTACAATCGTTTGATTTTCAAGCGAGATTCTGCATTTTTTTTTTTTTTTGTGTTTCAATTGATTTTGTGACTTGGATTATGAGCGATTTAATTTGTTGAGAAACTGCTAGAAATGATTAGCATGTGTTTGATGAAATGCCTCAAAGAAGCTTTCATTGCTGCCTAAATTAGTTTTATGTGTTTTACGTTGAATTTTTGCTAGAAGCAAAACCTGTCATTATATGGCCTGTTTGTCATTGTATGGATAATCGGTGCCATTGGATGGACACTAGGTATCGTTGTATGGAACTTTTTGCTAGAAGCTTTCTTTTTGCTAGAAGCTTTTATTGCTGCTTTTAGTGATTGGCGTTGGGGATTAGTTTAGGTTGAATTTGTTTTTGGATTTTTCAGTGACACAGGTTATGCATAGAATGACACCGAATGACTTATGTCATTCAATTGGAACATGTGTGTCATTCTATGGGATATGTTTGCCATTCTATTTTGAAATCCATGTAACTACATGATTTTATGAGAAACCTGTCATTTTATGGATGTGGGTGTGGGTGTGGGTGGGGGTGCGGGTGTGGGTGCGGGTGCCATAGAATGACACGAGTTTGTCAATAGAATGACACGTGTTTGTCAATACCATGACACTATGCGCACTTCGGTGTTATCGGTGGTTTGCCCATAGAATGACACAGGTTTGTCAATAGAATGACACGAATTTGTCCATAGAATGACACGGGTTTGTTCATAGAATGACACTATGGACACGCGATGTTATTGTTCAGTGTCATTGTATGAATTGCAGTTTGATAGCTCATTTGGTAAAGCATTTGTGTACATACACGAATGTCGTAAGTTCGATTCCTACATGAGTTCTAAACTTTCATGTCATTGCATAGACCTTTCTCTGTCATTGTATGTAGGTGTCATTCTATAGACATTTTGTGTCATTATACGCGAGTGTCACTCTATGTGACACTTAGTGTCACTCTACGGCGGTGCGCAGTTCTCACGCGAGCGGGAGTTCGCACCTGTATATATATATATATATATATTAATCAATTGCATTTTCCCTCATCACTTATGTCTCTTACTTCATAACCATTTTTGACAAACTAACTAATTAAGACCTCTATTATGTTAGATTACCAAATATCGTCAAAATTTGTAGATCTATGGAAATTGAATAAGGTTGTGACGCGCGATGGCTAAAGTGACGGATTTGGGGGAGGGGGCTGGAACGAGTTTTGGGAGCTTGGGTGATTCATAGTCGAGGTGAGTATGGGGGTTTGGTGGTGATTGTGCAATAAGGAAAACGAGAGTGGACAAAAAGGGAAGAATAGAAAAGAAAGCAAAGGTCGTTGAGGTAGGGATTGTTGAAGCGAGTTGAAAATAGATCATTAATGTTTTCAATGGCATGTAGAATTAAAAAGATAAACTGATAGCGATGGAGAGTTGTGAATACGCATCGATAATAATAGAATTTTAACAGTCCCATGAATTCACAAGGACAAAAACTAGTTCAATGTTAGACTATTTTTCATACTCAACATACTCGTTACTTTTAACTAATTTTGTGCATATACATATATAATTTTACTAAATGTCATGTATAGAGTATTCTTTTATTTATGTGCTCGTTACTTTTTATTTCGTATTGGAACAATGTACTTGTTGATAATTTTGTTGTAGCGCTCATGAATTTGGGTACATGTATAAGAATTATAACGCACACTATTTGGGAATATCTTAACATGAATATAATCTCGTAATAAATTTGCTTACAAAGATCTTAGAGTAACACCCTATTTATACTAATACATATCTTGACCCTTACGTAACCTATCAATACACTTACCATAACTCTAATGTTACCTAACACCAAACATTCCATAGTAATCTTATTATTTCTATTATTCCAAAGACCACAATATTACCTAATATCCTCAATTACCCCCCCTCGAACTCATGGTAATTTGACTAAAATTATGATAAGTTTGTCAAAACGATAAGGAAACAAAATAAGTCTATCGAGATCTTCAAATCTTCAAATCCAGCACGTTGATCGTCGTCGTCCAAAACGTCATTCTTTCCGAACCCACTTGTTCGTCACCCAAAGAATACTAAAAAACTACCGTAAATTAACACGGTCAACACCACGAATCGCCCATAATCAACTTCACCACTAAACGCCAGATAAAAGGGAACCATGAATCACCATGGTCTCACAAATCATGAAGCGACCATTATCAGCTTCATCTAAAAAGAACCAAACATGACTGGTAGGGGCACTCCCCAATACTACACCAAAAATAAATACCATGAATAAACATGGTCTCAAAACGTGAAGTCGTCATTATCAACTCCACCTAAAAATACCAGACATGAGAGGTAGGGGCATACCCCCATTCCTTGATCGGCCTAAAATCTCTACACAATATCCAAAAATCTCATAAGAATGTTCTCGCCCAAAATTAAAAAAAAATAACGAACGACAACGCAACGACCACAACAACTGTACATAATACCCAATACTCAACCATGAAAACGCACCAAAAACAACGCCATAAATTGCTAACAACTCACGCCAAATACAAATACTTGAGCCAAGAAGCAAACCATAATCCGGCTGATTATCTTCACGTACATCAAATCGAAAGTCAAATAAAGCTTCATGCCACGTACCACCTTGTTTGCCGAAATAAAAGGACTGCCAATCTTCTCCAAACTAAATTTTGTCTATGTCATTCTACTGCTAAGACGAAGCCGGCAAACACTCATAATAACGACGAACACACGACAACAATTCAGCGTAACACCAACTCACCAACAATATAACTTCGCAATTCTAAATCATCTCGACATCATAAACAACCCAAATAACCAAAGAGAGGGGGTCTTTATTCAAAGACAAATAAAACCAAAAATAACATAATAATAATAATACTCCTAAAATTGAACAAAACCCTAAATATTAGAACACGAACAGTAAAAATTCGGCGAACTACGAAATCCCGCCGGCGGGCATTATAGATCCCATGCGCACCGGAAGGCAGCGGAAGCCACTTTTAAGAGTCCTCTAGGAAAGAGGCTATGATACCATATAAGAATTATAACGCACACTATTTGGGAATACTCTCAACATGAATATAATCTCGTAATAACTTGCTTACAAAGATCTTAGAGTAACACCCTATTTATACTAATAGATGTTTTGACCCTTACGTAACCTATCAATACACTTACCATAACTCAAATATTACCTAACACCAAACATTCCATAGTAATCTTATTATTCCTATTATTCCAAATACACAATATTACCTAATATCCTCTATTAACATGCTCTTATAATTTGACGCTATGCTCATCAGTTTGTTAGTTATTTACATGTCCATTCGTTGGTTTATTGTTTTGTGATTATAGAATTAGCCCCTTCATGTGCATGTGCCTGTCAATTTGTTTGTAATGCTCATTAGTTCTTAGTATATGCTAATTAAATTTGATTATTTTGTGTTGCTTTTATAGTTTACATGGTCATCGATTATGACTGAATACTCACTATTGTTTCAGAAATACTCGACGATTTTGATAACAAGCTGATTAGTCTTCGTGTGGAAATTTAATATTACGTATCAATTTAACCTTAATACGCTCTTTAAATTTTGTCTAATGCTCACTAATTTTACTTATCGTTTACTTCGTGCACATTGATTTTTACTCGTAATAGATAAACACTCGCTAATTTTGAGTATATGCAGGAAAATGAATCAAATTAGCGCATAACACATGATTATGAAAGAAATTGGAGGCCAAAGAGGCGTAACGACAAGTCTTAGACACAAGCCCTACAAACTATTGAACATCACTAAATTTATACCTGTGCTTGTTAATTTTTGCGTAATGCTCATTGATTCTGACACAAATACTCAATGATTTCAATTACAAGCTCTTCAATTATTAGTTTCACTATGCTCATCATTAAGATGTGTTTAATGCTCACTAATTGTACATATATGCTTATCATTTTGTTACATGCACATTGATTTTTAACTAGATATAGATGCAGGGGCGAAGCTAGGATTTTGATCCTGCGTGGGCCGAGTACTAAAAGGCCGTCTCATATGAAGGTTTGCCAAATTTGTAAAGCATAAACTAACAATACTCTAGGATATGAATGTATGGACTTTCACTCATGGAAAATAAATATTACGAGTTTAAAATATTGCAATGTAATTTTGAATGTATGAATGTCATCGTTGGTTTAGTTTTTTTTACCGTAGTTGAAGTTATAAGTGACCTGGAAAATGGAAATGATGTAAAATAAAGAATCAAGTCAATGGTAAAAAAAAACCTTTTATGAAAAAAAGAAAAAAAGAAAAAAAAAGTAAATGGGAAACGAAACGAGAAGACAAAAAGGGAAAGAAAAACAAAGTTTAAGCAAAAAAGCAAGATATTGGCCAAAAATACGGAGCTTGGGTTTGAACACCTGACCTTAGGTAAGAAAGACTATTGCCCACTCTATTCCAACAAGACAACCTAAAATACATGATTTATTTGTGAGAGGAAATGTAATTATTCTGTAGGGGCCAGACTGTGACTTTTAATAGGGCGGGACGGTAGATTGTAGACCAGCCTACCCCTGGCTCCACCCCTGTATAGATGTGTATATATATATGCTAGTTAATTTTACCATACACGTAAACAAAAATCAAACTACTATCGCAATACATGATTATAAAAGGGAAATGAGGTATAAGGTAACAATGATGATGCCTACATACTACGGAACTTAACTTGTATAGCGTACAACTTCCATCCTTCATGACAAAAGACACAATTAAACTTGAAATTAATCTTAATGTAACTTAGAAGTAAATATTGAAAGTTAAAAGATAACAATAAAAATTGAAATACAGTTGGACTCATGGTACTCAATTTAAATTAAAATATACTAGCAAATTACAAATGCTTTATATATATATATATATATATATATATAAACCAAATTCTGTTAAGCGGTGGATTAGGATATAGTTAGGCAAAGTGCTTTTCTTTTTTTAATAAATCTATGTAAACTTTTTTAAAAAAAAGGTGGATGATGTCATTCGGGGGGTACTACACCCGGGTGTATGGTGTTTGCGTCTAAATTCCGGGTTTAGTCCGACAAGGACAAATTGACAGATACATAGTCGCATCAAACGATCAAGTCGAGTCATCGAGTAGATACACATCTTGGACACCTACATGGATTTAATCATACAGAGTGATTAGACAAACAGTCGGTCTCACATAATGTTCGAGCAGACATTCAATTTGACAGTCCATCGAGGAGCCAGACAGTCCATCGAAAAGCCATACAATCCATCAAGGAGCGAGCCATACATATCAACTATCGACCTGTCGAGGTCAACTATCGACCTGTCGGGGTCAACCATCGACCTGTCGAGTATCCTATCCGGAAGATCACACGTCGATGGCAACTACATATGCGGAATAAGTCAAAGTATGAACTATGTTCTCCCAAATATGCTCAGGAAATTCTGTTACCAGTGTTAGTGAAGCTGCATGATCTCCATTAAATTAGCAAGAGGTTGACTCTTTGATCGGGTCTATGATAAGGAATAGAAGAAGTAAAAAAACAACCTCCTATTTTCTCTTCAACAACATCCTATTTTCTCTCCAACAACCAAGACCACGTTTGAAGTTGCCAAAAGTTAGTTATGAACTTATTCAGCAAAGAAAGTATCTTCAAGGAAGACGTATTCAAGTCACGAACTGATTCCACAAATATCTCAACTGCTTCCTTGATCGCAGGGACTGTTCTATGTGATTCAGTCAACCTTCACCTTGACAGCAACTATTTTATAGGGAATAGTGGTTGAAGTTGGACCTATCAACATGAGAAATTAGAGCAACTTGAGGAGAACTTGCACAATAGTATTTATACACTGCAAAGCCCTAGAATAAGGTCAAGACGTGCTCATATAGACCCTAGACACTTCACCCATTTCCTTGACACTTTCCACATATAAAATTGTCTATTCTCAACACAACTTCATATATAAAAAAATCCACATCATTAATCCTACACATGACCACCTCCATATTCATCTCCACTCTACTGCATAATCACTAATACTATTTCTCTAAACCTAAATATTCATCCTTTCATTCCTCCCAACACCATAGCCACCACCGCCATCACCTATCACCATTACAACCACCTAGACTCCACCATTGAACCCTTAGTCATTTCTTGAACCCAATACCTATCTCAACCCATCGTCTAATTGACACATCATAATTGTTCTTGTTAAATTATTAACCATTATATATGTATTCATCAATTTTATTCAACACGGCGAAACACTACTACAAGATCTACTAGAAGTATGTGGCGGGATAACAAGCTTCCCCCGTGGTTTTTCCCTTATTCACAGGGTTTCCCACGTACAAAAAATCCTTTGTCTCTCTTTCTTTTATCTTCTTGCATTTACCATTGTTTTAATATTATATGTTTATATTTAGCGCATTTAGAGTCAGTCCAGTCCTTGATCCTCGACCTCGACCTTGATCCTTGATCCTTGACCTCGATCCTTGATCCTTGTCCTCGATCCTCGATAGAACCTCTCTGGTTGATTCTACTTGTCTATCCGATATAGTCTACTTGTCTATCCGACATGATCAACCTTGAAGAGTTTGTCCGTCTACTTGATAAAGTTTGTCCACTTCCTTGATATAGTCTATCTGCATATCCGTCATATAGAAAATTTATCTAGGACGAGTAGTAGCAAGTTGAGTAGTTGACCCTCAATCTAAGTGTATACGATAAGTGTAGTTTTTTTCCCAAAACATATGGTATTATTTTTTTTTTGGGGGGGTACTACACCCGGGTGTATATGGTGTTATTGAGGAACCTGGGGAGTGATAACCAAAAAAAGAAAAGGAGTGTTGAACAGGCAAAAAAGTAGGTCAATTTGCTCCCCTTAGTTTTTTTATATACCAATTTGTCTTCTTTGTTTTTTTTTTACCAATAATATGGCACATGAATGTCTTTTTTATACCAATTTTGGTCAATTGGCCCTGACTTTCAGACACTTCCCCTCGCCGCTCATCCATCAATCGCTGATCTTCATTTTCGCTGCTCATCCATCAATCACTGATCTTCATCTATCGTCGTCGTCGTTATACTGTCTAGGTGTTCGGTGAGGGCCCGTCCCCAGCCCATTGTCGGATCGGAAAATAGACGAAAACCGATCACAAATGCATCACAACCCAATACCTTAAATCACAATCGCCGATCATTTTCGCCGATCATCCTTCAATCGCTGATCTTCATCTATCGTCACCGTCGTTATACTGTCTGGACGTTCGGAGGGGGCCGTCCCCGGCCCATCGTCGGATTGGATTTTAGGGGTTTTTTTTGCGTGTCTTCTCGCGTCGGTGGCAGGGCTGGTTGTGCGATGGGGGAGTGGGTTTCGCTTGTCGCTGCGGGGATGGCAGGCTGTCGTGGGTGACCGGTTCCGATAACCTGTCACTCGCTGGTCTGAGTCTTGGCCATGGGGGGGAGGGCGTGTGTTTGTGGGGGGTCTTTTGTTTGGCGGGGATCCCTTATTTTGTTGGTTGTGACCTTTTTTTTATTTCTTTTGTTTTATTTCGTGTCCTTTTTTTGTCGTTTTCGGTTTGTATGTATGGGACTGTGAGGTTTCGCTGCCCCTTTTATGGCCTTAGCGGGTGTCAGAATAATGGTGGACAGGGTCTTACTTTGATTTCGTTGGTGGGTCATTTGCATAGTCATCATTTTACTAGTGCTGCCCTTGATGTCACTAAACAGGCACTTTCGACTTTTGTGACTCTTTTTTATGAGACCGAGTCCACTTTCAGGCGTATGAGTCGTTGGCTTTGTGGTGATTGTTTCAAGACCCACACTTTTCGCTCTAAGTGTCGTCATGGTAGTAGGTCTAATTTTGTGGGACCCGCAGATAATGGCGATGGGGTTGTTTGTTTTGTTCACTATAATTTGAACAGACCGTATGTCCCTGTCACATAGCCTGTGGATACTACTGCAGGAGATTTGTCTTCGGGTTTTGATGTTGCTCTCCTCGACCATTTGCTTTCTAAGCGGTTGCGCACGGTTAAGTCTATCCCTCTGAAGTGTCGTCTGGGTTTCTCTCGGTTACTCAAGGGGGCGCTTGATAGGGTTTTTTGGTAGGCCTGATGACATCTCTGGTTGGGTTTAGTTGTTTGTGTTGCTGTTGTGTACACTCAGGACTTTTACACTACGGAGTTGTCGTGAGCGTCGGTCTGCTACTAGGCGCCGTTTGCAGGAGGAGTTTATTGTTCGGGCTGTTCGCACTTGGGCTGAGCCTGGGAGCGCTTGGCAGTTTATTCAGGATACTTTGGCTGAGGATTCGCCTCCTTTGTTGAATGTTGATGATGAGGCCCTGGAGATGTGTGAGCGCAATGCCATGCAGTGTAGGCGTAAGGTTGCTGATGGTCATTTTACTGCGACGGTTCGTGTTCTTTCTTCCTCGGGCATTGCTCCTTACTCTGATGCTACTTTGGAAGATTTGCAGGCTAAACACCCCGTTGCTCCTGGGCCATCATTGCCTGCCTTACCTGTCGATCAGCCTCATTTAGATGCTTCGGTTGCTGTTGTTCTAGATCGGATTAGGAGTTTTCCACGTGGTACTTCTTGTGGGCGGGACGGTTTGCGTGCTCAGCATCTTATGGACTGTTTGAGTGGTGCCGCTGTGGCAATTTCTGATGAGCTGCTTGCCTCTATCACTCGCGTGTTAACCTTTTTCTAGATGGACAGTGTCCTGCTGTTTTGGGTTCGTTTGTAGCTAGCGCGCCACTCACTCCATTAGTTATGCCGGGCGGTGGTATTCGCCCTATTGCGGTGGGTACGGTGTGGCGGCGTTTGGTCTCCAAGGTGGGGGCCCTTTATTGGGTCCTTCTTTGAGCGATTATTTCGCGGACCTTCAATTTGGTGTGGGTGTATCTGGGGTGGTGAGGCGATCTTACATGCTGTTAACCGCTTGGTTGAGGGTCGTAGAGATGAGGTGGGTCGAAATGTTATTGGTAGACTTTCAGATTGCCTTTAATATGGTGGATCGCACCGCTATGCTTCAGGAGGTTCGTCTTCGCTGTCCCGCTCTCGCTCGTTGGGTGGATTTTTGTTACTCGTTGGGTTATGTGATATCGGGTTTGGATTCGGGTTCCATAACCTCGGGTTTGGATCGGTTTCTTTCCTTCGGGTCGAGTCGAATTCGGTTCGGATTTGCACTAAATTGCCATCCCTATGGAGAACACACTCTTTTGTCGTGTCAGGGGGTGCAGCAGGGTGACCCCCTAGGCCCGCTGCTTTTTGCTCTAGTGTTGCACCCTTTGGCGTGTAAGATTAGAGACTCCTTTTACTTGTGTTTGCTGGCTTGGTATTTGGATGATGGCACTATCGTTAGTGATACCTTGGTTGTAGCTTAGGTCTTGGAGCTGATTCAGGCAGAGGGTCCTCGTTTGGGTCATCACCTTGTTGATAAAACTGAGGTTTTTTGGCCTACGGAGGATCCGCGGTGCCGGCTTGTTGGTGTCTTCCCCCCTAATATTGCTAGGCCTCTCCTCGGGGCCAAGTTATTAGGTGGGTCTGTCAGTGTCGATTTTGAGTTTTGTAGTTCTATGGTTATGCAGAGGGTGGCTAAGACCATTAAGCTCATAGACGCGGTTGCTAAGCTTAACGATACTCAGAGCGAGTTGTTACTTCTTCGGCCTTGCACTGGGGTCTCTAAGCTATATTTCGCTCTGCGTACTTGTGTGGCGCTTATTTTTGAGTCGGGCCAGCTAGCTTTTGATGCGGCCCTACGCTTTTCCTTAGAGCGCATCGTCGTTGCTTCTGGTCCAGCTTTTGGTGACTGGCAGTGGAGGCTCGCTACCTTGCCTTTCTCGCTCGGGGGGCTTGGTGTTTATACAGCCGGAGATGCTATCCATTATGCTTTTTTAACGTCGTGCCTTCAGTCTGCTGACCTGTAGTCTAAGCTTTTTCGTCATGCTGGCGTCGTCTCTTTGGGGTCTGCGTTTGCCGATGCTGTTCGTGTTTTTAATCGGATTTTAGAGGTTGATATCTTGGGTAATCCTGGTGAGATCATTGCCCCCAAACTTATGAAAAGATTGACAGATATGTATTTCGCTCGTGTCGCTGGGGATGCCGCTTCTATTTATTCCTTGACACCGCGTCAATTGGGTTTGTGCAGTTCTCAGCAGAGTGTGCACAGTTCGGATTGGCTTAGGGTGGTCCCTGTTTCAGGGTTGGGTCAGACTATGAATGGTCGTACTTATCGTTGCGTGCTTTGCTACCGTTTGGGGGTGCCTTTATTCACCATGAATTACCCGTGCTCTGCTTGCTCGCGGGTCTTTGTAGGTGATATATTTGGGGATCATGATGTTTCGTGTACAAGATTGGTTGGCGTCAAGCATCGGCATAATGCTGTTCGTGATACGTTGGTGGACATCTGTTATCGGTCAGAGATCTCAACTGGAAAGGAGGTTGACATTGGTATGATTGGTGCTGATGACCGACCTCTTCGCCCAGCGGACATGCTACTTTATTCTTGGGACAGAGGGCGCGATGTTTGCGTCGATTTGACTAGGTCTTCGCCTTTGACTCAGACAAGATTGACCGATTTCGAACCAGGTAAGGTGGTGCGGGAAGTGGCCGATCGTAAGCGTGCTAAGTATGAGGTTAGGTGCGCTGTTTTGGGTTATGACTTCATTCCCTTCTCTTTCTCCTCTTTGGGGGAGTTGGAGTCCACAGTTGTTGCTCTGGTTAAGCGGATCCAGCAGTTCTCTTTGGGGGAGTTGGAGTCCACAGTTGTTGCTCTGGTTAAGCGGATCCAGCAGTTCTCCAGGACGCAGGATATCGGTGTGCAGACTGCAGCTCATATACTAGGATTGGTTTTTCCATAGCAAACGGTGTGGGGGCTCAGATCGTATCTCGGCTCCCCACCAATTTCTTGTAAATTATTATTGATTTTTAGTGATAATAAATATATTTATATGACTATAATGTCATCCCACAATCCAAACGACGGTGGTCCACGCACACTAGTAAGAATAAAATTGAATAAAATAACTGCGATCTTCCCGGTCAACAGTGAACAGCTGATTAAGCTAATCTTCTGTTTTTTTTTGTTTGTTGTTTGTTTGTTTTATTTTTCATTTTTGGGTCAGTAGCGTAAGCTACCTGCTACTCAGAAGACCACGCTCGATCTCCCCCGAAGAGATTTTTGAGCAATTTCCCCCCAAATTAGTCATGCAACTTCCGTCCAAATCAATCTAACAGCTGCACAGGTATCATTGATCGTTCTTTTTCTCATTCCAATTTGATCAAATATCTATTTTCTGTTCACTATATCTGTTTACTTTTGCTCAAAATATCTGGGTGAATCGGAAGAAGCTTGCCGATGCTTTAACTTTTATCTGATTGATTAATTTACTTCATGGAATTTTTAACTGGTATTGTAGTTGTATTCGGAAAACAGCTGAAATTTAAGATGGAAAAAGTGCAGTGTGTATTAATTGAAATTCCGAAAATTGTCATTTTCGCAGGGTTCTCTTACTAGAATTTTGCACAGGGCCTCTCGAATCAACGAGACGGCCCTGATGGGCTGGCTCAGTAAAGTTTTCAAGGGTTCCAATCATAAACTTTATGAAGGCCAAAATTTGGATGAGTACGCTGACAATCCTGTGAACAATGGACCTTCTACTTCAGAGGTATATCATCTGAGCTGATTCTAATTCACCAAATTTCCGGATTAGTCGCCAACATGATGCTAAGAATTGCCTATTTTGCATTGCAAATTGCTCTTTTGTGATTCTGATACCCCTGTATTACTCACTCTAATTCATTTCTATTGACTCTATTTGACATGCCAATATGTACTAGCTACAACAATTTGTGTTCGTTACTGTTAGTTGAAGCAACAATGGAATTCATGGTACTCCCCCTTCAGTCCATGCCTAATGTAACACTGACCATTTTGGTTCTAACTAATCGGAGGGTAACATATTTCTTTAGAGACGAGTACAAAAGAGTAGGCATGGTAAATTAAGTTGTACAACTTTAACCACATTTGTGAAATGAGGCTGATAAGGTGGTTTGTAGACAAAGTTAAATAGCTGAATGTTAAACTGAACTCTATCATGCAGTAGCATATTCACTCCGCTCGTCCCTGAAAGATAGTCTATATTTGACTTGGACCGGGCTTTTTTTTTTTTTTTTGTTTGTTTGTTTTGTTTTGTTTTGTTTTGTTTTGTTGTTGTTGTCTATCAAAATGCGGGGAAAAACCCGAACTTACAAAAAGTAGTCACCACTATCTACGTCCTAGACCCTCAACTTGTAAGGGCATCTACTATTTCATCTTCCTCAATTTGAAGACAAGCAGTGCCCTGTCACACTTTAGGTAGTACTATATATTCAACTTTTGTCTTTACTGGTTGGATTTGTATTTATGTACTTCTAATCTGATTACCTTCAGTAATGTGCCAGTATGCCACCCTAAATACTCTTCTATCCTTAATCAATCCCTATAGCATCCTTAGTGACATTTTTATTTTACATGTCAGTTACATTCTTGCAGATACTCAAGTATGTATTACAGGGGATTGATTAGCAAATATTTCCCAAACCCATATGACTACGACTACGAGAGAATCTTTTCCATACCCCCTCCCCACTACCCATAATTGAGTTTTTGAATTGAATCATTTACATTGGTTATTAGGGTGAACTTAAGTTTGTAAGTCCTATGGTAAAGATGAAACAAGATTCAAATGTTTTTGGTAGGTTTTCGAGTTCCAAACTTCGGATGATTAGAGGTAGATCGCCAATCATTACCTCTCCTATTGTAGAACCATCTTTTGCCAAGCTTTTATCGATTTAAGATATGACATCTAATTTATTATCAAGAATCAAAGTCACCTCAGCTTCTTAGAGATGTAAGCATTGGCTTTATTGAATAGAGTACCTGTGTATCCCATCCTTTCTTATTTGTAATACTCTTTCAGGAGCCTTATACACAACACAATGATGAAGACATAGATCGAGCAATAGCATTGTCACTTTTGGAAGAGGAGAATAGAGGGACATCTGTTTCCGGTAGGTAATATGCTCGTCAGTTTAGTGTAAGTGGCTTTCACGCAGAATTTGTCAACTAACCCCTTTTTTGAGTTCTGATAGAAGTGTCTTATCAGGATTTATCACTGCTCATTTTAATTAACTGGCATAGACTTTGGGATGAGATATTATTCAATTAGGCACATGAAAGGTTGACATGCCATATTGGGTAGCGTTTGGAAACAAGAATTTGAAAATTCGTAATCATTTCAATTCCATCATTTGAGAATGTGTAATTTTAATATCAAATGTTTGGGGAGGGTGTGATATCAAAATGACACCTCTTGAGGTGTCATTTGTTTTTTGCCTTATTGGATTTGATACAAATTCCAATTGATTTGACACAAATCCTAATTCTCAAATTCTTGAGTTCCCAAATATGGGATTTGAGTCAAATTTGGATTTGAGAATCAAATCTTTGTATCCAAACACTCTCTTATGAATTTTCTGATAGCTTGTAGTTGTACATGTAGTTGTATTTCTGTAGTTAAGATCTATGTTGATACCTACTAGAACTAAGGTCAAACAAAAATTGCCTAATCAATTTAAAGAGTCAGATTTAGGAAGATAGAAGTCTCTACTACCTAACTGCTAATGCCACTCATTCCTCAATTAGTAAATGAAGGAAATGCATAGGATCTTCATTTGAGAAGGGATCCATATGTTTGGCAGTTAGATGAGCTAGCCCCCCTCATATGAGAGGATCTCCAAATGAAATAGAAGTGTTATCGGTATTCATCAATGTTCATTGTAATCTAGAGTGGCGTTTAATTTGAAGTGGGAGATTACGGTATAAGGGCTGGTAAAGGTGACATGCCATACCCTGACTTTTAAATGATAGTTCATACATGTATAACTGAGATTTTGTAGTTGAGACCTACACTGTTAAAACCTATGGGAAAAAACGTCAAATAAATAAATCGAATAACCTCAACTAGGGAAGAGGCAAATTTTGGAAGATGTAAGTCCGGAGTACGGATTGCAGTATCTCCTCCTTTCATCCTATTGAGGAAATGCACAGGATCTTCATTTGAGAAGGGCTCCATATAGTTGGCAGGTAGAGCAGCTTGCTGCCGTCATGTTCTGTATGCGGATGTCAGAATGCAGGCTATCAGTTAGTTTAAGGGCCTCTGCTGTCAGTCTCTCATGGGGGGCGTGACTGGGCCAGTGTCTACTCCTTTTCTATGGTAAATCTAAATGGAAAACCACAGCTGCTCGATTCACCCTTTCTGATGAACCATGGCATTAGAGAGGATAAATGCTAATGATATACCTCAAGGACAAACTCGAGGAATGCTCTTGACCCTGATACTTGTGTCATGCTCAGAACTGATTCTCATGTTTTCCTTCATTATGATTTATTTTGTGGCTTGTGATATTAGCTATCTGGCATATTCAAGGAGATGTGATTTTGGGGGACTTACTGGAGATTAGTTCCTAGGATACGGTAACAACAAATATAGGAGGCATTTTGAGATGTGCTGTTTTGACGTTGCCCTGTTGGCCTGTTGTGTTTTGTTTGACGTGAAATTCCCGTATTTCTATGGGATGCATCATCCTTTTGACTAAGCTTGGGTGGCGTATACTTTCCTTATTTCGATGTGTGTAGAAGCAGTTGGTGTTTTTTAGAGGGTGCTTTTCTCTGAAGCATTTGATTATTATTGTGATGTTTCGACAAGGAGGACCTCATGTTCTTCTTGTTAAGGTATAAAACCATTGTCCGGGGCCTCAACCATCAGCTTAGGCTTTACCTTTTATTTATTTATTTATTTATTTTTGGACGTGTCTTATTACTTCTGTCTACCATTCTTTAATAATAATAATACTGGCAGAAGGGTTGGTTTTGATGTGACATAAATCCGTAAGTTTTGTCTCCCATCAGGTTAACCAGGTTTTCTTAACTTTGAATATCCCTCATGTCACATCGTAAACAAATGTTAACAAATAGCACCTTTTTAATAGGGATTGAAAAGATTTTGGTTAAATTGACCCTTTAAATGAAAATGGGTTAATCTTCTAATATTTCACATTGAATGGAGATATGAATTTGTGAGCTAATTTAGTCCATTCTTTGGCTGTCAACTAGTATGTTCTCGCATGGAGGACTGAATGTATCCTAATCGACCAGCAGTCAAGAAAGTGAGATAATTATATGCTGAAAAGAAACGTCAAAGGAACTGAATCTATGGCTTCATTGGAAATGGAAGGAAAATTGGGACAACTTATGAGTTATGGCTAGTAAAAGTTTACTGCCGCTGTCTCCTTGAATAGTGAATTGTGTACTGGTTTCAAAATCCTCCTCAATATTGGGATCGAAAAAATGCTGATAGGATCATATGCCCAACAACTTCCTGATATATATGCTAAGCTATGCTAAGACAATAAAAGTATGGCCAAGAGGAACTGAAGATATTAACTTCTTAGGGCATGCTTGGATTGGGAGTAATCGTTAAGGGGGTAATAGAGGCTAAAACAAGAGGAAAATGATAGAAATGGTGGTGGTAGAGGGAGAAAAATAAGGGGTAGAGGAGGAACTATTACCTTCATATGGGGGTAATGCATTACCCACTTCCTCCCTAGGGTAATGCATTACTCCCATATGGGGTTATGATTCCTCCTTCACCCATGGGCGAAGCCAGGTGATGGCTTGGGGTGGCGGCCGCCACCCCGGTGGGCGAAGAAATTCTCTGGCTTTGTAGGCAGAAGTAGTATATATATATTTTTCAGTACACAGAAATATCAACTAGATATAGTTGGCATAGTGGTTATAGCCCAATCTTTACCACATCTAGGTATTGGGTTCGATTCATCTTATAAGCAAGTCTCATTAGATTTTTAAATTATTTTTTTACTTTGGCTTTTACTTTTAAAAATAAGCCAAAAGCCTTAGGTTTTCACTTGAGAGGAATCAAACTTGTGACCTCGAGGAAGAGAATGTTCATTCCTAACCAGTAGGCTAGAATCTTTTAATGGTCTATTGTGCATGCCTTTAATATAGCAACCCTTTGCCCCAACCTTTGTTCGTAATTTCGTATGTTTTTTTCTTCTTTCTTGTTCCTTAATTTGTTGAGTGAGTCCGCTTCGTTATTTTCCTTATTAGATAGACTTGTTTAGTATTGATTTTGGTTAGAAATAATAAAAAGTCCTAAATTACCCATTAGGAATACCGCGTATATGTATATAGTTATAATTCGCCACCCCGAGTTTTCAATCTTGGCTTCGCCCCTGCCTTCACCCCTTATTTCCTCTCTCCACCACCCCATTTTATCTGATTTTCCCTTTGTTTTAGCCCCTATTACCCCTTTAATGATTACTCCCAATCCAAGCATTCCCTTAAAAAGGAAGACTTGGTCGATTGCTTTCCTCATAACGTAGTTATCTTCTTTTAAAAAACTAAAATATAAACATCGCACAATTTGTACCCTTGGACGTTGAAAGCCTGCACTGGTGCTGGAACAAGGAGCCTCTTTCCTAGGCTGTTCTCCACTTCTCCTGACCCGATCGGCTGTTTCATTTTATTCATTATTTCTTGTCTTTCCTGGAATAGTCTTTGGCATTATCATTCTTTCTGCACTCTGCGACTTGCCTTTTGAACATTCTTCTTCATAGTAATTAGACTATTGATTTAAGATACGATAAACCCAGTGCAACGATACCCATAACTAGTTGTACTTCTATTGGACAGGCTATTGCCTGATCTGTTTGATGAAGGTATTTTTACAGAAGTAATAATATGCGAAAAGTGATCGAGCGGTCATATATCATTGCTTTGAGATAACTGGTGGTATTTGTAATCAACTTCTATCGATAAACTGGTGTGGAAATGAATGACAGAAGCGCTCATATGCGTGAAGAGAAGAAAAGGAATTGATACCCTTCCAAGAAATGATTTGCATTGCATGATATCTTGTTTCATAAGGCTACCCAACTATCGTAGTTGGGCTGCATTGCATAATTAGTGAACACATGCTTACATGACTGATAATTGTTGTGCATCTGTCCCCATTCTCATCTGCTCTCTTGTCTGTACCAGACGGCGTTACTGGTTGAACAGAATGATAGTACTTCCTCTAGTTTTCTATATGATGTCCAGAAAGCTTCCTCGACAAATTCACTAATTGATATGAAATTGCCATTATATAACACGCATATCTTGGTGGTTTGGCAGATCACAGTTCTCAAGTAAAGGAAGATGAAGAACTTGCTAGGGCTCTTCAGGAAAGTTTAAAGATTGAGTCTCCTCCACAGTATGGATATGGAAATGGCAGTTTGGTTCAACCCATTCCTATGCCCTACTCAACGGGTTACAGGTATGCAAGAATCATTCTATGCTGTTTAAGCTGGTAACTGGTAGAACTTTGTTGTTGTTCATGGTTCGTTAGGTGCATATGAATTGAAACTCTTAATGTGTTCTCACCGTCTATCAGGATTGATCCTGTTATGACCAGTTTGGCAAGTCTTTGGCTTTTTTAATGAGCTTATTGGTTTGCGGTGATCTTTACGTATCGTTTTATTTTCTTCTCTACAATAATATAGAGAAAAGATTCAGTCAAATGACTACATCCTCCCCTTTGGCAGGATCTGTGCTGGTTGCCGTTCTGAGATTGGTCATGGACGTTTTTTGAGTTGCATGGGGGGACTTTGGCATCCTGAGTGTTTCAGATGCCATGGGTGCAATTCACCCATTTCAGGTTATGAGGTACATAGGTTTCTTCATCTTAGTTGAGTTAATGCTTCCCATGGCGACATTACAGCATACCAGCACACATGGTGCTGGCTCACTTTTTCATTTCATTCTTCTACGGTTGAGAAGCTCAATAGTTGCTGCATACTGGTTGGTTGATTTGTCATTTCTTCTGTCTGCAGTTCTCCATGTATGGAGGCTATCCTTATCATAAGTCTTGCTACAAAGAGCAGTATCATCCAAAATGTGGTGTATGTAGGCAATTTGTAAGTGCACTTCTACTCTGTCCCTTCATCTACGTTTTAAGTTGGAGACCTGTACACAGCAAACATCATAATAAGTGGTGCTTTTTTACCCACACAATACTATCAACATGTTGGATACAAAGACTTTCGGCTGTGTATGGTACGTGACATGTCATGAACAATTTGAATAGGATGCCATCTCTACTGTAAACTGTTTCGTATCTTGGTCCCACTGTGTAACTCTATTTGTCGTAGATTTCCAAAGAGTCTAAGCTCATCAAATTGGTGTCAGTTCTAATGTTGATAACGTTCCTTCCCTGGTCTAAGTGGTTGGTTACGATTGACCCTAAGTGAAAAAGGAATGATGTTTTACTATCTCACAATAAAGAAGCATAGTGGAATGTTTAGTTAATTCTTTGATCGTCAACTATACCATGTTTGCGCACGGGCAACTGAGACTATCCTAGTAAAACCAATACAACAACAACAACCAGACCTTAGTAGTTAGTCCCAAAATGATTTGGGGTCGGCTAACAAGAATCGTCGGCGTAAACACCAGAAAGTTATAAGTAAGGAGTGAAGGCGTATATAAAACTACATTTATAAATTTATTATAAATACTCCCTCTTGTCCTGAATGATCTTCCCATTTGTTTTGCAGTTTTTGACTATCCATATTGGGACTAGTATATAGACTAAATGAAAACCCCGTTTAACTTAAAATCAAGTGAAAATAGTAGAATGCACGGCAGAATAGGATATGTGTTAATTTATACACCAAGTAAACATTTCATTTGATCTATGTGTGACTCCAAATATGGCTAGTCAAAAACTGCAAAACAAAGGAGAAAATCATTTAGAACAGGAGGGAGTAATAAATTACAAGAAGTTGGTTGGGAGCCGCGAAACAATCTGGCCCCCCACACCCTTGTGGCTATAGAAAAACCAATACGTGTGAAAATGTGTGTCGCAACCTACGCACCAATGTCATGCTTCCTGGAGTACCGCTGAATGCGTTGTAGCAGAGCAATTGTAACAGCGCGAACCACTGTCCGTCGCAATACAACCAAATAAGATGGGTAATCACCTATTAGGCCCGAATATCCTCTCGTGGACTCTAAAAGGTGAGTAAAAGGTGAAATCCTTGTTGTTAGTATGATGGTAGAAATCTATTATAAACTGATCATATGAGCCTTAGTTTCCCAATGTGGGACAAACCAACTCCATAAACCATTTTCTATAATCCGTAGTGTTACAAACTCCCCCAATTAAAGAACGCAACGTCCCCATTGCGCCTCAACCAAACCATACCAACATCAACACAGGTCCAAGATCTCCCTCGCTAGACGGCTGGTTTGGGCCTCGCCCTAGCACCCAACACGCGGTCGCAGGCGGTCGCAGGGTTGCAGCCCGAGCCAGCATACGTCACAACACACCCCAATAAGATGGGAAGTTACCCCTTAGGCCCATATATCCTAAGAGATTAAGGGCTCATATGAGGTGCTTAAAAGGATTGATAGTGCTACTCATACCAACAAAGTCGACTTTTCTTTTAGGAATCCCATGTGAAAAGAACTCCACAGTTAAGCGTGCTTGATAGGAGTATTTTCAGGATGGGTGACCTCCTGGGAAGTTTCCCAGGGTGCACACGAGTGAGGTCAAAGTGTGCCGGAAAGACCCGTGTTGGTGTGTGAGGTCAGCCCACAGCCTAGTAAGCTGCCATAGGTGACTACTCTCGGCTCAGGCGATGAGTCGGGGTGTTACACCAATTCTCTTAACGAAGATAAGGAGAAAGAGAGGAAGTCATAACCCAAAGAAGAGCACCGAGCATCATATATAGTACGCTTACGATGAGCCGCAGCACGCACAACCTCGCCCGGCTCAAAACCGACCAAGCCAGTTTGAGTTAAGGGCGATGATCCAGTCAAATCGACACATACGTCACGCCCACCATCCCACGAATACATTTTGAAAAGAGGATTTAAAAATCAAACAATGGGAAAAAGAGCACTCCAAACCAACAGAAATAATGAAATTCAAGTGAATAGGTGTAAACACTTTTGGACAAACTAACAAAAAAAGGGTTTTACAAATAGTACGAAGAAGAGAAATATCAGGCAAAAATTGAACCTTTGGCATAGGGCTGTTCTTAGCCCTGCTGACATTTCCAAATCTTTTGAGGTGGAAACATATGTTTATGCACTCGAGGGAGATATGTCAGAGCTACGTCCTTAAGCTGCGATCTTGTACTTATCAAGCGCAGCTACTTTCACCTCCATGAAAGGGTAGTCCCTTCACGTCCATGGCGTTGGGTAACCTAATGTCAATCACATTTATTGGATATTACTATGACTACCGATAGAGGGCTTATTTTATCCTCAGAGATGTCACTTGAAATAGATTTGTATGGTAACCACAATCAGACACCTGTTGGAGGTAGATATGGAAGAATTAGTGCCTTAAAACTTTAATAGCTGTTTATCAGTATTAGCATTTGGCTTTAGCAGAATCTCGTAATTTAACGGGGATTAGACAGTCTATAGACTATGTTCGAGTGTTCTAGACGTCTGATTTACTTATTTTTGGGTATAGGCAGCTAGTGCCTTTTTCTGATATTAGCTTATTTGTGGGTATAAGCATTTTGAAATAGAGCAATTCCTTACTTAGCTTGGTGAACTTGTGCCCTTCTTTTGTGATATTTGTCGAATTTTCGTTTTTCTATCATAAAAATGTTGAAACAGATTAAGTGGTTGATAGGGGCTGCTTGCACAGTTGGCGATTTTGATTTTATGATTAGACCTCGTTTCGGGAAATAAAAGACCCTTATCTTAGAAGAAAAATATAAAGAATGAGGTACAAGACATTGATGATATTATGTTGACACACCAAGACTTCAAATTTAGGTTTTTGAGGATGTTGTATAGTTGGAGTCGAGTGTTACATTCCCACCGACACTCGACTTTCGTTTTTTTTTCTTTTCTTTTCTTTTTTTTTTTTTTCTTTTTTTTTGTGGATAAAATTTCTCATGATAGTTCTAGAGCTTGATTAGCTCTTGTTTGTATATGGACGTCACCCCTTTAGGTGTCTTTTTGTTTATGGGAGTCACCCCCTTGGTGTCCTTTTGAATATAATGATATCCTTTCTTACCTATCAAAAAAATAAATTAAAAACTAAGACACTCTGGAGAGTTGCAACAGTTGCTCTTGCACCAAAGAACCTCAAGGTAAACCATAAAAGCACAATGCCAAAGAACTTTCTTCTACTTAGTCCTTCCTAGCCGGACTTAATTAGCTTGTATGTGGTGCATACAAACCAAAAGGACGAACCCAATCCCACTCTCACCTGGAAGAGCTGTGTCTTTAAGGATCACCACAGTGCAAAGATATTTTGATATATCCTCACCATTGCGCCCTTATAATCATGGCCTGTAAAGTAGTACAAGGTAACTATTCATTTTCTCCCACATTGACACTTGTTTGGTTATCATCATGCCCCATGTTAAGCTTTCCCAGTTGGAGTTGTGACTTTGTCTACAGCTTTCCATCATCATCTTGTTTTGTCGTCTTGTTTGAACTGCTGTGAATCGTCTGCCTCTTCAGACATATAAATCATTTCTGGGATAATGTTTTCCCTTAAGTACGAATTATACTTGTCATAAAAAAAAGGAATATTAAGTTCTAGTTATTACTAATTTCTGGAGATGGAATCATTTTAAGGATCTTGAAAGATTACTCTTTCTTAAGGATTCGATCACAGAAGCTCTTCTGCCTGTGTAAAGGCTGTAGTCTTTAGTGGTAGTATGCTTACTTCTGGTTTTCCTGTGCAGATTCCTACAAATCCAGCTGGTCTTATTGAGTATAGGGCACATCCCTTTTGGGACCAGAAATATTGTCCTTCTCATGAGCTTGATGGAACTCCAAGATGTTGTAGCTGTGAAAGAATGGAGGTTTGTCATTGCTTCAACAGGCAAATGTACTTTGCCATTTTCTTTCTTCCATATTACCAGCTAAAGGGAGAATTTGTTTAATATTAACCTTCCCTGCGTTTTAATTCATTTCCAGCCACAAGATGCAGGTTATGTTTCACTTGCCGATGGTCGCAAATTATGCCTTGAGTGTCTCGACTCTGCTGTCATGGATACAAATGAGTGCCAGCCACTTTACCTTGACATACAAGAATTCTATGAAAACCTAACCATGAAAGTGGAGCAGCATGTTCCATTGCTTCTGGTGGAGAGGCAAGCATTAAATGAAGCTATGGAGGGAGAAAAGCAAGTAAGGCCAAGGGTGAACTGTCAACGTCTTAAATCACTGAAAAGATGCGGTCTCCCTCTTGATTCCAGTGTGGTGACAGCTTTAAAAATGGCTGACCGTCTAAAGTTCTTTCTCCATGTTTTGGCAGGGCCATCATCATATGCCTGAAACAAGGGGGCTTTGCCTCTCTGAGGAGCAGACTATTTCCACGGTCAGTCTTTCTTTCCTCCTCGAAGTTCCTTCTCTTTATATGCGTTGCACGTGCCTTTGGAGAGGGTCACAAATTCCTGACGTAGTGTCATATAATTAGTACAAAGCAGTATAACCATCTGACAGTATGCAACTGGACTTTGTATGTGCCAGGTGCTACGACCACCAAGGGCTGGAGCTCGGAGTAGAACGACAGACATGATCACAGAACCTTATAGGTTAACGCGGCGTTGTGAGGTCACTGCAATCCTTGTCCTGTATGGCCTCCCTAGGTGTGTGTCTCTTCAACTTCGTGAGTACAGTGGAGATACCTATTTTCTCAAAGTTCTGCTGAAGAAGCATTAGCTGTATGCCTTTATCTATGTTTGAATGTGTTATATGTCCCAGAATCTCAGATTGCTCCCTGGAGTCCCAAATTTTCTTTAGTCAGGAAATGTGAAATCAGTCTGGTCAGAATGATCTTCCCCTTTGGTTTGCAGTTTTTGACTAGCCATATTGAGAGTCACATCTAGATCACACGAAATGTTCATTTGGTGTAAGAATTAACGCATACTTTATTCCGCAGTGCATTCTACAAGTTCCACTTGATTTTGAGGCAAACGAGTGTTTCGTTTGGCGTAGATACTAGTCCCTATATGGCTACTCCAAAACTGCAAAACGAAGGGGAAGATCATTGTGAACAGGAGGGAGTATAACATTTGGGTGTAACTTATATTAGGAGTTAGATTGGAGGTAAAAATATGAAGAAGTGAACTGTGGGTTGCGTACTTGATTAATAGTTGAGGGTTAGTATGAAGGCTATGTTAGGATGAAGCTTGCTTCCTAGCTTATAGAACGGTCTATATCCAGCGGAAAATTTACAATCATAACTCCTTCTTTGTACACAGTTCTAATGGCTTTGGGACGTTAAATGATTTTCTCTGCCACCATGTAGTCACTTTTCTTAGATAGCACTTTAGCCATGGTTTGCCATCCAACTTGGCACGGCTGTGGAGAAAGGATTTAATGCAGACAAATGAAATGCCAATCAGGAGTCATTAAACATAGGTCAATAGTGATATAACAATGTGTGCATAAACATCTTACTCGTTCACAATGGTGAGAACAATACACAATTAAAGATATAAATTAAGGCATGCAGCTTGGAGCCTTGTATTTGGGGTGGCAAGCTGTTATAGCAAAAGTCGATTCCAATTATTGAATATGTTGATGCTCAATTTGTGGAGGGCATGGTATTTGGGTGACATAGACTTTTTTTTGGTCATCGTTTATGGTAAGTTCCTGTAAATGATCATAGTAAATGTTTTCTATGTCCTTTTCGTGATTCTCCAATTCCATGCAACTATGCAAGGGTCTACGCATGAAAGTTTTGTTGAAGTTATTATTTACAATGTGAAATGTTTAACACGTTGAATAAGTACCTACTATTTTGTAGCTCCTAGCTGTTACAAACGTACAATAAATGGTAAAGAAGTTCTTCAGGGGGGGATGGTTTCTACTTTGTGCATTACTCTACGTAGAGATCACTCAAGTCATATTGCTGCCACATATCGCTCTTCTGCTAACCCTCCGTCATAACCAAAGAAGCTTCTAGCCTTCTAGTATATCCAGTGAAATCTTTCCAGAGGGCAAGAGTCTTGATCCAGGGTCCGGCTATGGGCTACATCAGCTCCTGAGCCTTAGTAGAGGGCCTAGTTTTCAAAACCTGCTTTTAGTGTCCGGCCATGGCCTGTCCAGACTCTGGATCTGGAACTCTAGGGTCTGGAGTCGGACCAGAAGTAGGATCCGACGGCCAACCGGAGGCATGACTTTGGTTTGTAAAAAGTGAAGTAATGTAAGCTCCATTGAGGGTCCGACTGAGGCCCTGGCTCCAGGGCTTTCCTGTCAAGCGAGCTTGGTACCACCATATTAGGTCAATAAATAACCCCTAACCAGTCACAGGTCAAGGGTAAGCATTTTTTTTTAGATACTTGGTTAAGGGTAAGCATTCTTTTATTACTCCTAAAGCATGAAGTGAGACCCTCTTGGTCAACTTTCTCTCTACACAAATACAATCCAGAAACAGACTTAGGCATCAGAGGGGCTTCCTTGGCACATCGGAGGGATCAGTAATGTTTTCTTTGTGCAGGAGGCCAGGAGTTACCTATAGATCTTGAAAGGGTGTCCAGCGGCTTCCCATCAACATTATAAATCTTGATTGGTCCGTTCCATACCCCAACAGCAGCTATTGTGACCATGAGTATTTTGTTCTTCATGTCCTACGTTTTCTCATTGTTATATTACCAAGTGTTTAAGAATACCTCTGACATGGGTATGGTTGGTGCCGCTACACAAAGTGTTGGAGTCATGGAGTTGCGTCAGATTTCCAATTATAGTGGTTTCTGACATCTATTTTAAAATTTCATTGATGCCAAATACATTATACTCCTAAATTCCAATGTTCGGCCGACGTCGAAGTGAAAGATCTTTTGTATGACCAATGATCTTATATGTGCAGGTTGCTGACTGGTTCGATCTTAGCTCACGAGATGATGCATGCTTGGCTACGACTTAAAGGTGATTCTCTTAATACTCGTGTGGATAAACAGGAACTTATTGCCTACGGGAAGTTCCACTACCTTGGAAAATAATTCCCATGTCAAATTCCCAGGAAATTGGCTAGAGGCTTTTGGATGACATCTAGGAATTAGACTTCCTTGGAAGTTACTACATATGTGGTGTTTGGTTCATAGTTACTTCCTATATAATGTTTGGTTCTACTTCGCATGTTAATTATTCAAATGTCCGCTTACCCCCTGTTTCATATTGGTAGTTACGTTTTTTTAAGGGTAAAGTAGTATTTTTATTAATAAGCATGGGAATTATGAATTGGGGGGGGGGGGATTAAGGTAAACTACTTCCCATGAGTCATCCAAACAACCCCAACAAAACTTCCTGGGACTTTCCAATTGCTAAGCAAGTTGGGGGTTCCAAACGAGACGGCTAACTACCATCAAGTGATATCTGATAAGATATTGAACCTTCTTTCAGTTCCTGCTTATTTCTCATTAGCTCATGTCTCATGAGACTTCCTGGACGACTTCCAGTACTACATTATAGGATCAAACTTATGCTCTATGATCGTATCTGTTTTTTAATCTTAATGCCCAATTCCGGTATCCATAAAAGTATTTACATGTTTTCAATATTTTCTCATTTTCTGAGAAGAAGCTCTTTATTTTTTTTTTTTTTGGTCGAAAACTCATTGTCTTTGAATTGATAATGATGAATATATACTTTGACTCTGGCTAGATCCAGAATTTTGAGCTCGTTTTTCACATCATAGATTCCAAATACGACCTTACATTGAAACCTTGTGTGAATTGTGATTATTATACATCTCACTTGCCTTTAATGTATATCTTGGGTGATTATATTTGTATGTCTTGGGTAAGATGATTTTTCTATAGAACTGGTGAGCTTTTAACGTCTATGGAGACTTCTCCACTTGGACTTTAGTATACGCAATTAGATCTTAAATAAATCCTGAATTTGTTCTGTTTAAGACTGCCATGTATGAGTGTTGGCTTCATTACAACTCTAATTGCCGTCTCGGCTGATGTAATGTGGTATCTTGAAACATCAACAATTTCAAGTTGCAGTGTGCCACCGCCCTACTCCTACCAACTGTAATCCTGTCTCGTACATTGTTTCGTTATACACATTGTTTGCTTTCTGATACATTGCTTCGTTATACACATTGTTTGCTTTCTGATACATTGTTTCGTTACAGGTTATCGTATGCTTAACCCACAGATCGAAGAAGGCATCTGCCAGGTGCTAGCTTACATGTGGTTAGAGTCACAGCTTGACTCCGCCTCAATTGCCAGCAACAGGTCAGTTTTGCCCTCCCGAGCAGCCGTCAGATCATCAAGCAGCAGCACGGGGTCACCGTTTGAGATGAAGCTGGGTCAATTTTTCAGAAACCAGATAGAATCCGACATTTCGCCTGTATACGGCGATGGTTTTAGAGCTGCTCACCAGACAGTGTTACAATATGGTCTCCAGAGGACACTAGACCATATACAAATGACGGGTTGCCTTCCTTTTTGAAGCCGTCGACACACATGTATCACATACTGTACGATGCAACAGTTTGGCCTTCCAACAGTTTTTATAACCCGGAGGCTATGCGAGATCAGTAAAGAGTCTTGAACTGTACAGATTAATTATTTGAATACATTATTATGCATTTTTTTATGAACTTGAATACTTGATACGTCCCATTATGTGAATTCTATACTTGAGACTTTGAGAGTGCGGTTACTCTGAATAAAAATCTTGTTTGGCTTCTCAAATTGTTTAATTTTGGTACAAACTTTTACATTGTAATTCTGTAATCTATATTGTGCATTATTGATAGTTAAAATATAAACTCAAATGATGTCCAGGTTAGATGTTAACAATTTATGGAAGACTGGGGAGTCGTCATCAAATAATTCTCCCTACTCCGTATTTACTTTCACCCAAGCTAAGTCCATATTCAAGACAAGTATGACCACAAAGGGAGGCAATGCTCTTCTGTATGAGTCATTTACTATAATTGTAGGGTTAGGAACTTCTGTTTACAGCATCTCCAATGCTCAACATTTCATCGATAAATAAAAAAAAAAAAAAAATAGTAAAAAAAAAAAAAAAAAAAAAAAAAAAAAAAAAAAAAAAAAACATTTCATCTACCTAAAAATAGTATACAAAAAATATAACAAAAATAATCTGGGTGCTACTCGAAACTACACTAGTTGTGAACTATTTTAGTTTGACTTTGTCACCTCTCTCCCCCATATTTCCTACGTGGCAAATACAAACTACAACATTGGAGATGTTCTTAAATTGATCAGTCTCGTGTCAACTGATAGTAATTCTAAGGTTCTTGACAAGTACCGCAAAATACCATAAGAGCAATCATCTCAACCATCCATAATGTTAAAAATCAATCTATACCATCCATTATTTTTATTTAGGTATATTTTATAAATTATATTGTAAATAACAAAAAAAATAGAAAAAAATGGTTAATTGCATTTTTTTAATCTTTTATACTTATGTAGACATTGTACAAACTATATCTAATATAATTTGATAATTTTTTCCTTTTAGAAAAAATTATTAAGTTATTTAAAAATGATTAATTATGGTGTTTTGCGGTACTTGTCGAGCACCCTAAAACTCCTCGTCAATTGAATAACGACAACAATCACATGCGATAAATGTTGTGCTAATAAGATTAGATAAATGACAAACGAGACTACATAAAACCTTACCAAAACGGGAGGCGAAGTTTTTTCGATAAAATCGAAGAAAAAAAGAAAATGAGAAGAATTGGATAAACTGATGAGTATATACATGTGTCAGAATATTGGTGCGAATTGGGGGGTTATATATAAAGCGTTTTGCGATCCGGCCACCATATATCGACGACCTGTTTACCCAACCCAGAATCGTCCACTTCCTCAGCACCACCTTTTACTCGATCAGGTAAAATTTGATCCTTCAACTTCAAGCTCATTTCAACTCACATCTCCCCCAAATTAGATTTTTTTTCTTTCTAAATTTTGTTGCGATAGTCAAGCATGAATCGAATTTGCTTTTGCGGCGGGCCTATCCAATTTTAAAATTTGTGTAAGAATGATTAATTGGGTTATTAATTATTATGTTATGGACGGTTTAGTTGGTATTGCAAACTTGTTTCTGTGATTTTCTGCTTTACTAATTAACAATACATATTGTGAAGAAGTAGTCCGTCGGTGCAATTCTGGATGCAATTTTCATTACGAGTCATTTATAAGCAGTCTCTCTATATATATGTTTGTAACATGGGTGTAAGGCTTCTATATACGCGAACCTTCCTTGTCTCGCCATAAGCGGTAGCCTTTGAGGCACTAGGGTAATGTTGTTGTTCTCGTTAATTGGTACTATTGTCTTGATTCCATGGGTTGTTCTGGTGTTTCTTTTATGTACAACATGTTTGGTGAGTAGATGTGATTGGAATGGAAAGGAAATATAGAGGAAGGATAAAAAAGGAAAGGAACTATCAATTCCGTTGTTTGGTTCATTTACTAGTAATGTGGAGTAGTAATTCGAAGTTAGGGAAGTGTTTAGATAAGCACGGTGTAGAAGTTGAAAATAAGAAACTCCAAATGGGTTCGAGGTTATAAGAATGATGAATTGGTTTTTAGTGTAAAACTTTAGTTTAATATGGTGTGAGGCGCACTGAGGCGATGAGGGCCCCTGTGACAAGGCACGAGGCGGATGCATGCTTCTCATGGAAGCGAGGCGCTCTTTTCTTTTTAAACAAATTTTTATTTTTGCAGATGATAATCTGCATAAGGTTAGCCCTTCTTGGTTTTTAAAGAGTGCAAATATGTAAAGAAGTAAAAGTTAAGGATTGGCATTCCTCGTGTTAGTGAGGCACTGCGTCTCATGTCTGAGGCGTCTCTGTTGGAGCCTCACGAGGCGGATGCATGCTTCTCATGGAAGCGAGGCGCTCTTTTCTTTTTAAACAAATTTTTATTTTCCAGATGATAATCTGCATAAGGTTAGCCCTTCTTGGTTTTTAAAGAGTGCAAATATGTAAAGAAGTAAAAGTTAAGGATTAAGGAGCAAAGAGAAAGTTAGTGAGGCACGCCTGGGGCATTCCTCGTGTTAGTGAGGCACTGCGTCTCATGTCTGAGGCGTCTCTGTTGGAGCCTCATGTGAGGCACGCACGCTTTTTTAAATTAAGATGAAAAGTTTGGTTGAAAAATAAAGGTTGTATTGAATGATAATAAAACCATACAACATTTCATGAAACGGCAATGTTGCCTTTTGCTGTTAAAATTATTGTATGTAGTTCCTCACAACTACTCGTGTACTCTTCTAAATGTTCCGTGAAATCCAGGAGTTTTGAGTATGATGAGTTGTCCCTTACTACGGCTGTACATCTGGGTCCAGTTTTAGTTGTTCCCTGTGGTATTGCTGTACATTGCATTGTGCCAAAAAGGAACATAGCAGATCCACTGTGCATAAAACAAAATAGTTTCTGAAGAGCTGTGACCTGTATTACTGTACTAGTATGTTTAATGGTCCAACTCTCTACAATGTATAAGTATTCTGCATCGCTGCGAATTCTTCAGTCATTCTCAAGGTAGAACATCAAGTCTCTATGTTCTAAGATGTTTATGGCTCCACACCTCATGGTTTCATGAGATTTTCCACGTTTTTATTCTGATTGCTTTAGAGAGACTGGCTAGTCCATTTACATGTTTTTTCACTTTATTAATAGTTATAGCCATACTTTTAGTCATTATCTGTTATCATTTATTTTCCTATATCAGATTGACCGTGAAAGCAAAGAGGGTTTTGAAGAAATATTATTTCAACCTCTTCATATGAGAGTGCTGTTTTCGAAATCTATTCATTAGAGGAGTGCTGATTGCATTAATATGGTGGTAAGTCACAATTTCATTGTTGATGGAAGTTCGCATGTGTATAGTATAATGAATTTGTGTCATACGGTGATTGGCCGCATAGGAAAACAGTTGGAGACTCTTGTGTTTATCTGGAACCAATTATGAGCAAGGGTTTAGTTACATTGGTTACTTTCAACTAGACTGTTCCAGATAGTCCCCGCTCTACATATTTGATATCAGTAGTGCGTGTCCTACAATTATGTCATTCTGGCACAGTTTTTGTTTTTCAAATTTTCAAACTTTGACTCGACGGCCTGGAAGTTTTCAGGCCTATACCAACTGTAATATTACACCGTGTCTAGGCTTTTCCTTCCTAGATTGAGTGGTCAAACAGGAAGATCGTGGTTCCAACGGTCCCCGAATAAGAACTCATTTTAATAATGTGAATTTCACTCTGGGACACCAACTGATCCATTGTTTCGCTGTTATGTGTTGTTAATCTTATCTATGCCATACATATTTGTCAACCGAAATGTAATTAGGATCAGCATTTTATAATCAAGCTAATAAGTAGAACACCTACACAACATGTACCTTTGACTTCCGTCTTTTGGAAACCCTCTACTATTCCTATGGGACTACTTAAGCGTGACTATCTAGATAGTTTTTAACCCTGGTTTGTCGGTATTTTATATTTGTATTTGCTGTTACATGTTAGGCCTGATCCTATGCTGTTAGTGCAATTTTTTATTTTTTTTTATTTTTTTTCTTCTGTGTCTTAAGGTATCAGATACAAATTCTCTCTCTAACTAGGTATGACTGCAACATGACTAAATCTAACATAGTGATAATAAATGAGGTACCATAGGGAACTCTCTTCTCCCTCACTCTCTCTCTCTTCTTTGGGTTTTTTGGTCGCTAGAAATTTTATTTCCAGTCTCTTCCTTTTGTTTTCTGTGTGTACCAATTGTTGATATCTGGAATTTCTTCGTTGCTAAGCCTCATGAATTTGACATTATATATGGCTGTTTCCAACTTTATCAGAGAGCTAGACAACCACCCAAGTTACCATGTGTGGAGATAGAATCTGACAGGCTAAGCAACCTACCAAGTCATGTTGTTGATACGATTTTGTCGTTCTTATCCATTAGAGATGCTGTAAGGACAAGTCTTTTGTCGAGCTTTTGGCGGTACAAGTGGGCCAATTTACCTCATCTCATATTTGAGAAGGACTGTTGTCCATCTGATGATCCAATATTGAGTGGAAAATTTGTCAGCATAATAGATCGTGTTCTGTTACTTCATGATGGCACAATACAGAAGTTCAAGTTATCCCATAAGGATCTTCAAGCTGTCCCTGATATTGACCGATGGGTTCTTCATATATCTAGAACTTCTGTAAAAGAATTTATACTTGAAATCTGGAAGGGCCCTAGATACCCCATACCTTCTTGCTTGTATTCTACGGAGGATCTAACTCACTTGGAGCTGTTCAACTGCTCTTTAAGGGTACCTCTATCATTTAAAGGTTTCCAGCACTTGAAGAGCCTTGATCTTCAGCATATTACTTTGTCACAAGAAGCGTTTGAGGGAATGATAGTTAACTGCCCCTTGCTTGAGAGATTTACATTGATGAACTTTGATGGATTCAGCTATTTGAAGATTCATGCTCCTAACCTTCAGTTCTTTGACGTTGGTGGTGTTTTCCATGATGTCGCCCTTGAGGGTACATTTCTTTTGAATACTATCTCCATTGGTTTATATGTGACTGTCCCTGGTGAATCAAGAAAACGAAATAGTACGGGCAACTTACTGAAATTCTTTACCCACCTTCCTCGTATACAGAGGCTTGAAGTGCAAAGTTACTTCTTAAAGGTATGTTGGGTCTGAAGAATTATTTCCACTTATCTTCACAGTGGCTTAAAGATGATTCTAGCTCTCAAACTTATCATACTGCGGGTTAATTTTGATTTTGGCTCACTGACTTCTTTCTGTGCCTTTGATTTGTTTTGCAGTATCTAGCTCTAGGGAATGTACCAGGAAGGCTACCGGTTGCATGTCCTTATCTAAATTATCTTTCAATTCGCATCAACTTCAATGATCTCAAGGAGACAAAGGCAGCCTTTTGTCTACTTAGGAGTTCCCCAAATCTGTTTGAGCTTGAGATGCTAGTAAGCTTCTGCTTTTACAATTTCTTTTTTTATGTGTTCCTTCATTTTGTTTGTCTCAAATGTGTGGAGGAACCACATTGATGATGTCTAAAACTAGGTTGATGCTAACCATGAGAACAGCTCTTGTATTAAGTATTTACAGGTCTATGACCTTACATTACACACATTAGTGACATGATATGCTGTTTTGATTTGCCTAGGCTCGACCAGAGGAGGGGTCTATTGCAAGTACGTTGCCAAGCTCCTGGCTGGATACTAATGACTCGAAAGGCTTATTTGATCACCTTCGTGTCGCAAGGGTAATTGATATATCTGGTGTGAGACCTGAGCTAGATTTTGTGAAATATCTGCTTGCAAATTCACCCAAGCTTGAGAAATTGACCGTCAAACCCGCTCCCATTGATGGAGGAATGGAGTTGCTGAAGGAGTTATTGCTGTATAGGCGAGGTTCTATACATGCTGAAGTCATCTACGTGGACGCCTAGATTGCAAGACAATTTTTGTACATTATATTTGAGTTCTGCTAGAGTCAGAATAGGCTGCTCTGGGATGTTTAACATGCAAGCATGGTTGAAGTAACCAAAATGAGGAAAGGTTCTAATTAAGAATCTGGACAGTAAGTTGATTTTTCCTTTACCACAATGGTCAGGTTCGAGCTGCGCTCGCCTCCATCTTGACCGTCTGTCTTTTCATAATTGTTTTGACCTTTATGTCTTGTATGTGAACTGCCTGCATCTTACCACTCGAGTGGAACCACATTTTGATATCTTTTTGTTTTTTGACGAAGCATTGTTCTTTTCTATGTAGTCAAACCAACTCTCAATGTAGTCTAAATGTTTTGAGCTTGATCTCCTCGAAATTGTCCGACTCAGTGAGTCTGATCCTGGATCGTTCTTTTATGTTTTCTACTCTCCATCTCTCTTTTGAGCTGTTTACATTCGGTTGAATGTCTCTCACGTCTAAAGAAACCGAGGGAGTATTATGTTTTGGCATGTTGCTGCTTGGTTGTTTTGCATATTAATGTTGAGTACTAATGATGTCCTCCCATTTGATTGTCTACCCTTCATACAGACTCAGGATCTCTTACCTTCATTGATTCTATGTCAACACTCTTTCTTGGCCACCTTTGCCTATTTTTGTGGTCTTATTGATGTCAATTATGTCCTTTTATAATCTTCTAACCCATCTGATCCCGTTCTTGTCAAATGATCGAAAGTTCATTTCGTATGTGCCATTGCTATGATGTGTTTAGGAGAATATGTTCAGTGTTCAGGTGGAGCTTGGAAGGCTGGTAATGTCAAGGCAACACTACCTTTACGCCGGATGGAAACTGTATTGTTTTCTCATAATCTTCAACGAAATATTGATGCATAACTTTTTCTATCTCAAGATGTTTGGAATTTGGGCATCTCTCTTGTACCTGTGTTTTCGCTAGGAATGTTTGGCTGCAAGGGCATGAATGCATGATTATTTAACCACAAAGTCAGGTGGTTTGGCATTAGATTAACAGTCGACGATCAGGAATCGTAGTTTCCTATATTTTCTGTGTACATGTATGTGTATATATTGTACAAGCTGCCGATAGTGATAGCCTATCATGAGACATCACAGCCAGGTTTCCAATTGAAAAACATTTGATAGCATAGGAAAGGATTTAATCACATTATTAACAAAATGTGACATTATCACAATGAGAGCTTTGATAATACACTTATTCTAACAGTTGTCATTAATATTCATGTTAAAATGTATTAATATGACAACTTGAAATTTCCAAGCGAAATTACTCTTCAATTTGTGATTTATAGTTGTCATTTAGCAAGTGGTTAACATGAAGATAGAAAATTATTTTAAGTGAATTTAACGAATTCAAAAGACGAAAACCACCTAAAGTCAACAGGATTAGAAAGATTCAATCATGAGCAAACTTCACATCCCCGACATTGAATTTTTTTTTTTTTTGATAGAGCCCGACATAGATTATTGAAGCAAAAATCCAATCTCCTCCAAACCCTTTAAAATTTCACTTAAAATCGCAAATTAACGGCTCTATCAATTTTAGTAACCTCATCGACCTTCCCTTCATTAACGAGTCCATAACAAAACTAATCCAATCACTCATTAACTCCAATTGATAAGTATACTCCACATCTCTGGTTAAAACATCTCCAGCATGTGGAACGTGCACTCTTAAACAACCATTTCCAATTGGTTGTTGATATTTGAACATTCAACACCTACCAATAATTGATTCTCCCTCCCCCCTTTAAAAGCCAGTAAGCCACCCACCATCCCTTTTTTTTTTTTTTTTTTGTTTTTCCAAGTAATTTCCTTAACTAATCTAGAATCTTTAAGCTGCGTAGACTACAATGAAGCAGAACTCATCTCATCAGTTTTGTTTTTGAACAGTTATGTGATTTCAGACGTCGAAATAAAACAACGAGCATAACTAGTTAAGTAGTATCTTGTAAGTCAATATATATATATGAGAATGCGACTATGGTTGTTGATTAGTTTGATCATGAGCATTTTACACCTACTGATAATGACTTCTCCCCTACAAGCCAGCCACCATTCTCCTTTTTTTTTTTTTTCCTTCTTGTCCCCATTTAATTTAGCTCGATTTCTTCGACTTGTAACGCCACATAGGACGTAAAGCTCTTCTGATATTTGTTTTTGTTTACAGTCATATGGAGTATTTATTAACAAATATCATAATTTTAAGGATCATTTAAAATATAGAGAGTATAACTAATTATGTCTCGTGTCAACTGTCAAGTGGATGAAGTCATCTTTCTTAAATAATTAAGACAATGGCTTGTTCAAATTGAACTCCCCCACCAACTGAAGACGACAAACCGAGAGCTTCCAACAAAAGTCTCTCTCACTCCTCAAAATCCCCACCTTCACCTGCTCCTCTCACGAAATACCGTTGTCAATATTCAACTCTGACACACACACACATATAATAATTCTGACTTATTAAACAGGAGACCACCCTCCTACCTCCCCTCCTCTCCTCTCTACTTCTACGGTTCTACCACCATTTCTCTATATATAAACCACTGCTCCAAATTCCAAGATTTGGATCTGTAAATTTTGTTTAGCAATGATGGTGCAGACTGATAAAGTGGAAGATGGGGTGCCATTGTTGACCCAAGATGAGCTGAAGCTTAAGCAGCAGGAGCAGCTGAGACGGCAACTGTCGCAGAGACAAGGTAGCGTAATCGGGGAGTTTAATCATGAGTCCAAGAAGCTGTGGCACATTGCTGGCCCTGCTATCTTCACTGCCATTAGTCAGTACTCCATGGGCGCCCTCACCCAGACTTTTGCTGGTCAAGTTGGCGAGCTTGAGCTTGCTGCTGTTTCTATGGAGAACTCCGTCATCGCTGGCCTCGCTTTCGGTGTCATGGTAATTACCGTTTTTATTTTTTTACTTTCAGCAATTTTCACTTACGAGGGTGGTTCTCAAATTGAGTATCTTATGCATTTCCGGGTTTTATATAAAATTTTAATTCAGCTGGTCTCACCGCCCACTGTTATGGTAATAAGTTATGACTTACGCAAAGGGTGGTTCCGAAATTGAGTATCATTTGGTGAGGCTATACCAAATCGGGTTTTGATCAGAACTCGGGTTCAGCTGGCCTCACCGTCAGTGTGAATAACTCAATTGAATGACATCTGGTGACGCTGTTTCATTTTCAGATACTATGTTTCTTAATCATGCAGGAATAATTTTGATTCCTTGCTTAAAAAGGAGATATTTGAGCTGGAAGGTTTGCTTCTTTTGGGGGTTTACATGATTTATGGGCTTGGTTTCTTGTTTTTCTTTTCTCATTTGGGTGTGGTTCTCAGATTAGAGAGTCGTGAATGATAAATTACTTTTCTTGGGTCATGCGGAAGGTGGTGCTTCAAAATCAGATGTTCTGGCTTTTTCAGGACCATCATTAATATGAAAATGAAAGTTATCTTACGCAATTTCCTGCATTTCGAAGCGATTGTGATTTGTTCACCTTTGATTAGTTGATGAACTTCCACTTTTCGTTTGTTTCCATCCCTTTTTACTGAAAACAGGTGGTGGGCTGTTGAAAAGGTTCATTGGTAATTAACATTCAAACCTCGAGATTACTTAGGAAATCAAATTGGTGGTTGCAAAAGCACCATATCATGGAGTTAGATCAGGAATGTTTACTGCATCTTTTTTTACTCAGTATCTAGAAAAACTCATTTTAGATTCTTCTTGTTCCGAGTCCATGAATGTACCTTACTAGATCATCATGTGTGACATGTCCTTAGGACAAGATTTGTTTGGTAACAAGACATTAGCTATCATGGGTATGAATTCCTTCTTGCCATAGTGAAATATTTTGATAAATTGTGCTTAACATAAGGTTTGTGGGAACTAATTGACCGCGTAAATTGTATTTCTAAAATGTAGCTTGGAATGGCGAGTGCACTGGAGACATTATGTGGGCAAGCATTTGGTGCAGGCAAGAATAAAATGTTGGGGGTATACATGCAGAGGTCATGGGTTATCTTGCTAGGCACTGCCTGCCTACTCACCCCGCTTTATACATATTCATCTTTCATCCTTCAATTTTTTGGCACATCCAAAGAGATTTCCGAAGCTGCAGGTCAGTATAATGCTCTTGCTTCCGTTAAGTTTCTGTTCCGTACGGTCATAAGGAGTAAAGTTTGAGTTTTGACTGAAGTTTGGGCAACCTGTTAATACAGTGGGTTTAGTTTTTTGCGACCCTATAACTTGTTCAGAGCTCCATAAGGTAACATAGATGAACTGGATTTGGTCTTCTCCATTTTATAGTTGCTCAGTCACACAAGGGCCTATTCACCTCTAAGTTAAGATATTTCATTTTCTGCTAGTGTTCCTAAGATTGTGGCCATTGGCAACGAGATAAGGTTTAACATTGTGAAAGGGCGTAGAAAGTCATGAGTTGCAGTCACTAAATTTGTGTACTAATACATAGTAATGCACATGTTTGAGTTGCTGACTCAAAAACATGGACAAGTTGTGTTAGTCTATCTAAAAAATGTGGATGAGTTTTGAGTCCTAAGGATTTTCTTCACATTGGTTGTTGAAATGTAGACAGATCTGAATATGGCTTGCCATTTAATTATTCCGTATGTTGCGGGTCCTCTTTATTATTATTAAGATCATAATTTTTTATTACTGGCTGCTATGCAATTCGCTAGGTTTTATTGGGTTGATTATACTATTATTTATTGACAACTTGTAGATCAGTAACATTAATCTAAGTTGTTAGACATGATCCTTTGTTGACTGTATTATAATAACTTATAATGTTAGTAGCTTAGTACTCCTTACAACGGACAGCAGTACTTTTGTTTGTTTGAGGGTATATAACCATAAACTATGACTCTGTCTTTGGGAAGGAATAATGAAGGTGGTGGTGCGCTCTTCATTATGGTTTACTTGATCCAATGTTAGGAGTATGATTAAGAAAATGATATTTTAACTTGCAAGTAACAAGGTACATTGCAAGTCATGATCTCCAACTCGAGCACAATCGAAAATGTACTAAGTCTCTAAAAGAAAGACATATGGACAGGTAGTACTATCTAAGTTTCAGGTATGTATTCAGCAGTCAGCACAGTTAGCATTCCTAATCTTGTGGAAAACTGAATAGGATTAAAACATAAATGCTCTGTGCTCTATAACCGCCTACAATCGCTTGATAATAGCTTAGTAATGATTTTCCTTTTTGGCTTCTGTTGGGGCTGGAATTCAGTAATCTTTCAGAATTTATAGTCCACATGATTTAGCAATTGTCTAATTGATTTGAAGATAAAAGAAATTAATTTATTTATTTTCAGACATAAATAAAGTAATACACTCAATTTGCATTATTGCACATGATATTTTCAGACATATGGAGTAAGTACTACCGCCAACTGAACATTTCTTAAACAATGTACTAAAACAAAGCAATTTCGTGGTTCAGGCAAGTTTGCTTTGTGGATGATGCCTCAACTATTTGCGTATGCTTTTCATTTCCCTATACAAAAGTTCTTGCAAGCACAGGGGAAAGTATCTGTGATGGCGTGGGTGTCTGGGATCGTGCTGGTGCTCCACACGGCACTGAGTTGGATGTTTATGCTAAGGCTAGGTTGGGGCTTGGTAGGAGCAGCAATCATTCTCAACATGTCGTGGTGGCTTATCGTTATCCTCCAGCTTATCTACATTCTCTACACAAAGTCAGATGGTGCTTGGAGTGGATGGTCCTGGCTGGCATTTGCTGACTTGTGGGGGTTTGTGCAGCTGTCTGTGGCATCTGCTGTCATGTTATGGTATCTTCTTCATCTTCATAATTGTTTATTTTTTGCTCTACTCTTGAAACAGTAGTCGGTAGATGTTGATCACCATTCCAATTTGAGTTGTCACAAAATAAATGTTCACCTTCTTTGTGGTAATACTCCCCGTTTATTAACAACATCAACTCCAAACCCGTATACCCAAAGTGATTCACGGGCGGGTAACATCAATTGGTGTTTGCAATTGTCTAGAGGAAGCCAGAAAGTGATCAATCATTAAATTAAATTAAAACTTGGGAATAATTTTATTTTGAAAGTAAACAAAAGAGAAAGTAGAAAGAGTGAAATGAGATATAAGATAAAGTTAAATCACATCATACACATAAATCCTTTGTTCAATGATACCCTTTTTAATGCCATATTGCTTCAATCCTAAGCCATTGCGATTTATATTTTTCCAAGTTTTCTTAGGTCTTCCTATAACCCTATCCTTCATGAGCTTCTCACTTCTCCAATTTTCAAGCCTTTTAAAGTCTTAACTGATGTGTCACTTGCTCCCACATTGCCAAATCAGCCACGCAGTTTCCCTTCATCTTATGTTATGCAACAACTCGTCAACTCCTATTTAATCTCTTATCTATTCATTATCCAACCGGCCCTTCCTGGCATTGCCACGTATCCTGTAAGTCATGCACCACAGCCACGTAAGCGACCACGACGCTGTTTCATGACCTAGCACTCTTGGCATATAACAATGCTAGTCCTGCATAAGTGCATAGTATTTTTCTCTATGTTTTAGGGCATGCCATCTACACAAAAATCCTTGAAACCTTGTGGCAGTTTTCCATTTTAACTATCATCTTTTGATTCTAATGTGTTACATCTCCATCCAATTGGAAAGCACAAATGGGAGTCTAACAGTTCTATTGAGTATTAAGGGTCATTTAGAATAATTCCCCTTATGTGGATGTTAGCTTGACTGGTGAAGTTATTGAGGCTGATACTCATGACTTGGGTTCTAACCTGTCAACACAAAAGCTGCCCTTGTGGCTAGGGATGGCAATGGGTCGGGTCTGGGTCGGGTCCGATAGGATCCAGACCCGGATCCGTGTCTTTACAAGCAGACCCAGATCCGACCCGGATCCATCGGGTCCAAAATTTACAGATCCAGACCCAGACCCGCCAGGATCCAGTGGGTTTGGACCGGGTCTGGGTCCAAGATGGGTCTTTTATAAAATCAAGTTTTTCATCTTTTGAACTTGCGGAACTTATGATAATTCTGTCTCGATGTGGTTTACGATCGTTAATGCGTCAATGTGCTTTGCGATCGTCACTATGGTGGACATTCCTCATCCATCTTGTTTTACTTAGAACTTCAGAATACTAAGGGAAAGCGGCATTGAAGGATTTTGAGGCAGTGACGAAGGCTTTTGAGGCCGTGGTGAAAGATTGGGCATGAGCGCGTGATTCATGAGAAGACTAAGAAATGAAAATGAAAGGGGAAGGCTAGGATCGTGATAAATTAGGTTTTGTTTTTTTTTTTTCTATATTTTTGGCCGGGTCCGCGGGTCCATGGGTCGGGTCTGGGTCTCAGATCAAAGACCCATATCCGACCCACATATTTATCACCGGGTCTGGACCCGACCCAGATCCATTGGGTCTCCAAAAAGTGGACCCAGATCCGACCCAAGTGGGTCGGGTCCGCCGGGTCTGGGTCGGGTCCTGGGTCCATTGCCATCCCTACTTGTGGCTTTATTTCCACCAAAATTGAAAAGGAATACTTTACCTTACCTTGTATCCATGAAAGTTGTCCAATTAGAAGTGATCGAAAAACAGGACGCAAATACAGGCTGCTGAAAGGCTTGTTATTTGAATTTATCTACCATTTAAAGAGTCAAAGAAGTATATTGCGATGCTGGAGATGATAACATTTAGAGCTAAAGCCTCTTTAAGATTGTAAGATTGAGAAATGTTTACGAAGGGCTATTCCATCTTTTATTTGTGCTTCTTACATGCTCTTGATTATACTCGCTTTGCGTGTTTGCCTCTACAGCTTGGAGCTTTGGTATTTGATGATGCTGGTAGTGATTGTAGGCAGTCTTCCGAATCCTTTGATACCTGTTGACGCCGTCTCTATCTGGTATGATTTGTTTCCAACACCTTCTATTCAAGGAGTCAACACTTTAGAATATTTTTTATTGATGCAAGATAATGTGAAATGATACGTCAGGATCTGTGTCGTTATGACTTTCAACTGACATTTGTTGAATTTACAGCATGAACTTACAAGGATGGGATGCAATGATTGCAATTGGGTTCAATGCTGCTATTAGGTAATTTACCTTCTTCCATGTTTCTTCTCATAAAAGCTTCTACTTTTTAGTGTCATCAATCTATACATGGAAAAATAGCAGAAGACGACTGAAGACGATTATGTTTCTTATTCAAACAGTGTGAGAGTATCAAATGAACTTGGAGCTGGCAATTACCGGCAGGCAAAGATCTCTGTAACTGTAGTCTCTATAACATCGGTGGCCATAGGGTTTGTTGTCTTCTTAGTGGTGCTCGCCACTAGAGACACGTTCCCTCACCTTTTCACCAGCAGTGAGGCTGTAGCTAAGGAAACAACAAGAATATCAATTGTGTTGGCATTCACAGTTCTTCTCAACAGTCTTCAACCAGTACTATCAGGTAAGTAAAGTGAAATAAATTTTTTTAAAGTGTGTTTACTCTTATACAGTATATAAAGTTATATTGCTCTTTGAATTTCTTGCTTATGCTCTTACTTCTCTGTTCAGGTGTTGCTATTGGAGCGGGATGGCAATCACTTGTTGCATACATCAATATCGCCTGCTACTATCTTTTTGGGCTGCCTGCTGGCATTATCCTTGGATTCAAATATGGTCTTGGAGTCATGGTAACGCACCTTTCCGAAATAATTGGATCAGTAGTATTCTCATTCAATTCATGATTTTGTGACTAATAAATATTTTATTACAGGGGGTTTGGGGGGGAATGGTTGGTGGAATCTGTTTGCAAACTGCTATTTTGATCACAGTTACATCTCTCACAAATTGGAAGAAGGAAGTAAGTACCTAATCCTTTTGACAGATGTTGCTTCGCTGATTTCCATTTTCCTGTCTAAAATTCTTTCTGTTGTTACAGGCTGATGAAGCAGTAAGTAGGGTACGGAAATGGGGAGGAGCAGCTGCAGATGAATGATGGTATCCATATAATAGAATTTCTTTCCAGTGGCCGCTTTAAATCATCATGCGAATTTGATGGCCAAATTGGGGTAACGAGAAGATAGCTGTGATTCACTCGGAATTTGGTTCTTCCCTACAGTGTGCTCACATGAATTTTACAGATGCATGCAGAAACAATGCCACAGGCCTATGGTATAGCGTGATCTGGTACCATAAAAGAACAAAATGTGACAGGGCAACTGTGTAAGATTGTTCTGCTTCCTCTCCATGCTTGAAAATGGTTCGGACTTGGCTTGGGTATGTATCTCCTGCAATAGAATGTGACTGTATACATTGTTTTGTATTTCATTGAAGTTACTAACATGTATGAAGGTAGCACAACAAAGTTGTTACCTGCTTTTAGATACTAGAGTGATCATGTAATTATTTCTCTCCAGGTTAATCTGAATTGATTGTATACGAAATACCGTACCAATTTTAGTGTGTTTCCACTATTCTCGAACAACACGGGTAATCGCAAGAATAATGCTTCATTATCCTCTTAAACTAAAAGTATGCTGGGGGTTTAATGTATGCGATTTAACTAACACAAGTTTTCTAGGCCAACCACTATGACTAGAATACCCATTCTAATCATAGTGGGCACATATGTAATTTCATCACTCTCTCTCTCTCTCAAAACTCATAAACTCACCCTTTATCTCGACATTTCTGTCTTCTCTCCCTATTCGCCCACCATGGACAAACACTAATCCAGATTACCACCACCACCACAACCACCAATCATAGCTCCGGCAACAACTTTCACAACGGCTAATAATTTGTCACTCCTAAATTCTCTCTCCTCTTTGCCCCACATAACCACCACAACCACAACCACAACCACAACCACAACCACAACCAAACACCAACCCAGCCATAGCCAACCGATAGCGTCCGACAACTATGTATGTACGATCCGAGAGCACTCTCATGCACCTTCTCCGGCGACACATAGCATATACACAACACCGGCGACCACATTCCGCAGTTTTTATATACCATTTTAACTATTCCAACATTCCAATATACCATTTCAGTTAAATCTACGTACCATATATGGTCGGCTGACAATCACATATGAGGGGCACAACCACCCATTTGCCCACAATCCCACCATCCAAAACACAACCCCTCATCACCCTAAACAACCCTCAAACAGCCCCCGCATATACCTCACACCACCTCCAACGACTATCGAAGATCACAAATATTCACTAAAATACCATTTTAACTTCTCATATACCATCCCCAACTCTCATATACCATTCTCAATTCATACAATTTGAACTTCTTAAACTTTCATCACTCCATCCTCGTATTTAATAGCAATATCAAATTTGATACTGATAAGAAATTGGGATGAGAAGATCTGGATTGTAGTGGTAAGTGAAGATCTAGATTACAGATTAGATAGAGAGAAAAGATGAGAAATTAAATGGGTTGTGGGCGTCGTTGGTTGGGCAAGGCGTCTGTAGTGATTCTGGCGAATAGGTGGTGGTGGTCGTGACAACAAGGGGGGGTGGTTGATTTGGGTCGTGGGTTTTGGACTTTTAGGGGTGAAAACCGAGAAATATGAAAAAAGTGAAAAATAAATAAGAAGGAAGCAAGCAAGATGGAGATGTAGATAGACGGCTAGGATTTGGCCAAAATCTGTGATTAGAATGCCTATTCTAATCACAGTGATTGACACAACGTTCCTGCAGTTTTACCAGAAATGCTAAACCAATCACCGTGATTAGAATAGGCATTCTAATCACGGATTTTGGTGAACCCTGGCCGTTCATCTTCATCAATCAGCTCACCTCATTCTCTTCCCACCCACACCCTTATTCAGTCTTCTCTCTCTCCTCCCCAATTTAGCCACCACGCACCACCACCACGTTCACCCACACAACCGGAAAAGTGGGTTAGGGTCCCACTTTCCGGGGCCGCGTTAGCGGCGCCGGGAAGTGGGACCCTAACCCACTTTTTTGGCCACCTTAAGAATACCACGCACCCCAAAGGGGTTGACCACACCCATTTTAAACACTCACTCTTCTTAAGGTGTCTTTTTGTGTTTTCCGGCGAAGAAGGAGGTGGGACGCCGGCGGGAAGGTGGTCGCCGAACGTGGGGGCTGGGTTGGGTGGGATTCCGGTGGTGGCTCGCGTGGTTGCGGGCTGTTGCACAGGTGAAAAGGAGAGAAAGGGGGGGTTGGGATATGGGGAAATGGTGAGCTGGAGAGGAAAAGATAGGGAAATGACCATTTTGCCCCTGGTGATTAGAATATCCATTCTAATCACCGTGATTGGCCTAGAAAACCTGCAGTTTTACCGAGACAAATTAGTTTACTGCTAATACCTTGCAGAGGAAGGAAACATATTCTATTTCATCAAAGAGTTATCATGTAGCACTTGTTCAAATTCTGAACAGGTATTGGAATAGTTTGCAGGTCAGGTCATACGGTGTCGTGCCTCAGTGAGGTTTTGGATTTCCAGCATGGCATGACGCGAGGACCATGCCCCGGAAAGTGCCAAGATGGCCCTCTGCCACGTCGTGCCTAAATAAAGTACGGCACGATAAAACACCTGTCGGATCTACTGTAAGAATGACATGACATTATTCTAAGCTCTAGCGGCCAAGAAAGTAGAAACAACCCCAAGTTTATAACCATCACATGGTGCCCATATTACTTAGCCTAGTGCTTTCGTGCCTTAACGTTACAGACTGTGGCTCTCACCGGTTTTCTTTGATTATTAGCTCGTTGCTTTATTATGGACGAGAATGAGATTGTGGTCATTGTTCATGTTCCATCTTGGGAAGCAGAGATTTTTTTTTTTTTAGAGGAATAAGAGGACTTTATTGATAAACTAAGTTACCCCGACAATAAAGTCCGACATAACCACGTCAAGTACATCTGATGGGCCGCTTTATTCCTACCCTACGAATGTGAGAAAAACTACATGTAGAAAACTTGCAAAAAAAAATTGAAAACATCCGAAACAACTAAACCAAGTAACTCGATGGCAACAATCCAGCTCGAAGTATGTTAACGATCTCTAGCGAGTCCGATTCTAGTGTGATCCGATCCGCACCTTGTTGCCACACCATTTGCAAACCAAGAAGCGCCGCCTTTGCTTCGACCACCCTCGGCTCCCACCTTTCCCTCACTTGCTTACACGCCACCCTCATAACCTCACCCTCGCTACTCCTTATAGCAACTCCCGACCCCGAACCCAGCTCTCCCAATGTCGCTCCATCACCATTCACCTTCACCTCTCCCAGAATCGGGGGTCGCCGTACAACCTCTTCCCCCATCTCTCTTTGTGGGTTCCCCCCTCTCTCAAACACCCTCCTACGCCTCTAGTAACGCTCGCAAAAAACTTTGTACTTCATGGGCTATTTGTGTCATTTTCCTCACGCCCTACAATGAGTCGCCTCGTTACACGCGTTCCACACGGGCCAAGCTGCAACCGCCGCGAGTTCAATCTCCCTTTCACCCTCACTCATCACCCACCTCTCTACTAACTCTATACCCGGCTTACACCACTACGTCAAAAATGAGCTTCGAGAACCCCGGTAGGAGAACGTATTTTTGCGGAACCATTCTCTTAAGATCTTAGAAAACGGTTTGGCTAAAAACCGTACTCAAATGTATTTTATGTAAAAAAAGTAAAAAGAAAAATAAGACATAACAGAACGGTTCTGAGCAAAACCGTTCTCTTATCCATGGCTAAAAATAAAACCAAATGTAAGAGAACGGTTCTTTCAGAAACCGTTCTCTAATATACACCTAAGAAAACGGTTTATTAAAATAACCGTTCTAATTAACAGCTTACCCTAATAAATTAAAAAAAAATTTAAAATGTAGAAACCCCTCCCTCGTGAAATCCGCCTCTCATTAATTCTCATCAATCCATCAAAACTCTTCGTCTCTCTCTCTCTCTCTCTCTCTCTCTCTCTCTCTCTCTCTCTCTCATAATTCATCTGAATTCTCAACTCCCCCTCTATCTCTCATACTTCATTCATAATTCATCATCACCATCATCATAAATCTTTGTCTCTCTCCTCCCTGTAATTTAGAGTTGGTGCCATCTCCATCTCCAAAATCCCACCGCGTTCTCCGTCTTCAAATCCGCACCCCTCCTCCGGCGCTGACTTCTTCCCCGCCTGCAGCCCGCCAGCAGCCTGCTCCATCCGACCCAAGTCGCGTTGTCTGTAATTACTAATGGTGAGATCTTATTTTAAACTTTTAGATTTCATTTTGAAAGTATGGTGAAATTCAACTTTTTATAACTTTGGTTTTTGTTTTCTAGTTGATCTAATTATATAACTGTAAAAACGAGATCTGTAATTATATGGAATTTTAAAGAAAGAAAACCGATGGTACAAATTATTTTTTTATAATTTTTGGGGTTTTTTTTTTGTGCGAAATCATTGAATTTTTTTTGTTTTAATTTCACCCACGATCTATTACATAATTTCATATCTCATTTTGAAATTTCGTTTACATATCTCGTTTTTTAAAATCTAATCGATATTTTACTTTTGACCATGTTTGTTGTTGGTTAGTAAGGAGATGAAGATTCATGAAGAAAGTTAAAGCAAAAAGAAAAAGGATCAAGACCAAAGAAGGCACAATGGCGATGCAATAATCACGAATATAGGAATACAAATCAAGGTTTTTTTATGGGATCTAGTCTCTATTTTAATTAAATTGACATAGTTTTAGTTAGCTTTTTTTTGTTTTCTATCAGAATAATTTGTAATCCTAGAGATATACTCATCTCCAAATTTCATATATGTTATTGAATTAGATTTTATTTTAAGTTCAAGTTTTATTTCCTTATGTTGCGATTGAAGTTGTTGTTGTTGTTGTTGTTGTTGTTGCTGCTATGTTTCATGGAACGAGAATGCTGATCAAAACTGAAAAATTATTATTATTATTATTATTTTTTTAAAATGGACCCATTTAAGAACGGTTCTTCATATAACCGTTTTTCTATCAACACACCTATCAGAACGGTTTTATAAAAACCCGTTCTCGTATACCTAAGAGAACGGTTTTGACCGGAACCGTTCTCTTAGGTTATTAGAACGGTTCAAAACCGTTCTCTTACCCTTTAAGTACAGTCATCTACAGAACGGTTCTTGAACCGTTCTGCTTAACTTTAAAAGAACCGTTCTTAAAGCCTATTTTTGACGTAGTGCACTTATCCCACTCCTCCACATCGAATCCCAACTCCTCCCACACCCTTGCCACTGCCGGACACAGCACCAAGGAATGAACTTCATCCTCCACCCCCACTTCACACTGAAAGCACAACACATCTGCCTCCAAAATTCTTCTTTGGATGTTCGACCTTGTAGGGAAAACTCGCCTACATAACCGCCATATAAAAATCCGCACCTTTGAGGGGACATTCAAGGTGCCAGACCTTCATCCACAAATTACCCCCCCCCCCCACTGTAACACCCCCAAATTTCCTTTCCTTTTCAAAAACATTTTATCGAGAATCAAAACACAATTTAGGAAATTCAGAGGTGTTACAGTTGGTATCAGAGCCCAGGTTAGGTCCCACGCTAAATTGAACTAACAAGGCTAAAAAAAAAAAGAGAAATAATTCAATTAGTAAAAACAAATAAAATGAATCAAGCCGTATGGGGGTATAGGGGTATTGCTTTGTTTGTTTATGGGTGATTAACTTATTCTTATTTATGAATTGCTACTTGTTTTCACATGTGGGTTTTATATATATACTTGTTACTGGATGATTTGAATGATTTGATTCACTTGGAAATTAAGAATAGATGTAATTTGGTATTGGAATTCGAAAGTATGAAGTTGATGTACATGTATGAAAATTATTGGTCTTTGAAGGTCAAACGTACCTTATATATTTGGAATGATTATTCATTGAATTGGAATGAGAAAATTGTATGTCTATTTTAAGCATGCTCGACATGAATACGTTTTCTTGGTTTCATGGAATGTGCGTCAATTGAGACTTATATTTTTTTTTTTTTTTTGTATTTATTAATGTTGGAATTTTTATTAAGTGATTGATGGGTTGAATTAACCATAGAGGAAATATATCAAAATATAGATAGTGCCCTCCCACCCTACCCTTAGTAGTGGGACTGGTGAATAATACATTTATTATTATTGGAAAGCTATATAATTAGCATTTTAACTTTGTTTTGACATCGCCACGTCGATGATTTATATGAGATTTTGGTCAAATATGATATATATAATGGGTGTTATATGGTGAAATGAATGTTCGTAATAAGGAAATCTATTGACAGCTATACTAATTAAAGGTTTTACATTATATGGAGGTTTGTAGCATTATTGAGTGGTATTGTTACAAGGTGATTTTCATAAGTATTGAAAGGAAACTGTTATTGTGAGATGTGAATAAGAAATTTGAGTGTGGCATATGATATTGAATTTGGAGTTTGGTTGGTTTCTAGAGATTAAAATTGTTCTTGTGTGGTGAAATTTGGAATGTTGGATTTGAAATTTATTGACTCGTTTATTTCGAGATATATGACTGTATTGTTTAATGGGTTTGAGTATGTTATAATTAATATCGTCATGGAAGGTTACAACTATTTTGGGATAATATGATTTCGGATCCATGATCTTAATTTTCCTTATGTGTATCTATCTTAAGGAATAGTTTGGTGTATTGATTTGAGATTTTTGGGGTTTATATATAATGCATGAAGGTTGTATTTCGACGAGGATCAGATTAGATTGGAGATTTACTTGGGTCAGAATTTATCTTTGAGGTTTAAAATCTCTATCACTGTTATTATGATATAATTATTGCATTATGATTTAAAGAGTTGAGTTATTGACAAAGTGATTTTAGTGAATTCGGTTACTTCAAATTTCATTTTGGGTTGCTAGAATTGAACAATAATTCTTAAAGGTGATTTTATGAGTTTTTGTAATGCAGAGAATATGGTCTTTATTAAATGATTGAGGCTGAAAAGATTTTATTTTAGATATAATGGCTTTGTTTGGTTTTGATATATATGAGTTGTGATGCTTGAGGAAACTGAATTTCTAGCGATGATAATGGATCTTGGATATCTTTTGGGCTTTAATGTATATTTTCATATACTAATATTGAGAAATGATTTTGGTAATTTAAGGTGTGAGTGTTCGACAATGGCTATACTCAAATCGTTCAGAGGAATTGAGAATTTTGGGATGTGTATCAAATAATGTTGAGCATTTGTTGATTTAAATGAATGGAGTGGGCGATAAGGTTTCTTGATTTATATGAGTATTAAGTATGTTATTTTGAAATAGAATTAATATTGGGGAAGCTCGAATTATTGTTGGAGGTTATAGTTTGGTGTTGTATCTTATGTGGATTTATATTATTCAATAGTATGGTGGATTATCTGAATGTATGTTGACATGGAGAGAAGAGAGGTTGAATTTTGACACAAAGAGATTATCTGAATTTGCAACTCGAGTATTAATGAGCAAGTTTTCTTGGGTATGTGGCTCCGGATATTTAAAAGTATATTTGTTATTTACCCATCAGGTTAATAGACTATTTGAGATTGGCGGTCTTATTGGTTTCGACTCTATTAAGGGCCTTCGTTATAGAGGAAATTTAATGATCTAGGAGATGCTATAATTTTTGGGTTACTATAAGATTGATACAATGGTGTACGTTCAAAAGTGTATTGGTTTGATATCGCAAAATTGATGAGGAGATTCTATATTTCAATGGTGTTCCTCTACGAGCGACTCGTACATCAAGGCGTTGGGATTATTTACTTACATATAGGATTGTGTAACTCGTGAGTTCGAGGACGAACTCTTCTTCTAAGGAGGGTGGATTGTAATGTCAACTTTGCATTAAACTTAGAATTATACATTGCATTTATACACTCATAACTTTACATCTTATGAGTTGTTTACGACTTGGTACGTGTTGTATGGATGTCTGATGGGTTAATCTATTTACTTTGCGCTTCGGGGACGAAGCGTTCTCTTAAGAGGGGAAGGATGTAATATCCCGAAATTTTAAAGTATTTTATATTAATATTTTTAGATCTATTAATTAGATTATTGAAATGAAAATATTTTAATTATTAATTGTCGTTCTCAAAACCGAGTTCGGAAATGAATTTTGGAGTCGGATTTTCTATGTAGGATTTTCTAATTTCTGAGTTGGACTATCTTCCAAATACTACAACAACCCATACCAACACAACTTGGCCCAAACACAATTCAATACCCAACTCAAACTAATAAAGAAAATCAGAAAACAAAAAGGAAAAAAAAAAAAAAAAAACCCGACACAGCCCCCCCAATATAAAAGCAGAGCCTGCTCTTCCTCTCCCCTGTTTTTCCAGCACGAACGCCGCACAACCCAGCTCGCCGCCCTGCCTTTCTTCCTCCTGCCCATACCGATGACAATGTCGTCACCGGCCGACCACCGCCCTGCCCCCTTTCTTCCTCTTTTGCGTCGTGGGTAAAGCCCCTGCCCTCCCCTGTTTTCGTTTTCTTTAGTAAGTGTCAATTCCAAATCGTTTTCTTGCTCTAAATCATGTTTAATTAGTTCTAATAGATGTTAGGGTTATTGGGTAATCGATTTAGATTAGTTTCATGCTTAAAGAATCAATCTTGATTATTGTTTTGAGTTGATTTTCACTAATTACGAGTTTAGGATTAATTTGCTTAATTATTCGATTTTGTTTCAATTAATCTCGAAAGATATGAATTGGGTGCTCCTAAATCTGTTAATTAGAGGTTCTTAATTTAATTAGGGATATTTGTTATAATTTGTTCAAGTTTGTAGAAATTGCAAATTGGAGGAATTTTGATTAATTATTTTTAATTTAGGTTATTTAGTCCAAATTAATTATGATAATCAATATTTCGACATTCTGATAATTTAACAAATTATAAACTGATTTTCATGATTTATATGATTTAATTCGAATTTTTGGGATTTTATGTAATAAAACATTGTTATTAATTAATAAAACATAATATAAATTGGTATAATAATTTTATAATTAAATTATAATAATTAAGGGTTAATTTTTATGAGTTAGATTCTGTTTTAGAACTAATTTTAGGCCTTTGGGAATTTTTATAATAATTTGGGTCTTATTTGAGTTTTATTGGATAATTATTGAAATAGAATTATAATTATTGAATAATTAATAATTGTTGTTTTGGATTTGGTATCGTTATGTTCATACATTGTATATAGGATCATACTAATATATAGGTAGGTTGGTTGAGTAAGATTGAATGTTGATTTGGGATGTCGTTTGTGTAATTGTAGAACTTGAGTTTGAGTTCGTTGACGAGGAGTACTAGTGATTGTTGTGCTATTGAGTTTTCGTTTGCTTAAAAAGGTAAGCTAGCATGCTCAACCCTTCTTGAACTTATAGAAACCTTTCAAACTTATGTGCTAGATGTGAATGGTGTGATTGGATGAAAACATAGTATCATGATAGGTGGAGAACGATTCAGTTTGTACGATTGTTGTATTTTGATTTGGTTGGATTTATTGTATTGATATTGGTATATGGTATGGCTTGTGACAAATATGTTATTTTGAAAGGTAAGATTAAATGTATATTGAATGGTTGATTTGGTTTGGTTTGTGGGCGCATAGCCAATTTATATTGTGATGTTGGTTTGGTATCGTTTTATATGAACTGTGATCATCAACTCTCTCTCTCAATAAGATACTGGTTACTTAGACGGAGCAAAAGAACTCCTAATTATTTGTTCGAGCCAAAAGAGCTCCTATTTATTTGTTTGAGTCAAAAGAACTCCTATTCAAATTGAGTCGCATCGACTCCTATTAATTTCCCCACCGCATCGGTTTTTAAGAGGGTTAGGCTCTAGTCTACTCTACTTGGGTTAAAAACACCCAGTAGGGGGTGTGCACACTTAAGGTCTAGTAGTCTTGGATTATGGATTATGGATTATGGTTGATAGGATGAATTGGCAAAAGATTCAGTTCATTTCTAAATAATAAGGATTATGGATTATGGATTATGGATTATGGATTATGGATTATGGATTGTGGACTATGAATTGTGACTTATAACTTCTTACTCATTATCAAATCAATGTTCGATGGATTGTGGAATGTGGATTGTTAACTAGGAATTATGGATTATGGAATGTTTCTTATACTATGAGTATGTGATGAATTGAATGGTGGATTCTGATATATGACTCTTAACTACTGGTTTGGAATTATTTTTGGATGATTATATGTTTATGTGCTAAGTGTGTTTTCGAAAATAAAACTAAAAACGTTTTCAAAATCAAGGTAAGAGTTTTGGTTTTCTACACGTTGAGGTGTTAGCTTACTCAATTTCACTGACTTTTTCAACTGTGGTTTTTGTGCTTTAAATCCACCACAGGTTTGGAGTGATTGATGCATGTGGGAACGACGACTCACTAGAATTAGTTGGATTCAATAATTTGACTAGTAGTTATTAGACATAGACTAATTCATATTTCACATTTCGGATTGTTGTAATTTTAATTAATGAATTGTAATAGTTATTTTAGGTCATTAGACATTTGTAGTTCGGCTTTTGAAATCTCCTTGCATTCGGGTCTTTGACTCGAGTGCGGAGTGAGACCTCTGAATTTCCTAAATTGTGTTTTGATTCTCGATAAAATGTTTTTGAAAAGGAAAGGAAATTTGGGGGTGTAGCTACTCTCCTCTCCTCCTTCCGCCACAACTTTCCTATTTCTAGCAAAATTATACCCCATCATTATAGTGTACTACCCCCCTCACTTTAGTCCCATACTAATTTATCCGGGAACTTCGTCTTCCCAATTGGGATAGACAGAATTTCATCCGCCTCGAATGATAACAGACGACTCCTCAACATATCCACGTTCCACGCCCACCTTTCCCTCACTCCCCAAAGAGAATGTCGTCAGACCCACCTCAAGGCGAGATCAGCCTAAAAGACGCCCCCCTCAGCATCCAACGATCACTCCATGCTCGCACACTACACCCATCCCCAATCCTCCAGCGACACCCCTCTAACAACATATCCTAAACACCTACAATACTCCACCAAGTATAACTTGGATGACACCCGACTCTCGCCTCACTAAAAGACCCTCTCGAGTAAACCTGGCTTTGAGGAGACGGCTTACTAACGCATTTGGATTATTAAGCATCCTCCACACTTGCTTCATTAGCATAGCCTCATTGAAAGCTTCTATGTGCCTAAACCCGACACCACATTTCCAGCTTAGGCCGACAAAGCTTTTCCCAAGACACCCAATGGATCTTGCGCTCACCCTCTTTTGGTAACAGCTCGATCCATCATACGTCGCAGCACAACCCAATAAGATGGAAAGTCAGTCATTACACCCGAATATTCTATTGTGGGCTTTAAAAGGAGAACAACTATTTAGCTACCATTTTTGAGACTGTTGTGAAATTGGTCACTAATTTCTCGAATTTGAGACCAAAATCAGAGATCAAAATAAAATTAGTCTCTAATTTAGAGACTAAAAGTAGTTAGTAGCTATTTTTGTATCTGATTTAGAGACCAAACTTAAATAGTAGCTAAATTGGTATCTAATATATATAGTGGATTTGCTACCAATGTTGTGTAGTTGCTACTTCGGTAGCTAAATAACTACCGTTTTTGAGACCGTCTTATGATTGGTCTCTAATTAACTGAATTAGAGGCAAACATTAATTTAGAAATTTAAATAGTTATTCCAAATTGTAATTTAGCTGCTAGATATAAAACTTAGGGCTCGTTCGGTATCAATGCCGCCGTTTTCAGTTTTTGGTTTTTTTTGCGTAAAAAAATTAGTTAAATAAGTTGCAAAAATTAATTGAAACGGTATGTTTCTATAATAGTCATACATAAAATGAAAACTGACAACTGAAAACCACTTTTTCTGGTTTTAAAAAACAGGACTTTGATTTTCAAAAAAACTAGAAAAGTGAAAACAGAAAACGATACCAAACAGACCATTAATTTTCTTTTTACCGTCGTATTAAGTTTTTACTAGTTTTAAGCCCGTGCGTTGCACGGTTCAAATATTATATTATTTTTAATGATTTTTATCATTATAACCAACTATGCTATCATTTCAGTTAAAATAATCCATACCAATTATTGTGATGTCGCTTACATGTATTTTTAAAATTTGATCAATTCTAAAAAAAAAAAAAATATACAAATTTGTCTACACTGTCCATTTTTAAATTATACAACAATATTTATTGTATAAAAAAAACCCTTTTTTAACAAAAACCATGTTTCCATAATATAGCTTTATGTAAAAGTTTAACGAAAATGAGAATCTCTTTGTGAATTGTTAATAATATTTTTTGTTCTTTCACCGTACACTAAATCTCTATATTCTTCAAAAATTCTTTCTGTGAATTGTTAATATCTCATTTTTTGCTCTTTTACCACCCACTAAACTCTTTAAGTATTTCTCAAATAATGGACTCTCTCTATTGCTCTTTCAACATACACTAAATTCTCAAACGATGGACTCTCTCTATTGCTCTTTCACCGTACACTAAACTCTTTGAGTATTTCTCAAATGGACTCTCTCTATACTCTTCAAAAATCTTTCTTTTATATCGGAAAAATGTGTAAATGGATGTCAAATTGAGATACATTTAGAAACAAATCTCATGATATATGTTTTTAAATTTTCTACGCAACCAATGTTATGAGTGATTATGTCTCAAATCTATTACAAACATTTATAAAAAAGTCTCACGAAAATAAGGATTCTATATGTGCATTATAATTATTATCCGTGTGAGTTAATAATAAAATGTAGATATTTCTCATATTTTAAACTCTCTCAGTGTTTCCCTTTTGTTGGACTCTCTCTTTTGTTTGTTGAGTTTAGCTTAGGAATAGACACAATATATCATTTTTTCAATTTTCACTCGATGACTGGTGTTTAATATAAAACATATGTATAAATGGAACTCATTTTAGATTAAATTTCGAAATAGGTTTGATGAGTTATATGTATAAATGAAAGTTAGGACTAATTATGTCGTTTCACATTTAAATAACTTTCGAATTACAATTTTATGAAAGTATGGACTCTGGTTAATAAATGTTGCGAGAATTTTCCATTCTTTGGACTCTCTCACCATTTCTCTTATTTTGGATTCTCCCTAAACTTTTTAAGAAAAAACAAATCTCTACCAAATGTACACGCAGTAACTTAATTGTTTCATATCGGAAAAATGTGTAAATGGATCTCAAATTGAGATACATTTCGAAACAAATCTAATGATATATGTTTTTAAATTTTCTAATACACGTGACTAATGTTATGAGTGATTATGTCGCAAATCTATTAGATACATTTATGAAAGAATCTCACGAAAATAAGGATTCTACATGTGGATTATTAATAAGTGTCCGTGTGAGTTTTTAATACTAAAATGTGGGTATTTCCCATTTTTCAAACTCTCAGTATTTCTCTTTTTGTTGGACTGCGTTGCACGGTTCAAATATTATATCATTTTTAATGATTTTTATGTTTATAACCAATTATGCTATCATTTCAATAAAAATAATTCATAGCAATTGTTGTGATATTGCTTACATGTATTTTAAAATCTTGATCAGTTAAAAAAAAAAAAAATACAAAGTTGTCTAGATTGTTCATGTTTAAATTGTACAAATGACATTTCTTACCTATACTCTTCAAAACACCTTTTTTTTTTTTTAAAATAAATGTAGTATATAAAGTCGATTGTATTCATTAAGCATTGATTATCGGAAAATGTATAAATGGATCTCAAATTGAAATTCATTTTAAATCACATAAAATAATATATGTTTCAAAAGTTTCTGATACACATAACCAATTGTATAATCAATCATACCGTGTTTCGATAATATAGTGTGAATGGTTAATAATTAAACGTGTAAAATACATTTATTAAAGAGTCTCACGAAAATAACGATTTTTTATGTGGATTATTAATAATTGTCCATTTGATTTGTTAATAATAAAATGTGGGTATTTCTCAATTTTTAAAGTCTCTCATTATTTATCTTTTGTTGGACTCTCTCGGTTCTTCAAAAATCTCTCTTTTATATATATTAGACTAGTTTTAAGCCCGTGCGTTGCACGGTTTAAATATTATATTATTTTTAATGATTTTTATCATTATAACCAACTATGTTATCATTTCAGTTAAAATAATTCATACCAATTGTTGTGATGTTGCTTACATGTATTTTTAAAATTTGATCAATTCAAAAAAAAAAAAAATATACAAATTTGTCTAAACTGTCCATTTTTAAATTATACAACAACATTTATTGTATAAAAAACCCTTCTTTTAATAAAAACTGTGTTTCCATAATATAGCTCTATGTAAAAGTTTAACGAAAATGAGAATCTCTGTGTGAATTGTTAATAATATTTTTTTGTTCTTTCACCGTACACTAAAATCTCTATATTCTTCAAAAATTCTTTGTGTGAATTGTTAATAATTAAATTTATCCTCTCATTTTTTGCTCTTTTACCACCCACTAAACTCTTTAAGTATTTCTCAAATGATGGACTCTCTCTATTGCTCTTTCAACATACACTAAATTCTCAAACGATGGACTCTCTATTGCTCTTTCACCGTACACTAAACTCTTAGAGTATTTCTCAAATGGACTCTCTCTATACTCTTCAAAAATCTCTCTTTTTATATCGGAAACATGTGTAAATGGATGTCAAATTGAGATACAATTCGAAACAAATCTCATTAAGCATATAAAGTCGATTGTAATCATTAAGCATTGCTTATCGGAAAATGTATAAATGGATCTCAAATTGAAATTCATATCAAATCAAATAAAATGAAATATGTTTCAAAAGTTTCTGATACGCTAACCAATTGTATGATCAATCATACCGTATTTCTATAATATAGTGTGAATGGTTAATAATTAACTGTGTAATTTATCCTCTCATTTTTTGCTCTTTCGCCATACACTAAACTCTTTGTTCTTTCACCATACATTAAACTCTTTGAGTAGTTCTTAAATGATTGACTCTTCTTTTTTGCTCTTTCACCATACACTAAACTTTTTGAGTATTTATCAAATGATGGACTCTCTTTATGCTTTTCAAAAATCTCACTTTTATATAAAAAAAATGAACAGATATTTAAATTTCATTTCAAATCTTTCACGAGTGCATTGCACGGTACACATATTATATTGTGTATGATAATTCTTAATATACAAAAGTTCCACATTGAACATGTTTCTTCGATAGTCAGATGTAGTGTTTATATTTTGTTTGTTGAGTTTAGTTTAGGGATAGCCACTATCATTTTTGCAATTTTCGCTAGATGACTGCTGATTAATACATTTTTATCAAACATATGTATAATGAAACTCATTTTAGATTAAATTTCAAAATAGGTTTAATGAGTTATATGTATTAATTTTCTGATATATAAAATGAAAGTTAGAACTAATTATGTCGTGTCACATTTAAATAACTTTTAAATTGCAATTTTATGAAAGTATGGAGTGTGTCTGATAAATGTTGTGAGAATATTTCATTCTTTGGACTCTTTCACCATTTCTCTTATTTTAAACTCTTTTTTTTTTTTTTTTTAAAAAAAACAAATCTCTACTAAATGTATACGGAGTAATTGAATTGTTTTGCATATCGTAAAAATGTGTATATGTTAATGATATATGTTTTCGATGACTACTGATTAATGCATTTCTATCAAACATATGTATAATGGAACTCATTTTAGATTAAAATTTCAAAATAGATATAATGAGTTATATGTATTAATTTTCTGATATACAAACTAAAAGTTCGGGCTAATTATGTCGTGTCACATCTAAATAACTTTCAAATTACAATTTTATTGAAGTATGAGAATCTTTCATTTTTTGGACTCTCTCACGTTTCTCTTATTATGGACTCTCTTTAAGTTTTTAAAAAAAAAAAAACTCTACTAAATGTATACGAAGTAACTGAATTGTTTTGCATATCGTAAAAATGTGTAAATGGATCTCAAATTGAGATACATTTCGAAACAAATGTAGTGATATATGTTTTAAAATTTTCTGATACACGTAACCAATGTTATAAGTGATTATGCTGCAAATCTATTAGATACATTTATTAAAGAGTTTCACGAAAATAAGGATTCTATATGTGGATTATTAATAATTGTCTATTTGAGTTGTTAATAATAAAATGTGAGTATTTCTCATTTTTTAAACTCTCTCAGTATTTATCTTTTGTTGGACTCTCTCCTGGCTCTTCAAAAATCTCTCTTTTATATATATATATATATTAGATTAGATTGGCACAAAAACGAAATTTTACTCATTTTAGGGTTTTATTATCGCCAAAATTTAAAAAACCCCAAGGAAAAAAGAAAAAAAAAAGAAAAGAAAAGTGAAGAGCAATAAAAAAGATAGAGACACAACTTTTCCATTATCATCGATTACAACTCACAAAAAAAAAAAAAAAGAAAAAAAGAAAAAAAAAAAAAGAAAAAAGAAAAAAAGATCAATCATCGCTGCTTCCCTTTCTTCGCGCACGAACTCCGTAATTCCCTCTGCATCAATCTCTCGACTATAAGCTAGATAAGGCTATTCGATCAGGTTCGTTATCATATCACATCTTTTGTTTCAACATCTATCCACTTCATCAATCTATCGATTGTTTGCTTTGTTATTATGGGATTCTTGTAGTGCTTTGGTGCGGTGGTTGACGGTATGAATGTTGTTAGGGCTATTGAGAAGGTTGGGAGTGGCGGTGGTAGGGTTATAAAGCTGTTGTTATTGCTGACTGTGGCGAGCTGTGTTTTTAATTTGATTTGGGGATTTTTATCATATGGTCTAATAATCATCTTCATCATCATATGATATAGTTATCTTAACCTTTCAGGTTTAGATCAGATGTCAGAGTATTGTTTACATCTCATTTTTCTAGTGGATGTATTTGACTAGTATTTGATAATCAAGTTTGAGAATATGTGAATCTGGAATTGGACGGACCTTATATATTTTATGAATTTGTAACAAAGTTTTTTATATGCAAGTCGATTTAATGGGGCTATTTGTTGTTGAATTTGTATTTTGAATCGGATTTAATTTACACATTAGCTTAACGTTAATATAATTGCATTCCTTTGCTTAGGAATGTTGGGATTATCTTGGAACTGAAAGATATTTAGCCTCTAATTAGACTCTTTTAATTAGTACTTAATTACTCCTAGTTAAGTTTAGCTAAAAATCTTTAGTTGCATGTAAGATTAAATCATAAATAAGGTAATAAAACATGTTTTTATGCCTTAATCAAGAGGAATTTTGACCTTTTTTCAAATAAAGGATCTTGAGTTGCAAATTAATAGGGATCCTCCTCCTTAATCACGAGTTTCCAATTTAGGAAACCTCCTATCTTGATATACCAAATAAGCTCTCCGAAAATCTCACAAAATGTATTAGTTTTATGAGATTTTAACCCTTATATATAATTAGCCAACAAATTAGCTAATGATATACTAGGCTTAGATAAGTGTTTTGATCAAGTTTTTATTGACATGCAATGAAGAAACTTGATCTTGATGGTCTTGGATATTGGCTGAATTTTTAAGAGAAAAGAGAGGTTTTCACTTAATTCTCTCTCTCAAATTAACTTGTGTTTTGTAAAAATGATGTGTTGTTGTGTTTGACCATCAAATACTAGTATATATACTAGTGGTAATCCAAATAACCATTTTGCCCTTACTAATTATACTCCTAAACATCTTATGTTACAATTAGGTATAATTTGTACACTTAATTTTATAAGTGTTAATTAATTATTATATCACTATATAATAATTAATAATTACATCATTTTAGCTAAAACTACGCCTTAAACCCATCGATGCAATATGACCATTGTGGTTAGCCTCTGATAATGGTTTGGTTAAAGGATCAACGATATTATCGTCGGTTCTAACCTTACAAATCGATATATCTTCTCGTTCCACGAAGTCTCTAATTACATGGAACTTCCTGAGTACATATCTAGATTTGTCGCTAGACTTAGACTCAGCCTCCGTTGTGGAATCCGCAGTCACCGATTGCTTGGTGTTCTTCCAACATATGGCTCCTCCATTCAGTATAAAAAATTGAGATTTTGAATCATCTCTCTGCGTAACCCTTTACACGTAGCTCGGAATCCCCTCCAAAAACTAAGAACGTGTCCTTAGTCCTTTTTAAGTATTTAAGGACGTTCTTAACGGTTATCCAGTGACTTTCGCCTGGATTGGTTTGGTAACGACTTGTCATACTCAAAGCATATGACACGGCTGGACGCGTACACATCATAGCGTATATGATTGAACCAATTGCGGAAGCGTAAGGTTTGGATTCATGCGTCTAATATCCTTAGGATTAGTTGGACACTGAGATTTACTCAAAATTATCCCACTTTCCATAGGTAAGAAACCTCTTTTAGAGTCTTTTATTTTGAACCTGTCAAGAATCTTATCAATATAAGTTTCTTGACTTAAGGCTAGTATTCTTTTCGATCTATCTCAATAAATCCGAATACCTAGGATGCGTTCCGCTTCTCCTAAATCTTTCATCTGAAAATGTTTTCCGAGCTAGTCCTTAACGGATTTAGGCATGGGGATATCATTGCCAATGAGTAATATGTCATCCGCATACATGATTAGGAGAGTTACTTTACTCCCACTATATTTCATATATAAATAAGGTTCCTCGACATTTTTGGTGAAACCATTTTGTTTAAGGCAAAATTTCCAATGTACCCTTGAGTTTTCCGAGTTTTTATGGTATATCCATCTGGTTTGCAAGCTGTCAAGCGTGCCCCTGAGATTTGCAAAATGGTGTTTTTTGGTATTTTTCATTGACGGACTCTAACACCGTTACAATAAATTCAATTGACTTATTTAAGAAAAAATAAACATAATTAAAAAAACCAAAAAAACCAACCCATCCCAAGCACCCTTGTCCCACCGCCTCACAACCTCACCGCAGCACCGACCACCACCTCCCTCCCGCGACCACATCTCCAATCCAACATGAAGTGCAACCCGGAGAGTTACGTGTCGGAGCTTGACCTAATTTACCGGCAATTCAAATCATCACTTGACCTTTTCCAGCAACAAGCGGCGCTCAACTTCAACTCTATCTCCGGCGTCGCCGCCGACCCCACCGTCTCCAAAAACGTCGCTGAACGCTCCTTGTTCTCGTCTCACATGGTCCCGCATTACCCTTACCGCCTCGCCCCGTTCCCGAAGCAGCTTGCTGGCCTTCTCCGCTCCTCCGCGCACTCACTTCCTTCTGGATTACGCTTCCACCTTACGCAGGCTCTTGTTCTTCTTGTCGATCGCGCGGAGTAGAATTCAATGATGGAACCATAAAAATTCTCCCTAAACCCTTCCAGACTCAACACATGCAAAAGAAATCACTCATTAGCGTAAAGAATGCGGTCAAAACTTGGAAATCAAAGTCAACAAATTTTACAATGGTCGGGGTATTGAGTGGTTGACTGGCCGGCGTGTGGTCGTAGGAGGGACCCGCGTCTGGTAGAAGTGGTGGAGGTGCCCCAGGTGATGGTCGGTGCTGGGTGAGGCGGTGAGGCAGGGGTGCTTGGGATGGGTGGCCGGGTTGGGGAGGGAGGTGAGAGAAGATAGATTTTTTTTTTAATTTATGTTATTAGTGGACAAACTGTTAAAAAAAGTCAAACTTTATTAAAATTGTTAACGGTGTTAGGGTCCGTTAGTGAAAAACACAAAAAAAAACCATTTTGCAAACCTCAGGGGCATGCAGCTCGAAAACCAGAGGGGTATACCAGAAAAACTCGAAAACCTCGGGTATATTGGAAATTTTCCCTTTGTTTAATCACATGGTTGAACTGATAGTTCCAACTCTAAGATGCTTGCTGAAGACCATAAATGGATTTCTTAAGCTTGCAAACTTTCTTAGGATTGTTTGGATCTATAAAACCATCAGGTTGTGCCATATACACTTCATGTTCCAAAAACTCATTCAGGAAGGCGGTTTAATCGTCCATTTGCCATATCTCATAATCAGGAAAAGCATCAATCGCTAAGATTATCCGAATAGATCTGAGCATCGCAACTGGCGCAAAGGTCTCGTCATAGTTTAAACCATGAACTTGCGTGAAACCTTTAGTTACTAATCTAGCTTCGAAAATATTCTGATTTTCATCCATGTCGTTTTTTATCTAAAAAATCCATTTGCACTGAAGAACCATGGTTCCTTCAGGCAAGTTAACATACTTGATTCTCGTACATCGATTCTATCTCGGATTTCATTGCCTCTAGCCATTTAGCTCAAATTCAGTCCAGTCATGGCTCCTCTGTAGGTTGCAGTCTCATTACTTTCTAGAAGCAAAAGGTGATCGCCCCGCTTGACCTTCTAAGAGTCGAGAACGGAACAACAGAGTTAGACGATTCAGGAATGTCTTCTGGTAAAACACCATGAGCCTCATTTTGCATTTGTGGCTCCTGAACTTCACTAAGTTCAAATTTTCTCCCACTCAGTCTTTTAGAAATAAATTCCTTTTCTAAAAAGACAGCATCTCGAGACACAAAAACTTTGTTCTCTAGACGATTGTAGAAGTAATATCCTCGTGTGTAGAGGATAACCTACAAAGAGACATTTATCAGATCTTTGTGCAAGCTTATTGTCAATCTTGTTTTTGACATATGCTTCATAACCACAGATCTTGATAAATAAGAGGTTAGGAACTTTTCCTCTCCATAACTCATATGGAGTTTTTGAAACTAATTTAGTTGAGCATCTATTGAATGTGAAAATGACAGTTTGGAGAGCAAAACCCCAAAATGAATCAGGAAGCTCATTTTGACTCATCATTGATCTAATTATATTCAACAAGGTACAGTTTCTTCTTTCGGCTACACCATTTAATTGTGATGTACCAGGAGGTGTAAGCTGTGATATTATTCCACAGTTTTTCAGATGAATATCAAAGTCATTACTGAAATATTCACCTCCCCAATCTGATCGTAAGGCCTTGATATTCTATCCTAATTGGTTTTCTATTTCCTTTTGAAATATTCACCTCACTTTTATATTTGATTAGGTAGATGTAGCCATATCTACCAAAATCATCTATAAAAGTGACAAAGTAGTCATAACCACCTCTAGCTGTGATTGTCATTGGACCGCAAACATCTGTATGAATGAGAGCCAATATAACACTAGCTCGTACTCCTTTTCCTGAAAAAGGTGCACGAGTCATCTTGCCTAAAAGACACGATTCGCATGTACCATAAGATCCAAAATCAAATGGTTTGAGAACTCCATTTGCTACAAGTCTCTCAATGCGTTTTTCGTTTATATGCCCTAAACGACAATGCAAAAGGTACGATTGATTGGGATCTCCTATTTTGAGCCTCTTATTCTTTATATTATAGACCTCATTTGTCAAATCTAAAACGTAAATATCGTTTATAGATTTGGCTGTTCTGTACACCATATCATTAAACGAGAAGGTACAACTATGTTTCGTATTGAAAATTCAAAACCTTCGGCGTCTAAAACAAAAACAGAAATTATATTCTTACTTAGAGTTGGTACAAAATAGCAGTTATTTAGATACAACTCTAGCCCTGAGGCAAGTGACAGAATATACTTTCCTACTGATATAGTGGCTACTTTAGCTCCATTTCCGACACGGAGGTCACCTTCATCTTTTGTCAGCCGACGTGCCTTCGTCAGCCCGTGCAAGTGATTACTAAGGTGAGATCCACATCCAGTATCTATTACCCAGGACGTGGCAATTCCATAATTAATGTCCATCATATATATACCTGGATTCGACTTCTTCTCCTCCTTTGGGCAATTTCGCTTCCAATGGCAGAAATTTTCACAATGGAAGCATTTCTACTCGGGCGTCGCGCCTTTCTTGGCAATAAAATTGTTGCTCGAAGCAACTTTTTCTTTTCCACGCGCGGGTTTCTTACCCTTCCTCGCACCCTTCTTAAACTTCCCTTTTTGTTTTACCGTCATGGATAAAACATCTCTATTCGCACTCCCACTAGACACCATATCCCTCTCATGTTGTACAAGCATGACATGCAATTCATGAAGATTTTTCTTTAAAACATTTATGATGTAATCCGTCCTAAAAGGATCGAATGTTGCAGGCAAAGAATTAAGGAGACGGTATACCACAAAATCTTCAGAAATTGGGCAACCTAGCATGTTAAGACTTTCAACATTCTCAATAAATTTGAGAACGTGAGGAACAACTAGTTGGCCCTTTGAAAGCTTAGTCTCAAAGAAACTCGAAGCTACTTCGTATTTAAGTACTCGCCGCTTTTGCGAGAAACTAGTCGTTAGCCTAGCGAATATTTGATATGCACTGAGATTAATCATGTGTTTCTATAAACGCGGGTGCATAGCCAAAATCAATACATTCTTAATTTGGTCATACTCATACTCGTACTCTTGATACAATTGTATCATTTTAGGGGTAGGGGACCTGGAGCGGGAATCGGGGAGTCGTATAGTACACGTTCTCTATCAGATTGAAGTGCTAATCGCATGTTTAACTCCTAATCAGTAAAATTGCTCCCATTCTCCTTTAATTCATTCTTTTCCATAAAATTACGAAGCCATGAGTCTTTGGAAATTACTAAGTTGGACCGTGTGAGCCATTTTCGAATTTAAACTACAACGTCGGAAAAAATAGTCGATTAAATTCATTGTCAAATTAAATCAATAATTTGTGAATTTAGGCATTTATATAATGATCTCTCTAAATTATATAAGGTAGCGTTTGGAAACATGAATTTGAAAATTTGTAATTATTTCAAATCCATCGTTTGAGAATCTAGAATTCAAATATAAATTCAATGTTTGGGGAGAGTGAGATTTCAAAATGACACCTCTTGAGGTGTCATTTGTTTTTGGCCTAATTGTATTTGATACAAATTCTAAAGGATTTGACACAAATCTAAATTCTCAATTTCTTGAGTTTCCAAACATGTGATTTGTGTCAAATTTGGATTTGAAAATCAAATCCTTGTTCCCAAACACTCTCTAAGTGATTTCGACATCCGATCTTATATAAATTTAGGCACACGGAGGCTGATACATTCTAGATTTTATGTAATTTCGGTGAACAAACTCTTGACTGATTCTACACTTAGAACTCTCGGTTGATCGATTTTAACTAAATCAATCATTTAGTCCCGGATTGCAAGACTTTTATTGCAAGTCATGTCGAGATTAAACCAAAATTCACTTATAATAACAATTTATTAACCTACTCTCCAAAGGTAAAAATAAACACCTCGCTAGGGCGAGCGTGCCCCTAATGAACAAGGGTTGCATAGGCGTGAACCGTGGAATGGCTAAATCCTGATTTTACATTTTAGTGAGAGATTTTGTCATATTTTATCTATCGCTTTTAAGTGAACTAATTCTAGCGAGTCGCGGATAATGGATAAGACAATGTTTGAATTTGCGTGTGGTTTAAAATTGAGCAAAAATTAAACCAAGCATGCATCAAATTGATCCAAGTCCTAGTATGGCCATAACACTAGAACCTAGTAAAAGCAAATAAACCTAAACTAGGCTTCAAATTCTTCAAAGGCTCCGTCTTCACTTCGATCTCTATCCACCAACCATTGGCTTCGGGAAAGCTCTGATCTTCAATTATAAACAAATGTACATATGGACTATCCTATTATATATTTTTTTTTCAAAATAAAATAAAATTCAATACTATTACAAACAGGCTATACAAGATGACAATTATTATAAACCAATCCGATACCGACCTTACATTTCGGTACAATACCGATACTGTAGTACTCTATGGCCATAGTATACTTAGAATTGGACCTGACAAAACTGACCCAGACCCGAACATCCGAACTTGACCTGAATTTCTGATTTGAAATCAGCATGAAACCCGAACTGACCCGACCCGACCCGAACCCGAAAATGACGCGAATTTTGTTTGACCCGATATTGACCCGACCTGAACATCACACGAATTGAAATGACCTACGCCCGAATAACCAGACGTTTTAATGATTCGGTTGAGAAAAAATGACTTAGATTCGATATATCACATCTTTAATCACTCAAATTAGCTGTAAAACTTCAAATTAAGATAGTATTAGACAAAATTTTAAGAAATCTCACATTAATATGATCAGATTTGAACAATTTGAAATGACCCGATCCGAATTTGACTCGACCCGAATCCGACCCGACCCGAATTTGACCCGTAATTGTCACACCCGAACTAGACCCGACCCGATTCGAAATAGACCCGAAATACATGACCCGAAAGATGACCCGACCCGAATGACCCGTTTGCCAGGTTTATTTAGAATCATGCAAATAAGACCGAAAATCAGATTTCCAGCTTTATAGTACAGGTAGGCCGGTAAAATTTGGAATTTCTGATTCTGACTTATTAGAATCAATAATCAACACTTAAAACACCTTTTAAGTTTAAACTAACAACCAACTAATTAATTTTTCAATATTTAGTCTCCACTAAAATTGAATAAATTAGTTTAATTTGATTATATTTGCAAACTATTCGTCCAAAAATCACATAATAAACCCCAAAATATCTATATAAATCGTAACTAATTATGAAAAAAATTAGAAATAATTTTATTATGTGATTTTAGCTCACAACCAGTAGCTAAAAAGGACAAAAATTGCAAAATTATTTTGGTCATTTTCTCTTAAGAAATCAATTTCCGCCATTTATATTATTAGTAATTAATAACAAATGGCCAATAAAAATTATGAAATAATTCCTGGAAATTATACTTATTAAAATTATGGAAAATTTATAAATTTCTTAAATTAACAAAATCAACATGCATGTTAATCTAATTACCAATTAATTAGAAAATAGCATAAATGTTGTATAAACAACCAAAAATAAGCAAAATTAGCAAATAATTTCCTAAAATACCAAATTTCGGTTGGAGCATCCACATGCCCAAAACATCACATGCAACTTTAATTTGTATGTTAAAACCAATTTTTATCAAATTAATTCAGTTACTAATTAACCTAATTAAAGCTTATAATTAACATGCAACTTAAATCGATGCTCTGATACCACATGAAAGTTATTTAGCCTCTAATTAGACTCCTCTAATTAATACTTAACTACTCCTGATTAAATTTAGCTAGGAATCTTTAGTTGCATGTAAGATTAAATCATAAATAAAGTAATAAAACATGTTTTTATACCTTAATCAAGAGGAATTTTGACCTTCCTTCAAATGAAGGATCTTGAGCTGTAAATTAATGGGGATTCCCTCTTTAATCTTGAGTTTACAAGTTAGGAAATCTCCTCCCTTGATCCACCAACGAAGCTCTCCAAAAGTCTCACAAAATGTACTAGTTTTATGAGATTTTAACCATAAAACCTTGTATATAATTAGCTAACAAATTTGCTAATGATATACTAGGCTTAGATAAGTGTTTTGATCAAGTTTTTATTGACATGCAATGAAGAAAACTTAATCTGGATGGTCTTGGATATTGACTGAATTTTTAAGAGAAAAGAGAGGCTTTCTCTTAATTCACTTGTGTTTTGTAAAAATGATGTGGTGTTGTGTTTGACCATCAAATACTAGTATATATAATAGTGGTAATCCAAATTATCATTTTGGCCTTACTAATTATACCCCTAAACATTTTATGTTACCATTTTGATGAAGATGATGATAAATTTCAGGAAGCGAATGGATCGTACTTCTCAGGCTATGTATTGTAGTGAATTGTATTCTAGTGAATTCTACATCCATACTGCAAAATTCAACATTGCAGACGGTGCATCGTATAGATCACTTTATTTTTTTTTTACACTTGTAAGGATTTGCTTCAACAAGTTTGATTAGCTATTCAAATTCGGATTTGATGTAGGATGTGCTATTTTGCCAATGTATTGAGATGTTATGATGTAATTCTATGGATATATCTAATTATTTTATAAAAAAATTGAGTTTTACGGTCAATGTCTCTAGCGTTTAAAGGTTGGTCTCAATTTCAAATGCTCGTAATACATGGCCTCAATATAGCGGCTAATAGCCGCAAGTTAGGTACGATATACAATCACAAATTTAGCTACCAATATAGATTGGTGTCTAATTTAGCTTCTAGTATATATCGGTTGCTAATTTAGCTACAACGGTCGCTAATTTGGGTACCAACAATTATTCTCTAAGTTGTAACCAATTTATTGGTTGCTAAATCGGTAGCTAAATCTGCTACTTTCAATCGGTTGCTAAATTGGTAGCTAAAGTCGGTCTCTAATTCGGTAACTAATTTAGTGACTAGGCTTTTAGCTACCGATCATATTTGGTAGCTAATTCAGTGGCTAACCTAATTAGCTACCGATTTTTGATGATTTAGAGACCGTCTCTATTTCTTGTTTCCCTTGTAGGAATATATTATAAACTGCATATGAGCCTTAATTTTCTAATGTGGGACAAATCAATTTCATAAACCACTTTTCATAATTTGTAGTGTTACAAACTCCGCCACTTTAAAGAACGCAACGTCCCCGTTGCGCCTCAACCAAACCATATGAACATCAACACAAGTCCAAGATCTCCTACACAAGAGTGCTAGTCTGGGCATCGCCCCAGCACCCAGTACACGGTCGCAGGGTTGCTCTAATACCTTCTGTAATAGCCCAAACCACTGTTCGTCGCAACACAACCCAATAAGATGGAAAGTCACCCATTAAACCGAATATCCTATTATGGGCTTTAAAAGGTGGAAGTCTTGTTGGTTGTATGATGGTCTGAATCTATTAAAAACTGATCATATGAGCCTTAATTTTCCAATGTGGGACAAATCAATTTCATAAACCACTTTCCATAATCCGTAGTGTTACACTTTCGCTCCCCACCAAAACTGAGCAATCAACGAGTTGATTTCATTGGTTAGACTTGACGGATTTTTGAAGAGTCTCATGTGATAGATAGGGATCGCTTCGGCCACGGCCGTTATCAACATCTCTCTACCCGCAAAGGAAATAGATTTCCGCTTCCATCCCTTCAATTTCTTCCAATCTCTTTCCTTAACCGTCTTAAACGCCAAGCGTCTATTACAGCAACCACACCCGGCAACCCCAAACACCTATGGTGCTCCGCCACTTCTCTCGCCTCTAGTAGACCCGCAAGTCTTACACGCTCCCTCAGCTCGACATTGGCACTAAAAGAAACTTAAGGACTTTTGAAGATTCATCCTCTTACCTGAAGCTTTCTCATACACCTCAATTATTTCCTGGACACATCGATCTCATATTGTCTACCCTAGCTCGGCAAAAAACAATACTATCGTCCGCGAAGACCACCGGAGCATGTCTACGTATGCGAATCCCGTATAGAGCTTTCCTCCCAATAGCTTTATTTATCAACCCCGACAAAGCCTCCGGGCATATATTATTATATTAATTAATAGGCAACACATTTAGTGTAAATTTTTGCGTCCACATCAGCGATGATGTCATTTGCCACGTCATAAGTCATAACTCCTAATTATAAAATTTGTGTATTTGCTCTTACTTAAATCAGGCAATTTCGATATATAGACATTTAAATGAAAATATTTTATTAAAACCTTAATAAGAAAGGAAAGAATAATCTATAAAATCAATTAGGCCCTAAAAATAATGCCAAATAATCCGCTAAATTTGGGTAACCACGTTTGAATAAAACAAAACTAGAAATGGAAAATATTTTTCTACATGTAGGCTAAGCATGTCAAACAAGTTAGACGGGTCAGACGGGTGGCTTACGATTTCGTGAACATGGGTGTGAGTCAATGGGGTCATGTGGATTAAAAATTAGGTTAATGACACACAAAAGCGTAGATAAAAAGAAAACTACATATATGAAGGTCATAACGGGTGCGAGTCAATACCACTTATGTGTCATGATAAGGGGGTTCATGACACAAAAAAGGCCGTAATATATGGGGGTCAAAGTGAGGTGAGAGTGATCAATACGGGTCATGTGTCACCTTAGTTTAAAAAACCGCGCCTGAGGCGCGCCTAGGCGCAAGGCACTATGAGGCACAGCAGATCGCCTCAGAAGCTTGAGGCGCACAAGTGTGGATGAGGCACACCCGAGGCGCTCAACTGTTCAATTTTGATTTCTCTTTCTCTTGTATCCTTATTTCTACCCTTCTTTACCTCTTGGCCCTCTTTAAATACACAAAAAAGAGTTATTTTTTGCAAAATATGGTTTTGAAAAATAGAATTTTGTTCACTAAAATAGTACGCCTCGTGTGCATGAGGCGCGCGCCTTCGCTTCTCGCCCCATCGCAATAGCCCCTCAATGCCTCCTTAAACTAAGTGTGTCACAAAAAGTGGGTATATAACACATACGTAAAAGATTAATTAAGAACTAATGGCACCTGTAATCTGACAATTTTTGTAATTTTCACTAACGTTTTTTTTTACTTTTTTTTTTTATTTTGGAAAAAAAATCTTTACTTTACTCTATATAGCAAAGTTCGTCCCTTTAAAAAATAAAAATATAACACAGTTCGTGGTCATGTTTTGACCGTTCATATGTTAATATTAATCTAACGACAAATACAGTTGAGATGAATATAATTGGATTTACTAATCAACATAAAGTATTTTACGGTAGGCATTCTCTTCCATTCAATAAATGTTACTCCATAATAATAATCCATATAATAACTTAATATTACAACACTTGAATTTCAAAGAAAATCATGTTGATTTATTAATCCTAATACAATGAACCATTATACGGAGTGTATGTGTATTGTAATTGGGTCGCCTGTACAATTTTGCACGGGTAAAATGCTAGTAATAAATATATATGGGGAAAGCGGATCACCTTGCCTCAAACCATGTTAGGGGTTAAAAGGGTCGGCTGGGACCCCGTTGACGAGGACGGATGATTCCACAGAAGCCAAGCAACGCATAATCATTGCTCTCCATTTTACAAAAAAGCCCATTTTCTCCATCATGACCCCAACAATTCTCACTTCAACCGATCATACACCTTGCTCATATCCAACTTGAAACCCACATTGAAAGTTACTTAGCGCTTAATTAGACTCCTCTAATTAGTACTTAATTACTCTTAATTAAGTTTGGCTAATGATCTTTAGTTGCATGTAAGTTTAAAGCATGAATAAGTGTATAAAACAAGTTTTTATACCTTAATAAGGAGGAAATTTGACCACACCTTGAAAGAAGGTTCTTGAGCTGCTATTAAATGGGGATCCTCCTCCTTAATCTTGAGTTTCCAAGTTAGGAAACCTCCTCCCTTGATCCACCAAAGAAGCTCTCCAAAATTCACCCAAAATAAGCTTATATAAATACGTGAATTAAACCTTAAAACCAAAATAAAATTAGCTAACACTTTAGCTAATGTTATTCTAGGTTTAGAAAAGTGTTTGGATCAAGTTTTCATTGACATGCTATGAAGAAAACTTGATCTTAATGGTGTTAGAAGAGGGCTGATTTTTAGAGAGAAAAATGGAAATTTTGTCCTTTTCTCTCTCTAAAGCAATTTGTTTGTGTAGAAAATGATGTGTTATCAAGGAGATCAGATTCTTATCTCATCACCATCCACTATATATAGTGGTTAGTAAGTTGGTAATAAAGTTACCAAAATGCCCTTACTAACTTGTATCCATTAACTCTCAAAAGTTATAATTTAGTAATAATATATCCATATATAATAATTACTAATTACATCATTTTACCAAAAATTACAACACTTTGTAATTTAATTAGCTAATTGTCAATATCGACAATTTACACAAATAATCGTAATTATATACGACTTGAGTTTCGAACTTGTAAAACACCATCCGATATAATCAGTTAACTCTTTAACTGAAACATTAAGGTTTATATTATATTGTATCAAGTACAAATATAATATCCTTTGGGGAAACTATCTTTACCGGTGTGATCGAGAGGGATCAGTTGATTACCGCCGTCAAACGACAATAACGCCAAACTCTAGCCAGCCATCCCTGGTTTATTCCTATTTAGATTTAATTAGTCAACGCATTATTGTCGGAGGACACCTACTCCAACACACATAGCCCGATCCTCCACTGTGGTACGTGCGCATGTAGTGAACAATTACACAAGCAATGAGTGCATTATATTAAAAAGGTCTACCTGGAGTGAAGGCACTTTGGTAATCCGAAATCAAACCCAAAAGGAAAGTCTTAAGCCGATTGGCTAGGATTTTTGATGCCATCTTGTAGATGATGTTACAAAGGCTAATCGGTCTACATTCCGACATTTGGGTATGTTTATTTACCTTCAGGATTTGGCAGAGATTTGGTTTGTTACCATCTGCCAAACCCAAACCCCCCCCCCTCCCCCTCCTTACATTTGTAGTGTTGCTCTATTTTTTGGTGTTGTGATTCATTGAGGGCAATATTCAGTTTACAACATGGAGGAGGGGATTTGGATTTGAATTTAATCAGTTTTATCTAGCATTGCGTAATTTTTAATAATATATGTGTTTTGCTTTTATTTATTTATCAGTTCAACTCATGCTCTCTGGGAAAAAAATGAAAAATGAATATCCCGCTTACTAAAAAACCTCATTGGGCAATAGGAGACCCATGGATAGATCGAAAACCCCTCGGGACAAACTAAGTTAAATTGTCCACTGAAGTGGGATAAGGCAGTGAGGATTTTTTAAAAAATGTGGAAAAAATAGAGAGAGAGAGAGAGAGAGATGATGACCATAGCGGGCTGTAACACCTCATCTCATCACATGGGCCGAAAGTAGTCACCTATGGCAGTATGGCAGGCTGTGCTCTGGCTTCAAAAACCAACACGGATCCTTCTGCCTCACTTTGAGCTCACCCATGCGCACCCTGTGAAATTTCCTGAAATCACTCTCAATCAATTACGCTTAACTGTGGAGTTCTTATCACAAGGGCTTCCGAAAAGGAAAGTTGACTTTGTTGGTATGAGTAGCACCATTAATCCTTTTAAACACTCATATGAGCACTTAATCTCTCAGAAACCTCCTCATAAATCTAGGGTATTACACGGGCGATATAAGCAGAGAAGTTTGGGGTATGTGATTCGGGTTAAGATACCATTACGAGATCCATAAGGGGGTAAGGTGGCTTTTAGTAATTGGTTGCTTTAGGACCAAAACCCTCTTACATTTTGAAGGTAAGTGTCATCGGGTGGTCTAAAAAGAGGTAAGTCGTGCCCTATGGCATTATTTCGGACAGGACTTTTGAGAGAGTTGTGAGCTAGTTTGGGGAAAGCTTAGCGAAATTTTAGTTCCCCCTTATTTTTGTGTGGATCATGCGAATGATAAGATGGTTAGAGTTATGGTGTAGATGTTACATCCACTTCGACTCTAACTAGCTTAGGTTTGGATCTTTTTTAGGCTCACGTGTTCTGTAAATTGGAGGAGATACAACTTAAAATCTCACTTCATGATTTTGGGAGAGACGACGTCGACCTTGGTTTAAACCGAGATGTTAGGATAATCGAGGGAGTTTGATATGATAGGTTTTTGCGATTTTATAAACATCCATTTAGTTGTTTGTAGAGGCATTTGGAATGGTTTTAATTAACATGATTTTAGGTATTCCATGTATTTGTTGGTGTTGAAGCGTAGATGGGGAGTATTTCACGTCTTGAGCTTAGAGTGACGCAAGCTACCTTGCTCAATAAGTTTTCTCGAGATAATTATACAATCAATCAGTAAAATTACGAGGTAAGTATGAATAAGATGAAGTGACCTGATTAGATATATTTTTAGATTTTTCAACTGTGTTGAAAAAAGGAGATATGATCTGATTAAGCAACCTTAGCTGGACTTTCACCTAGCCGGACAATCATACACTTGAGAAGAATGCCTTACACTAAGACTCGTCTTAGATATTGACACTATCAGGCTCACAAGCTAAGTGCATCTAAAAACCTAGCAAGATACAATTAGTACTTTTGTGATCAAAGTGTGACTATGGTTGAGTTTTCGTTATTCATGGAAACTGCCTTTTTACATGAAAGAGCTTACATATATATACAAAGGGTAAGCTTTTAGGGAAGTAAAGAAAACAAAGAAGAAAAACCAAAAAGGGACAGACAAGCCGACAAGATGTCTTGATTTCTGATGCTTGCAGAAGCATGTTGTAGCTGCTGTAAGAAGTCCTCCATGCTGTCAGAATACTCCTAACAAAGGCCTTTTCTGCTGGTAAGTAAACTTAAACTCGATTGCTTTTTGTCGCCCTAAATACGTCGCCCGTATTCCCGTATTTCCAATTGTGCCCTTCATTAATCAACCTTCATTAATTGCTAATCTTTTCTACCCTCCCTCCCATTACTTCTCTTATAATTCCCCGTCCTCTTTCTTCCCCAATTTTGTCACCATTTTTGTCCTCCCTCTTCCCCATTTTTATCCTCTCTCATCCCCATTTTTGCCTATTTCCTCTGTCTCTATCTTCCCCAGTTATCCATTTCTCGATCTTTGGTCCTCATTTGTGGTATCCACCGACCCATATTGTTCATCCTCGAGGTTTTATTTGGGACTGTTCGTCGGATATTATCCCCAAATATCCCCCAATTTTGCTGTTAGTTTCGTTGATATTATCCCCCAATTTTGCGCATATCGGAAATCCAGATCTGTGAAATCAACCAAAAAAGGTATGTTTTTTTGGGCAATGGGTTTTCAATTATTACTTTAAAAAGTATTGATAATTGATTTGAGTGGTCAAATTTAGATGTTATTCAATTCATGGTTGTTGAAGAAATGTTATTCGATTCATGGTTGTTGTAGAAAAAGCACAATATTTTTGCCCAAAATCAAGAATGCGTGTTTTGATTAGGAAATTTAGGAAATTCGAACGACAATTGTTATTTTCTGTAGTGAATTTATTTGAATGGTTGTAGATAGTATTGGTACATGTAGTTATTTAGGATTAGGAAATTGGAAATTGTTGTTTTCTATAGTGAAATTGGTGTGAATTGTTGTAGATGGTAGGCGATATTTATATTTGTGTTGGTGGCGGTGGTGGTGTTCGTGGAAATGGTCGAGGAAATGGTCGAGGGAATGGTCGAGGTCGAGGAAATGGTGGAGGTCGAGGTAATGGTCGTGATCATGGATTGAGCAAAGATTTAGGTGGTGTTGAGTCTAGGCGTGTATCTGAGGAGGAGGTTGATACGTCGGAGGAAGTCTTTGAGTCAAGTGAGGATGGGTTTGTTAATGATAAAATTAGAAGTATAGTTAGTGAAGGAGGTTCTTCGACTGCGTCTTCTCATGTTTACCTTGCACGGGGAGCTCGCGGTCGTTTTAGTAGAGTTGAAGAATCAGAAGACTCTTTAGCATTACCTAGGAAGAGAAAGAGGAAGGATAGAGATATGTCATGGGTTCTAACTGAAACTGCCGCCGGAGGTCCAGTGCAAGTGAATGTGATCCCTAGTTTTAGGGGTCATGTTGCTCATCATATTTGAAATGAGACTTGCAAAGACCGCGGTGTTATTCAGTTTTACACCCGTGAGAGACATCTAGAGATGCTTCGTCAATATGAGTTTTTCCATAAGGTTGCAAAGGAGAAGGTGTCTGCAAGTGGTTTGTCTCACTTGCGAAGTTGCATGATACGACATTTGGACATTCCTTTGATATCAGCTTTTGTTGAGCGATGGCAGCCTGACACGAACACCTTCCACATGCCTTTTGGAGAGATGAGTATACTCTTGCACGATGTTTACTATATCCTTCGCATTCCTGTTGAGGGTGATGTACTTAGGGGTAGTGCATCGTCAGATCAATACAAGGCTGATATGTGTGACCTTCTTGGTAGGATGCCTGATGAGTTGAAAGAACCTGTTGATCGAGATAGCGGGAGGAAGGCTCCTTGGTACAAATCTGGGGGTGTTCTGGTGGAGTATATGATGGGTATGGTGAGGAAGGGTCGTGATCCAGAGGTTGAGGTGCAGGGTTACTTGCTTTATTTGCTTGGTTCAACATTGTTTGTTGATAAAAGCGGAGACCGTGTGCGGGCTGCCGTGAATTTATTTTTGAAGGATTTTGACCGAGTTAAGAACTATGCTTGGGGTGCGGGCACGCTTGCGTATTTGTACAGGCAACTTGGTATAGCATCGCGAGCTGATGCAAAGGGCATATCAGGTTGTCTTACACTACTGCAAGCGTGGGTTTATGAGTACTTCCCTACTTTACGACCCAGTAGATGCGAGGGTCGTTCGGTCGGTGATGATGAGGCACGCTCTCTCATGTGGGACACTCGGGGTGTACCTGTCCTTCAAAGTTGTGAACGCCTAAGGCACTACAGGTTTGTTTTGGATAATTTGAAACCTACTAAGGTTTTGTGGCTTCCATACGGTAAGGGGCCTGGCAAAAGGGTGCCTCGTTCCTTATTCAGTGGGATTATTCGATTTGGGGATGTTGGTGAGTCTTATGACCCAACTCGAAGCCTTAGACAATTTGGGTATGTACAGGTTATACCCAAATCCCCCACACCCCCTATTAGTGCGTACCGTCCAGTGTCTGCCATAGGGTACGATGTGAGATACCCGGAATTGTTTGATGATTTGTGGGGTAGGCTAGAGTGTCATATGATGTCTTTAGATGCTATTTCAAAGGTGGCAGACCCTATGCATTCCGTGGAAGACGGCTATATTCGTTGGTACCTTAACGTCTCTCACCCGGTGATTGTGAACCCGACGTCAGCACGCTCATTGTTGATGCCTAAAGAGAAAGAGAAGTGTGTTGACTCTAACTCGGTAAGCTAGTAACCAATTTAAAACTTTTATATTACGCTATTGCAATCGATTATATATTGTTTTAAAATTATAGCTTATTAGTTAGTTTGAACTTGTAGCAAGCGAAGGAGATGATTCGGAGACTCGGTCCATTACTTGAGGCATCACATTCCGAAAGATCGGCCAAGATTGATGAGTATATGAGGTTAATTGATGAAGATGTTCGGCCGTTGTACATTGTGTACAAGCGAGATGGGCCAAACAGACTCGCCCCGAAGTGATGGAGTCGAGCAGGCTTTGTTCTTACTTATCATTGAATTGAGTATGTTCGGTTTGAGGCCCAATTCACTTCGGCGGCCCAATTCACTTCGGCGGCCCAATTGCAAGAAGGTTTCAGTTTATGATGTCGGCCCAAATGAAAATAATGAGAACAAATGTGTTTGTTTCTTTGTTTGTAGTATTATTTCGAAAAAGCAAAATTTTCATTGAGATGGTGATGTATACATTTAGGCGTAGTTTTTACAATTTCATTTATATATAAGACTTTACTATATCATTCAGTTTGTTGTTTTTATTGAGTACACAGCACATTAGTGGTATACAAATAAGATATTATTCACAATATAATGTTCGCAATATTATGCTCGTTTTACGGCGGTTCCTTGTCGATGTAAGATGGAACCTGAATTCCAACTATAGTATAATATTTGCAATCTGAATCAATAGTTTTAAAAGTAAATGAAAACGACTTCCATGTTTGACGAAATGAGGACATCGATGAAAGTGCTTAAAAAGTTGTACCTCTTCTCGTAAAATTTATCAAAATTACCTACCCAAACTATTAATTGCTAGTTAAGTTAGGTGATCTTAGTAGTCTTACGTCTTACACACTTCCTTGTGGATGTAAAATGTAACCTTAATTCCAACTATAGTATAATATTTGCAATCTGAATCAATAATTTTAAAAGTAAATGAAAGACTTCCATGTTTGACCAAATGAGGACATTGATGAAAGTGCTTAAAAAGTTGTACCTCTTTTCGTAAAATTTATCAAAATTACCTACCCAAACTATTAATTGCTAGTTAAGTTAGGTGATATTAGTAGTCTTACGTCTTACGCACTTACTTGTGGATGTAAAATGTAACCTTAATTCCAACTATAGTATAATATTTGCAATCTGAATCAATAATTTTAAAAGTAAATGAAAACGACTTCCATGTTTGACCAAATGAGGACATCGATGAAAGTCCTTAAAAAAGTTGTACCTCTTCTCGTAAAATTTATTAAAATTACCTACCCAAACTATTAATTGCTAGTTAAGTTAGGTGATCTTAGTCTTACTCTATAAATTGTATGAGCTGCTACAGACAATTTACATATTAAAACGCAAGAATTTTTTTTTATGGGTTTCAGGAATAGCATAATTTTCGATCATGACGACGAATCGAAGACGAACCGTGGTAAGTGTAGTATATACATTATTTTTATTATGTGAATTATAATAAATTTGTAGTCGATGTATGTTTTAATTCGTTTTTGTTACTATGTTAGATGATATCGACGCCTCGTACTCCTGCAAACTTACAGTTCACAACATGTTAGAGTATGAACGAGAATATCTTGAATTTCTAAGTGTTTTAAAAGGGAGCTTAGGTATAGACCCCAACAAACTCTTGGATTCTATGTTATGTAGCGAAAAAACTCCGCTACTATACTCTTTGTTTCAGGATGGTCGAACTTCGGTGATCACTAGACAATTTGAACGTGGTCGTAGTTGGACTTCCATACTCCCGTCCATCCTCCATCAGACTCCTGCATTAAGGGTTGAATTGGAGTGTTTCTTGCACAAGCTACGTGAACTATATGGGTCTGGAAAGGTTAGAATTTCCGTTGTAATTGTTTTTTGTTTGTAATCTATTTAGACGTACACATTGTTAAGTGATAATCGTAAATGTTTGAAAAAACGTATGTATTGTTGTAGGTGCAAATTGATTTGATTGGATATCGGACTTCATCTATATTAATGATTTACGAGAGTATGGAGAAGTTTTGGACACTCGAAGAAGAGATTGATGCAATCACAGTTGAAGAAGAAAAAATCCCAAATAAGATGAAAAAGTCCACTATTACACTAGACATGCTAATTGAGGAGGCCAAGTATGAGGCCATGCATGACAAGGAGAATAAGCCACCATCTTCGAGTTAGTAAGTTTGTTTCCATAAAAGACAATTGCGATGCATTAAGTATTGTTTCATTTGAAGGACAATTATGTAGACGTATGTTTATGTTTTTTTTAATATTCGGAATATGTAACAAACCCTTGTATTTGTTCTTGTCTGATGTGCCGAGTTGGTATGTAAGGTGTATGTGTCCGTCAATTAAGTTAGCATTGAGCAAATGTGTAAACTCTCGATTATTCATCTCAAAAAGTACCGATGACCACGGGCGTGTACAAAACCGTAGAATAAGTGTTGTTTTGTCACCTTTTGTAGGTTTATGTTATTGTTACTTTTTATTCGAAAGTGAGGGATAATTTGGTGAGGACTTAATTATCGTTTTGTTGGACGTTACACTCCAAATAATCGACAATATTTATATCAATAATTTAAGGGGTAATTTAATACCGATCACATTTTTATGATTTCAACTTATTACACATTTTTTTCATTTTGATCAAAGTTTTATGATTTCAACTTATTACACATTTTTTCATTGCGATCAAACATTTATGATTCCAACGTATTACACATTTTTTTCATTTCGATCAAAGTTTTATGATTCCAACCTTATTACACATACTTTCACAATACGCACTAAACATTTAATATAAAATTACACAACCCTAGTCACTGTCACCACCACTCGAACCAAGGAAACGAACAGAACTTGTTGATCCTGGTGACCAAATTGTATGTTCACCAAATCCATTGTTGTCTGAATCAACACAACACATTCTAGACGGACAATACTCTTCATCTTCCCAGTCCGAGTCAGGCTCTTGAGAAGAACCACGTCTCCTATGGATACAAACTCTCTCGGTAAAAAGGTCATCTCCATGCTCCACTTGATCTCGATAATAGGTAGGGTACGAATCTGGTGTAATACGGCCGCTATTGATAATGTGAACGTACTTGCTGACATCATATCCATTATGAGCAAACAAGAGGGACTTCAGATCAGAATACAATGGAGCATTTCTCAAGTACCTAAAGTCATAATACAAATCAAATTCACTAAAGAAATTTAACCATTCGAAAACCCTCACAACACTACCAGCGCCAACATCATGGAAACGTCTTCTTAATAGCTTCAACCAATAAGTACGATTGGCTTCTCCATTCATGACACCTGCGCACTTGGCTTGCCATTCTTGAATGCTACCAAACAATTCGAAAAACTTGATTATATAACGATACTCATGTGGTAATTCCAAGCACCTACCCAATGTCTTCAGCAAATGTTCAAGGTGAAAGCTAACAACAATGGTGTACAAGTCAACCAAGTAAAACATGAAACAATAAGTTCCTTACGAAACCTTGAAATTGAACCCATTAAAAAAGGATGAGTAAATGGGTAATCTGGGTGATAATAAATTTCTTGTACACCATCGAACCGAGAACGCGCAATGCATGAAAGCTGGTGAGATCTTAGCATAGATTGGTTACGAGATTTAAGAACTTTAGTGAGCAAAATATCTTGAATACGTCCTCCCACTAAGATATCCGAGAAAGCATTCATGTCTACATTCTCCATCTACATATGAACATGGAAATCGACATAAACATTACTAACAAACATTATTAACATAAGAACATGGTTGAATTTATCTATACATTAGTAATACATTACCTCGAAGGAGTTGTTAAGAAAAATGCTTGGGCTTGCGGGTCACCTTAGAATGATAATGAGTTGAGAGCGTTGTTTGTGTGTTTTAAAGTGACTTATGAATAATAATGACTTGTCTTATATTTTTAACTAAGACCATGTACGTTTAAAACGTGTACACATATACATTGTTTAATGTTTAAAACGGGTACACATATACATTGACATTGAACTTTGAAGGAACGAACATTCAAAACCCAAACAGTCATTTAGTCTTACGAGTTTTGATTGAGATACAAGAACAGTCACTCAAATTACAGAAAGATACGGTGTAAAGGACTCCAAATTAGAATTTAAATGTCTATTACAAATTCATTCATTCAGATGCCTTAACATTAGAACTAAACACAATCTTCCATTCATTCAGATCACTACTTCTTCTCCAAGTACATAACGCAAAATACGACCAATGAAATAACCAATGCAACTATGGCGTACGATTCACCTTTCGAATGCTTCGCCACTTGAGTCCTCAAGATGTGGTTTTCATTTCTTAGAGAAGTTATGATTTCATCTTTGTTCTATGCTTTTATTTTTGACTTCGAGATGCGTTCCTCCAAATGTTGCACTTGTACTAGTAATTCCTCTACTCCTTTCTCCTCATTAGTTCGAATAATGCTGGAAGAGCTAATCTCCTTCTCATATTCATCGTCCCACTTGAAGAATTCACAATTATCGATCTAGAACAACAACCAAAGAGTGGATGACAAAATTATTGCAAAAGCAGAAACCATACATTTTAATTTCTTAATAAACAATGGAAAGTAAACTTACTTTGTACTTCGGACAACCATAGAATTTCCTCCCCAAATTCTGTGTTGGCTTTTTCACAGTATCATGTTTAGCAAACAAACCGTGATAGCATTTAATACTAGTTGAGAATGATGGTGATGACCCACAACTATTCCCGGAGGTCGACTTTTTCATGGAGGACATTGTGGTATTTAGGTAGGGAGGACTTAAAGTGAGAGACATAAGTTTTGTCTTCAGAATATGAAAATAGGTAATCATCTAAATGTTACTGATTTTGATTTACATTTCATTATATTGATTGACACTGCAAATATGATGTTGGATTGTTGGAATTCATGTTACATCTTCCATTGACACATAAGACCATCTTTATTAGTCATTTCTTTTTATCTAGATCATGTGTTCTCAAGTGAGGAAGAGAGGGAAAGAAAAGGAAAAAGAATTTTGCTCCATGATTTCTATGTTAAAGTACATCGATTTCTATGTTGAAGTACACAACCTCAGAAACAAGAGTACATAGTTTCGGGTGTGTACAATCATTTTCCGTGCCCAACTTTTATGTGTTTAGATTCATTGGAGTTGAAAATAAACTATATGTGGTACAGTTTACCAAAAAAGGTAAGAATAAATATATCTATTAATTTATTTGTACTTTTGAGATCCTCTTTATTTTGTCTTATTTCCTGTTTTGGTAAAACTCTACCAACTTTACAACATATGAACTCCATGGGATCCTCACCCAACTTGTATACCTACAAGTTGGGAGTTTAATTTTTATTTTTTATTGTTTTTATGTTTTTATTTTTGTTTATTTGGTTGACTTCATTTAGGTTTGATGAGTGGCTCAGATTGTTTTTTTATTTGTGACGATAAATTAGCTTCTTATCGGATGTGGCCCGTATATATATACGTTTAAAAAACTTTCATATGACATTTTAAGGTTCTTATCTGTTTAAGTATGCAATTTTCCTCCAATAAGAGACTATAATGAATCATTAAAAAGTTATATTGAAATTACAAATAAAGGATTAATCATTCAAGTCTATGAATTTGATCATATACGTTGTAGTTTATTGATAATATATCAAATTTTGTCCATATATATAATTTATATATAGTGTCATTCATCAACTCCTTGTTACATATAGGATATGTTCCTTAATCCCTTAAGAAGTTAAATGTCATTTTCACTCGGTCAGATTAGTTATAATTTAAGTAACATTTCATGTCAAAAGAGCATTTACAATTTATAAATGATTTTTTTATATTTTATGTACTTTTAATAACCCAACCTGTATTTCTGCCAAATACGTCTGATATGAAGTGCTACTTTTAGAGCTTACAGTTATGTACCTGCTACATACTAAGGATTAATCATATTAAGTTTTTCAATTTGATTTTATATGTTGTACTTTAACGATAATCCATATATAGTGTCATTTATCAACTTTTATTACAAATAGGCTATGTTCGGTAATCATTTAAGAAGTAAAATGACATTTTCACTAAGTGAAATGTGATGTGTACACACAATATAAGAATTTAACCAATACCCACCCCATGTGTTTGAGTACATAAAAAATTGGCTTGTGAAGGTTTGAACCTGTAACCTTAAAGTTACAATTTTAACACTTGAACCACCAAGTCAACTAATTTTTTTGATAGTTATATTAAAAAAATTATATATAAAGGATTTAAGAGTTTAAGAGATAATTTGGGAAACAACGTTCCACGAGATAATTTGAATCATATTAAATCATTTCATTTTTGGATATAATTTAGGACGTAATATATATAGGCTCAATATACGGAAAATTCACGTGGTACCCTCGAACTTTGGCCGATTGCACATGGTACCCAACTTCGCAAGTTTGTGCACATGGTACCCCTGAACTTACTACTTTGTGCACATGGTACCCAAATAGTAACATCCGCTAGATTTTTCCGTTAAGTGATGATGTGTCGGTTAGTTGTTAGGTAATTAGTTAATTAAATTATAGATTTAATATTTTCATTAAAAAAATTCAATAAATTCTTAGAAAAATAAATATATTTCTTTCAAATAATTTTTTCAAAAAAACTTTATTAAAAAACTAATTTTCCTAGGGGTACCATGTGCAAAATGTTGTGATCTCAAGGGTACCGTGTGCACAAAGTGGTAACTTGAAGGGTACCATGTGCACAAATTATGATTTTTTTAAGAGAAATAATATTTTTTATGAAAAAAAACTTGTTTTTTGGATTTTTTTTTTTGTTTATGAAAATATTTTTTGGATTTGTTTTAAAAAGTCAAAAAAATTATTTTTATTTTTTAAAATGGAAAATCATCATTAATATTAACTAATTTACATAACAACTAACTAACACATCATCACTTGACGGAAAATCTAACGGAAGTTACTATTTGGGTACCATGTGCACAAAGTGGTAAATTCGGGGGTACCATGTGTACAAACTTGCAAAGTTGGGTACCATGTGCAATCAGACAAAGTTTGAGGGTACCACGTGAATTTTCCGCTCAATATATTATGAAATAACAAAATTTTGTTTGTTTTTATCTAGACCATTTGGGAAACAACGTTCCACGAGAGTTTTGTTTGTTTTTATCTAGACCATTGGATTAATTGACTTGAATATGCTTTGTACATCCGAACCTATTGGAAGGGATTATTTAAGATTTTGAATAGAACTCCGGTGACCTATCTAGTTAAAGGATCACCGTTATATCACTTTGTATTAAATTTTATTTTCATAAATTACCTTTAGGTGTCATATACTCGTGTTCATCTATACCATCATTCATCAACTCTTCTTACAGATAGTCTATGTTCGTCACAACATTCCGTACGCAAGTGGACACCCCACCGAGCGCCACCACATTCCCTACGGTGATAGTCGTATGAGAGTCTTGCTATCAGAAACTTCTGCAAGGGACGCCACGATCAGCGACATTCCAAGTAGTAGGCTGCCTCGTAAGCGAAGAATGGGCGTTGTTGAGATTGGACGCAATGCGCCTAAACCATTCAATCAACCTGCTACCTCTTCAGTTCCCAATGCTTCAAGATCTTCAATGTTAAAGAGGAAGGACGCCGACTCTAGACCCGTTGTCGTTGGCATAACGACATTAGATCCTCAAAGGCCGGGTTCTAAAAGACTGCACGTCGGTGAGAGTTCGAAGAGAAACATCTTCAAGGAAGGTGGTACATTGGGTGATATTTCAGACAAAAACAGTGAGGTCGAGGAGTTTCATGTTGTTGGTGACAATAACAATGACATGAGTTGTCAATACGAGTATAATCTGGAAATGCAAAGGATGTTAGTCAGAGAGGCTGAGAGAAATGCTCAAACCATGGCATTAAATAAGAGTACCGGCTGGAAAGAGCCAGGGAGAGAGGAGGTCATAACGAGTGTCAGTGGTCCAACGAAGGCTTCCATTACAATTGCGGAGAAGGTGAATCGCAGGGCAGCTGAGATTTTGGCCGAGAGAGCAAGGGTTGCAGCCGAGAAGGAGGCAGCCAAAAAGGAGAAGGCAGAAAAGGAGATGGCTGGAGCCGAGAAGGACAAGGCAGAAAAGCAGATGGCTGCAGCCATCATGTCTGCTAAGAGAAAAATGGAGCTTCAAAAAAAGCTTTTAGCTGAAGCTCAGGCGGCCGAGGTTATTGCTCTAGAGGAGGAGGCGTTGGGGTTGGCCGACGAGATGGAGAGGGCCAACAAAGAGGCCAAAACCATGGAGACCTCACAACAACCTGAGGAGAAACAGTCACCCAAAAGAAACGAGAATGACATTGCAAGGGTTGACGAGAACATGGGGAGCTTGGCAGACATACTGCAGTGGGATGACCTTGGTGAGATTACGACGTTGTCTCAAAGGATAATGACTGACGTAGGTGAGCCTCCATACACACCACCAAACAGACCAACACCAACAAAAAAACACACCAGTTGAAGTGCAAAATGACACATTGCAATGTATTGCTGGCTACACTAGTGAGTCTCAACCGATAATACCTGCCGGAACCTTGGTTGGCTGGAAACCTACAGAAGACGTTGAAGAACTGATTGTTTACATATTAACTTACAAAGACCATCCTAGGTATGTTTGCTATTTACTCCCATTTACTTGCCTAAGGAGTTCTATTATATTTAATGATTCACACATTTTCGATTTTTAATGTATAAACAATGTCAATTTACCTGTTTTGTCGATCCTAGGACACGGGGAGCTGTTGGTGCTGCCACTATGATGCCCAAATTGGATGCCGTAGATGTTGATGGGATGTTTTTGTATGTACACGACGTGCGTGACAACTTCGCCCAAAGACAACGAGCTCGGACTGATTTGGTGAGGACCGTCACCGTCCTGTACAACAAAAAATGGGGTGGACAGCGCTTCATGTTTAACCCGGACCACATGGTTTGCGCTCTAATACTATGGTTTACTTTAATTATTTTTATAACGCTATTTTATTTTGTACTATTACTGAATTAAATGAAATTATTGTGTAGGCTTTTGCATTTGTGCATGATTTAGAGGACAACAAGGTGTTTAGCACTACTCATGCCACGTTCGTAAATTCATTTGAAAAGCTACGTGCGTCTGTTGTTCATCTTGACATAGACAAATGCAAAGTGGTAAAATTCTTGGCCCTTCTAGTCCTTGCATCCCATTCTTCTTTTCCTGCTAATCACATCAAATAATTTCTGAATGTTTTGCAGTTCTTCTTCCCTATTTTATGGGACAACCACTGGCTCTGTTACGTGTTTGACGCTGGTGAAGGAACAATTACTCTGCTGGACTCAATACATGCAATGGACAGCGACTACCATAGGCCTATTAAACCCCAAATGGTGAGCTAAATGCTAAATTCTACTTTCAGATTCTGTAACCATATAATCATATTACCTTATGTAACCGCGTGATATTCTACTGTCATAGATTTCCATTTCGTGGGATTGCTAAATTCTCTTCAAGATGGACACGGGGAAAGGGTCAAAAGTTGGCGTACAGACTTGACTCGCATTCCAATTCAAGAGGACACGTAAGTAAACAATTACGCACCTAGCTTATCATTTTGTGAACTTATTATGGTTATGTACATTTTCAACCGTTGTTTTTTTTTTTACAGAACTAGCTGCGGGATCATGATGCTTCTTGGGATTTACCTATGGGACAGAGGAGTGCCTAGTACTACCCAGGTACGACTCCTATTACATGTTGTACTTCCCCTCAAAAGTGCAGTAATTGTCGATGTCTTGTAATAACACTAATCCAATGTGTGCAGGTTTCATGTTACTTTAAGTCGTGTCGATCAGTGTTCATGGCACTTCTATGTCTTGATAAATACAATTCCGCATCGGACAAACTCATGGAGCATGCTAGGAATAAGGCTATGGAGAAGAAGCGTAGCAAAAGAGCTCGGGCGACAATTTCTGTTGGATGAAATTGATGAAATTTATCTGCTCATGGCACTTGTGATTGACTAACAAACTACAGTATATTTTGGTATGGGCATGAACTTGGCGATCATGCTTTGTAAAGTGAATTCAGGTTGACATGTGAACGCAAGTATCGCTACTACCTTAGGCGTGTAAATAGTAGTAGTAGTAGTAGTAGTCACCCTCTAAATCGTTGATACTAGCAGAACTCGTGTACTATTTTCATCTCTTTTTTTCCAACACATGTTTTCCGCTTTCTTTGGACGGTGAAATATCTGTGTCTATTGTAAGCATATCGAGGAATGACCATAAACAACATGTGTTCAATGAAATGCAAACAAATCATTCCTAAACAAAGTATCACTAAATCGAGGACTCGGTCCAAAAATGATCGATAACTATAATTCACCAAAAATGAGCTTCATATATTTTAACATACTAAACCATTGAGTTTTATTACATAACTAAGTTAAACTCATAATGGACTCCCAAAGAGCATGAAGTGCTTGATATAGGTTGGCCCAATGCGATATAAGATCACGGTCACACAAATAGGACCATTGGGGTTCTACACGGGGCATTGGGAAAGTTTCTTTAAGAAACAAGCGAATCCAATGAGCACTCGTGTTCAACAAAACTAATATTCCAGCAGGTTCGGACATGCCAATAGGAGTACGCATCGGTAAAATGGTGTAGCCCGAGGACTCAACAAGCTCATTACCTCGGTAACGACAATAATACACCACAACTGTCCAATTGTGCATAGAAGAGAACCCATATCCATCATTTGGGCAGTGCATCCAGTTTGCCCTCCCGCACGGTCCATTGTTTTCCCAACGAATGCGCATCGTTGCTTCGCCTCTACTTTCTGCTCCACCGCAAATCTCACTATAAATAGGTTTCCCAATTTCATCTATGAGGGATGCACGCATTTGTAAAAAATGATCCTCCTCTCCACGAAGGGCGTGCGATATACATCGGAAACCGCAATGGCCATCACCTTCAGGATCATACCAGCCGATGAGGTAATCAAATACTCCAGGTGGGAGTATTCACTTGTATGGGAAGGCATCGACGTCTGTGCGATAATTTCTCATCAAGGGTGCTCCGGGAACTACATACATATACAACACGACAATACATTTCATTTAGAACTTTACGACTATTAATTATCAAATTTGTTTTACAAGCTGTATGTATCAAAATTCATTTACATAAATTCATTTAAAAATCTAGTTTCATTTAAAAAACTCAATAAATACAATTGATCAATTTTTTATTAGAAAATTCAAATAATCATGATAATCAAATTAGTTATTTTCGAAAATAAAACTGAAATAAAGCTAATTCCTTATTTTCGAAAATAAAAATCAAATAAACATAATTCCTTATTTTAAATATTAAATTAAAATTAAATATCAACAAAATCAAAAAAGAAATTCATTCACCTGTATTACAAGTCGACCTCGGCTGAGGCTGGCCAGGAGTGCTTCGACTTCGGCTTCGCTTTGAGGAAGAGTTGCGGTTTGGGAGACGACACACATGTTCAAACCAAGACGGGTCCGCCTTCTTGCTCTTTTTACGAGGCCTACCCCTGGGGTTGTCTTTCCTTTGCGGCTCCTTCATACCTTCCTCCTCGGGATGGAGTATACTATTAATTCTCATGTTTAGAGCTCGGACGATGACAGGTTGTGCGTTGCGGCCCTGGTTGATCAACATCTCGAACTCATCCAACTCTGCTGTACGAGCGTCACGTGGATGATCGGTCGTCATTGAAGGTTGTTGATAGATAAGTCTTGACCAAAATGCAGATACGTGGTACGGGTAGAACTCGAAAGCCTCCTCGATTGCATTGTTAATCATACAAACACACGGAAGGCTGTGAGTCCGAGACAATACACACCCACAGTTCTCCACAACAGTCGACCCGAGACTTTCGTACCGCTGCTTCTCCTTTTCCAACAAACTAATGGAATATAAAGATATATGACAACTCAATAACCTAAAAGGACGACCAAGCCCAGTTGAGCGAACCTTGTTACGAGAATCTTCAAGCAACCTTTTAATCTGTCCAATTTGGGAACAATGGTGACTGTGGATTTTCCGAAACACGGTATCGGCAGATCCCGTACATGTGGATAACCATACCTTCAAAGCCGCATGAGCACTTTCGACACGGCTCGTACAAACGTTCCCGTAATGGCGTACGTTGTTAGTATGTGCAAACGCGAACTTCTCAATATGTTGAATCCACTCTTGATTGATATAATCACGAAACACAACAGTCCTACCCCATGTTGATTCCAGGTTCTGTATTGCTGTTTGTAGACTATCGACTGTCGTAGCCTCGACAACCTTCTTCCAGGACCCGTGCACAATTGCTTCAGCTAATTCATCGGTGCCAAATATCAACTTCGCCTTTGCCCTAACATTGTTATTGACATGCCACCTACACAACAACTGTCTCGATTGAGGAAATATAGTCGCTATAGGCTTAATGAGTGACGCTTCCTTATCGATGCAGATACATGTTGGCACCCGTGATTCTGATAACAAACTCTTCAAATTATCTAACACCCACGAGTATGATTCAGATGTTTCGTCGATCATCATACAATACGCTATCGTGAAATTCGAGTTGACGGGGGTTAAACCAACAAGCTCAACCAGAGGAAAGATGTACTTGTTGGTGTTATACGTAGCATCGATTAATATCACTTCATAGTACACTTCTAACATCAGAACATGCTCGGGATGTGCCATGAAACAATGTGTCATCTGGCCGGTTTCGACATCGCTCTTAGAAAACGTAATGTAGTTGTGTTTTTCACCAAGATGGAATAGATATTGGATGACATTCATATCTCGCATAGCTTCACATCTAATCTTCTGCTTCTCATTGTGAAACTGTTTCGAGTTATGGCAACCATGCTCTTTAGAATCATTGATTATCTGTTTCATATGCATCACCCGAACGTTTGCACTGTCCAATTTCTAGATCATTGCTCTATCATCATCGGTGAACAAAACTCTCTGCCTATGACCCTCTCTGTAGAATTCCAATCCATGGTTATGATAACCCCTATCGCCGTCCATAAGACATAATCGCCAAGTCGAGTCCTCAATCTCTACGACTTTTAGTGCAAACGGACAACCTAACTTATGAGTACTAGTCTTTCTCGGATTTTCAAGGGATGCCTTATAATACCGTTTTCTAACGCCATTCTCACAATGTAAGTATTGCCTCCATAGACCATCAGTGTGTTTGTTCCTTTTATACGAAGCTTTTACCAAGAAAAAACCTTTGCTCTTTGCTACTTCATTCGCCCAAACAAAGGCTTCGTCAAAAGTCAGAAATACTTGGTTCGTCACAAACATATGATTATAATCGACTTTGATTCCACCATAATCTCGTGTGCTCACCTAAGTTACATATATACACATAAAATCAATTCTAATTCTAATAAAAATTCAACAATTAAATCAACTGAATTATAAGATATTACAAAACTAACGATTTACGCAAACTCAATATCATATTGATTCGAGGTTCAATTATCATAATGATTTTGTTTTATGATTCAATATCAAATTAATCATTGATTCACGCTCAATTACATCGACAATTCATTTATTCATTAGTAACCCTTTTTATTTATTCAGAATCCAGGTTATTCATTCACATTATGTTTATATATCAACGCGCAATTCCATCAACACTTCAATTATTCATTCTTAACCCCTTTTATTCATTGAGAGTCAAGGTTATTCATCCACATTATGTTTATAAATCAAGCTCAATTCCATTAACACTTCATTATTCATTCTTAACCCTATTTATTCATTCATAATCAAGGTTTTTCATCTACATTATGTTTATATATCAACGCTCAATTCCATCAACACTTCATTTATTCATTCTTAACCCTATTTATTCATTGGGAAACAAGATTATTCATCCACATTATGTTTATATAACAAGTATTACTACCAACTTTTGGGCACGTTATGCAATGTTTACTTTAGCAGATGTGGGTCACGACCTTGCACGACCGTGTGAAAAAAGACGGCCTGACCATGGTCGACCCGTGTACAAAACACGGCTCGACCATGGTCAGGCCGTGTTTTGCACACGGCTCCACCGTGGTCAGGCCGTGTTTTGTACGCGGCTCGACCATGGTCGAGCCATCTTTTTTCACACGGCCACTAATATTTTTGTGCTTAATCGTGGATTTGATCATGGCAAATTCATGGAATTACAACATTGATAGAATTACAACATCATCAAATAACTTACATTCTCATTTGAACTCATCTTTGCGTTTTTCGAATTTTCTCCAACACGTCAATTCAAAGCTTCCACGTATTCAGGATGATGGAATGATGAGAAAGGAGACTATTGAATGGAGTGAAGCTATGGAGTGAGGCTATGGAGTCATAGAGGGAAGCTATGGAGTGTTCATGAGAATGTTTTTTTTTTTTTTTTATGACGGTCGAACAAGCTGGAAAGGCAAAATGGAGGGATTTGAAGCTAGGGAAACTATGGAGTGAAGCTATAGAGGAGGGAAGCTATGGAGGAGGGAAGCTATGGAGTGTTGATGAGAATTTTTTTTTTTTTTTTTTTTTAATAGCATCGAATATGGAGGAGGGAAGCTGGAAGGGGGAAAGGGAGGGAAGATTATGGAGGGAAAAAACAGATTAGCATAATTAAGTGAAGGGTATTCATGGAAATACATGGATATTATATGAAATACGGGCGACGAATAGCGTATTTTAGGGCGACAAATAGCAAGTCTCAACTTAAACAACTCATTCCTCTACTGCTGGCTTTTCGAAGACCTAGACGTTAAGTAAGTTCCACTTGCTAACTTGACAGCTAGAATGACGTCAATCCTATTCAAACAACTACTAATTCCTACTAAAATAGCAAGGGTAAATGGATATCGTATACACAAGGAAGAGGAAAAGTCTAATATGCAATTTCAATGTGGAAAAAACTGGAATAAAAGAAAATGCAATCAAAAATGTGTTTTTAGTTTGTTGATTAACTAATACCGAAACAAAACGATTCATCAAATGTATTAAGGCTAACTATCGGTAATAATCTAATCTAACAACCTAGCATAACAAGTCAATCCTCTATCTAATTTAACCACTTGAAATACCGAAACAAAACGATTCATCAAATGTATTAAGGCTAAATATCGGTAATAATCTAATCTAACAACCTAGCATAACAAGTCAATCCTCTATCTAATTTAACCACTTGAAGCTTAATCTCGGGTTTTTAGCTAATTAATCCGCTTTTGTGGGTAATTCGAGCAACCGCTACCAAATTACCCTCCTATTAGTCCTAATCTGTCTAGTGACCACTCAAACAAATCAAAAGCACATGCATGAAGAACAAGGATTAACAAAAGATTAAGAACAACCCAAATTATTATCTAAATAGCCGCAACCGCGACACTAATCAAATCTAATCTATTAGGGCCTGTTTGGTATCATTTTCTGTTTTCAGTTTTCAGTTTTTTTTTAAAACCAAAGTCCCGTTTTTGAAAACCAGAAAAAGTGGTTTTCAGTTTTCAGTTGTCAGTTTTCATTTTCTATATGACTATTATACAACCAAACAATTTGAAGTTAATTTTGTAACTTATTTAAATAAATTTTTTACGCAAAAAAAAACCAAAAACTGAAAACGGCAGTGATACCGAACGGGCCCTTAGTTGCCTAATTAATTCCACAATCACTAATTAGTTATAACCATACAATAATCATGTGCAAGTGGCTTCCTTTAGCCATTAATCAAATACTATCAATCAACAAACCAAGCAAATGAAATACCCAACTCAATCTTGTTAACCTATTACAGAAAATAAGGATACATCATGCATTGAAAATCAAGGAATTAATTACTATGAATTTAAAGGGAAATTAGAGAGAAGGAACTCTTACTAATACATAGGATGAAATATTTGATTACCCCAAGAGTCTATGAAGGGGATTAGTCTTCCATAACAATTATATATTCCACTAATTTTGGGAATAAAAGTCATAATAAAATTACAAGTTTTTAAATCTAAAACTCAATAAATAATCTCTTTAGATTGAAAATAAGATGAAAAATAACATGACAAGTGACAAGATTTATTGCTCGCTCCTTCGATTGGCCTTTGGACCAGCATTGTCATGAACATTACTCATGTAGTTGTTCATTCTCTTTCTCGGGAGGGCACGAGCATAGTCCCTGTGACTCGTCTGTGCATTGTTCCTTAGACTGGCTTGTGCACTGGTCTGTGCATTGGTCCTTTTGGAATGATTCGGGCACTGGTCCGTGCACTATTCTTTCTGCTAGTAACGTATCTGAAACCATTACTCCAGTTATTGTCCATTGACTTCAAGTTCCTCTTGGTAGTATGTGCATTTTTCCTTGTACTTATCTCAACACCAACATAGCCAATACCTGCCTTACCTTGTTTTCTGGATTGACTGCTTGAGAGATTGATAGCTTTCGGACTAGAGAGCCACTTATCATTCTGTTGTTTAGCAATCTTTAAAGAATTCTCAAGAACTTCAATTTTACCCCCAAGTTCTGTGGTCTTTGTGGTCAAACACTCAATCTCAGATTTAGCAAGTTCAAAATTTTGCAAGACATTTTCGTCAAGGGAAATGACGGAATCATTAGAATTATGCACATGAGTAGGTTTCGACAACAGATCTGCTATTTCTTGTTCTAAAGAACAAATCTTATATTCACATACTTCAAACATGGAAACAATTTTAGGAACAATAACAGAAATAGACTTTTCATCAAGTTTATTTTGCATAACAAACAATTGAACACTCGTTTCTTCAAGATCTTTGAATAACAAAGAATTTTCGTCAAGATCTTTGAATAACAAAGATCTTTGAGAGCAATCATTTTCAAGTGAAGAAATTCTCTTTTCATGCAAAATCCTATAACTGATTTGATCTTGAAGTTGTTCTTTTAAACCTTGACATGTGCTAGCTATTTCCATACATTCATCCATAATCATAATAATGAATTCAGCAAGTTTATATTTAGATAGCGTATGCAAATAAGAATTTATTGAATCGAAACTTGCCTCGTCGTCACCGTCTTCATCTTCCTCTTTATGTCTTGCCATTAAGCACAAGTGAGGCCCTAGAGGGAACTGTTCTGTTCCCTATTACATGCTCGACGCGGTAAGATCTGCGATAGGTGTATACCGCTTGAATGGTTGCTCTGCCTCTGGTCTATAATCACCCCTTACAACTTTCGTCATGTTGCTCTTGCAATTTAATGGAGCCAGCGTAGGAATATTGTTGTCCTTCGTCCCCTGCTTGACAAATCCCTTGAACATACTCTAGGAAATTAGCCTTTTGAGCAAACCTGCTCTGATACCAATTGTTGATATAAGGCGGACACTCTTGAGGGGGGTGAATAGAGTGTGAGCGGATTCGAGTAAAGCACTCAAAGTCTACAACTTTTTCACACTATGTAGAGAATAGACAAGGAGCGGTAAGGGAGACAACGTATATGGAACAGTGTATGTGTGACTGTTCCCGAGACAATGGAATGATGAGAGGAATGTTACACGGAACAGTGTATGTGAAAATGTTCCCTGTAATATGGAAACAATGCAGTGCGCAGATAACACAAAGATTTACCATGGTTCGACCTTACCTCAAGGTTTCAGTCCACCCTAACATAATCCTCTATATATCATCAAAAGAGTGATACAAGCACCAATTCACGTTCTTACCACAAGAACTATTGACGTTCCTACCATAAGAACCTCTACCCAAATATCCACCATGGATATTGAGACTATACCAGCAACACTTAAGGAAATTAAGATTACAAAAGATAGTTATCTCGATAACCTTCTCGAAAGCTAGGAGAGATACAATAAGCCAAAAATCAAGATGACGCACTAGGAACTTTGTTTGCCTTGATGGAATACTATTTAATCTCAAAACATTTTAATCTCAAGGTGCGTGCGTAAAAAAATGTGATTTGAGTTCTACTTATATTAGAAATTAGGTCTCAAAACTAATTAAGAAAGGATATACCAAAAGATAGAGTTTCCAACTTAAAGAAACTATTTTGGAATAATATCTTATAAATATTATATAAAAATGTCTTTAAAAGATAAACCCGAAAATAGGATAAAATATGAGACAATCAGTTTTACCAAAATCTTTTTGAGACGAAATCATAATCTTTGTAAAAGATCATTTTCTTACAAACTCACATATAAAAATTTGTAAAATCTGAATGCATAGAAACAGTATATGGTTCCATGCTTTGTACCCTGCTCTGTTTATCTCAAGGCAAAGTTCTTTTCCATGTTCATCAACCATGATTAATACAAGAGTTTTATACCGACTAAACCAGATAATCTTGACGTCTCTTGTAGTTGCACCACACTTGTAGTTGTTCCATTGAAACTCAACTCACCATATAGTTAATGAAACCTGTTCTTTACTAACCTTAGTTATGCAACAATATTTGTTATCACCGAAATCGAAACCAATAATAAGCATGTGGAACAAACGAGTGGGTTAATATGAAGAGAGATGGTCTAAAAATTGGGATAAAACAAAGCGAGGAGTGACTTGGTTAGAAATGAGAATCGAGGGAAGAGTGGTATTCATACCTTAGCTTTCGTCTTGGATGGCAAGCATCATTGTAACACGACGGATTATGAAAACTGGTTTATGGATTGGTTTATCCCACATTGGGAAACTAATGCTCATATGATCAGTTTATAATAGATTTCTACCACCATACTACCAACAAAACCTTCACCTTTTAGAGCCCTGAGAGGATATATATTGGTCTAAGGGTTGAATTCCCATCTTATTGGGTTGTGTTGTGAGTTGTGACACACTAGTGGATCGGGCTACTACAAATGGTACCAGAGCAACCCCACAACCGAGTGCCGAGGTTAGACCGAAACCATCCGTCTAGCGGGCGAGATCTTTGGCACGTGACTATTAGTATGAATTGGTTGAGGCGCAACGGGGACGTTGCATCCTTTAAGTGGGGGAGTTTGTAGCACCACGGATTATGGAATTGTTTGTCACGAATTGGGAAACTAAGGCTCATATGATCAATTCATAATTGATTCTTACCACCATATTACCAACAAGGCATTTATCTTTTAGAGCCCGGAGAGAATATATGTCGGGGTGACTTCTTATCTTATTGGGTTGTGTTGTGACGTACTAGTGGATCAGACTATTACAGTCACAACATAAGAAAATGAAACAAACACACCAAAACAAGCAAAAGAATGAAGAACAAAAAGCTTGGGTTGCAACTTCCTCTCTCAAATGAATATCATGCTCACTATTGTGGGTGTAATAACTCTGAATCACCGTCCATCATAACACAACCCAATAAGATGGGAAGTCATAGATCACCTTAGCCCCATAAATTCTCACTTGGGCTCTAAAAGGTGAACGCCTTGTTGGTAGTATGATGGTAGAAATCTATTACAAACTGATCATATGAGCCTTAGTTTTCCAATGTGTGATAAACCAACTCCATAAATCAATTTTTCATAATCCGTAGTGTTACAGTGGGATGGCATATGGGGTTCAATAACTCCTTTAGGCTCATAATTGACAAGAACAGATTCCTCGTCCTCCTTAAACTCATTATTGCTCATCAAACAAGAGGTTGGTGGAGCATTCAACTCCACCTCTGAACATTGGAAAGCCATGAACTTAAAGAAAACAAAACACTTATCAATTGGCATTTCTGAAACTCTTTCATTACTCATATATTGTGCATAATTTCATGTTTCATGGTTCATACCCTTTATGACAATATCATATAATTCAAAATCGGAATAAAATTGACCACGACATTCAACAAAAGTTTCGAATCTCGAAAAATACTCATGAAAGGCTTCATCACTAAATGGAGACAAATTGAAATTTGGGTATCATCTAGAGAAATTTTCATGGGCTTCTAGAATTCTAAATCCGCAACTTGTGAACATTGATAAACTATAAAAGTGGCAAAAATTCCAAATCTCGCAAGGATCCATGTCATAAAGTGTACCCTTACTCATATCATCGTCCAAATCTCGCCTTTCAAAATTTATACCATTCAAAATAATCAAATTCAAGTCCAAATCGGAGAGAAAATACTAGAACTTTAATCAAGTTTCTCAAGTCGAGAAAGATAAATGAAAAGGTTCATTATTTAATTGAGAAAAACGGTAATTATCCATAAATCACAATTTTAAAAAAATAAAAACAAAAAAATGTACAAAAAAAAAATCAAAACATGGGACTAGATCATAGATGATTGTATATACAAACATAGACAATTAAAAAAAAAAAAAAAAAAAAAAAAAAAGACTAAAATACGCCACTTGCCCAGCAGCGGCGCCAAATCTGACAGTTAGAATGTTGTCAATCCTGATCAAATTACTACTAGTTCATATTAAAATAGCAAGGGTAAGCGTGTATCGTATCTACAAGGAAGAGGAAAAGTCTAATATGCAATTCTAGTGTGGAAAAGACTACGAAAAATGCAAGCGGTACCCATGTACGTTAGGGGTTTGCACACGGTACCCCTACACCTTAACTTTATTCACATGGTACCCTCGTACTTTAGTATAGTGCACGACATACCCTTTCTTTCTAACTCCTGTTAATATTTTAGTTACACTGATGATGTGACCCTCATTAGTATGAATTAATTACAATTCATAATTATTATTAATAGAGTAAGTCTTGTGTGAACGGTCCCACACTAACTTATTGTGAGACCATCTCTCTTTGTTTAAATAGTGATCTCTTTTACATTTTTAGTAAACAATGTATGTTTTATAGTGACTACTTTAACTAAATGTAAGATTACAACGCCCCAAATAGAATGAGTAAATTAGTTACTCTATATATTATGCCTAAATTTACATTTTGTGACCCTTTTGAATCACAGCTAATGTGGTTAAATTGTAAACTAATAAGGTCACTAAAAGCAATATAATGATCACAATTGAATGGTAAACTGTTCATTTTTTAATTAATTAAAGTGGTCTCACAATAAATTATCATGAGACCGTCTCATATGAGACTTTGTCTTGTTAATAATAACAAATAAAAAAAAAACCAACCCACCCCCTTCCTTTTCTCTGTCTTCTTCCATTCCCCTCCCCTTCGCACCCCCACGTATCACCTACCTCCGGCCACCTGCACACATACCTGATACCACCACCATATCCTGTTCGGTCACCCCGGTCAATTCACCGTCCGCGCAACACTCACCGGTGGTCTTCTCAGCCACTGACGACTACTCCACGTCCTCATTCGGCCTCTTGTCCTTCACTAAATCTATCTTTCTCCGACGCGATTACCCCCTCCCCTTGTTCCGCCACAACTTCAATTTTGAGCCGAAGACGAGGATGCTAGCCATTGTCGCCGGCGTCACCCATTATTGCGGAAAGGAGAAAATGGGAGGAGAGAGAAACGTGGGAGAAGGAGACCTTGAGGGATGAGGATTTACCGATAGTGTCGCAGGGGTGGAGGCTTGACTCGTCCGCTTCCGCCAGTCTGGCCGGAGTAGTTGTCGCCAATATTGGTGTTGGTCAGTGATTGTCGGCGGGGGGAAGTGGTGGCCGAGGCACCGGAGAGAGAAGAGAAAGGGAGTGGTTAAGGCAGTGGTTGGGTTTTGATTTTTGAACAATGTGTAATTAATGTGTCGATTAATGTTTAATGGGCAATTAGTAAGTCGAGATAACGATGTTATAATAGAAGTTAGCAAAAAGGGTATGTCGTGCACCATCCTAAAGTACGGGGGTACTACTTGCACAAAGTTAAGGTGTATGGGTACCGCGTGCAAACCCCGAAAGTATAGGGGTATCGCGTGCATTTTCCGAAAAAAACTAAATAAAAGAAAATGCAATTAAAAAGGGAAGTTTTTAATTTGTGGATTGACTAATATCGAAACAACGAAATACACGATTTATCAAATGGATTAAGGTGACTCTGGGTAATAATCTAGTCTAACACCTTACCATGACAAGCCAATCATCTCTCTAATTTAACTAATTCAAGTTTAATCTCGGTTTTTAACCAATTAATCCGCGTTTATGGGTAATTCGAGCAACCACTACAAAATTACCTTCCTTTTAGTCATAATTTGTTTAATAACCACTCAAACAAAATGAGCATGAAGAACAAGGATTAACAAAAGATTAAAAACAACTTAATTTAGTATCAAGTTAGTCGCAACCGCGATCGCGAAACTAATCAAATTTAATCTATTAATCAATATATACTATCAAAGCAGACTTTTTTCGAGCTCCCACAACGATTGGAACATTCTAGAATGTCCAAATTTCCTTAATATGTATTAAAAAATTATATTTAAATCCTATATATGATAAGTAATCAAAGAACTTAATGTGAATTGTACATAATATGGTAATTAAAAAAAGGATTAATTAAGAATAGAACATTCTAGAAACTCTATATTATATAAAAACTCTATATCGTAATTTTGAACTCCAACAACTCTTGGAACATTCTAGATGGTCATATAATATGTTTAATAATTGGATTGAAGTCTTACATGGACTAAATTAGTAAGTGATATAGTAAGCGAACAAATAATTTAATGTGAATGGTACATGATATGGTATGTAAAAAATAATTAAATCAATCAATATATATTTTTAAAGCAGGCTTTTTTTGAGCTCTCACAATGATTGGAACATTTTAGAATGTCTAATCTTCTATATTTTGTATTAAATATTGTATAATCTTCCATTTTTTGTATTAAACATTGTATTTTAATTATATATATGGTATGTGACCAATGGTAAGTGACCAAATAACTTAAAGTGAATTTCATGGGATATGGTAAGTAAAAAATAATTAAACAAGAATTTAACATAAGCTTGACAATTTTTTCGAGCTCTCACAACGATTAGAACACTCTAAAATTTCCATATTTTGTATTAAAAAAAATTGTATTTAGATCATATGTATGGTAAGTGACCAAAGCTAGACAAGTAAAAAGATTGTACATGATATGGTAAGTAAAAAAAAATAATTAAATAAGAATAGAACATAAGCTAAAAAATTCTACCTGAATTTTAATAAATACAAGTTGAAATATGGTAGGAAGGGAAGTAATAGTACGGATACGTATATCTAAACCTACCATAAGCATAATTTGTTTTTAATGTGGACTTTTTTTTTTTTTTTTTCTTTTTTGTAATTATGCATAACATAACATGCACGCATGCTCGTGAAACATGCATGGTTTTTTTTTTTTTTTTTTTTTTTTGTCTTTTGTGCTCTAATGGTTTTTTTTTTTTGTTTGTTTGTTTGTTGTAGTAATTATTTATTGCTAATATTCAAACTTTTGTGTTTTTGCTGAAGTTGAGTATTATTATTATTTTCTTAAGTGGATCATGTTTTAAATTTGTAGGAAGTATGCATACAACATACATGCATGATCTAATGAGCGATATGATGTCTACGATGACGAATGTTTACAATTAAGAGCAATCTATCTTAATTGAGTGTAGGAACAAAAGGTAAATAATCAATGATCTCATCTTCTATTCTTCTTCCTTAATTTGAGTGAATTATTTTATCTACGTATTCAAACTTCTTTGTGTTAAATAATATACTTCTAACTATTTTTATAAGTCACGTCTTTTCTTTTATAACTTTCATCTTTTTGCAAAAATTTCATTTGCGTAGTTGATTAGTACAAAGTAAAGTTATTATGTAGAAGGAAATTGGTACGAGAATTTAGTGTTTCGGTTTGTTTTTTTTTTTTTTTCAAAAACTTGAGGTACGTAATTAATTACTCCTTCTGTCCCAGCTCAAACGCCCCAAGACGTTTTAGTAGTGGAATAAAAAAAAATTGATATAGTAAGTTGAGTGGGGTAATATTATGAAAAAGGAGGAGGGAGAATGTGAGCATTAATAAAAGTAGGAGAGATAACGTGAGAGATGATGTAATAATTTAACAAAAGTAGGAGAGAGAAATATGTCCTAAAATAGATGGGGTGTTTGAGGTGGGACGTCCCGAAATGGAATATGAGGCGTTTGAGCTGGGACGGAGGAAGTAGTTAGTTACTATGGAGAAAAAAATTGGTACGGGAATTTAACTTACGTATTTTTTGTGCAAAAATTAGTAAATCTTATACACTGGTTTTCTTAAGACTTCGATTTGTCATAAGGCATGTTCATCAGTCACAATTGATAGTCTTATCATCGTTTAATTTCTAACTGATTTCTTCTGAATTTTCATGTACATGCAATGATCCCGATATATTTTTAATCTTTATGTCGTTTAGCTAACTCAATTTCTACTATGTGATGAGTGCAGCCCTTCCCCCCTGTGAAATTTCAATAACATAATAACTTTGTAATTAAGCATTTGCCTAGCTAAGTTCGTAGGTACATGTTGACAACGACGCTTTATTCATCAAGAGAGGCTTTGACTTATCACTAAAAAAGAGTACGCACTATCTTTTTCTTTTGATTCATGATCAGTACAAATTTGTTATTCGTTTCCACTCACAGTAGGAGTCAATTGTAGATTTGTGACATTTGAACATCTATACTCTTATGCGAATTAATTCTCGTAATTTTAGTTAAATTATTATGGTCTAATCAATTCTCTTAATTTGTGACAATGTTTGGTTGTTAATTTTATCATGCGGTTAGTTATCTCAAATTGTAGGAGTAGGAGTAGGAGTAGAAGGACTGCACTATACAGTAGAAGTAGGAGTAGTAGTAGGTGTAAGAGTATGTAGGAGTATAAATACGCGGACTGGAATATACTATAGGGTTAAGAGTTGTAGTACGAGAGTATAATAGTAGGAGCAGGAGTATGAGTAGTATAGTAAGAGTAGTAGTGCGCTGTATAGTATGTAGTAGTATTAGTAGTAGGAGGAGGAGGAGGAGGAGGAAGAGGATTAGTAGTAGTCACCCAAAAATATTCCCCGGCATTGGAAAATTGGAGAATTGTAGTAGTAGTAGTATGTAGTCGTACGTAGTAGTAGAAGTAGTAGTAGAAGAAGAGTATTAAAGGTTATTAGATCTTGGATCAGATTTTTATGCATAATCTTGAATAATAATTAGTCGATCACCCATAGTAGTAAGAATAGGATTAGTTGGATTGTAAATTTACCTAATCTCTTGATGCGTGGGAGCAATGGGTCTATGCTAATAACAAGAAGTTGAAGACATTCACTATTCCTAATTCGTAAGTTCAACTTCCAGCTTAAATATCTACTGATTATTCAATATTTCGAAGTGAAATTTATTGGATAATAGAGTTCATGATCTAAGCTTTGCGAAAATTGGTCATATGCCTTAATCGGTTAAGTAACGAAGGAGATATGCCTGTTTTAAGTCGAGCTGCCCAGTTTCTACGCAGATACACGAGGATGACAGAATATGCTGTAATTCCCAAGCTATGCACGTCCAAGCTAAGGAAGTTCTTAGTAGATATAATTCTTATCATTATTTAGTTTCCAAATAGTAAAGGAGGTTATGAGGTTTCCGAGTTGTTCTAGGTTAAGTAAGTCAGAATTAAGGAAAGTTCTATTAGAACATTACCTTATTCCTAATGGTCTAGATGTGTCTATTTCGTATAATTATAGAGTCTTATTGTATTGTTTTATAGAACATTCATAATTTAAGAATTAATATCAAAGAGTCGAAGGGTGTTTCCTTCAATCTTGTATCCTTGCGGGGATTTGAGTGGATGCGTTCAATGATTGACTAGGGGATTATACAACCAATTGATAGGCGAGATTCATACAAGTTGGTAACTTAGAATCAAGCTTTGACATTGTAGTTTGGGTTCTTAGTTGGTAACTAGGGGCGCCATTCATATCTTAGTTTATTTTTCGTTCCATACAAACACAAAAACACAAAAATAAGTCTTTTAGTTTTTAATTCCGCTGCAAATACTCTTAGTTTGTTAATTGTAGATTAACATACGCATCAAGTGGTATCAGAGCTTCGGCTCTTGATTTCCTTAAATCATGACGATCTTGGAGTACGAAATTCCTAAGTATGATGGTGATCCTGATGACTACATATATTGGGAAAGAAAGGTTGAGCGTAAATTTGATCGCTTTGGTTTTGATGATCGTGAGAGATTCAATCATGCAAAACATATTTTGGTGGAAAATGTTTTTCGTTGGTTTGAAAAGGTTAAAAGGTGGCGCAAACATGAAGGCAAGTGCAAGATTCGTTCTTGGGAAGTACTTAAGTGTAAGTTACGTAAACAATATTTGCCAAGGAACTTTATGGAAGATGTGTTGCCTAAAAAACAATCAAAATCAGATGAGCGGTGTGTTGAGCATGAACAAGACAGAAAAGATGCCATTTACTAGGCATGATGAGATTACTTGAACGTATGCAAGATTGCTTGAACAAACTTGAGAGCACACAATCTAAAAAAGGTGATTCATGTGAAGGCAAAGAAGAAACCAAAGAAGTGACCTTTGAATATGTTCATGACATAGTTGATGCTACAATCTCAAACAATGAGGAAGATTCACAAGTAAGAAACCAAGAGGATGAAGAGATTGAGGTGGACGATGCTCACAATTTGGTCCTTTTTGATACTTCATTGGAAGAATGTATTTCGTCACAAAAATTCTTTTGTGGAAAACGAAATAAAGAGTTTGATTGAACATGAAGTTGTAATTGAAGATGAGATAGATGACAAATTTGTTTACCACAAATTTGAGAACAAGAGTTCATACAAATCATTAATTAATCTCTATATTGATGAGAGACTTGCAGAAGATGTCAAAGGTAAACCTTGTTTGTCTTTCTTTCTTTATAACAATGGTATTGAACTCAAAGATGAACTACATGAAGTTAAGCAAGATGATCTAAAAATTCTTTGTTATGGAGTGATTACTGGTAATAGAATTGAGATTGCTGACCATAGTGTTGACAAGATGATTGAGTACATTGAAGATGATGAGTTGAAAGACTTGTGCATTGCAAATTTTACATGTGCAATATCTTTCTTAGTTCTTATTTTCTTTGTCATCTTTGTATTTGATCCGGGTTGTTATGAGCATGATGATGTTCTACTCAAGAACTCCATATTCGAGGACGAATCTTTCAAAGAAGGGGAGAATGATGCATGGGAGCAATGGGTCTATGCTAATAACAAGAAGTTGAAGACATTCATTATATTCCTAATTCGTAAGTTCAACTTCCAGCTTAAATATCTACTGGATTATTCAATATTTCGAAGTGAAATCAATTGGATAATAGAGTTCATTATCTAAGCTTTCCTAAAAGTGGTCATATGCCTTAATCGGTTAAGTAACGAAGGAGATTTACCTGTTTTAAGTCGAGCTGCCCAGTTTCTACGCGGGTACACGAGGATGACCGAATATGCTGTAATTCCCAAGCTATGTACGTCCAAGCTAAGGAAGTTCTTAGTAGATATAATTCTTATCATTATTTAGTTTCCAAATAATAAAGGAGCCTATGAGGTTTCCGAGTTGTTCTAGGTTAAGTAAGTCAGAATTAAGGAAAGTTCTATTAGAACATTACCTTATTCCTAATGGTCTAGATGTCTCTATTTAGTATAAATATGGAGTCTTATTGTATTGTTTTATACAACATTTAGAATTTGAGAATTAATATCAAAGAGTCGAAGGGTGTTTCCTTCAATCTTGTGTCCTTGCGGGGATTTGAGTGGATGGTTCACAAACACGTTTATCACTAGTCTAATGATTGACTAGGGGATTAGATAACTAATTTATAGGCGAGATTCATACAAGTTGGTAACTTAGAATCAAGCTTTGACATTGTAGTTTGGGTTCTTAGTTGGTAACTAGGGGCGTCATTCATATCTTAGTTTATTTTTCGTTCCATATAAACACAAAAACACAAAAATAAGTCTTTTAGTTTTTAATTCCGCTGCAAATACTCTTAGTTTGTTAATTCTAGATTAACATACGCATCATCTCTATGGTATAATATGTTCATACTAATACTCCCAAACGACTACGTATGTGTTTAAAATGTGCTTAATGATGTGTTTAAACAACATTTATCTATCATTTGTAATTTTTTATTGCAAGAATGAAACATTTAAATAGTGGAAAACAATGAAAGATTAGAGTTTAGTGCTTCGAAAATAAATATTTTACACATGGTTCACAAAAATCAAACTTCAAAGATATACATAAACATGAAAGCAAACCATGTGAAAAATAGAAACCGCAAATATACCATATGAATGCTTCTAAGTAACAATTGTTTTAAGAGACTAAGGAATAATATTGAAAGTAGTGTTTTTAAAGAAATGTTTATTTGTAATGACACTCGTCGTTGGACCGGGCAGCGCGCGGTCCCCCAATATTATTGTTGGATGTATTCGATCGGAGACCGATCTTGCAAGTGTAAATAGGGTTGTAACATGAATACTCATGTATTGTTTTAATATTGTACATAGAATAGAACTAATCGTACAATTAATTTGAGTCTTGTTTCGCACTAAAGATGTTTCTGAAAGATGGAAAACCATCATAATTACACATCAAGTCTCCACCAGGATACATATATCAAAGAGGTAGCTCTAGCCAAGGTCTGGATCTTTCCACAAAATATTTTCGTGCAAGTCTGATTTTTCAACAAAACTAATAATTTTACTCTTAATTGTAGATCGCTGAATATAAATTTCAGCAAGTTGACCATAGGACTCGACGCATCTTCTGACAAAGGGAGATTAATCAATAGTCTCCCACATGTGTAACTTCCTCGTCACCTATCACAACCAAAATGCAAGATGCCCAAAAACCTCGAAAATCAATCATATTCTCGGCTAATGGTGGTCCGACGTAAAGCAAGAGGCTTCCTACATAAGCAATAAACAATAAGAAAAGAGAACATATGGAAAAGAAATGTTGCTTACCACAAATAAAATTTGAAAAAGCCAAGGAAGGAAATAGCTCTTAATAAAATAACAGTTTAACCCCCCACCATAAAATTTCCTAGTAATCCATCTATACAGATGCAAGCCAGCTCCACAAAATACAATGCTCTTCAAGAAGTAACACAACCACGCACTTCAAGATACAATGAGCAAGGTCGCTCAGGATAGCTACTAACAACATTATAGGTTTCCTCCCTGTCTAAGATGTCAACTCTCCATATATAGCACCTTGTTAAACACAAAACCAGAAGGGAGCAAGTTACAAGCTATGAAACTCACCCAATCTCTTCTTGAACAACAATGTAACTCACAAAACATGTCACAACAGTGTATGTCATTGATAGTTAAAAAAGTCATTTAATTCATTTAACTGATTACCCGAAACGAAGATAACTAAAAATTCTGGCTTAGGTGTGCTAACCTCTCGAATCAGTGTGGGGACCTGATGGTCTCTATAATATAATTATAGCACATAGCCACATACTTTACAACTCCCTGCTCATCTTCACTAGCTCTATACTTGACAACTTCATGTTGCAGTGGCCAAATTTTGTGATCCTACATACAGTACAACTATCCCTCCCTCCCCCCTTCCCTCTCATCTCCCACTATAAGCGGCTTAGTCTACTTCACTACCTCTCTCTCTCCCTCTCTCCCTCCCTCCCATCTCCCGCTCTAAGAAACTTAGTTTACTTCACTGCCTCTCCCTCTTCCTCCGATCTCTATCCCTCTCCCTCCCTCCCTCCCTCCGTCCCTCTTTCTCTGTCTGTACATCCACTTGTGACTCCGTCTCTCTATCTTTCTTAACAATTCTCCCCCCTCACACCTCCCTTTCTCTCCCTCTTTCTCCGCCTCATCCCCTCTCTTCCTAGGTCCATCCTCATCTCTCTCATTCAACGATATCGAATGAAAGCAGGAGAGAACAAATAGGTTGCAAATAGGGCTGAAAAGTGAAATTTGCAAATTACCATGGCTATATAATTAAGCCACTCAAGGAATTTAACTATCTCTCACTCTATGGCAAATCGAAAATCAATCTCTTATCATGTTCCCTTCCCACCAGTCCAAATTCACTATATCTCACTCAATGGCGAATCGAAAACAAATCTCAGATCATGTTCAAATCCCTTCTCACCTCTATATCTCTCTCTCGACATCCTCTTTCGCCTCCCTTCCTATATATTTGTCCTCTCTCCCCATGTCTTTCACCTCTTATACTATTTTGCCTTTCAAGTTTCCCATGTTTTTTAAAGTTTCCTTTTCCATAACACCTTGTCCTTCCCTTTCTCTCTACATTATCCAGCTTTCTACTGTAGCTTCCTCCCTCCTTCACTCCCTATCTTCCTCAATGCCCTTGCACACATATCTCAAACCACCGTTCACCCTCATTTATCCCCCTGCTCTCTACCCCCTTGTTCTTTTTTCGTGTCTCCTAAACCAACCCCCCTTCCCATCGGCTTTTATCCCTTCTTTTTCCTCTATCGCCCTCCCTTTCTTTCCACCACTCTCCATCTTTTCTTCAATCTTCATCCCTCTTTACTAAATTTCTTCCCCGAAACATTCCCTTCTCTTTTTGCTTTTCTCATACCAAACACTTGACCTCCACCCACCTCTTATCTCTATTCTTTCTTTGTAAACCCCCTCCTTGTGTGTTTGTATCAGGCTCTTCACTATTTTTACCTTTTCCTATACGAAAAACAGTTTCTCCTCTTCCCCTCCCTATGTAAAGGAAACAAACACCGCAATTTCAATTTCAGGAATTTTTATGCTACGAATTCGAAGAGGAGTTCAGTCATTATATTTGGTGTGCGACAAAAAAATGCGACTAAAACAAAAACTTCCATGCCGAATAATACCTGAAATTTTAAGAGGGAGAACTCCAAATTTCCACAACTAAATCAAAGACTTACATGCAGTAATTCCCTATTTTCTAGGATGAAAGACAAATTTTCGATAATTAATTCAGGAGCTCGTACACTGAAGCTTTCAAGAAAATTCTCAAAAAATCTATTTCAATATGAGAAGCGACATTTTGCTTGGAACCAACATAAGCAATCAAAAACCAATACAGGCCACAATCAATTAACCAAACTCTCCCCCCTACTCCCATCCCCCCTATCTCTTTCAGTGTCTGTTCGTCTCCCTCTATGACTCTCTCACTCTCTACACATTTCTCCCCCTCACTCATCCCTCTTTCTCCGCCCCCCGGCATCTCTATCTAGGTCCATCTCTCGTATTCAACAATATCAGATGAAAGCAGGAAAGAACAAATAGATTGCAGGTAGTGCACAAAAGTGAAATTTGTTAATAACCATGGGATATAACTAAGCCGCTAAAAGAAAATACCTGGGATGATTACTCGTGTAAAAAGTCGCATATTGCACCAGACCAGGCATTAGAGGGGTGTCCACCCTGAGACAGAACAGAATTGCAAATAGTCGATACTATTGTGAGCAAAACAAAGAAGATGGCTACCTTGTATCGTTTAACAACTTTTTTCAGAGTACATTCAATAAAAAGGATGATTTCATATATATTTCCCTAATGTCAGCTTGTTGACAGCACTGTTTATTCAACTTAAACCAACACAGCAGTCATACATGCAATACAAATTTCTCGTCACCTACCCGAACCACTATGTCAGATGCGTGCTCAAAGACAATCATTTTCTTGACTAATCGTGGTCTGTCATCAAGTCATCTGGCTAACTACATAGTAAACAATATGCAATATGCAATAAGATTCGAGGACATATGGGCAAAGAATGGTGCTTACTACAAATAAAAGCTGGACTTTTCAGTGGCATCCAATATCAGAACCCAAAACTTATATATATTTTATATGTATGTCAATTATAATCATGTCCACAGAGAAAAAGAATCATGAGACCAATTTAGCATGAATAGACTCTTATTAAAACTTAAAACAACAGTTTGATCCCCTACCCATAAAATTTGGTAACTCGTTTATACAGATGTAAGCCAGCTCCACAAAGCAAAAGGTTCTTTGAGATAAAAGAATCACGCATTTATATGTATGATGTGTCGTCAAAAATTGTTGTCATCCCATGTCTTCATTAATTCTTAGTTCAGTTTACTCCAATATTTTCAGTTCAACAAATATAATCCAAGAGTTGACAATTGACATCAAGTACATCTCAATTCACCAACTCCAGTAAAGTAAACCATACTTTTTGCTTAATATCAATCTCAAAATTCCCAAGCACGCAATTTAACAATCAAGTTATTGTTAGACCTGGGCCAAAAACTTAATGACAATAGGCAGTAGGCCTATCACTCAATGTTCAACCCACTTGTTGTCCAGAATTACGTCAAGCCAAATTACTATAAACATCAACCTAATTTTAAAAAAATCAGCTTCCAATATGATCATCTCATTGATATTCCCGAGATAGTACCATCGTATATAATTGATTAGCATAGTCACACATATTCTAGTTACCCATGTTTCAATTTGAAGAACACACCAAACCATCCTACAATTAGGAAAACTATCATTCCATACAAACGAGAATAACACAACCTTGAATTCCAAAAGACGGTGCAAATTAAACAACAAAAGAAGGCAAATTTTAAGGAATTACCTTCGGAATAAACTTGCATTGCAATTTGCGTCAGCCTGCAAACCCAAAAGTTGGATATATGGGTGAGAAATTATAAAAATATTAACAAAAAGAAAACTAAAGCTAGTTGGAATCGATATTGCTTAATGAAAAATATCATTCAATATCTGGGGTAGCCCCCAACAACACGAGCAATTAGGCAATTATCAACCCTCCATAAATTAGAGCTTATAATGCAAAAAGAAAAAGACACCAGAAATAAAATGGACCAAATAATCTTGAAACGTATAAATTGATACAAAAAGAATAATAAAAAGAAATAAAAATGTTCACCAATCTAGCTTTGCCATCGCAGGAGAGGGAGGTTTTGTACTTGATGTCCATGGCTGATGATCAGCTCCGACGGTGCTTTGTCGGCCAGTGCATTACCTTCTTTAACTCTCAATCCTCCCTGTATCTCTCTTTCTTACCCTTCTAGTTCTCCATGATCTTTGTTAAAAACTAATTTCTCTCCCTCGCTCACCGACTCACCGTACTCTCCCATGTCTTTCTCTTCCTTTCCTATCTCCCCCACCTATTCATTCTCATCTCTTACCTCGACCTTAATATCCTCCCTCACCTGTATCCCTTACCATGCCTTCCTATATGTTTTCTTGGCTTTTTAATTCTTAAGTTAGTCTCTATTCCACCCCTATCTTAAAATATCTTGTCTCCCTTACCTACGCCACACACCCATCTCTCACTCATTCATGAATGAAAAGCCACTAATAAAGGGCGATCAATATCAATAGAAACAAAGACAACTGATCACCCCTCAACCCTCCATTAAATTCGAGCTTAATATGCAAAAGCAAAAGAAAGCCCAAAAATAAATTGACGGAACTAATCATAGGACAGTGAAATTGATAAATAAATAAATAAATAAAAAACTAATTATATTAATCTATATTGTAATGTAGGAAAAAAGGTAAGAAAAGCAATAAAGATCTACCTAATATTCATCCCAGGAACTTTAAAAAAAATCATATCAACTTTGGAAATGAAAACATACCAGATAAGATCCTAAAGCAAGGAGACGTCTAGGCAAGTAGAAATTGTCGTCAAAATAACCCCTGAAGTCGCTGGATGGAAGAGGAAAACACAATAATCGAAAACTAAGAAAAACACAATCAAAACCAGTGAAATCAACAATCACAGTTCTTTCTCAATATTCCCTTTTTTATATTACAATAAAAACAACAAATGAACCAACTGATTAAAAGGGAGGAATAGAAAGTATAGTTTCTAAAAGGGGGGAACAGAAACAGCAAAAGAGAATCAATCAGATGTCAAATTACACAAAAAGGCTCATTAAAACTCTTGAGGTGATATTTCAACAGGAACTTTTATAGGATGACATGGCCTGCAAATCTTAAGCTTAATTAACAGGGTTCTTGTACAGGATAAGAAAACTATGGTTCCTAATCTCTTGACAAACATTTCAAAGCCTCAGTCAGGAGCATTATAAACTAATAAAAATAAAAGAACAAAGACAAAGGTGCTTTACCTTGATTACGGGCCAAGATTTCTGGCCTCTGCACCCATCCATCCATTCTCTATTCTCTCCACCTTTAGATTTCAGCAATTGAGTTAGAAAAGAGTATACTTTCTATTCCTACCTTTTAATCTAAAAAAGGAGCAAAGCACAACGAAAATAAATCATACTAAGAATCATAGTTCTTATTACAACCTTCTAACTGGAAAAAAAAAAAGTTCGATATAAACGAACATCATAGTCTCAATAAATTGCTTCATCGCACACCTGCATCGCTGTACAAAATTCATCAATTAAGACATTGCTGCCAATAGCCATCAACCACATAAAAGTTTTTCTTTACATCATGAAAACGAAAACACAACAAAAATTAAAATTAAAAATCATAATCAAAACAACAAAATCAAATAGCTCATAAGTTTAGGGTAATTTGAAAAACGAAAGAGCCAGGACAAAACTAATGAAATGAGAGAGAGAGAGAGAGAGAGAGAGAGAAGAGTACCAGGAGAGAGTACATGCTCGGACTCAGATAGGAGCCATGGTGAACTGTAATTAAGAGAGAAGGAACTCAGATCGGACTCAAATCCCCAAATTGAACTGAAATTAAACAACAAAACGGAACCCAATTAAAGCTAATAAAATCAAACAACATTGCAAACATCAAATTAAAATCAAAATTAATTGAACATCTAATTAACTCGAGCACCGCTCATAAGAATCGATCGAACTTACCATAGACTTCGCCGGAAGAGAAAAGAACGGAAGGAGGAGAGAATCAAGAGCAGAAAAAGTTTTTAACCTGCGCTGAGATTATACATTAGGCGTCGGAGGAGAGAGAGGAAGTGAATGAGTAAAGAGAAATGGGTGAAGAGGGAGGCAAGCAGGAGAGAGAAACTGATGGAAGATATTTTGTCTAAGGGAGGAAGGGGACGGTCGAGATGGACGAAGGAGATGAGGTCGCGCCCTAACCGTTGGATTCGATACTGTTCAAATTGAACAGTGATATTGGTAAATTAAGGCTGCGTTTTGAGTGAGGGCAGGTGTGTTTTGGGGGGTTTTCGTGCGTTTTGTGAAGGGGAGCCCGCGTTTTGGGAGGCCACTATTGGCCAGCTACAGTAGACCCTACGTGATGCGCGCGCTCCCCCGACATTATTGTTGGCCTTGTTATAGCGCTTGAATTTTAAAAACCGTATAAGATCTCATACTACGAAAGGGTATCTTGGCACACCGATAAAGGTGTTACCAATCACGAGTTACAATCCTGGAAGCATCCTCTTTTCCAAAAAGTGATAGTGGAAGGCTTTGCCCTAGGATGCTTCCCCGGACCCTCGCTTGGCGGAACGTCAATGTGCACCGGGCTACCCTCACCAAAACTCATGCTGCGACTTTGAAGAACTTAAATAGAAAATCATTACAAAAGGTGCGTACAAATAGTACAATAGTTTAAAATTACAAATACTGAAAAGATGATAAGAACAGGTTGTCCTAAACCACCGCTACACATGTCATTGAAGTTGAGGCAGCAACTCCCAGATATTTTGTGCTCCCATATTTTCTCAGCAGCCCAGAATGTGTAGGCCTCCAATGACTCACCCGACTATAGCCACACCTTTAACTCTTTAAGTACCCACCTCACCAAGCTTGATCGTCACAAAAACCGCCATTGGTCCTGTAACACACAACAATATTATTTGTAAGCGCTAGCTTTGCAATACACTCCAAAGCAGCTATAATATACACAATGTATAGGTTGTAGCTCAGCAATACTTCTAACAAAAGATACCAAGCAATACTTCTAACAAAAGCATACCAAGTTACAAACAAAAGCTGGGAAATGGAGATAAACTTCAAAACGAAAAAAGAGGAAGTTTTCAATGAAATTGCAATATAAAAGGAGCTCTCTACATAAGCAATATTTGGCCAAGTCCCATCATCAAATGCCTCACGACCAGCTACTTGGCAGTTGGTGTTCTCTACATAACCCTCGGCGATCACGTTTTTTGTTCTACGAACACATACATATCTCCTAGACAAAGTGACCATCAAATTCAAGGGCGAAATTTTTTCATTTTCGACCAAATCAGAGAACCGATAGCTTTTTTGACGAAAACCTCAAACTTCAGTAGCAATAGCAAATCACTTTCGAAAAATTCATGGACTCAATATCTACAAAGATCTAGTAGGTAGAGGGTCTACAATACACAAAAAACACAATAATATTATACAATTCGTATTCACTTTACACATTGCTCTCCAAAAATCCCTGTACAAAATCTCTTGTCCACCTAAAAATTTAATCTAAATTACTTTAAGCGCCCTACAAGGTAGGGTTTTCAGCTACTTTCCACAACCACACACTTTTTCGCAACTCTGCCCCTCTCTCTAATCTCCTCACTCGAGCAGCCCTCACTTCTCCCTCACTTTCTTACATCCTCCCACCTATACCCTATCTCTTTCATTGAAACCTTTGTACTAAAATAATCTGTTTTCCTCTTTCTCCCCATCCATGCTCATCTCTCATTACCCCTTAATTTTCACTTGCTTAGGAATCCTTCTTTCTCTCACATACCTTCATAGGCTCCATCCCCTTTCTTTGTGTCTTTTTGTCCACCCCTCCTACATTGCCTTAACTCTCTATCCTCATTCCTCCCTCTATATCTATCTCTTCATTTTCATTATCTTTGTTCAATACTCATTTCCTTCCCTCCCGGATCACTCTCCAATGTTTTTCTCTGACTAATCTTCTCTTCATTCCCTTCTCTTAACTAAACATCTCTAGCCCTTTCTCAAGTATCTCATCCCTCCTCAACTCTATCCCTTTATGTTTTCTTGTCTTTTTAGTTCTTTAAATATTATTGATCCCACCCCGTCTCAAACTATCTAGTCTCCCTACCCTACGCCACACACCCATCTCTCACTCTTTCTAAATGTAAAGCCACTTAAGAGTCTTCATAGACTCGAGTTATATATCACTGCATGCTTCTTTTCTTTCTGCTCTTTCACCTTATCCTCACCTTCGTTCCACCTTTTCTCTCCTCATCGTTTAGGTCATCCTCCACTTCTCGATTTACGTCTCCGACTACCCCCCCCCCCGCCTATTCCTTCAATAATGACGCTCAGATTTAGAGAAATCAATTTACGACTTCAAATCGACACTCCTTAATGCAACCAAGCCACTATACCACTAAAATATCCCACCAAATTAACTTCAAGAGTTTAGACTTGGTGGATGGCAGCTCCGAAGAGACTGTACACACCTCCCTTCTCCATCCCTCTCCCGCACACAGTTGTACTCCAATTTACACGTTCTTTCACACTTTTATCTCAATACATCCTCACTTGTACCCCCGCTCTTAAATGTTCCTTCCATTCTACTTTGGCCTTCCATATCTATCTTTCATTCCCTTTTATGGGCTCTAGAGTGAAATATATTGTCAATCATTAACAAAGTAAGCAAGCATAACCAATTATGCCCTTTAGACTGAAATGAATCATTAAGATGAACCCCAAACACATCCCGAAGCTTTGACATATTTCAAGTAAAGAAATTGTATCCTTAAACGAGGCCAACCAGATCAACCATAAACGTTCGTGCCATTAAAGTCTGATGTTTTTATTGAAGCTTAAGATTTTCGAATGTTGATTGAACTCGCCACATTTAGTATGCAAGATAACCTAATTTTAATACGGATCAAAGAGAATCATTACGGAAATAGTAACAAATCGAAATGATTATATTTAGAATAGGTGATCAATCTCACACAACCAACAGACATTTTAGATTCTTCGAAACTTGAACGGAGCTTTAGATTTCCGAGTTAACACCATCGTCGATGGATAATCACGAAGCCCCAACTTATAACCAGAAAAAAGTAAGGAGAAATAGACGAATAATACTTATTGGCTGAAGAAAATCAATGTACGCGAAATCTTAACAATAAACAGCAAAATATAATTTTGAAATCCGATACAAATTAAACCCACTCAACACAGAGCCGATGCAAATCAATGGTTAAACTATTCTATAAATTGAATTCCAGGCAATTACCTTCTGTTTAAGAAACCTGGAGCAGCAGCTCACCAAGAATCCAGAAATAGCATCGGATCAGAACTGAAAAACTTGACAGGATTAGAAAGTTAAGATAAAAAACAAAGACAGATCAACAAATATAATTTTCTGATCAGGGCATCTTGCTTTTAGAATCAAAACCACCTTCTCCACACTACTTATTGGACATATTCAAGTTTCTCTAGATCATTTTCCTGTATGGTGGAACAACATAAAACCCCTAAGTGTTTGACCATAAGTTTTCAGCCTTAAAATAACTCAGATTCTTTTTTTGAGTTATGGTAAAACTACATGCCCGTGAATCTTATAAGACACATACAGAAACTACTAAATGTTCTAGTACTATTAATTACAATGAAGGATAAGGCTTATTATTGTGTAACATAGCTACATCAAAGAATAACAAGTGCATAAAGCTGCCAGAGATAATCGTCAGTAAATATTGCTTGGACTTTGACATTTCAATCTATCACCGGCCTAGCAGGCCTACATATTCATATGCACCATCTATCTATGCTAACCATTTCATTCAGTCAAAACTCTCAAAAGTCCTCTCTTTTCACCTTGTCATTCCATTTTGCAAATATAAAATTACATTTTCACTCAATCATTAATCAACATCTAAGTAAATTACACCCGAATTCAGTGAAATGTGTTCATGAACCAACAAAATAGCGTGTCAAAAAGCAAGATTAGCCACTGAAACATGAAAAAAAGAAAGTCTTTACAGGTGAAGTTGTTTTGGTAAACACACATTCATCAAGGTGTAACCTAACCCGTCTTTACTCCATGACAACCTGGAACACGGGTAAATAGTAAGAACACTATTGCTGGAGACCTATAAAGCTATAATTGCAGGCCAGTTGGGGTGATAGATTAAAGGATCATCGGCACATTTGCAGTGAAAACAAGCAATAAAATGTACTATACCTTAACCCAGTCTGGCCCAGTTGATTCCTTTATGCTGTCACAATACGGATTCCTTTATGCTGTCACAATACGGAAGATAAGGCTTCACATCTAATACAGGTTGTTGATAATATCACAATTTCAGTAGGGAACTCGAGTCGTAACAAAAGCCAAATAAGATAAGGGATTTAATTAATATACCCCCATAGGGACTACCCAGCGAGAATGAATAAGATACTTACTGTTCCATCAACCAAATCTACACCAGATAGTAAAATCATGTTCCCTTGCACAACTTCGATCTGTATTAAGAAAATGATGAAACCCAATATTAGAACCGCCTTCAGCTTCATACTGGGTTAAGGTATAGTAAAAACCCACCCAAGCTAACCTAGAACGAATAAACTATAGCAGGATCGAAATCAGCTAGAGATAAGAAGAGACCGCCATAGCAGCATCCCTGAAAACAACCAGCCAGCCCGCCAAGTCACCAATGAATCTAATAACCCCACCCACAGGAGGTCCAAATGTACAGTCGTGTGCTTTCTAACTACAGTTGAACTCAGTAAATCCGTGTGCTTTTCCGAATCCATTACGAAAATAAAGCTAAATAGTATCAATATATCATCAGCTATCGCAATTTAAAGATCTAAACCCAGATCACATTTAAAATATGCTACCAATCCAACATCACCAAAACAGTAAAACCACCAACCCAGGGAAAAAAACCGCAGCAAACACAAACTTGCAAATAGGAGAGAAAGGGAGAGAGAGAAAGAAAAACCAATACCTTCTGACACGAGCATCAGAGATAGCACAAACTATGAGCCTTGTTCCTTCTCTTTCCGAAACTCCCTTCAATTAATCGATCAAATTAAACCACCATTTCACCATGATACCAATTAATCGAATTAAATTAAAAGAAAAGGTAATAGTCGGATTGAGCAACGACAGTAACTTGAGCGTTTATAAAGCCTGAGTTAAAAAAGCATTACAACCCCGATTGAAAATTGAGAAAAAAAAAATTAATACTCAAACAAAGGTGACAGCAACTCCATAAATTCCTAATCTAATGTAACAAAACCCCTACTAACAAAGCATTCTCATACCCAAAAAGCTAAAAACACAATTTGGAAATAACTTACATACCTCCATAATCTGAGCATCAAACTTCTTCATGATCTCATTGGCCTGCCAAACAATGACAATAAAAATGCCATTAGATTCTAGGTATAATAACCCCTAAAAATTAAGTCGAAATAGAAAATTTAAATAAAAATGGACAGAAATTCAGGATTCAAATTCAGAAATTAACAAAAAAAATGATAAAACAACCCAAACTTCCATAGCAAGTAAATAAAGAGCAAAACACAATCAAACCCAAAAATCCCCAATAACGAAAAATTCTCATACAAAAAAAAAAAAAAAAAAAAAAAAAAGCTGAAAGCTAATTAAACTAAAAAAATGAGAGAAACATACCTTGGAATAGATGGATTAAGACTGAGATTTGAGAGATCGAGAATGAAGAGAGGGAAATATGGAGAGCTGTAACGCAGGAAAAAAAGGGTAAGAAAGCAATAAAATCTGCCAAAACATAATGAACAGGATAAAAGAGCACAAAATGGTACTGATCAAAATCTGAAAATCGACAAATCACAATCAAATTAAACCAAACAACAAACACAGTTCACAATCAAAACAACAAAAGAACCAACTGATAAATTTAGGCCAATAGTACAAGCCAATATGAAAAAAAAAATGATCAAAACAACAAGTGAATTAACTCAAGATCAGGTAATAGTATTAAAAACAAACTAAAATCAAGATTAATTGAAAACTCGTGAGTAACATGAAGAACCGATCGAACTTACCCTGAATACCAAAAACGCAAGGAGGAGAGAGAGACGGAGAAAAAGAGGCAGTGTAAGGAGAGAGAAAGAGAAAGAGAACGGATGATATGGAGAAAGATGGATGGTCGAGATGGAGAAAGAGGCTTGGGGTAAATTCCAGTCGTTGGATTGTCAACTGTTCACCTAGAACAGTAGTCAACAGTGACTAAAGGCTGCGTTTCGTATAGAAGAGGGATGCGTTTTGCTGGGCTTTTGTGCGTTTGATGAATGATGAGCTGCGTTTTGGAGGCAACTGTAGACGGAGCACAGTAGCGATTTAAGGCTCTTTTAGAAGGTAAGGGGAGTAAGAAGATTAGAGGATACTGATTTAAATTTTTGTGAAATTCTCCTAATTAATCATTGTAGATCCCTATATTTATTTAATTACACTCAAATATAAATCTCGCATAATTAAGCCATGTATCATGGCCTTGGGTCACTCTATAAAAAACATTATAGTAATTATTCGATCTTTGACACTAAATTATACGGAGTATATTTTAAGATGTCTCCAAAAGTTATATATAATCTCATAAGTCATAATCATTTATCTAATTATTGGGGCTCAAGAGAGAACAAGTTTTCAATTTTGTAGAATGAGGTTTATAATGAAACTAATTGTTTACACGGGTTAAATAAAATGCAAGTAATAATAGATACTATATAATATTAATTGTTTCAATCTTATTATCGTGATTAGACATCACTATTAAGAGACTCGTGCAACGCACGGACTTTCATCCTAGTAAGAATTATACGTGTTTGGGAAGTAAGAAAATGTAATTCAATCAAATGTAATTTTGACATAAAAAAGAGCAAACTTTTTTCGAGTAATGTAGATCACATGTCCCATTTTCCTATCCCACTGCGTGTATAGCCAATTTTCAACGTCTACATTAACCATCTCACGTACATATTCCAACGCAATCTCACATAAATACATGAATAACTAATATGTACCTGTAGCTAACCTTAGCTTAACTAGTTCTCCTACGTAGACAAAGTCATTTTAATCCAATCCCACGTAAATAGCTACAGTTCAAGACATTTTAGGGAGGGGGGTCTTCTTCGGGGCCTCGATGTCTCCGAACTCGATCAGTTATTAACATATTCGAGTAGCGTGAAACTTATATATTTTAATTGTACTAAATTAATTGAAAAGTATATTCAAGAGGCTACAATACTCAGAAATAGGCAATGCCATTTGGGTTTGTCCATCCACCATTAATATATCTCTCTTATGCATTTTTGATTTTTCTTCTAATTTATTTATAATATTATTTTGATATTTGACCACACGTGCTTATATTTGTCAAACAGAAATTTCAATTTCAATATTATTAAGAGTAATAGAGTCAATATTAAGAGACATGTGCAATGCACGGGCTTTTATCCTAGTTGACACGATTAAGAACAACTTAAATTAGAAAAGTATCTAATTTTCGGGGAAAAAAAATCCGGTAAAAAAAAAGTGTCTTTTGAGTCACTCTGTCCTCGATCCTACGGCCCTACCCTTAGACCATGTTTATTGGTGACATTTTGGCCAAAATGTCACCAATAAAAGTAGAAAATAAAAAGGAAAAATAGAAAAAGAAACTCAACATTTGAGCTCAAATGTCGTGGTATGATACTGTGTCAAAGGAGACAATGTCATCCACTTGGCACAGTTTAATTGGTCCAAAAAAAGTTTCTGCAGCTCATTTAAAAAAAAAATGAAAATCAACTCGGATCAATTACAACGCGACACTTGTAAAGTTGGTGACAGAAATTCTGACGCACTGAAGGGACCATTACAGCTTTGCCACTTGTTAATTTCTGATTCGCTAGAAAGTATATCCGTTGCAAAATCTTCTAACGACCATATTTATATGTAAAAAAATTCTAAAAATAAAAAAAATATACCAACGTCTATATTTTTTCAATGTCTATACATAGAGACCAATTTTGATAATGTTTGTAATTATTTTAAATTTGCTTATTTTCCCTTCTTTATAACAAAAATTAGTTTATTCATTTTTCACAATTTATAACAACAAAAATTACAAAAATTGAAATTATGGATTTAAATAATCCAAATTTTGGTAATGTCTCAAATTATCAAGAAAATTCAAACTCTCAAAATTACTCGAACTCCCAAAATTATCCAAAATTTGAATTTTCTGAATTCAATCAATTTTCACAATTTCCTCCAAATCTAACTCAATTACCACTTAATCTTAATTCAAATCCTACAAATCATTCTCCAAGAAAGCAAAAAACTCCAAAAAAAAAAAAAAAAAAAAAAAAAAAAAAAAACAGTTGCACCAAGTGTTTCTTGGACCGTAGCGGAAGATATAGCGCTAATGTCGGCATGAGTTTTTGCAAGTTGTGATTCAATTCGCGGGAAGAATCAAGAAAAAAAGAAGGTTTGTGGGACCGAGTGTTGAAAATGTATGAAGAATACCGTGAAAAAAAATCCAAATGAAATTAATCCAAGGAGTTTGAATTCATTGAAAAGCAATTGGAATCCACTAAGTCAATCTGCAACCAAATGGGTTTCCTGTTATACAAAGGCACTTGAACGAGCAAAGAGTGGAACAAGTGCACACGACATTGTATTGGAAGCTCAAACGATATACGTTCGTGATAATAAGTGTCGTTACACTGATTTGGAGGTATACAAGAAAGAAATGCAAGAGAATCCAAAGTGGGCAATTCCAAAGTCACAATTCGACAATCAAACATATCAAGAGAGTAATAGCAGCTCTAAAAGGTCTAGAATTGACAAAAGTGGTGAGTTTTCAATACCATCAAATCCTGAAACTCCGAATAGTAATACTCCTACCAGTGGTACACCTTCCAGTGTTAATGTCAGACCCATAGGTCGAGAAGAAGCTAAAAGAAAAGGTAAATCTAAGGTAACTCAATCTTCCGTTGATTCTGATTGTTCCAAACAACTATTTTCAACGAACCTCACAATGCAAGATGAAGCTCAGATAATGAAGACACAACTTGTAGTTTAGACACAATTGGAAAAAGAAAGACTTGAGATATTAAGAAAGAAAGAAGAAAGAAGAAAGAAAAATAAGAAGAGCCACCTGATAGTGTTGAACACATTGTTAGCAAAGGATCATTTGAGGCAAGCGGATGAGTTATTAAAGGCTCAACTAATGAAGAGTTTATATGGGTTTAAACTTTATTTTACAATTATCAATAATGTAGCTAGTTTATTTAAATTTGTGTAATCATATTACTTTATGTTTTTTGTTATGTTAGGCTCAACTATTTGAATATGCAATTTGAATTATGTTTCTTTCAGTGTTTAAATTCATGTAACTCTTTCAATTAAATAATCGAATTAATGTAACTCTTTCCATTGATATGTGTTATCTCTATCACCTATTTGAATTTGTCAGTGATCACGTGAACTTGAAGTATTGTCATCATTTTTCAAAAGTATTACACATATGGGCTCTATGTGTTGTCTTTTCACTCAATCAAATCGTTCAATTTTCACATGAGCGGTGTTGCATAATTCACTTATAGCTAGTTGTACCCTATACAACTTTTATATATCTCTTTGAAGGTCACCAAACTTACACTACAACTCCAATTGTCTTCCAGTTTTTTAAAAACTTACACTCAAACTCCAAATGTTTTCAGATGAGAGTTTAAACTATTCTAGTTCATCTTCTGATTCTTCTAACAATTCGATCACTTGGAGTGAACGTCTAAATGATTTCAACTAATGACAATTACGAGTTCAACAGCAAAATCATCAACTCAACGGTATTCTTCAAAATCTTATGAGCAATAGCCAACCTTCTAATTCGATTACCCCCAGAGCCCGCAGAGAATACTATGAAAGAAACCGTGAACAAGGTCATCAACAATTGATCAATACTTTACTTTTAATAGGCTACTTTCCACGCTTACGTGGCGGCCTTTAAAAGCAACCAGAGCCAGAAAAATCCAGCTCATATCCTACGTGGCGACCTGTCAATACAATACCATCTTCTCTCCTCCATGTCGTACAATGTTTATTTCATTTGGTCCTACCAATTAAATTAATTCTAAAGGGAGACATTACATACAAACTCCCGATATTAATTCACCCTTATCACTCCACGTCCTCACCTTCCCACCGCTCGCCCTTTTCTTCCAACTCCCAACCACCCCACGCCAAACGTCTTCCAACTTCCAGCCGTTACGGCTTACGAGCTGTACATCTACTGACTTTCAATGGGCGCGTTCAAGGCGGCGGTTTTGAAGTCGGAGGGTCATTCCGTTGTGCGTTGGCCTCCTATTTATAACGATTTCCCTCCTCTGAGACAGACGTTGTTAGTGTTGTTTTTGTGCAATCATAGAAGAGGTTGCTTGAATTGTTTTTCTGTAGACTTCTGTTTCAATTCGTGAATGCGTTGTATTGACTTTTGAATTGTTCCCGTTTGTGTAGGGATCCATTGTAACAACCCTAAATTTTCGCTATCTTTAAATACAAAAATAAAGGATTGTTATGCCGCCATTGACTACCAAGTCAACGGCAAGGCTAATTTAAAACAAACTTGATAAACAAGAAGAACAAATGACAGCAGAAAACTTCTAGCTGAATCTACAAATTGGGAATTAAACCAAAAGATAAACTACAAATCGTCCCCAATGCAAATATGTGACGACTCATCAAAACGCCCAACATGCAATGACGCTTCAACCATACAATGCATCTCAATCTGCAAACCTGTCAACTGCGCCACCAAAAGGATGACACAGGCCCCAGAATATGGTAGGGACACAACCCAAAACAAAGAACGTCAGCACAGGCTGAGTAAGACATTTAAGCGACACAAAAGAATTAAGATACGCGCCTTACTGGCGCGTAGCTAACAAAGAATAGACAAAGCTACGCAAAGGAGGCAAGAGCCTGAAACGGGGCAGGGCACGAGTCGTGCTCAAGTCAGTGAGCTCGAAAATACAATGTAACAACGGACACGGCTCGTGTACCCAAGAGACGAGTCGTGTAGAGCGCGCACGTGGTATTCATCACCACAATAATCTTTGTTTATCTTTCTTTAAGTAATTTATTTGCGCAAGGGTCCTACCCCAAGCCGATCCAACACTAGAGCATCGAGAATAAAACGATCCTAAAGACCCGAGTGTGCACACCCCTCCTAGGGGGACGGTAGGACGCACAGTCCCTAAGAGGAAGTCATTTAGGAGACCGGTAGCTGATCTCCGGCCTAGCTACATATACCTTGATCAGAGGTTAATCGCTCTAGGTGGTTTAAACATCATAAAACACGTATAGTTATATATGTATAAATAGATACATCTTTAATCCGTCTTAAGTACGTTATTCGCGCATAGTAGCTTGATTTATAAACGGCCAAAGCCGGAACAAGAATATCAATAGATGATCAATAACAATAATCAATGTAGGAGGTCAATAGATGCTCAAGAGGTGATCAAAATAGATAAACAATGACAATAGGCGATAGATGATCAACAACAATAGTCAATGTAGGAAATCAACATAGATGCTCAAAAGGTGATCACAATAAATAATTGATATCAATAGGCGATAGATAATCAAAATAGAGAATATGAGCAAAGAATCGAAACAAAGATGAACGTGAAGGATTCTCATGATATGAAATGAAGCTCAAGCTTATGAGGGTCAACGTTCTTACCTTCAATTGGCAAGTTTCCTCTAGTTACACTTCTCAAAGTCCACAAAGGTCATCTCTTTGAATCCACAATCTAAGTTACACAATAACCAACAAGAATTACTTTTGTGTTGTATCAAATTGACCCAATACCCCCAATGCAATCTCATAACTCAAAAGATAATCCCCTAACTCACAAGGTGAATCCATAAGTCATAATTCTCACAATTAACATCAATCTAACACGAATCCAAAAGGAGACAGTAGTAAATAAACATGAATAACGTCTACCTCCGACATCGGATGACCACCACATTTGAGTATGTCATAAAAGGTTATGTCAGGAACGTCCCCTCCAAATTTCGTCCACAAACTCCAAGCGGATCAACGGGAATCCATCTCAAACTGAACCATAGACACGAATTAGGGTTTACCCACGAATTATGATATAACTTTTGATATACAAATACAGGGCTTACCAATTTTGGATATGTTGTTACAACTAGAGTTAGGAACATCTCCATAAAATCTCGTCCCAAAATAATTTATGAGTCAATGGGAATCGTCAAGATACCGAGGGAGCTGAACAGTTCTCGGGTAAATAGACACAGCTCCACTAAAACACCTCTACAGGGAGCATCCGATGGAATCTTGGCACGATCTATATGTCTATGGATTCGTATCGAAAACACGGTTCTAAAGCCATAAACCACGTCTTAATCAAAGGTTGTATGTGAGAGTTGTGAGTATTTGAAGTTGACACAGTTGTGCTGAAATTTTATGCGGGTGGAGGCTAAGAGAATGAGAGAGATGTAGAAGAGGGGGGCCGAATGACTGTCAAGGGAAGCTAGGGTTTTCTTTATTTTTTTCATAAATGGGTATTAGGGTAGACTCGGGTTTGGACCTAGCTAATTTGATGGGTTGCGTGATCCACAAACCCGATCCAAATTTGAATGGCTAACGAATCCTCTTGTGTAATTCTATAATCAGAAATCCCATAATAACTCAATCGAATTCCAATTAAACCTTAATAAAACCCTCAATTACATTATAAAACGTAACACCCTTAATTATTTAACTTACCAAAAATACGGGGTGTTACATCCATCGACTTATTTGAAGAAGGTTGGGGTTGCGTGATTGTAATTGAGGTAAGTTTATTGGGTTTGAAGTTTTGATTTTCGATATGTTATTGGTATGATCAGTATAATCGAAGTTCTTTTTTTTTTTTTTCCTTCTGAGGTGATAGGCTTGACTGATTTAGAGGATACAGGAACACCAGATGAATAAAACTTCGCGCCCCTCCCTAGGTAAAATAGGAAAAAAATAATTAATACTGATTAATGTAAATAAGAAATTAAGAATTGCATTTGCTCAAGCTCACCTCTAGGCTAAAAAGGAAAAAGAAACCCATACACCAAGTTTACAAGAGAAAAGAGGCTTCTTTCTTTGTAAGTGTGAGGTTTGCAAGAGTAGTTTTTCAATTCAAATAGTCCCAAGTATTTCATTCTCCTCATAAATTATTGAGGACTGCTGGGGTGATATTGATCAAGTTAGTTTTGTGCAGAATGTGTCTTGACTCACTTGATAACATGTATAAGCTGGCATGAAAGATTTTAGATGAGCACAATTTGACTAGATCAGTTGCTTTGGTTACGTGCATCTTAAAATTTTATGTTTCTCATGTGTTTCACAAAAGGATGGGTGAGTATGCGGCAATATAATACACAGATGTTGTGCATTAGTTGTGGTTTATAGTTCAGGGTTTGGTTTAAGTAGGAGGAGGAAGTACTTGAGGTTGAGTTCCTGGCAGCTAGCTGATATTCAGGATTAATTCCCTGCTAGGATTTTTAAACACGACAGCGCAATTGAAGACAGATTTCTCATTTGTATGTGTGCCTTTTCAAGGCTGATTGTTGGTTTAATTTATGAGGACTGTGTTTTGATTGTCCTGTGATCCGCTGTGTTTGCTTATGTTAATCTGTACAATAATGCTTTATTCTGTGCTTGCTTCGTCTGTATGCGGAAAGGAATTTATTTATTGCCATGGTCAGAGGTCGACGTAGAAATTATATGTAAATGCTTCATAAGAAATTAAACCTCAATTGTGTAATCCTTTGAATTGTGACTGTCTGACTAAAGTATTCAAACACTTAAAGTCTTGAAGCTTTGAATTTTTACGTCTGATGTATATAAAAAATGTATACAGTGTTCATAATGTCTTATAAATTTTTATTCTATAACACAAAAAAAAAAAAACCAAACTCTTTCCCAATTTGAACCTAACTATTTCAATTGTCATTGTAGAACATGGACCAGGAGCGAAAACAAATCCCCATAAGTTTTACGACTTTGTTGTCCGACATTTTAAGTGCTTTGAATTTACCAGAGCCTCTTTTCCAACAACACTACAATGAGGTGAATGGTTGCTACACAACATATATAAGAATGACACCCCAAAAGGATGGCCCGAGCATAAAAATAAAGGGGAAAACTAGGAAAGATTTAAAGTTCGCTACACAAACTTCAGCCATGTTTGCTATAGAAAAGCTTAAAGAAATCCATTCTTTTGACGTTGTTGACTACAATTTAGGAGCTTTCCGTAAAGAGCGTAAGAAAAGGAGAATAGCGGATATTGCAAAGGTTCATGAAGAGACGGTTTGCAAAATTTTCAAGGAAGCTTTGGATGAAGTTAGTGTACAATACCAAAAGCTGCGAGCTGAGTTAGAGGAAATTAAAAAGGCGAGAAAGTAGCTTTCTCAACCTTACCAATATGTAATTTAGTTCCATTTAGGAATTTCAATAAATAGTATTTCTTCTTTAAATTGGTGTAATTTGAAGTAACGGTTTCCACGCATACATTGCGTATTAAATATATTAGTATTTTTGTTCAACTTTAATCTATTTTTGGTAGGCCATTGCATTTTTTGGGTTTATTATTCAATGACGAGGTGCATTTGTTGGCCTAAACTAAGTACTCAGTGATGCAAAACACTGAATGTGTTAACACTTGAATTTTTATTCACATAAACGTATATAGTGAAAGGGAATTAATTTTTGAATTACAGTTAACCCCCTGGAAGCAACATAAGAATGATTTTGCTTCCTGACACAATAATTGATTGTAGGATCGATGGGTCCACTTTGTCTGATTTCAATGGGTGCCATGTTTCCAGCTTCTAATCTGTGCCTGTTTATAGCACTATTTTGTTGCCTTCTAATTAATTGAAATTGCAATAGTTTGCGTATAAGAGTTGCTGTCCTGGTATTATCGATTGCGTGCAACTTTTTTTTAAAGACGTTCATAGTTCTTCCCAAAACTCAAAATATTTAGGCAAATTATAAGAATCTTGCGTGCGGTGTTTTTTGGTAGTTGATATCTAACTTGATTATTATTTTTTCCGATAACTTCATGTTTGATTTTCCTGTGCGCTACTGTTTTGCTATTTTGAGTGAAAATTAAGGCTCCATATTTTGAGTTGCATAGGACTATTCTGCATACGGTACTTTGTATTAATTTAAATTCCTGCTAGATTTCGTGCAGTCTGGATCTTATCAATGGAGCAACAAAAACGTGCTGAATGTGCTCGCTTGAATCGACAAATGCGGAGACATGTAATGACTCAAAGGAGAAATGGAAGAGTTTTCAATGCCAGCCAGATTTCACAAGACATAAACCTCATTAATGAACTTAGAAGACAAAGCATTGACAATAACATATTAGGTCATCGTAAAAGAGGCCGACCTCCATTGCCGTCAAGACAAATTACTGAATTTGGCAATTTTGGAGGTAAATGGCCGATCTTATGGCATGACAAAATACGCTTAGAGAAGTTACAATATCATTATATATACTTTATATGCTTAACAGATGTGCAACGAATGGATCGGATCAGACAAGCAAGACAAAATCGGGAATTCAGAATAAGATATCTTAAGTGGAGGAGATCATATTTTCGAAGCCCACGTGTATGTATTCAGAATGATGATACCGGTGGATTGTTATGTGGAAGTTACAACAGCAGAAAAAGAAGAATTGTTACGGAGGAAGGTGAAGGTAGTAAACAGAAAAGATGTATACCAACAAATACATCAAATGAGACAATATCAATAACTGAAGTCAGAGGTATGTTTACCGATCAAAAATATATATTCAAACTTTGTTTATTAGTGTTTGTTTGGAATTAATTCTGTGCATTAGGTTTTTATTGGTAAATCTATGAAGATGTGTTGTTGCGGATGATAGTTTGATAGTATAACCAATGTATTTAGGATAGCCTAATGGTGCAAATAACTAATGCGGGAGAGCATGTTTTTAGACCAGTTTGAATTTTCGGCTCATTTGGCATCTTACAACTAAAAGAACTGGCTAACACAACTGTAGCAGGTGCTGCAATTGAAATTAAGTGCAACTACAGGCACTTTATAAACAAGCTAAAAAGTTTAGGGACTATATAAGTTTTACTTATTCTTGGAGAATTTTGAATCTTCGGATTACATTTCTAAGTAAGTAAACATCAATACAAACATTGCATGCATAAGATTTACCTAAAGTAGCATTTTGTGCATACTAATGATATTCTATTTAAATGGACAGAAGGATTCATTGGACCTGTTTTCCAAAATGGTGAATCAAACTCCGATGCGACAATGGCAAAACGTAAGCACCACAAAAATGTCATCTGTAGATTATATACAAAATACATTTAGAGTTTTGAAAGCGCTGATTGATTGATTACTTTCAGGGAAATTTACTGAACCCTGGAATTTTGGAGGGCCAACAGAAAATTGCCTACACTGTTTTGCAAAAATGTGGAAGGAAGAGAGTGTGGGCAAAGGTCGCAAGGGAGGGACATATGAGTTCAGTTTATGCTGTCAAAAGGGCAAAGTGCAGTTACCGTTTTTAAAAGATCCACCAGAATTTCTAAAAGAGCTTCTCAACCCTAAAGGAGGACCAAAGTCAAAGAAGTTCAGACAACATATAAGAGCGTATAATTCCATATTTGCTTTTACGTCAATGGGTGGTAAGATTGATACCAAATACAATAATGGACACGGACCATACAACTTCAGGCTGAATGGTCAAAATTACCACAAATTGGGATCATTACTTCCACCTGAAGGAAAACCTCCACGATTCACACAGTTGTATTTTTATGACACTGATCAAGAAGTTGGTAATCGGTTGAGGTCATTATCAGGAGATGGTGAAAGCAATCTTGATCGTGAAATTGTCGAAGGCCTTCAAATTATGTTATACGAACATAACGAGCTTGCAAAATTTCTGAAAATGGCTAGAGAAAATCATGATCCAGCTCGAACAGTCCCTGTGCGTATACGTCTGCATGGTACAAGGAAAAAAGACGGGCGCCAGTACAACCTTCCTTCACAAACTGAACTGGCAGCTTTAATTGTCAATGAAGGTGATGGAGAAAAAGGCGAGCGTGACATAATAATTGAGGAGCGCTGCAACGGGCTTAAGAGAATTTCAGAGTTACACCCGAGCTTCATGGCAATGCAGTATCCTCTCATATTTTGTTACGGAGAGGATGGTTTCCATACAGATATCAAGCACAGTGATGCTGACACAACCTCCAGGGTACGTAAAAGTCTCACAATGCGAGAATTTTATGCTTTTCGGCTACAAGAGCGGAGCCTAAGTGGGGAAATCTTGGAAGCTTTTGCTTTGCTATATTGTGCAAGGCTAAGACAACAATACATAGTCGATGCTTACACATGTGTTCAAGAAAGCAGATTAGATTACCACTACCGCAACCAAAAGGATTTGAGGAAGGCTGCAATTTCTGGTCTAACAGATGCAGTTTCACATGGTGAAACTACCCCTGCTTCAATAGGGTTGCGCGTCCTTCTACCCGCATCCTTTCTTGGAAGTCCAAGAAACCTTTTCCAAAATTACCAAGATGGTCTAGCAATCTGTGGTTGGGCTGGCCCACCTGATTTGTTCATCACATTCACATCTAATAGTCAATGGCCAGAAATAAAGGATTTCTTGAAATCAATTGAAGGGCAAAATTCAGACGACAGACCAGAGGTTGTTGCGAGAGTATTCAAAATCAAACTTGATGAGTTCGTACGTGACTTGACAGTTAACGAATTTTTTGGACCTAGCCAAGCAGGTAAAGTTTTCAAAACCGGTGGCTTCAAATTTCCCCCTAAATAGTTATTAGCACGACCGACATTAGTATCCAAGGTGCGTTATTTATAAGCGTTTGTGTTACGTTATTGTGATGATTTTGGGGATGCACTGCTGTGATAAGGTTATGTGTAGCTTAAATAATAAGGTGTTATGCAACTGGTTTTTTGAGTTGGTGTGATTTGGTAAAACTTTTACTTCTGCTTATACTTGGAATATTTGGAATCTCACTATAATGAAATACAATAACATAATGTAATCAGTTTCTGATGCAATGGTTTTGCTTTGCAGTCATATATACAATTGAGTTCCAAAAAAGAGGCCTCCCTCATGCCCATATATTACTTTGTTTGCAGCCTGATGCAAAGCCTAACACCCCAGAAGAAATCGATAAGGTTATTAGTGCGGAGTTACCTGATGAAAACATAGACCCAGTGGGATTTGAAGCTGTATCACAATTTATGATTCACGGGCCATGTGGCGACTACAACTCCGAATCTCTATGTATGGAAAACGGAAGATGTTCAAAACATTATCCCAAAAGGTTTAAACCTGCCACAACAACAAGCGAAGACGGTTATCCAGAATATCGTAGACGGGATAATGGAGCTACTGCCATAAAGAACAATGTAGTTGTTGACAATAGATCTGTTGTTCCGCACAATATTGATTTGTTGGTTAAGTATCAGGCTCACATTAATGTGGAGTGGTGCAATAAAATGAGATCATTGAAGTATTTATTCAAGTACATGAGCAAAGGGCCAGACATGGCACTCGCTTCAGTGCAAGAGTACACCACACAAGTTAATTCAGATGGGAAAGAGGAGGAGATAGTCGATGAGATCAAGAGCTATCTAAAGTGCAGATATGTGTCTGCCTCTGAGTCAAGCTGGAGGATATTTGGCTTTGAAATTCAGTATAAACAGCCACCCGTAGAGAGGCTTGGTTTTCACTTGGAAGCAGAACAAGAAATTGTTTTTAATGACAACGAGCCACTTGATGAAGTTCTCATCCGAATTGGGGTAACAACTAAAAAAATGGATGAATGGTTACACTCAAAGAAGGATAAAGAAGCATTGGATAAGGTAATGAGAAATGTTAAGTCAACTAGAACCACTCTGACCGAGTGGATGGAAGCAAATAAGACATACGAAGATGCACGGGAACTTACATATGCTGAATTCCCAACCAAATGGACTTGGGTAGTCTCCAAAAAGGTGTGGAAAAGAAGAGAAAGGGGGTTTAAGATTGGAAGAATCTACTTTGCACATCCTGCCTCGGGAGAGAAGTATTACCTGCGTCTTCTATTGAATATTGTTCGAGGTGCAACATGTTTTGAGGACCTTCGTAAAGTTAACGGGGTGGTGTTTTCTACTTATAAGGCTGCATGTCAGGCTCTTGGAGTGCTTGACGGAGATAATGAGTGGCACGAGGCTTTATCAGAGGCGTCAAAATGGTGCACTGCACACCAGCTAAGACAACTGTTTGTAACTTTACTGCTGTTTTGTGAGGTTACTGATCCCAAGGCTTTGTGGGAAGCCCACTTGGAATCTTTAACTGATGATGTTCTTTATCGTCAGCGTAAGCGCTTTGGATTGCATGACCTGGTTTTAGACAACGAGCAAATCCGGAATTATGCCCTATATGAGTTAGAGATGATACTTAATCGAAGTAGTCGTAGCATATCAGATTTCCCAGGCCTTCAAAAGCCAGATGAAGCACTACTCCAAGATTCTGGAAACCGTTTGATTGTGGAGGAACAGAATTTTGATCGTGATACATTAGAAACCGAGTCAGAACGTCTACAAACTAGTCTAAATGTAGACCAACGAAAGATTTACGACGCGGTTCTAGAGGCGGTGATGAATAACAAAGGAGGACTTTATTTTGTCTATGGAAGCGGAGGGACAGGAAAGACCTACCTTTATAGAACAATCTTATGCCGCCTACGATCAAAAGGAGAAATAGCCCTTGCTGTAGCATCTTCAGGAATAGCTGCTTTGTTATTAATATCGGGCCATACTGCACACTCAAGATTCGCTATTCCAATAGAATTGCATCCAACCTCCAGTTGCAATATAGTGCAAGGGTCTGATTTGGCACACTTAATTCGAAAGGCAAGTCTAATAATATGGGATGAGGCACCTATGGTCCATAGACATGCGTTTGAGGCTGTGGATCGAGCATTTAGAGATATTATGCAGTTGGATGATCCAAACGCCAAGCAAAAAGTTTTCGGGGGAAAAACAGTACTACTTGGTGGAGATTTTCGGCAGATATTACCGGTTGTGCCAAAAAAAGGTCGGGCGGACATAATCGACGCGGCAATATGCAAGTCAACTAAAATATGGCCGCATTGCACAATTTACCGCCTCGAGAAAAACATGAGGCTGCTACAGGGAGGTACTAACCCTGAGAGCCAAGAACTCATGAAATTCTCAAAGTGGGTACTGAACATTGGAGATGGTTTAATTCCTGCTACTAAAACTGAAGGTGAACATGAAGCTACATGGATCACAATTCCATCGGACATACTAATCGCATATTCAGGTGACCCTATAGCTGCAATTGTCGACAAAGTTTACCCAAGACTTTTGCAGTACTACGAAGACAAGTTATATCTGCAACAACGAGCTATATTGGCTCCAACAAATGAAATTGTAGATGAGATCAACAACTTTATGCTTAGTCTGATCCCTGGGAAAGATACATTGTGCAAAAGTGCTGATCGAATGTGTGCACAGTCTAGAGAATCAGCACATATGGCGGACCTCTACCCGGTAGAGTTCTTGAATACTTTGCAATTCCCAGGGCTGCCAAATCATGAAATAAAGTTAAAAGTCAGATGTCCTATAATATTGCTAAGGAATATCAATCAAGCCGCAGGGTTATGCAATGGAACAAGGCTAATAGTGAACGCAATACATAACCGTGTCATTGAGGCTACAATATTGACGGGAACAAATATTGGGGATAGGGTCACCATACCAAGAATAGAAATGTCGCCTTCAGACACAAAGTGGCCGTTCAAATTGAAACGAAGACAATTTCCAGTTAAGGTGTGCTTTGCAATGACAATCAACAAGAGCCAAGGTCAAACGTTCGAGCATGTAGGAGTATACTTGCATGCGCCTGTTTTTAGTCATGGCCAATTGTACGTTGCAGTGTCAAGAGTTACAACTAGAAAAGGACTGAAGATAATAATACCAACGGACAAAGAAGATGAAAATGCAAGAACAAAAACCAAAAATATTGTGTACAAGGAGATATTTGATGACCTGTAATGTTGGAGATCAAAATAATCAGTATAAACATTTGTTACTTGAATTATAGTGCCAAGTTTTGCTTACTTCTACTTTTTAATAGTTTTTTACGGTGCACCAGTGGAGAAAAGTCGTCTTTGCTACATTTATACAGTGCCTGCACTGAAATTAAAATTATGCATAACAATTTCAATTATTTTGCTGGGTATTGGCCCTATGAGGTTGGCCATGTGCAGTCGAATTTTGCAGATGGAGAGCATGCCTCAGATGGTTGCTTGCGTGTGTTCCGATGATCAATATATTGGTGTGTATTGTCTTATTTGCTTATAATTTAAAAAGAAAAATTGATTTTTTTTCAGTGTAACATCGTCATTGTTTTTGTGTTTTGTGTTCTATTTTTCAAGAATCAGGAACTTAGAAATTGGGAGAGCAGGGTAAGTGGTTCGAAAATTATGTTTAATTTCCATCTGTTTATCTACCTTGCGTTTAATTCTTTGCTTGGTTATTATGCGATAATGGCAAAAGGAGGCTATTAATAAGTTAATCGAAGAAGCGATTCTAGATGCAGAGGACAAAGGAATCAAAGTGGTGAGCCTAGGACTACTGAATCAGGCAAGTCATATTTAAGAAGTAGTATTCCTGTTTCCTATTCCTTCTCATCAGCTAAAACTGTAGCCGATTCAGCATCCATTGAATACTAACTTTCGTATTCCTCTAGGGGGAGCTATTTAACAGAAATGGTCAAGCTTACTTTGACAAGTACCCGAAGCTCAAAGTGAAAGTGGTAGATGGTAGCAGCTTAGCTCTTGCAGTTGTGCTTAAGAATGGAAGAACATGACATGCTCAAAAAGGCTAATCCTTCAGAAGAGAGCAAAAATCTGATCTTATCAGCACAAAAGCTGTGATAAAAAGGTTCTGAAGTTAATACATAGCATTAGAAGCACAAATTTTTGGGAAATGTACGATCTTTGCCTCAATTGTGATGTTACAGTATGAGTAATTTGATTTCTTACAGGTATGGTTAGTTGGAGATAATGTGACTAAGCTCGAGCAGTCGAGGGCATCAAAACCGTTTTTATTCCCTTCTCTCAGTTCCTTCCCAAGAAGAAAAGAAGGAAAGAATGCTTTTATGTGATCACTCCTGCCCTCATGGCTCCCAAGTCTTTCAGCCACAAGCACTTTTGTGAGGTTTGTCATCTTTCTCGCCTTAATCCAAATGTGCAAGCTAACACAAATAGGTGTATGAGATACGGCCCTATGCCTTTTCTTTAACCTAACTATCTATCATTCATAATTCAAAATTATATTGGGAATAAACTCATTGCAATGCCGAGTTTGGGCATTTTACAATTGTGTAGTCATTAGACATTGAACAACTTGCGACCTTAGGTAGGCCAATATGTAGAGAGTGATGTAAAAAATTTAACCATGACATAGATCTAAACTTTGATACAGGGCATTAAGTTCAATGAGTCCTTTAATTTTCGTGTTGGTCTTCGTGTGTTTATAAAGTTACGATTCCTCAAAATGTACACCTTATATCCATAGATGCCTTTGAAGATTGCTTACAATAGAGTCATCAATTAGTAGATGTGAAACTTGACGCCATTGTATGATAGATACCCTGGCTTACTGTAGAGATATAAGAGTCAAGAAAAGAGTCTGCTGTGGGCGAGGTTTTGTGCTATCTCCACCGTGGGTAGGTGAGCCTTTTTTATGAACTTCTAAACCTATCTAGGCATAGATCAATGTTCAGTCTTTAGAATATGTATATGAATGAATGCTGCCTGAAACATAACATTGAGCAATTTGAAGGATAACTACAGCTGTGGTCAATAGGAGCATATTCCCTTAGAACAAGGATTAATTTGATTTTTGGATTAGTAGTACTAATCACCTAATTTTGCTAATTATTTGCTGCAAGGGCTGAATTGAAGGGACTAAAGTAACCTTCTGCTGTGATGCATCTGTGCTATGAGCGAAGGGTAGTGCATACCCAAAATAGAACAGAAAACTTGAGCATGACAGTGCAGAAATAACATTTAGACATAGCAAATGTTATCCGATGATGCTGTAATTGGTACCATTGGAAAGCTTGCTTTCAGAACTTCAATCTGAACACCAATTTACCCCAAAACCGTAATCTGTAGAGGGAGATATCAACCCTCAAAGTTCAGATCAGTAAACTGATGTTCTTGATTCTTTCAACACTAACAGCCTCATTAAAACTAAAACTGCAAATTACTGAAACATCTTTTAATCATAATTCCAAATCCATGTTTTAGATTGTTCTGTTAGGTTTCAGAAAAGGTAAGGCACATAAAATTTGAGCTTTGTTTGAATCTCCTAAGAGGCTTTCAAAACCAAGTGCCCAAACCTGAGTTCTTCCCAACCCAAAAAAAATCTCCTTTTTCCGCCTTGGCTTCTTTTTTGGCCTTGATTAATTACCCAAACTTCAAATTGGAGGAGTTTTGAATTTTATTAGTATGAATTTACTGGATAGTGTTGGTGTCCTAAGTATATACGTGCTAAAGCTAGACTTTCTATTAAATAGGTTACAAAAACCTAAACCGGGAAACACTTTGTTCTTTTAATTCTGATGAATAGGGATACTTGGTAAATGAAATTTAGCGAATTGGTGACAGTATTGCAGGTTGCACAACAATGTTTTAAAATCTTCTATTGTTCAAAGTTCAAGATTTTGTGCGAGGCAGAACCTAGCTCCGTCCATTGTCTCCTATAATTAGTTACCTATACTTGAAACTACATACCTTGCTTTGTTCAGGGGTATGACTTACACTATCATAATCTGTGTTAACCCTGTTATATGATAGGAAACTCTTCGGAACGCAGATGAGAGTTTTGGACCAGATATTGGCTGGGTGAAATAAGAGGTGTTTAATCACTTATGTGCAAAGGATTGTAGAACTGAACTTTGATTTTTTGTTTGTCAAATCTTAGGTTGCATTCGCTGGTTTATAGGTAAAATTTCTCCTAACTCATTATTGTTCTCACATAACCTGTTTGATGATTTGACGATGATAATTCATGATCATCTTTGATAATCTCTCCACAAGAATCTGGGTGAGGAACTCACCATAATCTTTTCACCTTACTGTTATATTCAAGTTTGAACCGCATTGCATACGATCTTGGTATGTTTATCGAATTTATTGTTGATGTCCCTCTCACTTACACTTTATGAATTGTTGCTAAATTTTCATGTATACGTTTTTCAGCAAGGTTCTGCACTTACACGTTTGTACGTATTGGTTTTGTAAGGTTCATTTTTATTTGTTCGGATTGTTTGTGTGCATCCCACTACTACATTTATTTCAAAGAAACTGAACAAATTTTTCAAAAGAAATAAATCTCCACGATCTTTCCTGATTGGAGTGTAAATTTTGGGGTTTACGCAGTGACATTTAGCTCTTTCAAGGTGGCAGCACAGCAAACTTTGAAGAAGGCGATGATGAATGGCAGAGAGCAATGAGCAGATCTAAAAGGCCAACTCAGTGCAAACCGTCACTGATAAATGACAGGTTAGTAACAATCCCACAACCACATTAGGAAATTCAAGCATCATAATTTGTTACGTTAATGTAGTCTTATTATAACCTGTTTTAGATTCATGGTTTTAGAATCATTAGAAACAACCAGGTAAACGTGTACAAGTAGCAATAGAAAGAAAATAATAGAGGAACAAACAACAAAAAATTATTGAAAAAAAAAAGTAAATATGACGTTAAAGGGAAAATAACCCAATACATTCAACAACTTCATATTCTTAGAAAACTCAAATAATAATCAAACTAATGTTCATATCCAGCACTACAAAATCCCCTACTCAGAGACCAAAACCCAAACACCATCCACAAATTCTTGACACTTACGGAGAGAATACTTTGTGTGATGAGAAAACTCCCCATACATCTCAAAATCTATCTTATAGCGCTTCTCATGACTACTATAACCAACAACACGACCTCTCCACCATCCATCATCTTTATAGGCTTCAACAACATCACCAAGCCTATGCTTAAAATACCCTAGATGTGGAGGAATAGGACGGATGTTGTCACCATGTAAAACTTCTCTTAGATGACAAATACCATCTTCAGTAAGCAACTCATCAAAACGCACACAGTAGCGCCCATCACTAAGGGAAAACATAATGGTACCCACATAAAAAGATCCCAAGAAACCCATTTCGGGAAACATCACCTCAACCCTGTCGTGCCTTTTAAATGAAGTTGCCATTTTGGTAAGTGAAAGGAAAAACACAAAATACAAGGCAAATAATCCAACAAAATTGCACAAACAAATGATAATTGCCAGATAGTTTATATAGTAACCAATTTATAACAAACAGGCAAATAACCCTATAGGGAAGGAAAAAATGAAAAACGAAAAGACATTCCAAATAACACAATTAAAGCCATGTGTAAGGCTATTATTAACCACTATTAAAAAGTGTAACTGCCAAATAAGAGAAATGAAGAATGAAAACAGTAGCTTACCAATAATAAAGACCTACTAAAACCAAAAGACCATAATTAAAATACAAAAACAACTACAAAAGGAAACGAAAAATATTAAATTACTTTAACAATGCAAATCACGTCTAAAAATCTTCAGCAAACAAAGAAAATAAAAACTAGAATGGAAAGAATAAATAACAATAAAAAACTGACAAAAATATCCAATGGAAAGTCATCCATAACTAAACAAATTAAATGCAAATCAATTATTACAATAATAATTATCTAAACCCCCAAAAAAATACAAGACAAAGACTACAGAAATTTCAAAAAACACGGCGACAATAACAATAGTAATTGCATTGCATATCTCAGAAATAAACCTCATAAAAAAAACTTCACAAAACAATAAACTACGAAAAAGATCCAATACATTATATTCCAATCACTAATAATATCCTTGCATCAAACTGACAATTTGGATTTTGCAGGCGCGATAATCAATGGCATCGAAGACTACCAAACAAGTGCTAACTCAAAAAGTAGGAATAAGCCAACTAACAGTCTCAAAGAACAAGTATGAAATCACAGCAAGAGCAACAAGAGTTTGGAAAAGGGAGTTCAATAACGGTTTTACACACTCTGTCCAAATGATACTTCTTGATTCACAAGTAAGAATTTCAAAATCAACAATTTACACATTGTTTTAGTTTATATACCAGGACATACGACAAATCATGGCTTCTCTTATATTTTGTTATGAAAGGCTGACCCATCCCATGTTTACTTTTTCCCCTCACGATATTTATGAACGTATATTGATGAAACATCAAAATGCTTATATGAGCACAAGATACTGATTAATAAATCTATAGGCAGACTAGGTAGCATAAAATTCATAGCTTGAAAATTTGACCGATGAGTCTGGTACAATACATAAAAAGTGGTTGCATTTTACTTAGTCACTGGTGTAATTTTGTATATCACTATTCCAGTTGAGTCTTTTAAGAAGAGTAGATTGTCACATACAAATCTGACATATTAAATTACTCATTCACATATGAATATGACTCTTTGTCAGTTGCTAATTTCCACGCTCATTCTACTACTATAAAAGAACTGACAAAAACACTTCGAAAAGATTAGTAGATAAAAGCGAATTGGGAATCAGATTTAGTGTTCCATAATAATAATAGTTTGGCTTCACCACTTTATTGTATTCTTGAGGTACAGTCGTAGTTACCCCCCCCCCCCCAAAAATTACTATATAAATGCTGCATTGCTGCTTATGTTTTAAATTTTGACCAAATCAGTGTCACAGCACCCCAACCAATGACGTGATCAGTGGATTGCCAGTCTCACTCCCGCATACTCTTTTGCGCTTACTGATTTCTTCAATACTATATTTCATATTATAAACAGGGACAACACATACAAGGACAAATAAAGAGACCACAACTTCGAGAATACGGGGATAAAGTCAAAGAAGGAAAGATATACACACTCAAACATTTCGACGTAGAAGACGAAAAACCAAATTACAAGCCTGTCAGCACACCTAACACTCTACTGATAAATTCATTCACATCCATACTGGAACAAGAAGAGAGCAATACAAGGATTGCAGCACACAAATTTGAGTTCTGGCCGCTACACAAAATAGAAGAACGACTTAACAAGACAGACATTCTAATTGGTAAGCTATTCAAAAACCACACTACATACTACCCGAATTTCAAATTACTACAACCTTGAAGGTCAGGACTGACCACAAATCTAAACTAATGCAGATGTCGTGGGAATATTGACTGAAGTAGGCGACAAAATTGATGTCCCAACAAAAGGAGGGAACACACAACTGCGTAACATCAAAATGGAAAATGAAAGGTACATTACATGCAAAATTCAAGGGGATTGAAAAGATATAGTGTGATAATCATGTTACACATCTGCAAAAAGCCTATGGTTTATGCCCCAGCGAACTCATAAAAACAGTACCTAAAAGGCTAAAACACGGTACCATACACTCAGAACATTTTTCACATTGTTTAATTTACGTTTTCTTTGTTGTTTACGCAACGCTTTTGTTTTTCGTTTTTGTGTATCCTCTTTTATTTCATTTTTTAAAAGATTATATACAGCTTCCTCAATGTTTCCCAAAGGGAACCATACTAATACTTCGCATTTAGATCACTGTATTTAACAAAATATTGATGATGCACCTTATTAATTATCACAAAATCTAATGCAATGAGAACAGTGGAATGCAGGTACAAGTAGCATTGTGGGGAGAAGCTGCTGATATGGTGAACACGACAGATGCAGAGGGTCAAGGAGCAGCAAAACCAATAGTCATCACATCCACAAAAGTAATCAAGTTTGAAGGTAATACAACCAAATCCAATTAAATATAACTTCACATTCAAAACACCTAATACACCACTAACTTACACCTCAATCAATATCAGGACAATGCAAACTAAGCTCAAGTAATGCTACAAAAATATACTTCAACTTGGACATACCAGACGTCGAGGCATTAAGACAAAGGTAAACACCTCAATAAAAAATTTCAATCCTTTCATATTCATGTATATACTAATTAATAACAAAATATACAGGGCAACAGAACTAAGGACAACACCGATGGTCCACACAATGAAAGAAACAGACGACGAAACAATGTTCAAGAACAGAAAGACGATCTACGAACTTCTAACAATAGACATAGAAGGAGAGGTAAATCGATTAAGAAACAATACTACAACAATCATAAATCAGACAAATCCAAACACTAATATAAAAATGTATTTGTGGCAGGATGTAAAATATACATGTTTCGGAACTATTGCCGAAGTGAGAACACATATGAACTGGCACTACCTGTCATGTGGCCCATGCAAGAAGTCATTAGATATAGAAGGAAAATGTGATGGGTGCAACCAAATCGTCAAATATCCATTACAAAGGTATACACAAACAAACACTTAAAACCAAAATTCGTCCAATTCTGTATACTAAACAACTACTCCACAACAGGTACCGCCTTATGGTGACCCTAACTGATGACACTGGAGAAATACCTATGGTCATTTTCGACAAGGAAGCAGAAAAAATCATAGGACGTCCGATAAAGATGATGCTCGATGTCTACCAAAAGGTAAACTTCTAATTTCGTAAACTTCTAAAACACAGGAAACAAAAAAAAACATATCATGACAATGAAGTAATACGAAAGCATATAAATGTACAGGACACCGGAAAGGAAGAAGTATTCAATATCCTCCAAGAGTGTACGAGGAAACAATACATATTCAAGGTATCAGTAAACGACAGCAAATATAGCAACTCAAGGGAGCTCAAATGCACAAAGATCTTCACACCAAACCAAAAGTTAGAGGAAGTATATCTCAACAGCCAAGCAGCAAGAAAGGTAAAATAATATGTATCTATTAAGGGTGCTATATAGTTGTTCTACAATCGATCTACCACACAAAATATGAACTCCAGCACCCATGCAATCGTCTTCCTATAATTTCAAATAACCATCTTGAATTTTCAGGATTCAACACCAACAAACATACCAGAGGAGGAGAACAAAGGTCCTAAGATCACAATCAAGATTGATGGACAATCACAGAAAACATCAACCAAACGCAAAAGAGATGAAGGCAACAATGACGAACAAGAAAGTGAAAACCACATTCAAAATCTACAACACCAAACGGAACCTCCAACCTTGGCCTCATCCTCACAAGAATCCTGAACAAAAGGAAAGAAAAAAAAAACAATCATTCAACACTTCTTACAAAACAATCTCATGTTTATTTAATTGCTCACAAAACTGTTAAACAAATAAGTTTTTGTTACATGCAACTTTGATGACTCTTTGGCTTAACCGTATCCTCAACGATTCATAGTCATGTCCTACTTTACACAATTGTTTACTTCAAGACTACACAAAACAAAAAATAGATTAAAACCTACCATTTCATTGTCTCATTCCATCTTTTATTCATCATGTCCATCATGTTTTATTATCAATTTCACTCAACAGCATTCATATACCATTAAAGAAGTGTTCTTCAACAAAAACTTTTCGATTTCGACGAAGGTTTTAAATTCACAAAAACTATTTACGGTATAGACAAACATGCATCAGAATTGAAATAGAAACCTTTATTACATACATGTCAAAATTCCCATACAACATGTCAAAAATACGAATAACAAACTACGATATTTCATTCATAACATCAAAGAGTGATTACACTTATTAATCTTCAAAAGATGATAACACATAAAGCAGCTCTAAAAATAACCCTCAAAACAGCAACATTAATAACCACACATAAGAACGACTTACATAAAATAGAACATCACACACCACTACTCAATCACTGCCACCCATTTTCTATTCACCCAGATTTGATGTGGTCGTATCCGAGTACAATCCGTAATAACATTCGCTTCATACTTCGGAACAGAAAGGGAATACATACCATTAAAATAAATTTGCACAACCCTTCCAGTCCACCAGCCACCATCAAAAAACACATCAACAACATCATCAATTTCAAAATGACTTCTATAAGTAAAGTCAGGAGTAGGCCTCAAATAGCTAACGTGAAGAATTTCAGTCCTTGGGTATAGATCATTTTCATCTAATAGATGAACATAACGCACATAGTATAGGTTGTCATTCAAAGGGTGAAAAATCGTAGCGACATGAAAAGAACCCTCATAACCTGTATGTGGAATCATAACTTCAACCTCACTGTCCGAAAAATAGAAGTCAGCCATAGTTAAAACACCAAAACCAAAATTTAAAGGATATTCTAGATTAAAGAGTTTACAAGTATGCTAAACAACAACAAAATCAACTTCTTTTATACTAAACCAAATAACAAAAACATTAAATTCTTAAACATGTTACAACACCATACATAAATACATCTTAAGTTATACAATTAATTGATAAAGATAAAAATAAATATTACTAACTACCATAATAAAACTATTCAGAATAAATCCAAAATATCTCACAGGATTTTGACCATAACATTCTAAAAAACATTTCTCAAAAAAAACTACTTGGTGCTAAATGAAATATGGTCATATCCTGCCACAAAACATCAATGTAAGAACTCCATTTAAAAAATACATTTGAAAATCCGTTCGAGGTCCACGAACAAAACAAAACATTCACCATAAATTAACGAAAACCCGATAAAAACAGTCCCGTGAATACACGGGCACAAAAACTAGTTAATGATTAATTTGCTGAGCATCCTGTGTATCCTCCACACATATTTCGTCGCAGGTTTCGTATGCAATAGCATGTATTTCTCCATATAGTTGGCGCATTAACTTCTAGTGATATATATTTTCAACACAGACCAGATGCGACTGGAAGACTTGGGTTTTCACCCTTGCAAAAATGCACTGCAGCTATGAGGATATTAACATATGAAATGTCAACCGATGCTGCCAATGAATATTTACGATTAAGTAAAGCAGTCGCAAGAGAATCTCTTATCCACTTTGTTGAAGGTATTATAACTAATTTCGGTGCGGAATACCTTCGAAAGACTAATGAGTTAGATATATCAAGATTGCTTGAAGTAGGAGAACAACGTGGATTTCCAGGAATGCTAGGGAGTATAGACTTTATGCACTGGCAATGGAAAAATTGACCTATGGCATGAGCTGAGCAATATTCCGGAAGAAGCGGAAAATCAATAGTAATTTTGGAAGCTGTTGCATCATACGATCTTTGGATATGGCATTCATTTTTTGGAACGCCAGGTACACATAATGATATCACTGTACTCAATCGATCTCCCCTTTTCAATGATATTTTGGAAGGTCGAGCATCAGAGGTGAATTATATGGTGAATAATAATCAATATAACATGGGTTATTATCTAACTAATGGAATATATCCTCAATGTGCTACATTCGTGAAATCTATTGTTGCTCCACACATCCCAATCATTTGCTCAACATCAAGAGGCTGTAAGGAAAGATGTCGAACGTGCTTTTGGTGTCTTGCAATCTTGATTTGCATTTATTCGGCAAGCATGTCTAGTTTGGGATGTTGACATGATGGGGAAGATTTTGAATTCTTGCATCATAGTGCACAACATGATAGTGGAGGACGAACGACACACTTATTTAAACATATATGATAGAAGTGAATTCATTGAAGATCGTCCACGGAACCGAAGAAATCGAAGAAGTGAAGACCAAAGTGAGGAAAATGATGAAGATGTTCCTTTCGGAAGTTCTCTTCCATATACAAATATAATAGAGTATACGGACAATAGAGAAAAACTTAAGAATTTACAAACACATAATGCTCTTAAACGCGATTTGATTGAGCATATATGGCGAAACTCTCATAATGCTAATTAAAATGTAAGTTCAATTGCTAATTATTACATTTTATAATTAATTATCGCATTGTATTATTTTCGCTATCGTTATGTTATTTTTAAGTTTTTATTTTAGATTGTACTATGGTAAAATTTGCGTGTGAATGTTATTCAATATTTATTATTCATTGTATTTTATTAATTTTATTAATATTATTAAATCTATATAGTTATTATATAAAGAAAATTATATTAAATAATGAGTAGGAAAGAGAAAATGGATGGGGTACACCAAAAAGTAGGAGAGAATATGGTGGGTTCATCATACTAGTGTCATGAATAAACTTGAGAATGTCAAGATGAATGTTAGGATGAATGTTAGAGGTTTTGGAAGACAGAGAAATTAGTTAAATGTTGGTGACATTGGGTGTTGGATCTTACCAATAAACATGGTCTTATAGGATCAACCTAGTATTTCTGGAAAAATTATTGTTTACACCTTGTGTAACTCCTTTAGGCTTACACACCTAATAATATTTAAGATATGGCATATTTTATTAATTATAAAAAATGACATAAATGGAAACATGGATAGTATGTCTACAGTATCTAAACAAACATAATGTGATGCCAAAATAATGCAAAAAACGTCCAGCTACATTTGACCTTCTTGTATTTTATTTTATTTTCTTTTGTGTTTTTACATCTATAGCCTTGTTGGGTTTGATAAGTAAGAATAGCTCGCCACTACTGCATTTAGTAGAGATCCATTGTTCGACTCAGAAATTCACAACAGCATTTTGTTCATGAATCTTGATAGTAATTAGAGTATATGAGTTTTTTTTTCATGCATTAATGTGAGTGAAGAACATTTTTTGTCATGAATGTATATTGTCAAATCATTAAGATTGTACATAGTGGTGGATCCATTTAGAAATTGTGGGGGGGAGGGTACGAAGACACCGAATTGTAAATTTTGGTACTAAAAACCACGAAATTCCTTGTAAAAGATAAGAGGGACACCGAATAAATTGTTGGGACATGTAAAATACATTTTCTGAATTCGTCACTGAGTGTACATTGTGTATGATCGACGATCTTTGTCATGCATGGTTGTTGTCATCGAATCTTTATTGTTACCCAATGATCTCGCCACGCACCGATGAACCAATTTAATCGGCTCATCGTGTCATGAATAAATTTTAGGCATTGGGTCCAGCGATGGAGACTAACTACGTGTTAGTTGTCGTCAAACCATACATTCTGTTCACTTCTTTTTAAGTACAAATGAGTCAGTAAGCCACATGCAGTTAACATACACCACATTTGAAATCTCCATTTTTCTCTTGGTCACGTTTTTTTTTTATCAAACCAAAATAAGAACAGAGTTTGATACGATTCACATGTATTTTGGGACATATTTCTCTCTCATACTTTTATTAAATTATCACATCTCCTCTAACATTATCTCTCTTACTTTTATTAATCCTCACATTGGCTCTCCTCCTTTTTTTTTATAATATTATCCCACTCAAATTACTATATCAGCTTTTCTTATTCCACTACAAATACCCCACGGAGCGTTTGAGTTGGGACGGAAGGAGTAGTTGATATGGCAACTGAACTAAATTGAATTGATAAATTGTACTATACAGAAATCATTCGAATAACATAAAAATGGACTATATAGAAATGATCCGAACAACAAAAAAACTTAGTGAACTAAGAGTTGTTAGCTAGTAGTTTAACCGGTACTAAATGAACCTGATTTGAACTCTCGTGTACAAATAGATTGAATTGTTAATTGTTTAACCAATATTATAAAAAAAAAATTAAAAGAGAGAGGAAAGATTGGTTTGGCGCTTATCGAAATGCATTTAGCTACAAACCAAAAGCTTTTACGCGCCAAACTAAAAGCATTGTGGCGGCCATTAGCCTGGCTAATGTCATTCTTCTAACCTAATTACCCATATATAAGGATCTTTGCTAGTCCATGTTGATCAATTCATTCTTTTAGCATTTATACAATTAACATATTATATATACACCTAATAAACACAATACATACTTCTCTATCAAATCATAAAGAAAATAACCCTAATAAGTATTTAGGACATATTAGTAATTTTACTTATGGATAAAAATTAAAAATTAAATATTAAAAATTAAAAATTAAAAACAAGATATAACAATCGGTGGATACTAATACCCACCAAATCAAAAAAATATTATGCATAATCCACTCCTAGCCACTTGTCATAAAACCATTTGTTGTGTAAACCATTGAGGCTTACACGGTGTGTAAGCAAACAGGCGTCCATGTTAGAGGAGATGTGATAATTTAATAAAAGTATGAGAGAGAAATATGTCCCAGCTGGGATAGATTTCTTAAAAAAAAAAAAAAAAAAGTTAAAAAACAAAAAACAAAATCTGTAAAAGCGTTATCCATTCCCTTGAGCCAAACCAAATCCTCCTCCCTCTTATTCTCCCCTCTCATTCTTCTTCGCTCCTTGTATTCAATCGAAACCTCTCTCAGTCCTCTTCACGAAGGTGAAGCAGAACAAACATTCAACCACCACCCACTCCGCTACAATCTCACACTAATGGCGACCGCCGCCGCATTAACCGCCCTGACTTCCTCCTTGACTTCTATCTCCTTCTCCACCACCCTCTCCTCCAAACCCAACTCCCTCCCCGTTTCCCGCTCCAAACCTCTCTCCTTATCCCACTCTACCTCCTTTAAGCCCCTCACCGTCTCCGCCTCCGCCGCCGCTGCCACCGCCGAGCCCCTCGCCGCTGAGACTGCCGACCTCCAGAAGTTCGTCAAGTCTCGGCTTCCTGGTGGGTTCGCCGCGCAGACCATAATTGGGACTGGTCGGAGAAAATGTGCCATTGCTAGGGTTGTTCTTCAGGAGGGTACCGGCAAATTCATCATTAATTACCGCGACGCCAAGGTAACTTCTCCTCTTTCTTTTTCTTTTTCTTTTTCTTATTTGTTTGCGTATTGTGATGTACTTTTGTTGGATTTTGTGAATCTTATACTGTTTGGTTGTGAGTTGTTAATCGTCTGAAGTAGAGGTAGCCCGAAAATCGAAGTGTACTTGGAAATTTACGGGGAATTGGATTCCCTATGAAGTAGTAATTGTCAATTTGTGAACTTTTGGGGTTGATAAAAATGTTCGGAAATGAAAATTCTCGTGAATTTGTAATGTCCATTATATTCTAGTACATTGATTTTCTGCCAAACAATGACGAGTCAAAAATGGTGAGGATTTCGGTTGCTTGGGCATTCTTAATAGCATTTCAAGATAAGGTGAAATGTATCAAAACTCGAGTGAGGTTGTGATATGCCTATGCTTTTAAGTGGCCTCAACATTCTACAACGCGTTCCCTTATGAACCCCCGCATATTTACTTCGAGATAAAGGCTGTCTTACACAAGACTTGTTGATTGTCCTGATGACAACTCTTGGAGTCCTCTTCTGATAAGAGTTGTTAGTGTATATATACAACACAGATTACATATGTTTTCTTGGAGAAGGATGGTGTAGGCAATACGAGTTATTAGAGTTAGAGCACTGATTTTTGGGATATCTGGTGATAGAAGAATCTCATTGCTCTGACATGAAGAGAGTGAAGTCATATCCTCTGCTTATGTCTCCATTAATGTGCACCCATTTCAGAATTGATACTAAGAAACCATTGAAACTAGGTTTAACCTTCTCACTGATTTCACAAGATGTTGTTACCATTTGATTATGAACTCCTTTGGTGTTCATGAATCAAATTTCGGTGTTCATTTCATTGCCTTCCATTGGATACTGTGTATAGAATGTTTATTGTAGCATACACTTCATAAGCAGTGTCCTAATGCTTGGTCCTAATCAGATGCCAGCTTTTAACAAGCCTTGGTATTCCAGTATGAAAATTGAATTCCTTAAACTGTGATCCTATCCATACTGCACCCGAATAAACCAGATAACTTGTCTTATACTGACAAATTGACCCACACATCCCTTTTGTCTCAAACAATCCCAAAGTGAGGCCATGTTTTTGGAACAAAGCCAGTACTAGCTTACCTTCAATTTTATTTCACAAAGGTGGTTGGAATTGAGTTGGAGGGGGAAGTCTGACGCTGATAGATGAGACGAAGAATTACAAAAAAAATTGATAAACAGGTTGATAGACACAAAGCTTGGATAAAAAAGCAATCCATGTTACTGGTAAACATTACAAGGTAAAAAAAAAAAAAAAAAGGAATATAATAAGGTCAAAGAAAAATGTTAAGACATTATTATGCTCTATCAGATTAATGAGCTATGTCAGTGTTCTAAGATCTTTTGTTATGATATTGATTCCTGATTGGTTGACCATGATATTTAAGAGTTCAGACGAGGTTTTGCTTGGCTGAAGTATTCCCGATTAAGTCCCCTTTCAGCCAATGACAAATTGTCTTGCTGCTCATCCAAAATACCTTGTCAAGTATATTGTCTGTGTTTCCTTTATTATGGATTGGGGCAAATGTAAGATAGTGGAGGGACTATGACTCCCTTAGTTCTTTTCTCCCCAAAATGACAATTCTGCAAGGAAAGATTTCATTAAGGTCTCGATGCTTTCACAACTCACAAGAACCTTGTCACCAAAAAGAAAAAAAAAAATCACAAGAACCTCCATGTAATCGATGACCTAATCGAAATTAGTGATATTTATTTAGGACAGTCCTGTAGCAGCCTAACAGGTAAAGATAGTTTTCCACCATCAACCTAATTAGCTAATATTGTAACTTTCGCGATCTTGATTCCCATCTGAAATTTATCCAACATTTCATGCAGCACATGAGATAGTGGAGGGGCTATTACTCTCTTAGTCCTTGTCTACCAAACATGAAAATTCTATAAGGAAATGTTTAAATAACGTCTCGATGCTTAATGTCTTTCTAAGTTTCCATTTTCAGACTATCTTGGACAAGTTCAGCATGATTAGTACTTAACTGATTCCTTATGTTTCCGTATATGCAGGAATATCTTCAAGGGAATCCATTGTGGCTTCAATATGTGAAAACCCCTTTAGCAACCTTGGGGTACGAGGGAACCTATGATGTCTTCGTTAAAGCTCATGGTGGTGGGCTCTCTGGTCAAGCACAAGCTATTTCTCTTGGTGTTGCTAGGGCATTGCTTAAGGTTAGTGAGAGCCACAGAACCCCTCTCAGACAGGAAGGTTTGTTGACTAGAGATGCAAGAGTAGTGGAGAGGAAGAAAGTTGGTCTCAAGAAAGCCCGGAAAGCTCCTCAATTCTCAAAGCGTTAAGGTTAGAACTTTGTCATTCTCTTGATTTGACATTGGTAATGACCCCTTACACCACTGGTTTCCGTTAGGTGATTTGTTCAGTCTTGCGTAATGGTTGTTTAATTAATGAACAAGCAGATTAATAGTGCAAAAGCGGACCAGAATTTCAATCTCCAGAGCTAGATCAGGAAATATCATTGGCTGGCATCTTGTTATATAAAAGAATTGATAAAGTATCTCTAGTCTTGAATTTTAAATGTTTATGTTCTTGTTCTGTAGAGTTCTAACCTGCCCCACTTTCGTTTTACTGTCTTCTTTTATCGCCTCCACGATCTAATTGTTTTTGACACTGGAGGATCCTTGCCATGATTTCTGTTAGCTGAACCCCCAGCATCTTGGACTAAGACTTTGTTGTTGTTGCTGGTACAGCTCTTCTATTCTTGTAGGCTTGTAGCTACAGTTGCAGTTGTTAGCAATTGTAGTCGGTTATTTGATTTGGTGGGAACGGAGAAATTGTTTGGAGTTTGATAATTGTTAATTAACATATTAAACTGCCTTAGGTAGATGTTGTAACGTGCAAACCGTTTTAGTCAGTGAATATATTACCCAATTCCATAGATCTCTCTCTTCCCTTATGTTTCTATTACTCAAGCTCCTTTAGCTTCTGCAGTTAGTGTTTCTCGAGTTTGCTCCATAACTCCTGATCTACATCTCAATCTGCATCAGTATCGACATCATTGGTCTACATGTCATCTGGTCACATGTCTAGATCTGTCCATGTCTCCTAGCATAAGTGAAATTTCACTTGTGCCATTCTTGTCCTCAACACTAAAAGCCTCTACACAAATACTGGAAAAAACATTTCCATTATGTTTTATACATACGGAGTAGTTTATTCCATGCATACTCTTTTCTCAAAGTTGTCTGATTGAGTGCAAGTAATAGAATGGTGTATGTAAATGTTCCCTATTACCTTTGTAGAAATGACTGTAAATAAGAGATCTCTTTTCCAGAGTTTGAAGCTATTATCTCGACCACCTTTTATTTATTTGGGCTGTGTCATTTGAACCTACGAAGTTATCTCAGTTGTAGCATTTAATTCACAAGTTATTTCCTTGCATAATCAAACGAGAGAACAATGACTTTGTTATTTCCTGCCAGGACTGACATGAGCCTTTCTGAAATGTGTGACACAGTTTTCATTCTTTGGGTTCAACATTGCGGCCGCGGAGTTGATGGTGATCAGTTTTAGGTGCTCTCATTCATAGGATGGTTGATACCTTCGGACTTCTGCCAAAATGTTTTCTACACATGGTTGTATGTTTTGTATGTTCCGTATGTTTATAGCTTCTCTCAAAGACTTAGAAGAGCTAAAATGGTTGAGTGCCTTTCGACATCATGTAGAGTTATTGTATCGAAACATCTCCTAGACTTTGACAAACATCTACGGCGTTTATGATATGCATGTAATCTATCTAGTTCTACTAAAACAGAAGCCACTAGGACACGTGTCAATCTCTGGCTAAAAAATTTCCCGCTCAAAAATTTTTCCACTAATATTTTCTTCTTTAAACAAATAAAAAATAGCTAGATGTTCCTATTAATGAGCCTAAAATGTCGCTAAAAAAATCTTCCAAAAAATACGTATGAGTTTTTATAATGAGTGAATAAAAAATAAAAATACAAACAAATAACTACAACAAGGTTCTCCTATAATCCTATCAATGAGCACATATTGTTGCTAAAAATCCTCCAACAAAAAAAAGGCTAAAAAAACCAATACACAAGTGTTAATATTTAAAAGGACAAATCTAAAAGTCAAATTAATACCTAGATCTCCTCCATCTTTTGCTGCACTCAGTTTTCTACCACTCACGTCTAAGAGACTGAGTATATGTTTTTTTTTTTTTTATCATTCGTATCTTACCATTTTATTGCTCCAGCAACTCTTCACTTGGCTCCTTTATTTTCTTCCATCAAATATGCTTAAATCGCATTGGTTAATAAATTCATCAAACAATATTTTTCCCCTATTATCTTTTCAATTCGACTACTTAATTATTTTTATTGATTTACTTATGGCGTCATTATAGAAGTCAGAAGACTCTATACTTGTGTTTAGATATTCATATGAAGATTGAGTGTGCGTATACATTATACATGATGATATATGTCAGGATGTTAATATCAATTTGAACTCCAACATGAATTTCGATAATATGATTTTTTTTTATGTAGGTCACAGACTAATTAATCATTTCTTGAGGCTATTACGGTAAAATCCGAAAACAATTATAATTTTGTATAAATATTGATAAAATTACATGATCACTAAGCTAACAATGTTTTAAAAGATGGGACAATTTAAACTTGGGTTAGTAAATAAGTTATAAACAACAAACAACATTAACTTTATTTATGAAACTAAATATCTCCGTGCAACGCACGGGTATTACCCTAGTTGTAAAATGATGAAATAGTTGAAGTGGAGTAATTTCTCATCTTATTTTTTAGCTTCATCAACTTTTGCAAGGTCATTTTAGACATTGTCGAAAAAAATTTGCAAAGTAAATGAGAAAAGTAATGGGGAACACAGTTCCTAGGCCATAGACTCGTAGTGTAAAAGGTTCACGACAACGCAGACAATTGTACGAATTTTGGCCCCTAGATCTCAAAGGTAACTGGACTTTGAAGACACCCATCAATTGGTTTAGGGCAAGGTAATGAAAAATGCACTATGACTGGAAGTGTAGTTGTCAAACCGGTAAACGACACCTTTAATTTTCCAAATTTTAACACATCACACCAAAACTTGTATTTCCATCCAAGTTGTGTTTGACGGTACTCCGGCATTAACCAGCGTGCCTCTCATGTGATTCCTTTTATATATATTGATTTCTTTCCCTTTTCACAAAATTCCCCTTGATATTCCTTTTTCTCACTTCTTTTTTTGAGAGACCTTCTTCTCACTTCTACATCCTTCTTTCCCCTAATTCTTCTTTTTCTTTTCTTCTTTTCCTCAAAAAATTTGATCCAAGCATTAAATTTTCTTTCATCAAATTTAGTGCTCGTTTGGATACTCTCGGGAAGTCTCATGAATTAGTTTAGTGTATGAATGTAGAATGTTGGGAATTGGGCAACATTTCCCAACATTGTTTGGATGCCCATGGGAAGCAAACATTCCTATAGGATTTTCCTTTTACATACCCCTTCATTTGTAAACAAATTCCCACAAAGTGTAGTAATTAGAATTTCCTAGGAACTTCCATTTTCTACAACATGGGTAAACAAACAACTTCTCGACCTTCAATTCCCAGGAATTTCCAATTTATGGGAATCTATGGGGCATCCAAATGAGGCCTTAGTCTTCAACAACCATCTTTAATGTTGTCCCCGTTGACGCCATTAAAGGGCGGGGACAACATTAAAGGGGCGTGAATTGCGAATCATAAAAGCATGATAGGTACCCATATATTTTTTTTTTTGTTCTTCTACTTTTTTGTTCGATAAGTAGGTTTTGTATTACTTGATTGATTGGTTTAATTGAAGAAAATTAAAGTTGGATTAAACCCTTATTTTTTAATTAAATTGTGTAGTAGCTTTGTTTTGTGCGATTAAACCCTATTTTTTAATTAAATTGTTCAATGACTTTGTGTTTATGTGTTTAAACAGTAGTTAATTGATTAATGAATTTATTATTTGTTTGATTGGAATATAGTAATTGAATATTGGATTGAAATGAATACAATGATTGATTTGCAATTGTCACTGTTGTTAACGATGACAACGAAAAAGTGTGGTGTTGTGAGGGAGATGTCGATGGTACAAATTTAACGGTATATCTTGGTGGTAAATTTTGTAACAATTAAGTGCAAGACTAAATACGTGGGGAGTGATCTTCAATTGGTGATGTATGTGTATGAATTCACATACTTTAGTTTGGTGAAAATTTTGAAAAAGGAATTGTATATAATTAAGGTTGATGAAATGTAGTTTAGGAGGTATAATTGGGTATAGATGAAAAGATGAAGATGCTGGGAAAAAAGGATGCAGAGGTGAGAAAGAGGAATGTCGGGGAAATTTTGGGGGAAAGGAAAGAAATCGACATAAAAGGAATCACGTCAGACCACGCTAATCAATGCCGCAGTCAAAGGCAGTTTGGCCAGAAATATGGGTTTTGGTGTGCTGTTAAAAATTTGGCAACTTTTAAAGTTGTCATTTGGCAGAAGTGAACATAAAAGGTGCGCATTGTAAAAACCGTACATAACTTAGGCGTAGCTGACAAATTTTTTAAAACCGTAATATAATTGAGTATAAGATAAGAAGTTAAATCAAGACCATTCGATTCAACTCGTTGAATTCTCAAACATTTACATGGTTAATAATCTATCTTACAATGCACCTTTTCGCATATTATCACAACATAAAGTGTAGTTAAATTCTACCATTATAAGTGAAAAATGAACAAGGATCGTTGATTTAATTGTATTTGGTGGAAGTTGTCCTCTTTCTCGGGTATAGACTCGTTGCCGCGGAAAATTTTAACTGCCAAAGGGCCGCGACGGTCTTGGAATGTGGTCTGCTCAAGTTGTGGAACTCTGTTCTTCTTATGAACGGTGCATTTCGTCTAATCATCATCCTTCTTTATTTTTTTCTCGGTCTTCACGACACGCTATGGCAGATTCATGTCTCATCTTTACCGTAAACAAACCTCTGAGACTTATTGAGGTCTATAGCATGGATATTGTTGTAACACCCCGGCTCATCGTCTGAGCCGAGAGTAGTCACCTATGGCAGCTTGCCAGGCTGTGGGCTGACCTCACAAACCAACACGGGTCCTTTTGGCGCATTTTGACCTCACTCGTGCGCACCCTGTGAAACTTCCCAGGAGGTCACCCATCCTGAAATTACTCTCAGTCAAGCACGCTTAACTTTGGAGTTCTTATCACATGGGCTTCCTAAAAGGAAAGTCGACTTTGTTGGTATGAGTAGCACTATCATTCCTTTTAAGCACCTCATATAAGCCCTTAATCTTTCAGGGATCCCCTCTGAAATCCGGGGTATTACATTCACCCCCTCTTAAGAAAGCAACGTCCTCGTTGCGACTGGCAGCCAACCATAGTCTAGCTCCAGGATCTTTCCCCCGCTAGGCTGCTGACCTGGGCTCTCTTGACCACAGGATCAACACGCGGTCGCAGGGTTGCTCTGATACCATTTGTAACACCCCGGCTCATCGTCTGAGCCGAGAGTAGTCACCTATGTCAGCTTGCCAGGCTGTGGGCTGACCTCACAAACCAACACGGGTCCTTTTGGCGCATTTTGAACTCACTCGTGCGCACCCTGGGAAACTTCCCAGGAGGTCACCCATCCTGAAATTACTCTCAGTCAAGCACGCTTAACTTTGGAGTTCTTATCACATGGGCTTCCTAAAAGGAAAGTCGACTTTGTTGGTATGAGTAGCACTATCATTCCTTTTAAGCACCTCATATGAGCCCTTAATCTTTCAGGGATCCCCTCTGAAATCCGGGGTATTACAATTGTTCCCTTTTCCAGGTTTGGTATGTAAGGTGGGTGATGGACGATCTATTCATGTGTTAGTTTCAAATTGGTTACCACATCAAATTAAAGGTAAAACTCTTTTCTTAAAGATCCTCCAACTACATGTGAGCTATTTACTTGATTTGATCACCCACAAGTGGGATGATAGATCACAAGCTCATCAGGCGACGCTTCACGACTACAACTTGCCGTTGGATCCAATCCTTGGATTCTCCTGAAGTAATAAACGAAGACATTTTCTATTGATCTATCTCAAAATCAAGATTTTTTTCATGCAAAGATAACCTATGATTACTTGATGCAAAAATTAGTTAGCTCCCGCATGGTCCTTGCAATCATGCAGCCTTTTTGAACCAGTTATCTACTTTTGAAATTTAAGGTGTTCATCTGGGAGCTAGCTCATAACTGTAATAGCCCGAACCACTTTCCATCGCAACACAATCTAATAAGATGCGAAGTCACCCCTTAGGCTCATATATCCTCTGCGGGCTCTAAAAGGCGAAGGCCTTGTTGGTAGTCCGCTGCGCCTAAACCAAACCATGCAAGTCAAAGGCCGAAGATCCCCCCCCCCCCCGCTAGACGGCTGACCTGAGCCTTGCCCCAATACTTAGCACGCGGTCGCAGGATTGCTCTGATACCATTTATAATAGCCCGAACCACCGTCCGTCGCAACATAATCCAATAAGATGAGAAGTCACCCGTTAGACCCATATATCCTCTCCGAGCACTAAAAGGTGAATGTTTTGTTGGTAGTATGATGGCAGTAATCTATTATAAACTAATCATATGAGCATTAGTTTTACAATTTGGGACAAACCAATTTCATAAACCACTTTCTATAATCCGTAGTGTTACAATAACTCCATATCACTAATTCACAATCTTCAACATCGGGGCCAATCTATTACAAGTGTCCATTGTTACTGTCATCTGGATTCCAAAACATTAAGCCACATGTCCCATACTTTGTAGATGCATTGAGCACATCAGAGTGCAAACTTGGGTTGTGGATCCAAGCTAATATCTCTTCACCCATATCAATCAGCTCTAATAAACATTTTCTTTCATATCTATGCTTCAATCCCTTTACATGTTTCTCCTCTTTGGCGCTATACTTTGGAACATTTAGTGTCACAGAAACATGGTGATTTTTCAAGGCAACATTTGCGATGCCGCCTTGGTCTTAGTTGATGCTACAAGGTTGGTATATATCAGAGTACTTGACAATAAAGCGCTTTATGCCTTGTTATTATTGGGGTCTAGTAGTCACACTTCACCTCCATGCTTCATTGTAGTGTATCTTGGGAGCGGACACAAGACTCTTATGAAATTAGTTTTCAATACAAATGGAGCATGACACATCAAGACTAGTAGAAAGGTGTCTTCTTGGGTAACCTTTCACCTTATCTCGAGTTCAGAGTTAGGAAGCGACTGTGAGTATAGGATGATGGAATGGACTCTTCAACTTGAATGTCTAGATCTTCGTAGTGGTGGCTAGTGCCTCCGACTTCGCTTTGATTTGTGTGTTGACGCACTAAACTAGTAATAACATGGTCTTTATGCTCAGGGATGACCACAAACCAAACATGCGAGTCCTTTGTATATTCGGCATGTGATTACCCTTGGGCATGCGATGTCTTGATGTAATGTATGTTTTCAAGGTTCGAAGGGAGGACATCAGCAAATCACCAACTGCACACCAACTGGCGATGTCTTATCGAACAAGAGCTACATGCCCTTTGACATCCTCGGCTCCTTTTCCCCTTTATGTAAATTAGTTCATGTTGTATCCACCTCTGACAAAAAAAAAAAAAAAAAAAAAGAACTCATCATTGATCACAAACCCCCGAACACTCTTTGGTGCGTCGTTGTGGTGAGAGCGTATGAGGTGATTGTGGCTTGGTGATTGGTTATGGTGAAAAATGTCACATGAATGGATAACAAATGTTGGTTTTTCACCCTTCTATGTGAATAAGTCAGGGGCCTAGTGGAAAAGAAGTACGTTGTAGATGATGACTTGATGAGTTAGCCTAAGGCTTAGTTTGTTAGCCCTGTCTGATCTGCTTGAGTAGCATGTAGTTGTTTAAGTAGCATGTAGCTGTTTAAGTAGCAAGTAGCGGTAGTTGTATGTTAGGTCCAAAAGTAGTAGCATATATTAGACATGTTCGGAAGAAGTAGCTAATGAGTTCTTAAAATTAAACAGAAGAACATGGATTTTTTTTTGGAAATGCTAGTGTTTACCACAAAATGTTACATCGTGTAGCGATTCCCAACGTTACACAAAATGTTAGCTACTACTTAAGCTGCAACTTAAATGTGTCAACCAAACATGTACATACAATAGCAGTTTGACACGGTTAAGATACTACTTTCTACTTCTTAATATAATGAAAGGGCCTAAATGGTATGTACAATGTTCAAGTCTTCCACACATTCCTCCACAAGTTCTTCTTCCGTTTTTTTTTCCGCTTTTGTGTGCATGGTGAAAAGAGGGAATTAACCTCGACGAAAGATATTAGAACCTAACAACTAGCTAATGATATGAGGCCAAACAACGCCAATGATGTCTTCGTGAAGGATGACAGGGAGCACGAAAGGAGGATACAATGCAAGGGATTGAAGAGAATAACCTATTTTTGGGATTGCAAAACTCCTTAATTAAGAACTTCTACTTTATTTGCTCCCTTATAAAGGTGCTCAATTCTCACTTTATAATCCGAATTAAGAACAAAGGCTCTACAATAAAGAATCACAAGGCGTAGAGGGTTTTAGTTAGCGAGTCTTCACCTTTAACCATATATCAACACATGCATTGTCCATGTTAACGTACAACTTTTAGTTCGCATGTTTCTTTCCTCTTCTAGACCCTATTTATTGTGAAACTTTTTGCATGCATGTAGGTACAACATTCAAAGAAGCTTAAAAACGCTTCTATTTAGTTGCTTGAATTGTCTTTGAACACAACTCCAGTGACTTCATTCACCCTTGCATGTTGACACATTGCTTTTCTAGAGTAGTGCTATTAGAGCCACTCCACTGGTAGACAAGTTTGCTGCATTGCTTGGATTTGTCATATCATTAAAGTAAGCTTCAGCAAGTTGCACTTAGAATCGTTTTGAATGTTAGCGGGTCGTTAAACTCACGGGCGATCTTTCTTAATTCATTGCTTTTCACTTTTTGGAAGCAACCATCCTCTTTGCCCTAATAGACTGCCCAAACAAAGCAGAACCAACAATATTTCTCGAATGACAAAGCTGGTTCACTTGCCTACTTACTTTCTCAAATAGATCTAGTTGTCCTTCATTTGAGTTGCTCTCATTCTAATATTACAAATTTCTAACTCACATCTTGCTGCTAAACTTGTAGCTCGTATAAGGTGACTCGACCCCAATGACAAGATCAAAGGTGCTTTTGATTTTCCTGTCAAAACCAGAGAATATATATAGCAAACCAAAACTATAACACATTCGATCGTTCATTCTCATCTCACTTACCAATCGCGCACCAAATACAAATCGACGGATATAATTTAAGAAATATAAAAGCGGAACCAACACACAAGTACAACTCTTAAGCTTCCAGCTTTTTCGGTATAATTATCTTTTCCTTACTCCAAAATCCCCCCCTCTCCCCCCGCTCTTTCTTCTTTCTCTCTCTCTCTATAGGGGTTTTGGACTTTGGTTGCTTACACTGGAAGCTCTCCCTCTCTCACCAAATTCTCGTCGATCATCGCCGTCAAATCCTCTCCCCTTTTTTTTTTTTTTTTCCTCTTCCCTCCCAATCTCCCATAACCTAATTACCCTTCAACTTTACTTAATTCGCATACTTTACACAATCTGAATTCCAATTGATTCGAATAATCATGGAGGATTACGCAGATAGCGATAACGAGTATTACTACGATTATGATGATGTTGATAATAACGACGGTGAGGAAGACGATGATGAATGTTTGAATGGAATTCAAGACATTGATGATCATATTCATACTTCTTTCAATAAGAAATCTTCTCTCAAGGTTGTTCAATTTTACTTTTCTTTCTTTGTTTTGCATCAATTTTAATTTTCCGCCTTTTAATTATCTTAGATTTTAATTTTCAGCCTTTTAATTATCTTAGATGTTTCTTTTGTGCTGTATTAATTTTGTTTGTTTAATTCAAATATTTTTGGTTGGGGTTTTAGTTTTTTGTCATAATTAAGTGTTTGTTTGGTTCAATTTTAATTTGATTGTATCCCTCTTGTTAGAGGGATGATCAGTGGTTGTTGCAATTCCTAAAACTGTTAATTATTTTAGATACTAGATATCCACTATGCGGTAGTGTATTAGGTTGTTTTGGGATGGGACTGTGTAAGATCATTGTCCGATTGGACGTGTTTGAAATCTGTGATACCTTGTGAATGCAACATTGATTAATAATGTTCAGTGTGGGTTTATAGACACATAATAGTAGGTAAATTGTAGTTATGTTATCAGGTTGCACACTGTTAATTTTCGCTCTGCATCATGCAGGTGATCACACGAGAATCACTTGCCATTGCTCAGGTAAAAAAGATCATTTTCAGTCCTACTGTCTTGTCCATCTTCTTTTGCAGTTTTATGTTCTAACGATTCAGTCCTAGCTGAAAACAAACTGAGATTTTAGTTCCCGCACTTGTTGTTTATAGAGGGAGGACTTGCGTAGAATAATGGACATGCTCTCATTGAAGGAGCATCATGCTGGAACCCTTCTTATACATTATCGTTGGGATGTTGAAAGGGTTTTGGCTGTTCTTGTGGAACGAGGAAAAGATCAATTGTATGTAGAAGTCGGTGTCAGAGTAATGGAGCATTCCAATCCATGTTCCTCTTCTTCGCTTACATGTGGAAATTGTATGGAGGACAAGCTTGCCAATGAGGTTACGACCATGGATTGTGGCCACTACTTTTGCAATTCCTGTAAGTTCATCGCTTAACATCTTTGGAATTAAAATCCATTTAATATTTGATAATAGAGGCATTAAATTCTGAAAGGTTTGATGATAGAGGCTCTAAATGCTAAAAAGCTTGATGATAGAGACTCCAAGTTCATCTCAAATGTTATGGTAGAGACGCCAAATTCATCCAAAAGGTTTATGATAAGACTAGAGACTCCAAGTTCATCTAACATGAAATTTTGTTATTGTCATCTTTTTGTTTGCCACAAGGTGATGGGGTTTTAAAGCAGTGGTGTACTTGCACACTGAATGCTATCTTCTTAATTTTTGCTGCTACAATACTTTCCAGAATGCTATTCATGTTAGTCGATTCCAATCATGTTAGGAATAAGGCTTTGTTCATATCGATTTTATTAGTCAAGAACAATAATGGTTTATTTGAATGGTTTACTTATCAAACTAAGGGTAGAATTTTTAAGCAATTCTTACGTGTTGTTGATCCCCTCTATGACCAAGCTGGCTCTTGAACTGATGTTAGTTTGGCATCAATGGCGGAGCTAGGATTTGGAGGTTGGGTGGGCAAGATTGTCTTCTTAAAGGTTGCAGGGGCGAAATTGACATTTCAATCTACATAACAATTACAAAATGTTAAATATACATACAATAATGACATACTTAAGGCTTGAACCTAGGTCCCCTTGCTTATTTTTGTACCAAACAACCACTTTGACACATCTATATTGTATTCTTGCACCAAACAATAACTTAACTTTGGGCTTGGGGGGCGGCTGCCACCCTGCGCCCCCTAGCTCCGCCATTGTTTGGCATGTTACTCTGGAAGGGAGGTCGTAGAAGCAGAATATGCTAATAATTTTTTTTTAATTTTTATTTTATGAGTATTTGATTAGCATTTACTAAGAGCAACTTAGAATTATATATGTGAAAACGTGGGTATGGAGGGCAGATGTTTCAGAGCCTCTCTTCTATCCCTGTCTTTCAGTTTTAGTATTTATTTTTCATTTTCCAATGATTTTGTTGAAAGCTGTTTATCTTCTCATTTACAGATGAACCTGGCTTTATTTGCTCAAATTGTTTGTCATTGTCTTCTAATGATCAGGTTGGACAGAGCATTTTATTGTGAAGATAAATGAGGGTCAAAGTAGACGTATTAGATGCATGACATTTAAATGCAATGCAGTTTGTGATGATGGAAAAATTCGATATTTGGTCAGCTTGCGAGATTCTGTCATTGCTACGAAATTTGACCATTTTCTTCTTGAGTCCTATATTGAGGATAACAAAAAGGTTAAGTGGTGCCCAAGTGTTCCCCATTGTGTAAATGCCATTCGCGCTGAAGGGGACGAATTCCTTGAGGTTGAATGTGTATGTGGTCATCAATTTTGCTTTGGCTGCTGTGGTGAAACACACTCACTCTGTTCGTGTCTTATGTGGGAACTTTGGTTGAAGAAGTGCCAGGATGAGTCAGAGATTGTAAATTGGATCACTAGCCACACAAAGGCCTGCCCTAAATATCACAAACCTGTGGAGAAGAGTGGAGGATGTAATCTAGTTGTGTGTGTCTGTGGTCAAGCGTTTTGGTGAGTGCTTCTGATTGGTTCAGGCTTTTTCCATTGTCGAGGAAATTTTTTGTGGTGATGTTTACATCAATTATCATCCTTTTTTCTTTTTTCTTTTTGAAGTAATCCTTCATCTACCATGTGTGTTGTTCCCTCTACTCCCTCGTTCCTTACTGTTTCCTTTGTTTTTATTCCATAGTCTTTTGAAGAGTTGTGCTTGTGACAATGTCCGCAGTTGTTGGTTTTATGGAATGATGGATTTTTAGCAATAGTTGACTGTTATCCTGGTGAGCACATAAAGGAAATGCAAAAACAAAATTTCATCCTTACAGAACCCATATCTGAGTCTAAAGTGGGTGATGTGGCATAAATTTGATAATGTGGAGTTGGAAAGAATTTTAGGACCTGGATTGGCCCAATATACTGTTGAGTTCATTCCTAGAGTCCACCTTATTTCATAGGCAACTGATACTCCTGAATCTCAATGGATTAATTTATATCTTTTTATGTTCTGTCTCCTTTTCTGTGAGGTATCAGAGATTCCTTGGTTAGTAGCCTGCTTTTTAGCTTATAGGAACCATTCTTGAAACGTTTTGCTAACTCTTAGTGTTTGAGAATACAACTTAAGAATGCGTAGTGCTCTGGTGAACCTGTCCCCTCGCCCCCCTATGGGTATAGTGAAAATAGTTAAGCTATGATTAATCTTAATGTGTTGCTGCTCCTGTATGTGTCGTTGTAAATTTTTTGGAGGGGTTAATGATTACTAGTTATTGGTTGCAGCCCGATAGAGAATAATTTGGATGTGTCTAAGGTTTTTGATTGATAATTTACCTTTCTACATTTCTTTTTATCCCTCGTATTTCCTCCTTATGAGGTAGATGTTATATTTTAAATTTCTTCATTTTCTTTCCCCCTGTGGTCCGCTTACGATTTCTTATCCCCCTAATTTATTATGCGCCATTTCAGCTGGCTTTGATCTTCAAAATTTTCTACTGCTCTGTTTCACTTCCTTTCCTCATGATTTTTCACTACTTGTTTTTTTTGCTTCGTTTCCTTTGTTTGATTTTTCAACGTTCTTTTTCCAAATGTGTGTCACTATATTATCAACTCATTCATTTCCCTGCTGTATTATCTCTACTTGTAGCTTTTATTGCTTCCGTAGGTTATTTCAGATGATACTTCACGTTAGTCTGACCCCAAATTTTATTGCTTTGTTGTTGTTGCTGCTGTCTTGCAGCTGGCTTTGTGGTGGTGCAACAGGTAGAGTGTGTAACACCCCGTAAATTTCGGGATTATTATTTAATTAGGGTGTTACGTTTTGTGACTCATTTTAAAGTGTAGTTTCTACCGTGAGATTTAGGCATATTTACCGTTTTGGGTCACTTTCCTAATCGGGCAGTTAATTGGCAAAATTACCAAAATACCCTTACTTATTCCCTCACCTTACACTATACAAAAAAAAAAAAAAAAAAAAAAAAAAAACAGAAAACCCTCACCCTCAACTCACGTACGCAGAAGAGAAAGAGAAAAGGAGAAAGAAAGAGGAAGAGAGAAGAAGAGAAAGAAAGAGAAAGAAGAGGAGCAGCGGCAGCCACCGCCCCCACCGTGCGCCGCCGCCGTGCACCACCACCGTCAGCCGCCACCCACGCCTTCCCCTTTCCACCCACTTGGTCCTTGATCAAGTGTAGTAAGATTCTCACCCCTTTTTCCCCATAAATTTAATTAGGGCTTTTTGAATTCATGTTTAATTGATGATGAAAAGCATGAATATGATTGTGGTATTGTGATTGGTGTTGTATTCATTTGCGTTTAAGGATTTAAAGCATGAGATTATGAAGTTATGAAATTAGGGTTTATAAATTAAGGTTTTGTGTTTGATGATGATTTTGTGGGTGGATTCGCATGAAATTTGAAAGGGTAGCTTATTATGATATGGGTAACATGTAGTATGAACTTGGGAAGGTTTCATTATGATTTGATTGAGTTAAATGGCTTCTGTCCAGATCTGGTTTTGCCTTATTTTGGGTGTTATTATTGATATTTTTAGGGTTTAAATGATTGAAAACGTTGTTAGCATGTTGGTGGAGGTGTGGTGAAAATTTGGTGCGATTTGGAGTTCGTTTGGTTATCCTATGATCATATTTGTTTTGGGGTTGTCTTGTGGGATGTGAGGAGTATGGGTTATAATTATAATAAATCACTTGAGGTTAACTACCTTGTAATTTGTAGTAATTCTGTTGTGTTCGACAATTGCTTAGGTGGTGATTTTGAGGAAGTACCTTTCGTGGACTTTTGACTTCATTGCTAGAGTTGTTGAGTGTTGAAGGTAAGAAAGTTGACCCTCATAAGCTTGAGCTTCATTTCATATCATGAGAATCCTTCACGTTCATCTTCCTTTCGATTCTTTGCTCATATTCCCTATTTTGATTATCTATCGCCTATTGATATCAATTATCTATTGTGATCACCTTTTGAGCATCTATGTTGATTTCCTACATTGACTATGGTTGTTGATCATCTCTTGCATATCTTGTTCCGGCTTTGGCCGTTTATAAATCAAAGCTACTATGCGTGAATAACGTACTTAAGACGGATTAAAGATGTATATATATGTAATTGTATGCGTATTATGATGATTAAACCACCTAGAGCGATTAACCTCTGATCAAGGTATATGTAGCTAGGCCGGAGATCAGCTACCGGTCTCCTAAATGACTTCCTCTTAGGGACTGTGCGTCCTACCGTCCCCCTAGGAGGGGTGTGCACACTCGGGTCTTTAGGATCGTTTTATTCTCGATGCTCTAGTGTTGGATCGGCTTGGGGTAGGACCCTTGCGCAATAATTTATATAAAGAATGCTAAATAAGATTATTGTGGTGATGAACACCCCGTTCGCGCTCTACACGACCCGTGCTCTAAGCACACGAATCGTGCCCAGTTCTCCTTTGTCTTGACAGTTTGGCGTACCTTGTTCAGTTATTTATAGCTACGCGCCATTTTAAGGCGCGTATCTTATTTCCTTTTTGTTGCTTTTTTCGCTTACTCAGCCTGTGCTGACGTTCTCTATGTTGAGGTTTGTTCCCTACCTATTCTGGGGCCTACGTCATTCTCGATGGCGTAGTTGGCAGGTCTTGAAGGTGTCTGCTTGTCTGCTTGGATTTCGGTTGCATGGCATGGGATTTTCCACAATAAATTCGTCGAACATTTGGGTTTTTTAAGAATGATTGTAATTTATTTCTTCCGGTTTGTTTTTGGATTGTAAACTTAGCTACAAGTCTTCCGTTGACCATCGTCGTTTCTTTCAGAAGTTTGTTTAAATAAGCCTTGTCGTTGACTCGGTAGTCAACGACGGCATAACAGTTCTTTATTTTCTCATTTAAATTTGTCGAAAATTTAGGGTTGTTACAGAGTGCATACATGGGAGAGTATTGAAGGTCATAGTTGTGGAAGATTCAAAGAAGATGATATGAAAAAAGCTGAGTGTGCAAAAAAAGAGTGGTGGCGTTATATTCACTATCACAACCGGTTCAAAGCTCACATAGATTCCTACAAGCTTGAAGATAAGCTGAAGGAAACCATTCAGGATAAGATACTGAAGTTGGAAGACAGGGAAACCAATTGTAAAGATATGAGCTGGGTTACTAATGGTCTTTATAGATTGTTTAAATCAAGACATATTTTATCATATTCGTATCCCTTTGCATACTACATGTTCGGTAATGAGCTCTTTGGGAATGAAATGAGAAAGAAGGAACGAGAAATAAAACAAAATCTGTTTGAAGATCAGCAACAACAATTGGAGGCCAATGTTGAGAAACTATCCATGTGTTTGGAGGAGCCATTTCATGAGTTTGATGATGATGAAAAGGTTATGGAGAGTAGAATGCGGATAATTACAATGACCACCATAGTTGACAATCTTTGCCGGAAAATGTGAGTTCAATCCTACAAGATATTGTATTTTGCTTGCACATGCTACCTTCGCTCTGTTCCTTTGTATCTAAAGTTCATGTTTAACTTGGTTCCTTCGTAGTATTAGTCTGACATTCTAACTTTTATGATGGTTTTTAATTGGTGAAATCCGTTTGGAACATGTTATACATGCAGGTATGAATGCATTGAGAATGATTTGTTAGGACCCCTTCAGCACACAACACACATGATAGCGCCTTATAAGTCGAAGGGTCTGGAGAAAGCATTAGAGCTTTTTGACTGGAGGATACATAGTATTGAGAAATATTCTAGCTCAAACGGTATGAGTTTTTGATATCATTAACGCAATTGAAGTTGTATTCTGAACGAGGTTTAGTACACTCCTTTTTATACGGTCAACTTCGCCGCTAAAGTTCACTTTCTCAAATGTAAACTCACCCGTAGCCGAATCTTGCAGCCCACTTTAAAATGTAGGGTCTTATAAGCGAAACCAAAATATTGAATGACAAACTTGAAAGTCTTACATTAACTGTCTCATGTTAAGTTTTTAGTAGCTTGCTTTGAATGGATATATGGTAGGGGTGGGTTTATATGATTTATATGAAGTGCTATGATTTTCGATGGAGTCATATAATAGCCTGTAGAAACTGATGTCATATCATATGCAAATATGTCTTCTGCAATCGTGTTATTTTTTAATGTCTTTCGTCTTACCATCATGTTTAATCTCAAAAGTCGAGTGATACATGGTTGTTTTATAGTCAACCTTTCATGGTCTTATCATGTTTCCTTACTTTGTTCGTAGCAACAAACAAGTTCCTTGACTAGCTAGATTTCATTGAACTTGAATTCCTGGTAGGTTATGGAAATTCAAGCTAATCCACATCTACGTCACGCTTTCATAGTACATAGTTTGTATTTTCCTGTTGACCTGTTTGGTAGTCTTCATAATCTGTTTTGGCTTTCAGTAATTTTCTGAAGAGAATTTGAAGGTAGATTAAAGCAAATTGGTCTTTGGAAAGCCTAATGATACCTACATGTATAGGGGGTGGAGTAAAGAGGTCAAGTGAGTCATCTTTTGGCTTGGTTCCTAATCAAGATGAGAGTAAATGGTCTCCAAGAAACGCGCCAGAGGTGAATCTTTTGGGAAGTCTCTCATTGAAGATGGAAGTGGATACAACTCGAAGGAGCATGCTAAAATGGAATCACTTGGAAACAGAATTTTTGATCTGAACGTGCCTGCTGACAAGAGCTCAAAAGCCTAATAAGCTCCCGTCGAGCTCAAAAACTTTCTAATACAACCCTGGCCTGACTGAGGAAGTGGTTCATATATTTTGTCACTGTAACATCCACTTGGAAAATACCATATTAATTTTTGTTTTTGTTTTCGGCACAATGAAGAACTCCACTATGTACAGGGCTTCCAGCTGCTAGGTATTTTGTTCTTTTTGATCTTTACGCCCCCTTTCTAAGAAAATTATGGATCCCACATTAGGAAGTGACTCACAAAATAAAATGTAATGATCAAATAGAGTGATTAGTAAGAATTACTAACCTTTTATTAGGTCATTTGGCTAATGCATACCTTGTGGATGTCTGTTAAAGACTTGAGAAGGATGTAGTTGGATATGAAACTGGCTGTCGTCTATACATTGTCAGAGCAATTGTATACCAGAGTTGAATGCTTGTTCCGAGACACTCCACTACCCTGCTAGCGATAGTTTGTTTAAACACTTCTTTTTGATCTTTACGCCCCCTTTAAAAAAAAAATGGATCCCACATTAGGAAGTGTGACTCACAAAATAAAATGTAAAGATCAAATAGAGTGATTAGTAAGAATCACTAACCTTTTATTAGGTCATCCGGCTAATGCATACCTTGTGGATGTCCGTTAAAGACTTGAGAAGGATGTAGTTGGATATGAAACTGGTTGTCGTCTACACATTGTCGAAGCAATTGTATACTGGAGTTGCATGCTTGTTGCGTGCATTTGTGAAAGAGTCTAAATAATTGTATGCGGAGTGCAATTGGCAATTGCTATCTTTTGTCTCTTGGAATTGAACGAGTCATTTGTAAGAAGCATGTTCACCTAGAATTTCATGTTCACTTACAATGATTGACCTCTTTTTAAATCTATCTTTAACGTGAACTCTTTATATTTCATTATTTATGGACAATTTTATATTTCATTATTTATGGACAACTTTATATTTCATTATTGCAACTTAGAGCTCGTTAGGTACAAAATATAAGAGAAGAATAAGAGAAAGCATAGTCATTATTTGATTTTTACCATTGTTAAAAAAAAAAAGAAAAAAAGAAAGAAAAAAAAAGAAGGGGATTTTCAATTGGATCTTTGGTGCAATCGAATTTTCCATCAGCAGCAAAAATAAGCTGCAAGTCCAGTATCACCGACTCACTGAGATTCGTGATAATTCTCCCCTACTATCGCCGCAGCCGCACACAATGTACATCACCGCAGCGAACAACGCCAGTATTTCAATCCAAGTTTCCGACGACGACTCCGACGAACATTCCGGCAGGATGATTAGAGCGCGAGCTCGCCGAAAGCGGAAGAAGCTCCGATCGAACTCCGACTTAACTCGCCGAGTTGTGCGGAAGTTCGCCAAGTGGTGGCCCCTCCTGGTCTTCCTCCCCGCCATGGGCTTGCTTCTCTTTGAAGCTTCTCGACTTGGTCTGCGGCCGAGTCGTGAGCCGACGTCCGAGCTGACTCGGCCGAAGTTGGGTTCCGACGTTGTGAAGAAGGGAAACCTCGATCGTCTTGATCCTACTTATCATACTGTTGCCGGTGTCAAAGAACGTAAAATGATCACGAATTCTTACCCTTCTTTTTCCCTTTTTCTTTTTCTGCAGAATTTATGTTTGAGTAATTTATTTAAGCTTTGTTCGTTTGCTGCTAGTTGGATTTAAACACAAATATGTTCATCGTTGAGCTGACGAATGATGTATTCTTAATCAGTTTTTCGGAATAAGCGAGTTGTATCAAGTGAGAATTAGTTGTTGTATTGTTTGAGAAATTCCGTAATTCTTTTATTGGGATGGGAATGGGAATGGGAATGGGGATGGGGGTGTGTGGGGGGGGGGGTGGTTAACAACAATTGAGACAACTGAGCTTTGTCAAGACGACGAAGTATTGTGAGAAAAGTTAATAAGTGAGCTGAATTGAGTCACTTGGGGAAAAGTTAAGAAGTGAGCTGAATTGAGTCACTTTTACGATTATCCGTTCTTGATATGGTACAATGTTGTGGAGTAAGGAAGGATGTTATGATAATTAATATTAGGGGAAACATATCATTCCCTCCACAGCCGCCAAATTGGGTGAGGGTGTACAGAGGAATGCTAAGAAATCAAGTTGCATTAATCTATTTGCAATCCCTTGATCAAACTTTGTAGAATAGAAGTTTGTGCGTTGTAGAAAATTATTAGGGTTTGCTTATTGCTGCCATTGGGATTTAAGCTTAAATGTTCCTGGTTGCTTTCTTAAGTGAGATTATAATCCTTTTTCTGGAACTAAGAAGTTGTATCAAGTGACAATGAGTTGTTGGATTATTTTGCGGTGCTTGACAAACTCTGTATTGATAGGGGGATTACAAGGAAGAGACAGTGACTTTCAGTCTCTTAGTTATGATTATGGTGACTTTTACGAGCAAGCTCTGTAAGAAATGTATATTATTGTATGTATTAGAGAAATAATCCTCTGATTTTCCTTACAAATTTCATTGATAGCTGGGGCGCCCCCGCCTTTAGGAACATGATTATCTCTTATAGAATATTCCTAAGAGATAATCATAAATTCCTAACATTATTATCCTCTAATAGTAAGGAGTTGAGAGTTTTGCGGGAAAAGGAAAAGAAGTGAAACACATTGAGTCACTTTTGCGGTGTTTAGTCTTAATAACTGTATGGTGTTTGAGTATTAACGATGGAGGTAGTGCAAATTAATGTTTGGGAAAGTATCCCTGCCCCTGAATTGACTGAGGTTGTGCAGAGGGAAGCTACCAAATCAAGTTTCATTCATGTCTTTGCAATTCCTTTAACAAATCTTTAACCAGCTAGTATCTTCTATTTCTAGTAACTCAACTAAAATTGTCAGTGAAGTGTTTGGTCAATTGAAGTTCTGTCCTATATTTCAATACAATGATGGAATTTTGTCTGAGGGGGGAAGATATTCAAGGCCATAGCTTTCACAACCTTCAGTGTCAAATAACACTGTTGTTTTAGGTTTTAGGTTGAAATTAATTGCTATGAGCTAATAATGAGGAAGGGAAGGTAACCTGTGTTCAATGTATCAAGTAGCTATGAGACTCCCTTGTTTAAGAGAATGAGGGATGTTCATAAAATGTAATGTAGTTTACTTTCGTCCGACGTTTTTCATAAACGGCATACACTTTTCAAATAACCTAAGTTTTTTGATTTATTCTTTTACCTTTTATTTGAGGAGGACTTCTCTGAGAATTCTGAAACAAACTGTTTATGTTGATGCCAATTGGATTCTGGAAAAACATCTTCTATGTACACAGTTTTCTTCATGCATTGCATTAGTCTAGTGGAGACTTTACCTTACTATATGTTTTTCCACCTGTTAATATTTTATCATCTTGTATGAATTACTTATGAAATGTTCTGCTATGCATTTCTATTGTTTGCAACAGGTTGCTTAAAGCTCCTGCCCCCCGAACAGCTAGAGCATCTTGATATTCCTTTGGTGAATAGTAAAAAGGGCCCTGTGAAGGATTTATCATATATATCAGAAGATAATACCCTGTATGTAGGCGAGAATTCAACTTCGACTGAGCTGGAAAGAGGACCTGGAAGATTTAACTTATTTACAGGGTACCAAACATTACAACAGAGGGAGAGAAGTTTCAAGGTTTGGAGTTACATGTTAACTCACTTATACTATGTTTTAGAATTTATTTATATGCCTTTGCTTGTATGGATTGATGATATATGCATTGTGTTTCTGCTATTTATTCTGAAACAACATTGCAAACAATTTTTGCTATTTATCCTGTAGTACCTACTTTTGAAGGGGAGCCTTGGCGCACCGGTAAAGGTGTTTCCGTGTGATCGATTAGTCAAGGGTTCAAGTCATGGGAGCAGCCTCTTGTCAAATAGAATGACAAGGGAAGGTTTGCCCTCATTACACCCTTGTGGTGGGACCCTTCCCCGGACCCTCGCTTAGCGGGGACGCCAATGTGCACCGGGCTGCCCTTTTTTTTTTTTTTTTTTTTTTTTTTTTTTTTTTTTATCATGTAGTACCTACTTTTAAAGAATTTTTTTTTTTTCAAATTTTTCTTGTAGTTCCGCCCTCATCCATTGTACCGTCCTTTTATAGCCTTTATTATCTACATTTAAATCGGTTTTGCACTTAAAATTGGTGGATCCTGATGTCGACTCGGTTAGCCATCTCTGAATCATCATACCTGGATTTATTTTCTACATCGTTATCAGGTTGCAGTGAGGTACAATAATTTCTGCAGTGATTCACACTTAACTTTTTATATGCAGGTCCTTGACACTCCTAAGGTGCATTGCGGTTTCTGTAGTAGAGATGGAGGTTTCAATATTTTAGACGAGGACAAAAGTTTCATGCAAACTTGCAGGGTTGTGGTGTCTACCTGTGCGTTTGGTGGTGGAGATGATCTTTATCAGCCTATTGGCATGTCGAAAGCATCCATTCAGAAGGTTATAATATTACTGTATCTGCTTTGCCAACTGACAGATCTGTTGGCTTATTAAATTTTTTCATCCTATTTATTGCTTGAATGCTCTACTTTCAGGTATGCTATGTTGCCTTTTGGGATGAAATCACTGTTTCTACACAGGAAGCTCAGGGGCGAAAAATTGGGGATGAACATTATATTGGCAAGTGGCGGATTATTATTGTTAAGGATCTCCCTTTTGCGGACCAACGTCTGAATGGTAAAATCCCTAAGGTAGTGTTAACCTTCTCTTCTGATTCCTCCTATGCTGGCTTTAGAATCAGGGTAGATAAGTCATGTACTTATATCAGATAAATCTTAGTATTGGATCTTTCATTTCTAGTTTCTGCTCTCTATCTTGATTCGGTTGAGCTCTTTCATTTCTTCACTGTCCTTAGATACTACAGGAAGGGAAATTAATTGCGCTAGTGATAACGAGTAGCTCTATTGAGGATATATAGACAATTGACACAACGAGGGTTTAACAACTTATTGCTCAGAAATTTGGTTGTTTTCAGTGGTTGATATATTCACGAACAATTCGCGGATAACCTAGGCTTCAGGATTCAGAAAGAGTAGGTGTGAGTATACTAAGCTGCTATGTAACTGAGCTGTTTGAGCATATATACACTCAATTTAAGCCAATAAGGCATCTCAAATTTCATGCTTACAACAACAACAACAACATTGCCCTAGTGCCTCAAAGGCTCTTGCCTATGGCAAGGTAGGGGGGTCGGGGGTGGGAACGCAAGCCTTACCCCTATGTTGACACATAGAGAGGCTGCTTACAGATGACCCATAATGAAAATTGTATCCAGAAACTCACTGACCGACTGCTGCTTTACAATACAAGAAGTGCAGCCGGTTTTGTGAGCCATTTTGTTTTCATCCACTATATTCCAAAACCCTAAATTAGCGAGTGTTGGCTCCATTGGAACTGGACATAGGAGATTTTATTCATTGATATAGGGAGGGGGGGGGGGACAAATCAAACATTGAGGTATTCAGCAATTTCCTAATGAAAACATTCCTTTGCCCAAGCTATGATCCTAAAACTGACTATGAATTTCACCGTCTTTATTATCCTATTAGTATCATGATGCTCATCATTTAACAATCTACTGTTCCTATCCGGCCACAGCATATAAACACTGCAATCAAACCGCATTTCTGCCATTTTTTTCTCCAATCCTTTCTATTCCTCTTTCTGGCGAGCCACTTCAATTCCCTCTGATAACTTCCTGCTGTATGATGCACATTTAGCCAAAGAAGGCTCTCCCTCTAGACTGCAGTAGCATACTCACAAGCAATGAATAGATGTGGGTGTGATTCCATGTCCGTTTTGCAAGGCAACATCTGTTAGCCAGCTTAATTTCTTTCTTACACGCTTAATCAATTGTTGGCAGGGCCTTTTGCATTGCCAAATTGGTAATGAAGGCATGCTTTAAGGTTGCAAACAGTCTTACTCTCATCATGCTTCCGAAATTTCTGCCAGAAGAAACAATAGGCTTTCTTCACATAAATTTTTGATCCTCTAACCTTGGTCAAGGTAGTGCTGGCCATATTTTCATGCCTTCTTTCTTCCTTGATTTTACTGTCCAGATGGAGCTGTTGTGGAGGACATAATGTGACGTCCAGTTGCACCAAACATTTTATGGTCACTTATAGCCCTTTGCCCCTTTAGAAGGATGGCTTTGTTCCAAGCAAGAACCTCTTTAGCATTAAAACCACCTTCTCTCGTGAGGGCACAACAGCTATTCCAGTCTTTGGGTAGCATTATTCTGTTACCAGCAGGAACATTCCTAAGGAAATCCCTACACAGCTTATTTAATTGCTCGAATACCAAAACAACACAGAATTGATAAGTTGAACTTTGCCAGCATAGGATAGAAGGGAGGAGGCCCATTATTGCTAGGGGTTCTTAACTTAGAAATTAGCTGGATTAACATATGAATTTTCAGCTTGGCAGAGTCCAAAGGTATCCCAAGGTAACTAAAAAGGGAAAGCACCCTCCTGATTCCGAGACCTTTGAAGACTTTCCTCCCTGATGTCTCCTTGAATACCACCAAAGCAGATCTCAGTTTCGGATGGGTTTGCATGAAGGTCATAGTGATCGAATGTTAGTTTACTCTGACTGATTAGGTGGTTTTCTTGTTAATTATCTTTCCCCTACAGAAGAGGTTACACTTTTCGATGTGAGGAGGTGACATAAATAACGTTGGAATAGTGGATACATTTATACCTCAGGAAGCTCTAAGATAATCTTTTTCATGTAGGCGCAAAAATTGGGTTGGTTTTTGGGACTTCAAACAACCAAATCTGATATTTGTAAGATGACTAAAAGAACAGTCTTGTGATTCGTTCAGCACTTCAGCAGCTAGGGTGCGATTGCTTCAATGTTCTTTCAGATTTGAATCTTAACTTCGCCTTCGCTTTTGAGTAATTTTCGGTGATCGCTGCTGATTGAAGCATGATTTTTGTTGATGCCATTTCTAATATTTTGCCGCATTCCTAGCTATATTATCCACGAGGCTGAAAAAAAGAAAAAGAAATGGATGCCTGGACAGGATAACAAGTCAGCAACTAAGCCTTTAGTCCCAAATATGACTTGGGGTCGGCAAACATGATATTTTTATGCAAACGTCACTGTCAAAAGTGAAACATGGACAGTATATAGTAGTAAAAAAAATATTACACAAAGGAAGGTGAGAGAATAAGAGAGGGAGATTAGAGGTGAGCAAACATAAGGATGAAAGAATATGAGGGAGGTATAAAATGGAAACGTGAATATGAAGATATAGAATATTGTTAGAGAGGGCTAAGAGGAGATGCAAAGAGCAGAAATATGTGTACATGAATTTAGATATAAAGTGAGGGATTGGGCCTTGTGAGCTGTTAGGGATAAAGCTTTTGAAACAACAAACGAAAAGTACAAGAAATCAAATGCGGTAATTATAAAATCAAGCCACATCATCAATATAAAATTTCCGCTACCACTCAATCCTACCCATTGCCAGATTACTCAATCTCATGTACACACTTGCCATTGTCAATCAGGCGATCGGCCTTATCCAAGTTTTCTTAGGTTTTCAGCTATAGGCACTAATCATTGCAAAATAAAGAATATCCACGCATGACAAGCGAAGCAGCATCATTTTAAATGTATTATAGATTGTCTGAAGTAGATGAGAGCTGTGGATCTTTTGGTGGATCTAATAGTTAGTGTTCTTATTCGTCATTGTCAAGGGATTTTGCTTTTTCCTACCAAAATTCCCTAGTTCTAAGATGCGTATCATGTCTCCGCCTGAGACCCGAGTCCAACTCTTTGACTATGTGCATGAGGAAGGTAAGATTGTAATCATAAGTACCGTTTATAACAAATCTTCCACAGACCACTTCACTATTTTGCAACACATGGAAATCACTTTCTTGTTTGATGTTCCGAAGCATCCAAGGATGATGTTTTCCTATTCTCCATGTAAAATGATTTTAAAATGTTATTAATTTTTTTTCTTTTTTTAAAAAAAAAAAACCTTGAACTATGGAGAACCGGTAATATTGCAAGGGGTAGAGGAAGACCTCAAATGGGGTGGATAAGGTGATAGAGCGATATGAGTCTACTTTGGATTGGAGAGGCTTTGACAAAGGGAAATGATTCATGTGTATAATGTTTCCTTATACTTTGTCCGATAACTTTTACTTAATTCAAACTTTCTTCTTTGTAATATTTTCTTCGGCAAATTCACGTGGTGCCCCCGAAGTATGTCAGAATGCGCGTGGTGCCCCTACCTTTGAAACTTGTACAAATCTGGCCCCTGAACTTTGCACCTATAGGCACGTGGTGCCCCTAACCTCCGTTAATCCCTAACGCTAATAACTTTTAGATGTTAAACAGTGATGTGGCATGCACAATTGTTTTTTTTGTTTTTTATTTTAATTATTAGTTATTATTAATGAAATCTTACTATAAATGCCACATCACTTTTTAACATCCAATAGTTAACGGCGTTAGAGATTCAGGGGGGTTAGGGGCACCACGTGCCTATAAGTGCAAATTTTGGGGGCGCCAGATTGTACAAGTTTCAAAGGTAAGGGTACCATGTGCATTTTGACATAGTTTAGGGGAACTACGTGAATTTGCCATTATTATTATTTTTATTATAATAATAATAATAAAATTTGAAAAGACGGGGAGAGGGAGAGGGCGATTCGGGCTATCATCAGGGAGGGGGTTTTCTTCTTTGGCCGTGTCTTCCCGGTTGTCGTTTGGGCATCCGGTGACGTCAACGGTGAGAGGGCTCTAGTGGGGAGTGTGGGCGGCGGATTTTATGGGATTAACAACTTGTTCTGGTGAAGGTGTATTTGGGTTAGATCCAAGCGCGGGGAGGGAGAGGATGGGGTCTTCTGGGTTTCTTCGGCGGGGCTTTTCCAACGTCGGTTGTCTGGCGTGGCTAGAAGGAGCGCAGTACGGCTGGTCGCGTAGTTGTCGTCAAGGTCGATTGGTGCGCGTGTGCGGTTGCATCGGTCGGTTGTTTGCTGCTGCTGCTTCACGGCGTCACTAAGGCCGGCGCCGTCTAGGCGTCGCCGACTACGTCTTCTTGCTGGGCCTCTGTGGGTCGTTTGGCTTTGTTGCCAAGTTTGACCGTGTATTGTTGCCATTTTTGGCTTCAACGTGGGTCATTCTAGCCTTTTATGTCTTTTTGGTTTTCCGTGCTTTTTGGTGCTTTTTTGTCTTTTTGGTTTTGTATGGGTGGTTCGATTGTGAGGTTTTATTGCCCTTTTATTGGCCTTAACGGTTGCCAAAATGGGGGTGGGAATGGCCCGACTAAGGGTTCGTTGCTCGTTCACCTGCGTAGGCGTCATTTTGACGGTGGTGCCTGGACGTCACCAAACGTGCTCTTACGTCTTCTTTGGCTGTGTTTGATAAGGTTGAGTCGATTTTCCGGCGTATGGGTCTGCGGCTTTGTGGTGTGTTTCAAGACTCATACCTTTCGTTATAAGTGTCGTCAGGGGGTGGGGCTGTGTGAACTCTCCTGATTCTGGCGATGGGGTTCGCTTTGTTCTCTATAATTTGCTCCACGAGTTTCGTCTTTGGGTTTTGATGTTGCTCTTCTCGATCGTTTGCTTTTTAAACGGTTGCGTACAGTTAAGTCATTCTAAGTTATTCCCCCCCGAAGGGGCGCTTGACAGGGTTATGAGTTGTTTGTGTTGCTGTTGTGTACACTCATGACTTTTTCACCGTGGAGTTGTCGTGAGCGTAATAGGCGGCGTTTGCAGGAGGAGTGTATTGTCCTTGCGATCTGGGCAGCTTGATGAGGAATCAAGGTGAGGATTTGCCTCCTTTGTTGGATGTTGATGATGAGGCCCTGGAGTTCTATGAGCGTAATGTCATGCAACGTAGGCGTAAGGTTGCCGATGGTCATTTCACTGTGGCGGTTCGTGTTCTTTCTTCCTCTGACATTTCCTCTTTTGTACTGCTGCCACTTTGTAGGAATTGAGGGCGAAACAGGAGGAATTGAGAGCGAAACATCCTGACCCGTCTTTGCTCGCCGACCTTGATGATCAGCCTCACTTTGACGCTCCTGTTGCTGTTATTCTTGATCGGATTAGGAGTTTCACATGTGGTACGTCTTGTTATTCAGCATCTTATGGATTGTTTAAGTAGGGCCGCTGTGGCGGTTTTCGATGAGCTGCTTGCCTCTACCACACGGGTGGTTAACCTTTTCATTGAGGGGAAGTGTCTTGATGTGTTAGGTCGTTTGTTGCTAGTGCACCGCTTACCCCGCGTGTTGAACCAGGCGGTTGTATTCGCCCTATTGTTGTGGGTACAGTGTGGCGGCGTGTGGTTTGCAAGGTTGGCGCCTCCTTAGTAGGTCCATCCTTGGGTGATTATTTTGCTGACCTTCAGTTTGGTGGAGGTGTGTCTTGGGGGTGAGGCGGTCTTGCATACTGTTAACCACTTGGTTGAGGGTCGTGGGTTTGAGGTCGATCTCTCACTTTAGCGACAGGATAAAAAAAAAGAAAGACGAGAGCACAACAATGTTATTGGTCGACTTTCGTCTTTCGTCTCTCGTAATGCCTTTAACATGGTGGATCGCGCCGCTATGCTTCAGTGGTTCGTCTAGGGGTTTGTCTCTGCTGCTCTCGCTTATTGGGTCAATTTTTGTTTCTCTAGCCCTGCGCGCTTATATTATGGGGAGCACATACTTTTGTCGAGTCAGGGTGACCCCCCCTTGGTTTGCTGCTCTTTGCCCTAGTGTTGCACCCTTTAGCATGTAAAATTCTTTCGACTTGTGTTTGTGGTATTTGGACGATGACACTATTGTCAGTTATACCTTGGTTGTAGATTAGGCATTGGAGTTAATTCAGGCTGTTGGTCCCCGTTTGGGTCTCCATCTTAATGTTGATAAGACTGAGGGTTTTTTGGCCTTCAGAGGATCCACGGAGTCGGCTTGTAGGAGTGTTTCCCCCTAATATCGCTAGGCCTCTCCTTCGGGTCTAGGTTTTAGGTGGGCCACTGGCGAGTCTGTGTTGATTTTGGGTTTTGTAGTTATTTGGTTATACGGAGGGTGACTACTACCATTAAGTTCATGGACGCGGTTGCTAGGCTTAACAATCCGCAGAGCGAGTTGCTTCTTCGGGTTTGCACCGGGGTCTCTAAGCTATATTTTGTTTTACGTACCTATGTGCCATGTATTTTTGAGTCGCCCTGCTAGCTTTTGATGCGGCCCTACGTTCTTCCTTGGAGTGTATCGTTGTTGTTTCGGGCTTTGGTGATTGGGAGTGGAGGCTCGCTACTTTGCCTTTCTCTGTTGGAGGGCTTGGTGTTTTATCGGCCGGGGATGATGTCCATTACGCATTTTTGGCGTCGCGACTTCAATCTGCTGACTTGCGGTCTCGACTTCTTCGTCTTGCGGATGTCGTCTATACGGGGCCTGCATTTGCTGATGGCGTTAGTGTTTTTAATAGGACTATGGAGGTTGACGTTTTAGGTAATCTTGTTCAGATCACTGCCCTCATGAAGAGATTGACAGATTTGTATTTCGCCTGCGTCGTTTAGGATGCCGCTTCTATTTATTCCTTGACACCGTGTTAGCTAGCTTTATGGAGGTCTCAACAAGGTATGCACAGTTCCGATTGACTTAGGGTGGTCCCGATTTCAGGGTTGGGTTAGCGTCTTTTCCGATCGTCTTGGGATACCTTTAGTCACCTTGGATCACCCGTGCTCTGCTTGCTTGCTCGAGGGTTTATGTTGGTGATATATTTGGGAATCATGCGATTTCATGTACACGTGTTGTGGGCGTTAAGCATCGGTGTAATGCTGTTCGTGACACACTGGTTGACATTTGTTATCGCTCTGGGATCTCAGCGGGAAAGGAGGTTGTCATTGGCATGGTAGGTGCTTCTCTTCATCTCGCCGACATGCTGCTTTACTCGTGGGCTAAAGGGCGTGACGCTTGGGTCGATTTGATTGGGTCGTCGCCCTTGACTCAGATGGGATTGACTGTTGGATTGACTGATTTTGCACCAGGTAAGGTGGTGCGGGAGCGGCCAATCGCAAACGTGCTAAGTATAAGGCTAAGTGCACTGCTTTAGGTTATTGCTTCCTTTCCTTCTCTTTCTCCTCTTTGGGGGAGTTAGAGCCCGCGGTTGTTGCTTTGCTCAAGCGGATCAAGCAGTTCTCCAGTGCTGCTTTTATTTTTGTTCGGATTGGTTTTTTAATAGCAAAAGGTGTAGGGGCTCAGGGTCAATAATAATTTACAAGAAGTTGATAGGGAGTCAAGATATTATCTTAGACCCCACACCCTTTGCTATGGTAAAACCAATCCTAGTAAAAATATGAGCTGCAGCCTGCATTCGGTGTGCTGGAGAACCGCTGCATCCGCTTGGGCAGAGGAACAACCGCGGGCTCCAACTTCCCCAAAGAGGAGAAAAAGAAGGGAACGAAGCCATAACCCAAAGCAGCGCGCACTTACCCTCGTACTTAGCACGCTTACGATTTGCCGCTTCCCGCACAACCTTACCTAGTTCAAAATCAGCCAATCCTGACTGAGTCAACCCAGTCAAACCGATGGAAACGTCGCGCCAGCCCATGTGAGTCCTTTCAAACTGAGATCACGGACCGATAACAAATGTCAACCAGCGTGTTACGAACAACATTGTGCCGATGTTTGACGCCCACAACACCTGTGCACGATACATCATGATCCCCAAATATATCACCAACAAATACCCTCGAGCAAGTAGAGCACGGGTGGTCCAAGGTGAATAAAGGTGCCCCCAGACCACAGCAAAGGACGCAGCGATAGGTTCGACCATTCATAGTCTGACCCAAGCCCTAAATCGGGACAACCCTGAGCAAATCAGCTGTGCATATCCTGCCAGAAACCCACAAGCTAACTGACGCACTGTCAAGTAATAAACTAAAGCGGCATCCCTAGAGACCCGTGTGAAATACGAATCTGTCAATGTTTCATAAGTCTTGGGGCAGCGATCCCACCCGAATTACCGTTGACTGTCATAGTCCTATTAAAAACACCAACAGCTTCGCCAAATGCAGGACGCGTAGAGGCAATATCCTCATGATGAAGAAGCCGAGACAACAGTCAAGAGACTAAAGCCGCGATGCCAAAAAAGCGTAATGTACAGATCCCCGGCCGAATAAACATCAAGCCTTCCGAGAGATAAAGGCAAAGTAGCGAGCCTCCACTGCCAATCACCAAAGCCCGGACTCAGAACAACCACGATATGTCCAAGGAAAAGCGTAAGGCCGCATCAAACGATAGCTGGGCCGACTCAAAAATACATGGCGCACAAGTACGTAAGGCAAAATATAGCTTAAAGACCCTAGTGCAAGCCCAAGAAGCAACAACTCGTTTTTGCGGATCATTAAGCCTAGCAACCGCGCCCATGAACTTAATGGCATTAGCCACCCTCCGCATAACCAAAGAACTACAAAACTTAAAATCGACATACTCGCCCACCCAAGGAGAGGCCTAGCAATATTAGGGGGAAAGACTCCGTCAAGCCGTCTCCGAGTATCCTCCGATAGCAAACAAAGCTCAGTCTATGAACTTTTAGGTGGAGACCCATTTGAGGATCATCTGTCCGAATGAACTCCCAAGACCTGACCTACAATCAAGGTATCATCGACAATAGTGCCATCTTCCAAATACCAAGTCTTCAAACACAAGTCGAAAGAGTCTCTAATCTTATACGCCAAAGGGTACAACACGAGAGCAAACAACAGCGGACCAAGAGGGTTACCCTCGTGCACCCCCGATACGACAAATGTGAGCTCCCCATAATATAAGCGAGGAGGGTATTAGAGTAACAGAACTCGACCCAACTAGCGGGACATCGGAGACGGACCTTCTCAAGTATAGCGGCTCGATCCACCATGTTAAAGGCATTACGAAGTCTACCAATAACATGGAAAGACCCACCTCATCTTCACGACCCTCACCCAAGCGTTTAACGACATGCAAGACCGCCTTATCTCGCGGGACACACCCACCGCAAACTGAAGGTCAGCGAAATAATCACCCATGGAAGGACTTACCAGGGAGGCGCCAACCTTGGAATCCAAACGCTGCCACACCATACCCACAGCAATAGGGCGAATACCACAAACAGGTTTAACAAGCGGGGTAAGCGATGCACTAGCACCAAACGAACCTAACACACGACACTTCTCTTCAAGGGAAAGGTTAACCGCCCGTGTGACAGAGGCAAACAGCTCGTCAGAAACCGCCACAGCGGCACCACTCAAACAATCCTTAAGATGCTGAGTACGTAAACCGTCATGCCCACAAGACGTACCACGCGGGAAGCTCCTAATCCGATCAAGATTAACAGGGACAGAAGCGTCAAAGTGAGGCTGATCGACGGGGACAGCAGGCAAAGACGGGTCAGGTGCAACGAGATGTTTCGCCCTTAATTCCTCCAAAGTGGCATTAGTGTAAGTGGCAAACCGCCGCAGTAAAATGACCATTAGCAACCTTACGCCTACATTGCATGACATTACGCTCACACATCTTTAGGCCCTCATCGTCAACACCAAACAAAGAAGGCTAATACTCAGCCTGAAGAAGCTGCCACTTGCCCAGGCTCACCCCAAGTGCGAATATCATGGGCAACACACTCTTGCAAACGCCGCCTACTAGTAGACTAACGTTCACAATAACTCTCTGGCGAAAAAGTCATGAGTGTACACAACGGCAACACCTGAATCCAATAAGGGATGTCATCAAGCCTACTAATAACCCTGTCAAGCGCCCCTTTGAGTACTCGCGAGAAACTCAAACGACTTTCGGACGGATAGAGTTAGTCGTATGCAACGGTTTAGAAAGCAAACGATCGAGGAGAGCAACATCAAAGCCTGAAAAGGAAACTCGTGCCAACAGCCTCGACGGAATGTGAGGCAGGGGTAGACGGTTTGTCCGAATTATAAAGAACAAAGCGAACAACCCCATCGCCAGAATCAGGTGGGTTCACACACGGGGCCCCGCCCCCATGACGACACTTCGAACGAAAACTATGAGTCTTGAAACATACACCACAAGGCCACGGACCTAAACGCCGGAAAGTCGACTCGGCCTCATCAAACACGCCAAAGAAGACGTAAGAGCCCGTTTGGTTACGTCCATGCCATTACCCTCAAAATGACGACCACGCAAGTGAACGAGCAACGAACCCTTAGTCAGGCCATTTCCACCCCAATCTTGGGAACTGCAAAGGGCAACAAAGGGACAATGAAACCTCTCAACAGAACTGGCCATACAAATCGAAAAAGTCAAAAAAGCACCAAAAAACAACGAAAGCCAAAAAGACATAAAAAGATCAACGTTGAAGCCAACAATGGCAACAACACACGGTAAACACTGACCCACGAAGGCCCAGCTAGAAAGCCGACGCCGGCGACACAAGCCCGACAACGCCGGCGACACAAGCAGAACGCCTTCGAGCAGACAGCAGCATCAACGAAACGCAGACGAGCCGAATGTAGCAGCCGAAACGGCGAGCTGATCGAGCCATAATGCGGTGGCTGATCACGCTCCCATGCCGGAAAAACCTCGCCGGAGAAACCCCAACCTTCCTCTCGCTGGAGAAAACCCCAAAAAGACTCCGCCCTCTCTCTGTCCGTGCTAGTGCCGATGAAAAAAATCCCCCTCCCCTAAGAATCGCTCTCACTCACCCGTGTTTAATAAGAAAAATCCCTTAACATCTCAATACTCTTGACTCCCTAAACTAACCTCCCTCGCCGACTGGGTTACCGTACGACCAAAAGGTGGCCGGAGAAAAATACCCCCCCAGTCCGGTGAATCGTCCTCCCCGTGGTTGTTGTTATTGTTATTGTTATGGTTGTGGTTGTGGTTACGGTTACGGTTACGGTTGTGTAAGGTTATGATTATGGTTGTGGTTATTGGGTATTTGTTATTGTTATTGTTATTGTCAACCCTTGTCTTACTATGTTTGTTTACCCTTCGTCTACTTTTCAATTTTTTTTTTTTTTTTTTTTTTTTTTTTTTTACAATTTACCATTGGGGATCCATATAATGATTCACTTAGCTCACTCTAAGCATTCTTGGACCAAGGCTTTGTCCCACTTGAGAGCAGAGCGATATAAGGATTATCTATCTTTCTAATTAAAGTATTGCACCTCATATAACGAGGTTGTTTAGGTGCTCTCTGATTTTCTTTCCGCCCGCGTGGGGAGTTTCTTTAGAAAGTCTCTCGTATCACTATTAGTCTATGCTTGTTTTATGTGCTTCATTTAACTCATCCTATGCGTTTTTTAAGCCTTGAGGTTTGCTGGTATAAGATCCTTTGTGTAGGACTGCGATCCTGTTTTTGAACATTGTTGAAGTTAACATCTTTATTTCATTGTATATTTGCTAGATGTTGGCCCATCGCTTGTTTCCGAATGCACGATATTCTATCTGGGTTGATTCAAAGTCACAGTTGAGGAGGGATCCTTTAGGTATTTTGGAAGCCCTACTCTTGCGTCCAATCTCTGTTCTTGCAATTTCACAGCACGGTGCTCGCAGTAGTGTATATGATGAAGCGAAAGCTGTGGTCAAGAAAAACAAAGCTGCTCCCGAAGAAGTAGAGGTGCAAATAACTCAGTACCGTCATGATGGTCTTCCTGAGGACAAAAGATTCAATGGGCGAAAAGGTATGTCTCTGCTTGGTGCCATTGGAGCTGGTAACCCCATTGGTTATTGGTGTTTTGAAAAGTATGACGTTTAGAACTTAAGGTGATTAGACGTAATTTATTGGATAAGCGGTTCCCTATCATAGAAGGACTTCTTGTTCTTAGCCTTTATTGTGGAACGAGCTTTGCTTACCTGGCAAACTATGGCAATTTTTATTGCAAATGAGCTGGATCACTTGCTAATCTATATGTTCGTTCCTTATGCAGCTCTAGCTGAAGCTTCTATCATTGTTAGAGAGCACACACCCTTGAGTAACCTTTTCATGTGCCTATGGTTTAATGAAGTTGTTCGTTTTACATCCCGAGATCAACTTAGCTTTCCATATGTTCTCTGGCGCCTGAAGCTCATGGATGATATCAACATGTTCCCTGTTTGTACTCGTAAAGATCTTGTCAACAGTATGGGGCACATACGCAAGGCTAAACCATTAGTAATTTGAAGGCAACTCATTCTTCTATCAACCACTGAAGCTCTTCTCGAAGTCTGATAAAATTGTACTGTTTTACTGTTGCTTCATGCATGAACCTTGGTTGCTATCTTATGCATGCTTGGTGAAGGCCCTTACTGAGACATGCTTTACCCTTGCTCCTTCCACTGAAAGGCTGGCTGAGAAGTCAATGAGCCTTTTTAGATATCACTGACTAATTACAAGCTGAAGGGACTAGAACGGAAGACTTGTGAAGATTATTTGAAGCATATACAATTTTTTTTATTCTTTTCAAAATGTGGCTTGGGTTGGATATCGGTCGCTGTGATGGCTAGGTTGTAGCTTAGTGCCTATGGTGGAATTTTTTGTGGAATAGTGTTTTGGAGTACACTTGTAGCAATTGAAGAGATATGTTATTGGGGTCATTAGGTTATTTGGCATTATCTTTGTTGTAATTACCCCTGCTCCTTCAAGACCTTTTCATATTCTAAGACACGTCTTCAAAAAAATGAGAAATCAGAGTAGCGGATGATGAACTTTTCCTCAAACTTCACGTCTTAACCTTGTTGTCACGATTTTTCTTTGTTCTTCTCTTTCCTTTATGTCTGTTATTGTGGTTGTCTTTCTATATCCAATACTTATTTTGAAAAGTTTCGGTTTGCATGATATTGCATCTTCAGAGTAACTATATTCCATGCTTCCCCCCACCCCAACACACTCAAGAGTTTTGCTGTGAAATGAACTTAACACTAGCTAGTTGTTCGAGCGACAGATCTGGTGTGGAGGATTGCTTGCTTGATCTTAGGACTTTGGAGTTTCAGCTCGATTATTATGGAGCTAATTTTCTAGAGGTATGTTTTTTTTTTTAATCAACTCAAATCTTAGGCTCTTGTTTATGGAGCTAATTTTCGTCTTTGTTTATGAACTGATGTCCCTGGAAGGTTTCTCTCTTGAATGCTTATTTTCTCTCTGTTTCTATCATGTCATGCTTTCATTTCTTTATTTTATTTGCCGTTTTTTCATAGGGAAAATTGCATATTCTGTACCTATTTACTTATGAGGCATCAGTGATAAAAATAGCTGAAGGTGTTGCTTGGTGGTAAATTGGTAATAGTACAATTGGCCCAAGGTGTAGTGTAATTGCAGTTCTTGCTGTGGCTCATTAGAATTTATACTTTATGATTACACCAAAATCTTCTATTTGTGCGTCCCTTTGTCTCTGTAATCCATTCATTTTATTTTGCAATTAAGTAATAATGATGTGCACTGAAGGCAGACCACGGTATATACCATAATTCTTCAGAAAAGGAAGTGGAAGAACTGTTGGTTGCCCGATTTAGAACTAGCAAAACTCTACAATAAAGGTAAAAATAACCTGAATTTATCAGTCCTAGTGCACTAGCAAATTGGCTAAGAAACGTCACCCAAAAAATAGCTACCTCATACTTGTTCTTTTTCTTTTTCAAGCAGTGGAGAGATTGAACTCAGCACGTTGCAAACAAAACTCAAGGAAAGGTTAGTCTCCTTACTTTTTTCACGAAGCCACTCGTTTATTTTGCCAGTTAACTGAAGTCAAATGCCACTTTAGACTACCCTCTTTGTGTGCTTGTTGTAGCAGGCTACTGACTTAGGATTTATAAGGATGGTCTGGCTAGAGTTCTTGTCCGACTGCTGAAGTTTCTTTCCAATAAAATTCATTTATTGAATAGTTTTAGGTTTTAAGGTCTTTTCATTTAATATCATCGTCAAAAAGTGAAAGAAGCAACTACGAGTTTGAACTTCCAGGCATGGAGAAAGAGTAACTTAAATTGGATTGGCTGAATGGAGGTGTGGACAGCATGAGGTTGTAGCTATTTATGTTCTGAAAATCATTGCTTAGTTTGTGGCTGGGGAGGGAAACTAATAATTGCTGCCATTCCACATTCCTCTACATACTTTGGAAAGAATATCTGATAGTGCATTTATCTGTCTTTGAATCTGAAGAATTGATCAGTAGGAGAAGTGAATTACCAGGGAACTACTCTCTTCATCCCACTTGATTCTTTATGCTGTTTTTGGACCAAAGTTTAGGCTAAGACAGAGTGGGGATTGATTGGTAATGAGTAGGGTATAGGGGGGGTATATTCTATTCCAATGAAGCCAAAGACGTTTTGGTGTTGGTTTTATAATGAATAGAGCAAACCGACTGATTAAAATATCTTGCGTCTTAGGAGTATATGGATAAGTAATACTTGGTCGATGTGATTCTTGTTCAATATTTCATTAATGGTGTTCCAGAAACATGAGGGCAATGCTGCATGTGACGGACCCCCCCTTTTAGCTGTTGCTTTAGAGGGTACGGGAAGCGAAAGAGAGAGTGAGGTTACAAAAAAATCGTGCTGCAGTAATTGAGGCTGAGGACTCGAAATTATAAGTTTTTTTTTTTTTTTTTTTTTTTTTTTTTTGAGGTGGAAATTTAAGTTCTGGGGAAGATGGATAACCTGTAATTTTTGGATGATGACATGATGTGACCATTTTGACGTAGAAGTTTCGCTTCTTAAATGGTGATGGGATATGATTCTAGAAGGCCACAAATTACTACTCAATAAGGCATTTCTAGGACTTCTTTATCAGCGAACAGAGGCTAGGGATAGTGCATCCATGGTTTTCTATTAGTAATAGTTCGATGATATTCAGACTTTGTTAAAACCACTTTTCAATAGTTGTCTTTTGGCTTCATGTCCTGACTTATGGCATGAGAGGTGTGGTTATTATGAGCTGGCTTCTAACCTCGGCTCCTTAATTACAAATGTCGTGGCAGTCTCAAGTAGTAGAGTGAAAGCACTGGCAGATTGGCAAAGACTGAGCTAAAGATAAAACCTAACGGAAAATATTGAGCGTGATTTGGAGCTCAGATTTATGAGTAGAAAGATATAGGCTTGATATATATGGGACTTGTCAGATTTATAAATGTTCAGGTAATTCTTGGGTTTTCCCGTGAGAGCAAGAAACCTAAATTTTTTTATCATCAAGGCGAAGTAGAAAAGTTTTGATTTGAAGCTCTATGGAGTTCTCTGCAGAGAGGTATAAACAGATGAAGGAAGTGTTTATGGAAGCCAGCTACCAAGATTGGCGAACAGAGTCTTAATCTGTGTTACTGTTTAAATGTGTAATTCTAGGAGCCGTTTGGTTAGAGGAGGGAAAGGGAAAGAAAATAAGAAAGGGAAAGGAGGAAACAAGTGTTTATGGAAGCCAGCTACCAAGATTGGCGAACAGAGTCGTTTACTGTGTTACTGTTTAAATGTGTAATTCTAGGAGCCGTTTGGTTAGAGGAGGGAAAGGGAAAGGAAATAAGAAAGGGAAAGGAGGAAAAAGGAATCAAAACCCCTCAAATAACCCCATGTGTTTGGTTAGTTTGTGTGAAGGAAACCCGTCTCTATCAACGTTGTCTTTGTCACCCACACCCACTAAACTCTGCAATGGCAACCAGCTACACTACTACCTCCACTGTCATCTTGTGACCACTTGCCCAAGAACTTCCTGCTCAATATCGTTCAACCACAGCAACTATGAATATGATGTGGCAGTAGCTGTCATCGTTTGTACCGACAAGGGCCACAAGCAAATTTGGGGTTCGTGTTATTGGCATGGAAGGTGACAAATATGGATGGAAAAGGTCAGTTGGTGGGATGATATGATGAATTCGATGATTCGGTGGTGGTATAATAAGTCTTGAAGCGGCTGATACGCGGTGGCAATATGGCGGAAGTTATTGTGGAGCAGTACAGGCATGGTGGAAAGAAAGGTTGGGCGATAATCCTAGCTGATGTATGGTGGATGGGGGGTAGTAGTGGGTCATGAATGGTGGATGTGCAGTGGTGTCGAGGATGGGCAATGGTGGAATATCTGATGGAGGGTTGTTATGTGGGTGAGGGTCTGTGTGAGGGGTGAAACTTCGAAAGTGGGTAAAATTCCAATCCCTTGTGAGGGTAGCGAATGAGAGTAGAGGATTTAGGGGGAATTGATTCAAGGAGAATGGGTTAAGAGAATGATTCAATTTAGCAACCAAACACACAGAAAGGGAATGAGAGATTTAAATTCGCTTCCCTTTTATTTTATTTTAAATTTTGTCTGGGATTCTAGCTGAAGCTTATTTAGGTTTTATGTTAGTTGGATCATTAAATATATGGTGTTTTCCCATGGTAAGTAACAGACAGTGCTACTCTGCTACTCCATGATATCTGCTCCATTATGTGTTGTTCCATTTTTGTTTCTTGTCCGTGGATTGTAGCAATGTCAGTGTTTTTTCTTTCTAACTGAAATGGAATAGATGGCTGTATAGCTGATAAGAAAAGTGTTGGATTAGGTGGCCAGAAGTTATAGTGTTTCTGAGGGGCAGGTAGACTGATATAAAAATTTAGATGGTGAGTTTAAAAGCTGTAGACCGTCAAAAAACTTGGATATTTTGATGGTATAATGATAGCGAGGATCATATTCTGTGTTGCAGTTTCTTTGACAACGTTGGCGGTTTTGTTGTTGGCTGTGCTATCCCCGGTCCCTTACAAAAATCATGAAAATGACATTGGGAAGCCGTTGATTGCGTTGTCCTTGTACATTCAGCAACCTGGAGCTGCAAGTCCAAACCTGCATCATGATGCAGACTCTGCTTCTGGTGTGTTGACCTTTCATCGGAGTCTCACAGAAGGGCCTGAGGATACATCGAAAATCGTGGGAAAAGCACAGGGCTTCATTATACCTGTAGAGCATTTTGCCCATTCGGCATTCAACATAATTTATCTTACGTTCGACACACCCGATTATTCAGGGAGCCTGAGCATTCAAGCCAAGCAATTGGAACACAAGGATAGGGAAGAGCTTGTCGTGGTTGGCGGTACTGGCTCTTTCGCTTTTGCACGCGGGGTTGCAGTTTTTGAAGAGAGGAATAACGATTTTCCTGGTCCCGTCGCATCGATTTATCAAGTGAACCTTCAGCTTACATTTTCCAACCCATCGCAACAGCGGGTATGATAAGCTGTATTAACCGAGTAGATTAGTGTTCGAATTATTTTGCAATTATAGTATTTACAACCCTACACACCTATGTAAATTATGTGTTATGAAGGAAAAACAATAGAAGAGAAACAATGTCATGTAATTCTGGTGTGGATATATACCTGTTGTCAATAGTTTTTCTATTTTTTCTGAAAGAGTTTTGTTGTACTTAGCCTTAGAGCTGGGCACTAGGAGCCCGGGCCCGCATTGGCCTGGCCCTGGTCAAAGCACGGCCCGGCCCAGCACTAGCCCAGCACTACCTAACCCGGGTTAGGTAGTGCTAGTGCTCGATTTTTCAAGCATTACCCCTGGTCAAGGCCTTTTTTTTTTCCAGCCGAGCCAGGGCCCGAGCATTGGCCCGCCCGGACACTAACCCGGTCAAGTCCGGTCAAAACATTGGCGGGCTAGTGCCAGTGCCCAGAAAATCGAGCGCTGGCACTAGCCCGGGTGTGTAGGGCTAGTGCTAGTGCTCGATTTTCTGGGCACTAGTCCGGGTGAGCCCGACACTAGCCCGGCCTAACCCGGCCCGTGGCCAGCTCTACTTAGCCTTAAGACTCTAAACTACGTTTTGAAGTCTTGGATGAGTTTGAACTAGAGGCCCATTTGTTTGCTACTAATAGACAAGTCTTGTTTTTAGAAGTTTTACCCCGTCTTGGATAGTCTTGGTTGACCAAGACTGTATCCAAGACTAGTGCATCAGAGTCTAATCCATCTATGCTGTCCTCATGGTATGATGCCCATTGTACCTCGCGTGTTTTGTTTGAGAATGTGTCACTCATTTTGAATGGCTTATTCTAGTTTATAACCCAAACAAAGTAATCTGAGCTCCAATCACATAATAAGACACAACCTCAAACTCATTCTCTCTCTTCCCCTTCCCCACCTTCTTATTGTCGACCACCACTCTTGATAGCAAGATTGTCGTTAAATCTAGTCAAATTACCACTATTCCTACAAAACTAACAAGGGTAAGTGGATATCGTATCCACGAGATAGAGGGGAAGTCTAAATTGCAATTAATGTGTGGGAATTCTAATACAAAAGAAATAAAACAATTAAAAGTGTAACACCCTGGCTCATCGCCTGAGCCGAGAGTAGTCACCTATGGCAGCTTGCCAGGCTGTGGGCTGACCTTACAGACCAACACGGGTCCTTCCGGCGCACTTTGACCTCACTCGTGAGCACCATGGGAAACTTCCCAGGAGGTCACCCATCCTGAAATTACTCCCAGTCAAGCACGCTTAACTTTGGAGTTCTTATCACATGGGCTTCCTAAAAGGAAAGTCGACTTTGTTGGTATGAGTAGCACTATCATTCCTTTTAAGTACCTCATATGAGCCCTTAATCTTTCAGGGATCTCCTCTGAAATCCGGGGTATTACAAAAAGAGGGTTTTTTGGTTTGAAAGTTGAATAAACGAGAAATATTGAAATAAACGATACACCAAATGAATTAAAGCGACCCTCGGTGATAATCTAATCTAACACCCTAGTAAAGCAAATCTAACATTTCTGTAATTAAACTAATTCAAAGATAATCCCGGTTTTAACCTATTAATCCACTTTTATGGGAAATTTGAGCAACCGCTACCAAATTCCCCTCCTTTAATCCTAACTAGATGAATGCCCGTGCGTTGCACGGGTCTCTTAATGACAATATTCAATTATGACGATAAAATTGAATCGATAAATATTTGACCCTTATTATATAAGAACTATTATTTGTATTTTATTTAACTTGTGTAGACAATTATTCATTCTATGATCCTCATTTCACAAACTTGGGAACCTATACTCTCAAACCACCACGCTTTAATGTCACTACAATTATATTTTTCTTAAAAAAAAACTACTTTAAATATTACTCCCTCCGTCCCATCTCAAACGCCGCATGGGGCATTTGTAGTGGAATAAGAAAAATTGATATAGTAAGTTAAGTGGGGTAATATTAGGAAAATGGAGAAGAGAGAATGTGAGGATTAATAAAAGTAGAGATGAAAATGTGAGAGAGGATGTGATAATTTAATAAAAGTAGGAGAGAGAAATATGTCCCAAAATAGATGGGATGTTTGAGGTGGGACGTCCTAAAATGGAATATGGGGCGTTTGAGTTGGGACGGAGGGAGTATTGTATTACTTGACTTCTTTTAAAAAAAAAAGACATTATTACTTATTTATTAGAAACATTCACATTGTATCCTTGTGTTTTTATCTTTTCCCTGATTTCCACATTTTCATGTTCGTATATATTATATACCATAACTTTTGCGCTTCGGACACATAATTGAAAAAAAAAAAAAACAAATACTACTCCATATAATCCAAGATAAAATATTTATCTTTAATTGTACAACTTAGCAAAATAAGTATTATAATCACAAAAATGAAACATTGTGAGTGTCATGTACACAAACATGTGAATGCGAATACTTTTTAAAAGAGGTCAAAGAGATAGTAAATTTCATTCTCATGAATAAAAAAAAAAAAATTCTGAATAGAAATTTCTTACAACATAGTACCTTTATATGTTTTTCTCAACAAATAATACTAATATTGTCGTGTTTTGGTTTAATTATTCTAACATTAACTATCCTAAACTTTTTTTTGTCGTCCCTCCCCCTCTCCACATTTTCCTAAGATAATATATTACAAATAGATAAATGTTGTTCCAAATTGACATATTATGATGCAAATACCATATGGGTACTTAGTTATGAAACCTAAGTTATAAGAAGAGTTAATTAAGCATAGAAAATAGAAAACTAATGTACATACAAACATAGAAAAAAAAAAAAGTTTTGGAAAAACTTGTCTTATCTACAATTGTCTAACAAAAAATAATTAGTAGTTATTACCTGAAAACATAGAAAACAAAAAAAAAGATTAATAAAAAAAATTGATATTAAATCCTTGTATGAAAAAAAGGTCAAACCACACATACAAAAAGAATACATAAAATTACTACAACATGCATGTAGTAAAAAATAAAAAATCTACCAAGTAAGAGAAGTTACAGAATATCTCGGTACCATGATCTCCAAGACTGGATGTGATGTAAAACTTACTCTAATTTTTATGTGTTTTTGAGTTTGTAACGCACCGGAATTAAAACAGAAAATAAAGGATATGAATTAGTCTAGAATCCTCGCAAGAATACTCGACTAAGACTAATTTGTACTAAGATCACAAAGAAACAAGCACAAACAAACGGCAAGCACCAAGATCACATAGAAACAAGGTACAAACCAAAAGAATACCTCGCAAGGCCAAGATTTTGAAGGAAACTCCCTTCGACTCTTCGATATTAATGCTCAAACTTGTATATAAAACATTACAATAAGACTCTCTATTTATACTACTCTTGAGACTCCTAAACTTACCTAAAGTCAAGTTAAGAACCAGATTTGGATCTTCCCTTAAACAGACTTCATGCTTATTGCTGAAACTTTCCTAAACTCTCCTATAACAACTTGGAAACCTTTTAAGGCTCCTTTATTCCACAAAATTACTGTAAATTAGACACTTTCCTAAACTTAAACAAAGACACAAATAATAATAAGTATTATATCTACTAAGAACTTCCTTGGACGTGCATGGCTTGGGGAATATAGCAGATTCGGCCATCCTTGTGTGCCCGCGTAGAAACTGGACAACTCAACTTAAAACAGGCATATCTCCTTCGTTACTTAACCAATTAAGGCATATGACCACTTTTCGGAAAGCTTAGATCAAGAACTTTACTTTCCAATTTATGGATTCTCTAAATACTGAATAGTTTAAAAGATATCTAGCCTGGAAGTTGACGTGATGGTCTTTAACTTCTATTATTAGCTTTGACCCATAGCTCCCATGCATCAGGATGCTCAAAGAACGATTATCGTGTTTCATACTTTCATATCTGAGGCCCTTTAAATAGTGACGAATAACACCTATCTTGTGTAAATCCCTGTATATCTTACTAATTCGGTGTTACTAACCCTGTATATCTTACTAATTCGGTGTTACTAATTATATTTATGTCGGGTTAATTTTCGTAAATTGTTAATATGATTTTTCAGATTTTTGAAGGAATTCATTTGGTTTTGTAAATTTTAAACTAAATTCTATTTTAATTTACTAATTATCAAATTACGATTATGCCCCTCTTTATTGACTAAACCTAATTATTTGTAAACTCTCAATTCTTTTTACGTACATCAAATCAACGCACATCATCTTCATCGTTCGTATTCTTCACTATTCATCGCCGTCACCTTCGTTGCTCGAAATTAGCACCTTTAATCCTCTTTTTCTCTCCTCTACACAACGGTAAGAATTTCTCATAGTTTTATTTAAGCCTTACCGTTATCGATTTTCATAAAATCTTCGTTTCTTTGTAGTTCTTAGATTGTTAATGTTTTGGTGATGAAAATATGATCTCTACGTATATGGTTTGGCGATGAAGAAATGATTTATACGTATATGAAAATATGAGAAATATTAGGAAAATTAGGAACATATATGGATTAGGACTTTTTGCATTCTTCCAATCATTGTGTGAACTCAAAAATAACAAGATTGTAATTAGGAAAATTAGGAAGATATATATGGATCAGTATTTTTTGTAATCTTCCAATCGTTGTGTGAACTCAAAAATAACCAGATTATAATTAGAAAAATTAGGAAGATATATATGGATTAGGAAAATTAGACATTCTCGAATGTTCCATTCGTTGTGGGAGCTCAAAAAAAGCCTCTTTTAATAATATATCTTGATTGTCTAGTGACCACCCAAACAAGTCACAATCAAAGCTATGAAAAGTAAGGATTAATAAAGGATCCTGAACAACCCAAATTATTATCTAATTAGCCGCAACCGCGGCACTAATCAAATCTAATTTATTAGTTGCCTAACTAATTCCCCAATCACAAATTAGTCATGACCATACACTAATCATGTGAAAGTTGCTTCCTTTAAGGCTAATAATCAGATACCATCAATTATCAACCAAGCATCTGAAACACCCAAATAATTCTAATCAACCAATTAGAGAAAACAAGGACGATAAATCATGCATATGAAAAACAAGGAATTAATTACAATGAAATTAAAGGCAAATTAGAGAGAAAAAAATCTTACTAATACATAGGATGAAAGATGTTGATTAGTCTTCCATATTAATTATTACACTAACTTTTGAGATGAAATTTATGATAAAACTACTAATTTTCACTAATCTCTCCTTAAGTTTCTCTCTCTAGAATTAAAAACAAGATGAAAAATAATATGAGAAGTGATAAAACAAATTGAGGGGTATATGTCCCTTTATTAAGCATAAGTACAAAAACACTAGAAGACAAAAGCAATAGGAGGATCCAAGAAAAACCGTCAAAAAGCTCCAAGTTAACATCGTTGAAGTCGCCTTTCTCGGCCCGAGAAGTGATCGTCTCGGCCCAAGAGCACTTCGTCTCGGACCGAGACTGCTCTTCTTTGGGCCGAGACGAGTTCTTCTCGGTCCGAGGAAGGTCTTTTCCTCCTTTTCTTGCGTAGCTTCTTCGGGTCTTCTCGGGACTTGTGTTAAAGATTAAGCCGGAAGTTTGAACCACCACAAATATCGTAACACCATCAAATAAACCAAATCGCTTTACGAGGACATGGCTCACGATCTATGCTAAGAACGCGCTCAAAACCCCCCTAAAACACCTAAAACGATAGCTCTAGCACACGCCAATTCACCACATATCAAACTCCCCATGCTTAGACCATTATTGTACTCGAGTTATCCAAATCTCTACACTCAAAACCTAGGTCTCTGTTGTAGCATGGGGTGAGTTCCAACAACAAAACCTCCAACTAAGAGCCGCAAGACAACACACACAAACCTAGTTAGAGTTGGAGTGGGTGCAATGACAAACCAAAACCGACCAAAGGAATGGACAACAACGATCTAGGGGGAGTACAACAATAACACCCTCCACTAAACTCTACGAATATGCAAAGAATAACCGTCTCATCTCCTCAAAGAAGCATGGGCTCTCGCGTCAAGAGACACCCACTCTAACTCACTCCCCTATTCTCCCTCTTAGAAATGAGTCCACCCTCGTCTCACTATTACATCTCCTTCATGAACAATATGTACAACACGTCATACTCCAACAACGACCACAATCCAAAACACCCAACCAAAATGAACCGAACAAAGGCTATTTTAGTGGTTTAAGGAGGTAATGGGGTGGGTAGAACAAGCAGAATTGGGGGGAGCAAACGCGGCGGGGCACAAAGAGAGATGGTATAGAAACAAGCTAGTGAAACGGATGGGGAGTAGTGGCTAGAATCGTGAGACAGAAAATATAAAGGACAAGAAATTAAACATACCTCGTGTGAATTCCATTTCCCTCAATTATTGTCAAAGCAAATGGCTCGTGGTCAAAGACCGGTAAAGAGCCACTATCCCACCTTACAACCACGGCTTCCTCAAAATAAATCGCCTCCTATCACCTTCAAACTCCCATCTCCCTCGTGTATCTATCGGAGCATAATGACCCCACTACACGGTTGTCCAAAAACCAAAACAAAATAGGCTATTTTGTGATAATTTTGTGAGTTCAAATATGAAGAGAGACGGTGTGAAAACATGGGATAAAACGGGGTGATGGGGTGACTTGGTTAGAATCGAGATGGGAGAAAAATGTAGGAAAGAGTATATTCATACCTTGGCATTAGTCTTGCATGGCAAGCGTCGCAAGCTAAGAAAATGAAGAAACACACCAAAAACAACAAAGCAAATAATCCTAGAAAATCGGTTATAAGATATAATACAAATAAACAAGAAAGGATAATGCCCCTCCCCCATGCTTAACTCATGCATATGATTGAAATCTAAAATCATAAAAAGGGAAGGGGACGCGTACCTCAGTACGATGGGTCCTGTGGAGGGAACTTCTGACCATAAAGGTCGAGCTGGTGGAAGCGCTCGTCGAGATCAGTAAAGTCGGGGGTCACATAGCCCTCAGGGTAGGCATATGGGGCTATCAACCTGGGTACCCGGAATTGCTACCCTATGCTCCAGCCTCTCAAGTCTCTGGCCAAAATCAACCAACTGCTGACCCTGGGCTGCCAATTGCTGGCCAATGTTATCAAACCTCTGACCATGGCCCCTGAGAATCTGCCTGAACTCGTTTACCTACTGGCCCATGGTGTCTAAGGTGTAACTGAACCTATCTAGGATCTGTCCGAATCCACCCATATTCTGACCATAGCCGATGAACTGGGTCATCTACTGGCCGTAGGTGTCAAGCCTCTAACCGTACTCATCGAAATGTTGCCCCATCTTCTGACCATAACCCTCTAACTGCTAGCCGAATCCTTGAACATTTTGTTCCAGACCTTGCATGATACGAGTGCGGAAGCGTACTGAAGGTAAAAAACTCGGTTCTGTATTGTCTCACTGACAAAACTGATAAATGTAGAATATAACAAGGTTGTGTACTCTCTAAAAACAAAAAAGACAATCTTTATGCGATGTTTTGGTTTATAGGAAACGAATTAACAAGAACAATAAAGTAAAAATATGATTCAATAACCGTAAGTAGTTGAACCTAGCCGAATTCAAAGAGCCGCAACCCTTAATTCAATCCTCCGCAAAAGATTATAGAACTCCTGCAAGAGTTTGTCACCCGCAAGCAAACACAAAAGAATAAGAAGGAATCTCCCCTCGACTCTTTTCATTAATTTTCTTAACTCAAATCTCTGTATGTGTAACGATTACAAAACTTCTTTAAATACTAACAATAGCTCTAGAAACTTCCTAAAACTCCCCTATAACATCATGTAAAACTATAAGGCAACTTATATTCTTAAAACGCAAAATGCACGTGGTATACCTGAAATTTGGGGGTTTGCACACGGTACTCCTGTCCCTAAGGTTTCTTCACATAGTACCCCTATAGTTTCATTTTTGTGCACAGTAAGTCCAAAGTCAAAACTTGTGTGTTGTCCGTTATAATGCCGTCAAATTAAGAACTTATTTTTCTTCTCATCTCCTCTCATCCTCCCAACCGCCCCTTGAGTCCATGACCACCACCTCGTCTCTCTCTCCTCTTGTCCACCCCACCCTACGTATATACCTACCCCTAGTCCAACCACAACATCAACCGCTCTACGACCCTTCCATGACCCCACTCCATTTTATGGGTTCGTTGCTTGAATCATTTGGATGCGTTCAATTTGGGGATTTCAACAGATTGTTCGGTGATTTTAAGACAATTGACCCTGAAATTGATGGTGAATTTTGTCTTCAATTGGCATCAATTTATCTGGGTATGATCTGCAAAATATGGGTCATGTTCTTCGTAGAATAAGAGCTCGATAATATCGTCGTAATGCAGATCCGATTGTCATGAGAAAATATACTTCGGGTTTGTGGAGGGGTTTTCATGTGGTTGTGGAAGGACTTTAGTGGCTTCGTATGTGGTGTTGGTGGCGGTGGCGGTGAGGTGCGGTGGTATCATGGTGTTTGACAGTAGGAAGGAAAGGGAAAGAAGTAGGATGAGTGCAGTAGCAGGAGAGAGAGAGAAAGCCAAGAGGAGGTAGCTAGGTAATGAAATAATAAAAAAAGTGAATTGTGTGTTTTGATTGTTAATATTCATGTTTCAGAACAGTGTTAGTAAAAGGAGATGGTATGCACAAAAACGAAACTACAGGGGTACCTTATGCAGAGACCTTAGCTATAGGGGTACCGTGTGCAAACTCCCAAAGTTTAGGGGTAACGTGTGCCTGTTCTAGTTCTTAAAACATAATAAGGAATCTAATAGATATTACATACAACTAAATTATCTGCTGGATATTATGTTTCTTGCCCAACAAGTCTTCCATTATGGTGCAAAAACGTATATTCCCAAACTGATGATACATGGTCATGTGCCAAAGAGAACAAATCCAGCATCTGTACTCTCAGTTTTTAGAAACTTAGTAAAGAAGAGACAGAACCAAGTTCTGTCATTTCCCTCTGCGCCTACGTGAATTAATTGGCATGGGGACGGGATCTTTAGCCAAGTATCCTCTTCCATTTTATTAGTTAGTATTACTTCGTTATTGTTGGGCTAATTTAAGGATTACACTAGTTTTTCCTTGATAGCTTATGAGTCTTATTTTTCCATATCATATTAGGTTTGTTTATGGAGGTTTTTAGACTTTATGTTTGCTATTTAAAAAAGTCTAGGACGGCTATTGTAGTATGCATCGTTGAATCAAGAAAAGCAATAAAAGGAGTCTGAGAAAGGTTTTCTCACCCATTTGCATTCGTTTTAAGTTCTAAACGTAATTGAACTCAAGACAGGGAACGGAAGGCAATCGTTCTATCGTTGATCGGCTAGAGGTACTAGAGGTCAAAGACTAAAACTAAACGACCGTACTGGTTTAAGGATTAGCTTAGCTCCATTGGATCTCTAAGGGCTGAGTTCATTCATTCATATTTTTTGTTTTCGTCCATAAGTGTTCCAGGTAGGGATGGGCATGGACCTGAAAGGCGGCACAGACCCGCCGGACCCAACCCGCTAGGGTTGGGTTTGGGTCTTAAAATTTTGGACCCGACCCAGACCCGTGCATATAGATAACGGGCCGGGTTCGGGTCTAGCAATTGAGACCCAAACCCATCCAATTTTTTTCGTTTAAAAAAAAAACACTATTTTCTACTTCTCTCTTGCCCAATTGCCCCTCAAACACGTACAATTTCCTCCACTCTTCTCCTCTCCTCTTTTATCACGAGTTCTTCTCTTAATTTTTCTATCCTTTTAACTCCTCATCACCGCCACCAATCCTCATCGCCGACAAGTCTCTACGCCGCCGCTCATCCTCCTTGCTTAAGATCTGCCCGACTTCAACTTTTTGAGGTACTATATCTCTCCCTCTCTCCAAGGATTTTCTTAGCATTGTTTATTTCTATTTTTGGCAATTCCAATTATTATTTTGTTGTTGATCGATATTCTGTATTTTATGTGCAAGTTGTTGTTTATGTGAATTGAAATTGTTGAAAAGATTAACGAGCCGTTTTGTGCTATTTTATTGAGTAACAATTGTAACTTGACCGTACGAATCTTAGAACGTTGTTGTTGTTGTTGTTGATATAATGAGGAATTGGGATCATTCCACGATTTTTGTGCTAAGTGTTCATCGAATTTGTTAATTGTATACGATTTTGTAATGCTATTTCATTTCTATTTATTCTTATTAGGATGTTGAGGACAAAGTTCCAAATCCTACCTTATATATCCAAAATCTTCCATTTTCCTACCTTATATGTCCAAAAATATCTTTTCCTACCTTATAAAGTGCATTTTTTTTATCAAATTCCTACCAAATGGCCGGTTGACTAGCTATTCCGACATTGAATTTTTTTCCCTCTAATATTTCGTCGTTCCCCCTCCTATTTTTTTCTTATTTCCCTCCAATATTTCGATTCCCTCTATTCCCCCCTAATTTTATTGATTTCCCCCCAATTTCCCCCAATTTTATTTGTTTCCCCCAATTTTTGATTCCCCCCAATTTCACTTCTGATTTTCGCCCAGTATTACTTCATCCCCACTATTACTTCTGATTTTCGCCCAGTATTGCTTCTGATTCTCTTTAATCCGTGCTCCGCGTGCTACTCGCGTTCCCCAGTAATGGTCCTCAACTACAATAAAGCAAGGTATGTAACTAATTCACACCTTCAATTGTACTTTTGGGTGCTTTTAATTTTCCTAAACTGATCAAATGCAAATCAGTTTATGTTGTAATTAAACCTATTTTCGATGTGAAAAAACCCTAATTGATGTGTTTGTTTTTCGATTATGTGCCAATTAGTGTCGTCACAAAGCTAAATGAAGGGTGGATGATTGAATTGAAATAATTTGTAGCTACATTGAATTGAATATAGTTTTCTTGTTTGAATGTTATATGTAGGCTATAGATTGAATTCGATGAGGTCAAAGGTTCGGGTTTATCATGGGGGTAAATTTGAAACTAGTACGCACAAGCCTAGCTATGTGGGTGGAGGATTATATTTGAGTGATGATGATGATGAAGTGTGCTTCAATTTATCTTACATTGTGATGAAAGTGCTCAAGTATAGTAATGTAGGACAAATGTGGTATAAAAGGCATGGTTTGAGTCTATGTTATGGTAGAAGGGAAATTAAGGATGACAAATGCATTGAGGATTTGCTAGAAAGTGCTGATGCCAATGGGTATATTAATGTGTATGTGACTCATGGAGTGAGTGAGGCCAATGTCCAGTGCACTAAGCCCTCAAAGCCAACAAACCAAAGGGCTAGAATTCCCAAATTGGCAGTAAGAAGGCCCAATGAGCCCATTACCCAAACAAACCCTACCCATGCCTCCACATCTTCCTCCATACAAGTCACTGACCCTAGGAAAGGATCTGAAAGCTGTCAAAACAGCCTACTGTACCCTTGAAACCCCTCATTTCAGAAGCAAAAGACCCTTTGTTGTTGATAGCAGTGATGTTGTGAGTGATGCTGATGATGATGATAAGATTGGAGAGGAGATATTTGGTGAAGATGAAGATGAAACTATGTTGCGGTTGGTTCACAGAAGCTTAGGGCATAAAGAAAATGAGGAAGACAAGGACAAAGAAGACTCTGTTGAGCTACAACCAGATGATGATGTGCTTTCAGATGATGATGATTTGAGGAACTTTGATGGATCTGATGTAGGTCAGGTAGACTCATATCCTACTTTTAATCCTGATGTTGATTTCAAAAAAAATATCAATCTTGTTCTTGGTTTAAAGTTCCCAACAAATGGAGTTTTTAGAAAAGCTTTGAGGCATCATTGTATAGAAAATGGCTATGAGTATTATCTATTGCATAGCGGAGCAAAGAGAGTGACTGCCTACTGTAAGCATAAGTGTGAGTGTGATTGGTCAAAGAAGAAGGCTAAGATTGTGGGATGTGGTTGCAATGCAAGAAACAAGTGTGTATTTAAAGTTCATGCAACTAAGTTGAAATTGGAGGAGACTCCTCAAATTAAAAGTCTTAATCTTGATCATACTTGTGGGTGGAGAGATACTAATTGCAAGGTAAGTGCATCTTACTTGGCTGAGAGGTACATTGACTTTTTTAGGATTGACCCGCAATGGAAAATTAATGTTTTCAAAGGGATTGTTGCAAAAGACCTAGGTGTTCAAATAAACTATCAGAAGGGGTACAAGGCTAGAAAAAAAAGCATTAGACATGATTTTTGGGAGTGGAACGGATGAGTACAGTAGGGTGTGGGATTATTGTGAGACTGTTAAGAAATACAATCCAGGCTCTACGGCTGTGTGATAACAATAGTGGGGACGAAACTTGCATTTCAGAGAATGTATATATGTCTACAAGCTTGTAAAGAGGGGTTTGTCAATGGTTGTAGGCCTCTAATTGGTGTAGATGGTTGTCATCTCAAAGGCCCATATGATGGTATTATTCTCTCTGCCGTGGGAAAGGATGGTAATACAAATATATTTCCTATAGCTTGAGCTGTGGTTGAAGCGGAAAGCATTGACTCATGGACTTGGTTTTTGGAGTTGTTGGTCAAGGATTTGGGTTCAATTGCTGAGACTGTAACTTATATTGGGGAGACAGATATTGAGGAGACAAATAGTGGGGAGAAAGAGGTTGAAGAGGATGTGGCATTCATGTCTGATCGACAAAAGGTTAGACTCCAACACTTTAATCTTTATTACCTCTCTCAAAATTGTTTATATTGGTTGTTATCTAACAATCGTAATGTATGTTTGTGCTTAGGGTCTATTGGAGGCTTTTTCAAGGGTTGTACCTACAACGGAGACTAGGTTCTGTTGCAGGCATATTTGGGCTAATTTTAAGCTCAAGTTCTCGAGAGTTGCTTTTAGACAAAGCTTCTGGAAAGCTGCTACCCCAAACAGGGAAAGGCAGGGATGGCGAGGGCCGTTACCCGTCGACGAGAGGAAGGACGACTGAAGTCTGGTGGTTGGGGAAGCGTGTTGAGCGGCGGCTGGACGATGTACGTGTGCAGGAGCGGCGTGAAGAGGAAGGTAGGTTAGGAGCATGGGTGATGTTTTATATAGAAGAAAAAAGAGAAATCAGAAAAATAAAGAGGAAAAAAAAAAGAGAAGGAAAAAGGAAAAAAAAGGAAAAAAAGAAAAAAACCCCATTAATCTTTTCTCTCTCCTCTTCCACGACAACCCCCCCCCTTCTTCTTCTTCTTCTTCTTCTTCTTCTTCTTCTTCTTCTTCTTCTTCTTCTATATAAAACATCACCCATGCTCCTACCCTACCTTCCTCTTCACGCCGCTCTTGCACACGTACATCATCCAACCGCCGCTCAACACGCTTCCCCAACCACCAGTATTCAGTCGTCCTTCCTCTCGTCGACGGGTAATGCCCCTCGCCATCCCTGCCTTCCCCTGTTTTCGCTCATGTAATCGAACACGATTATTGGGTCGTTTTTCTTGCTTTAATTCATGTTTAATTGATCCTAAAAGATGTTATACCTGATGGGTAAGCAATTAGGGTTAGTTTTATGCATAAAGAAGTGATCTTCATGCTTGTTTTGAGTTGATTTTCACTAATCATGAATTTGGGATTAATTAGCTTAATTATTCGATTTTGTTTCATTTAATTTCGAAAGCTATGAATTGGGTGCTCTTAAAATCTGTTAATTAGGGGTTCTTAATTTAATTAGGGTTTTTTGTTATATTTTGTTCATGTTTTGTTGAAATTGATTTTTGGTTTAATTATGAGATTAGTGTTGTAAATTAATTTAATCAGGTCAAATTATAGTAGTAATTAGGATTTTCAAAAATTAGATGAATTATAAATTTATAAACTGATTTTTTTTAAATAAGTTAATTCCAAATTTTGGGATTTTATGGAATAAAACATTGTTTTTAATTGATAACACATAATTTAAATTGTTAGATTAATTTCTAATTAAATTATAAAAATCAAGGGTTGAATTTTATGAGTTATATTTTGTTTTGAAACTAATTCTAGGCCTTTGGAAATTTTTATAATTAACTTGGATGTTCATTGAGTTTTATTGGATAATTTTGAAGTAGAATTATAATTATTGGATAATTAGGAATTGTAGGTTTGGATTTGAGTATTGTTATGTTCATACATTGTATATAGGATCACACTAATATATAGGTAGGTTGGTTTAGTAAGATTGAGTGTTGATTTGGGAATGTCGTTTATGTAATTGTAGAACCTGAGTTCGTAGACGAGGAGTACTAGTGATTATTATGCTATTGAGTCTCCGTTTGCTTAAAAAGGTAAGCTAGCATGCTCAACCTTTCTTAAACTTGTAGAAACCTTTTAAAATTATATGCTAAGTGATTGGTGTGTTGGATGAAAACTTAGTATCATGTTAGGTGGAGAACAATTTATTGTTTTGATTATCATATCCTGATTGGATTGGATTGGACCATTGCATTGATATATTGTTTGGTTTATGATTCAAAAGATGTTGTTGGAATTATGGTTGATGAATGTACAATTGATATTGATATGACTGAATTATGAATGGTTGTATGATTATTGGAATATATGTTTGTGTAAATGATCGATACTATGAACAAAATAAATAAATAAAGTATGAGGATACATGATGATTATATAGTTTGAGTCGCATCGACTCCACTTTATTTGGTTTGAGTCACATCAACTCCACTTTATTGCCCCACCGCATCGGTCTTTAAGTGGGCTTGGCTCTAGTACTACTCTATTGGATTAGCAATACTTAATAGGGGGTGTGCACACTTAAGGTCTAGTAGTCTTGTATGGTATGGTTTGGTGGGTCGGCAAAGAACCGACTCACCCACGTATATAATGGTTTGGTGAGTCGACAAAGATTCGGCTCACCCACGTATATAATTGTATGGTTTGCTGATTCGGTAAAAACCGGCTCACCCACTTATAAATATATGATTGGTATGGTTTGGATGAGTTGGAAACAAATTCGGCTCATCCCACTTATAATATTTGGTATGGATTCCTCATTAAAGATATAAAAGAATAATTTGGATTATATTAATGATATGTTATATACTTGTTGAAGCTACTGTGATATTTCTATACTGGTGATGTAAATTGTCTTGATGATTGGTTTATATGATAATGTACTAAGTGTGGTTTTCGAAAATAAAATCTAAACATTTTCAAAACTCAGGTAAGAGTTTTGGTTTTTAACATGTTGAGGTGTTAACTTACTCAATTTCACTGACTTTTTCAACTGTGGTTTTTGTGTTTTAAATCCACCACAGGTTTGCAGTGATTGATGCATGCGGGAACGACGACTCATTAGATATTAGGTGGACTCTAAGTTATTAGACCATTTATTATACTTAGACAATTTCATATTTCATATTTCGAATTGTTGTAATTTAATTAATGGATTGTAATAGACTATTTTAGACCATTAGACATTTGTAGTTCGGCTTTTTGAAATCTCCTTGCATTCGGGTCTTTGACTCGAGTGCGGAGTGACACCTCTAAATTTCCTTAATTTGGATTTTGATTCGTGATAAAAATGTTTTTAAAAAGGAAAGGAAATTTGGGGGTGATACACCTAGGTGTTCAAATAAACTATCAGAAGGGGTACAAGGCTAGAAAAAAAAGCATTAGACATGATTTTTGGGAGTGGAACAGATGAGTACAGTAGGGTGTGGGATTATTGTGAGACTGTTAAGAAATACAATCCAGGCTCTAAGGTTGTTGTGTCTGTGACAACAATAGTGGGGACGAAACCTGCATTTCAGAGAATATATATATGTCTACAAGCTTGTAAAGAGGGGTTTGTCAATGGTTGTAGGCCTCTAATTGGTGTAGATGGTTGTCATCTCAAAGGCCCATATGATGGTATTATTCTCTCTGCCGTGGGAAAGGATGGTAATACAAATATATTTCCTATAGCTTGGGTTGTGGTTGAAGCGGAAAACATTAACTCATGGACTTGGTTTTTGGAGTTGTTGGTCAAGGATTTGGGTTCAATTGCTGAGACTGTAACTTATATTGGGGAGACAGATATTGAGGAGACAAATAGTGGGGAGAAAGAGGCTGAAGAGGATCTGGCATTCATGTCTTATCGACAAAAGGTTAGACTCCCAACACTTTAATCTTTATTACCTCTCTCAAAATTGTTTATATTGGTTGTTATCTAACAATTGTAATGTATGTTTGTGCTTAGGGTCTATTGGAGGCTTTTTCAAGGGTTGTACCTACAGCGGAGACTAGGTTCTGTTGCAAGCATATTTGGGCTAATTTTAAGCTCAAAATCTCGGGAGTTGCTTTTAGAGAAAGCTTCTGGAAAGCTGCTAGAGCATATACCAAGGAATGTACATTACCTCTCCTTTGTTTGTTATCTTATTTTGTTGTGTGTTTTAGGCCACAAAATAAAACTCTCCAACAAAATACATTTGTAGGTTGAATTTAAGAAACATATGGACGGGATAAAGCTGTTATTTGTTGACGCCTTTGCTTATTTGGATGCCATTCCCCCTAGACATTGGTGTAGGCATGCGTTTAGCACTAGAAGCAAAAGTGCAATGTTATTGAATAATTGTTGTGAAAGCTTCAATAATGTTCTTAGGCCAGCTAGGAAAGAACCTATTCTGACCCTCATGGAGTGGATTCAGAGGTATATGGTGAAGAGGATGTGTACTAAGAGGCTAGAAGCAGAAAAGCAAGAGACAAAAGTAATGCCTGCTGTTTTGAAACAGTTTAAGCAATGTAGTGATGATGCCAAGGGGTGTATTTTACTACAGGCTAGTGTAGATGAATTTGAGGTTGATAATCTAGGAAAAAGACACATTGTGAATCTGAAAGATAGAACTTGTGGGTGTTTCAAATGGGATTTGACGGGAATACCATGTTCACATGCATTTGCATGTATTTTGAAGAAAAGGCTGAATCCCGAGGACTTTGTTCACCAAGCATACACCAAAGAAGCTTACTTGAAATCCTACACCCCTGTCATACACCCTATGCCTGGAATAGAAGTGTGGCCAAAAACCTCTTATCCTCAACCAACTCCTCCACCAAGCAAAGACATGGCAGACCATCAGATAAAAAGAGGAAAAAACAAGCTGGTGAGGATGACAGTAAGCTCGTTAAGAGGGCGAAAACACAGAATAGGTGCCAGAACTGTGGAGTGTATGGACACAATTCCAAAAGCTGCAAAAATCCTAGTGTTGACTTTCCAGGAAAGAAGAAAAAGAAGATCAAATCAGGCACACAACATGTTTGAACAAAATTTCTGTTTTTTTTTATGTTATGTGTTCATCTCATAGACTCATACCATTTTGTAATTTCTGATCATAGGGTTTCATTGATAATCAGGTAGTGGAGGGTGGAGAAGCTGAAGGCAGGAATTCAGTGGCACAAACAGAAGTTTCTATGTCATCAAGCCAAACCTCAAACTCAAAGCGAAAGTCGATGTCAAGCTCAAACACAGCAATCTCAACCCCAAAGTCAGAGAGCTTCAAATAATAGGCCAGTTTGGAACCCCTGATTTGTACTCATTTAGCTAGTGCTTGTTATAACTAGATAAATGTTATGTAAGTCGTAGACGTGAACGCAGATCCGACGCATGTTTTGTAAGCCATGGACAAAGAATTGGCTAAGTTGACGTTTTGTGTGTAATGACAATTTAGCAAGCATTTCTGTCAAAACAGATTGTCCCGAATTGATCCTAATGCTCAGGATAAATCGTAAGGCAGGAATTGAGGCTCTTTGGTTGATTTGTCAGTTAATTACCATGCTGCAATATCTTCAAAGTTCCAAGAGAAGGACTCAAACCTACACACGATCCTACAACAAAGGTCGATCAGGCCATACACTACCTCATCCCCACCCCCCTTTTGTTAATTTCAACTGTTTTTCGTTTATGTTCAATTACTTGCTGTCAAAAAAAAAAAAAAAAAAAAAAAAAAAAAAAAAAAAAGAAAAAAAAAAAGAGACAATTTAGCAAGCAAATCTGATGCAAGTGAACAATTTCATCCAAAGTTCCAAAGTTTTATTTCTTAATTCCGTCAATTAGGTTACAAAATGAGAGTAATACATTACTCAATACAAAGTGCTTATATGATAATCACTACCTAAGCATACATAATCTTTAATACAACAACAACCACTTTTCTAATCAATTTCATGCTTGAACTGACACTCTCGTATTCAGCCTTCAAAGTGGAATGTGCTCCCTCAAGCACACTATTCTGCTCTTTTGCAAACTCCAAATTTTTCTTCAATTTAGTCGCTTTATTTTTCAGTTGCACAACCTCAACTTTCAGCCACCTAGTCTCATCAACAAGCTCGTTAATGACATTTCTTTGCCACTAAGTCATATCCTCGTCATACCATTTGAAAAAGTTGCAGCCACGCCTTTGAGTTCCGAACTCATAAAACTTGCAACCCCAAAACCTTCTACCTGGGTTGTCACGGGTTGTTGCTTTGCGAAGTGCAGCAGGTATAGAACAATTGCACTTGATTTTGATTTTTTTGGCAGATGGTGAATAGGAGCACATTGTGCTTTCCGACATGGTAAAAAGAACAACAAAAGAATGAAGGGAAGATATATAGAGAGAGAGAGAAGGAGAGAAGAATGAAGTGAGATAGAGGAAGGGAAATAAGTGAGATGTATGCCTAATAAAGTTGAGAAATTGGGGGGAAATCAATAAAATTGAGGGAAATTGGGGGGAAATCAGAAGTGAAATTGGGGGGAATCGAAAAATTGGGGAAATCGAAAATTGGGGGAAACAATATAATTGGGGGAAATTGGGGGGAAATCAATAAAAGTAGGGGGGGAATAGAGGGAATCGAAATATTGGAGGGTAATAAGAAAAAAAAGGAGGGGGAACGACGAAATATTGGAGGGAAAAAAGTCAATGTCGAAATAGCTAGTCAACCGGCCATTTGGTAGGAATTTAATAAAAAAAATGCACTTTATAAGGTAGGAAAAGATATTTTTGGACATATAAGGTAGAAAAATGGAAGATTTTGAATATATAAGATAGGATTTGGAAATTTGTCCGGATGTTGATAAGATTCCAATTGAGGATATGGAGAAAGTGAATCATCGGAACCTCAGGAAGGCGGAGGGAATACGTTTAAGAAAGTCACATTATGACCGAAAATATCATTTATTTAAGCGTTATACGTATTTATGTACAGGACCCGTACGAGACCCGGACCCGACCCAGACCCGATGGGTCCAGGTCTGGGTCTGAAAATTCGACGGGTCTGGGTCGGGTCCAGGTCTAAACAAAGTTTTACGGGTCTGGGTCCAAGCGGACCCGACCCATGCCCATCCCTAGTTCTAGGGTATATAATCGACATCTGTTCTGTCCTTCTGTTACTATAGTTTCTATTTCAGGTAACAGAAACTGATTTTGTTTTGCCTATTCGTGATTTCTGTTGCGTACTCGTATCATTAGTGGTATCAAAGATTTGGCTCTTGATTTTCTAAAATCATATACGATCATGGCCGGAGAAGAGTTGCAGACACCACCCGGTAGCGTGTTATTCGATGTAATTTTGCAAGAGATGAAGAATCAGATGGCTGAGTTTACTGATAAACTCACATAGGAGTTTGGAGAGAAGTTCGCAGCGATGCAACAACAAACTGTATATCAGTTGGCTGAGCTTTGTTTACAGATGCGACAAGCCCCTCTAAGGCACCCTATATATGCCCTTCGCGAGGATAATCCCACTCAAACGGGAGAAGGAGTTTAAATTGAATGAATTGCCAGATTTTGATCGATTTACAGATCTAGAGGTATATCTTGAGTGGGAGAGATCAATTGAGAGGATGTTTGAATTTAAAGATATGTCCGATGAGAAAAGGTGTCGCTATGCAATTCTTAAGCTGAAAAACAACACATCATTGTATGAAAATTTCAAGGCTGCTAGGGCAAGGAATGGCAAGGAGAAGGTTCGGTCTTGGAATACACTCAAGGTCAAATTGAGAAAAAGGTACGTTCCAGCTACTTTCAAAGTTAATTTTTTTCGAAAGGCGGCTGATTTTGTGCAAGTGACACACACCACTTTGTAGTGGTAAAAGATGGGTTTTTGTGTACTCAAATGGTTGCTTTCGGATCACTTTGTTAGCTAATTCTATCATTCGTGTATTTGTGATTTAATATAAGAATTAGTGGTTTTTGAATGTATTTATGGCCTCAAGATTGATGTCGATTGTGAGGAACGACAATGAGCCGTTAAAAGATGATCCAAGGAGCGAGATGCCAAGTTTTTGACATGTTTGGAAGGAATTTCAGTCCATCTACGGAAGGTCAACTTTGAAACTTCATATATTTTAAATGGCTTAGAATTTTTGCAGTGATACTAACGGAATATTAAATTTCATGATCTTAGCTTTCCAGGAAGTGGTCACACGTCCTCATAGGGCAAGTAACGAAGAAGTTATAATCATTTGAAAAACGTCGCCAAACCAGTCCAGCGACCGAAACAGAGGCCTTAAGACGACTTGTCCCGAAGCCAGACGATTCATTCTGAATCCCAGATGATTCGTCCCACTGCTGTGTCGGCGTCTTTTCGGATTTCCTTAATCAGTTTTGTAATCTTTTAATATTTAAACCTAAGTTTCGTCTGTTATTCATGACATTCGGTTTTCTCAAGACCTAGAGCTTTTTTTTTATGACTATGCAAGGCTAAACACTTATTTCTCGTATTTATTAATCGAAACTATTGTTCACCGTCAATTGTGAGTTTGATTCTAATTCCTAATTTCGTTTGAGTATTGTTTATTTCTCTTAATCTTATTATCATTGTGTTGATTTACTTTTAATAAGTAGGCTGCTAATTGACCCTAGATTGATTCATATTGCTAGATTCTCAATTAAAGGATTAATTGTTTGATTGTTGAATCGATTAGTAGAAACTAGGCCTAATTGCGTGCTGATCATTGTGATTAGATTTAGGGGAGAATAAACATATTAATTGGAGATCAAAACCACGTGTGTCTAGATCTTGTTAATCTTAGTTGATATCGTTTAATTGCTTTAGGATTTCGCTGGATTGAATTTAGGCGCGCGTGTTTGTTATCCATCGATTAGGGCTATTAGGTAGGGCTGATCTCTCCTCTTAGCTACAATTAAGAAACGATAGGAAATTATATTTCAACAACTAAGTGTTCAACGAATTAGGATTAGTTGATAATTAGGATCAATTAGGTGAACGATAGTGGGTATTAATTGTTCGAGATCTTTTCTTCCGTTTGTTTACAAATTACTCTTCTTGCTTTTGATCACTGTACTTGACCATTTACAATCACAAAACCCCCCGATTGGTTACTTCAAATACTTGGACAATTTTCGTTCTCTGTGGATACGACCCTTGCTTCTCTTTTACTACGTTTTAGGTTAACATTGATATTTTATATTTGTAGGCATACGACTTTAGCCTGTCAGCAAGGTTAGATGGATGTGGTGACCTATATTTCTGAGTTTGAAAGATCAGGCTGATGTGTGATGTAGCTGATTTGCCTGAACAAAAAATAGCACGTTTTTTGCGTGGATTGCGAAAAGACTTGTTCAATCGGGTAGATGTTCAGCAATTCAGGACGTGTGATGAGCTTTGTGCTTTGGCAATTAATTTTGAGAAGCAGATGAAAGGCTCCAAAGCCACAAGTTATTCGTCTAAATCTATGGGTTTTACGCCAAACGTAGACCATGTGGGTGAATTAGGTTCCACTGAGCAGCAACCTACTTACTCGATAAGGGCTCAATCCAAAGTTTCTACTGCAACTCCAACTAATCCTACTACGTCTAAACCTAAGGAGAAAAGGTTTGATAAACTGAAGTGTTGCAAGTGCCAAGGGATTGGTCACTTTCAAAGTAAATGTCCTAACAAGAGAGTTGTGACGTTAAGGGAATATCAAGGGGCTGATTGTGATGAAGAAACTAAGTACATTGAGGCACCAGAATCAAGAGTACGAGCATGAATTTGACCAGATTAAGAATGTATTGATTTTTGCAATGCACCCTCGTTTAAAGAAACGCATGATTAATCTCAGTGCATATCAAATATTAGCTAGGCTCACAACTAGTTTCTCGCAAAAGCCGTGAATACTTCAATACGAAGCAGCTTAGAGTTTCTTTGAAGCTAAGCTTTCAAAGGGCCAACCAGTTGGTCCTCACGTTCTCAAATTTATTGAGAATGTTGAAACTCTTGAGAAGTTAGGTTGCACAATTTTTGAAGATTTTGCGGTATACCGTCTGCTTAATTCTTTGCCTGCAACATCCAGTCTTTTTAGGACGAATTACAACATGAATGATCTAAAGAAAAATCTTCATGAATTGCATGACATGCTTGTATAACATGAGAGGGATATGGTATCTAGTGGGAGTGCGAATAGAAATGTTTTATCCATGGCAGTAAAACAAAAAGGGAACATTAAGAAAGGTGCGGGGAAAGGTAAGAAACCCGCGCGTGGCGAAGGAAAAGTTGCTTCGGGCAACAATTCTATTGCCAAGATTGGCACGTCTCCCAAATAGAAATGCTTCCGTTGTGGAAATTTCGGCCATTAGAAGCGTAATTGCCCAAAGTACCTGGAGGAAAAGAAGTCGAAACCAGGTATATATATGATAGAAATCAATTATGCATGTGCCACGTCCTGGGTAATAGATACCGGATGTGGATCTCACCTTTTTAATCACTTGCATAGGTTAACAAAGGCACGTCGGCTGGCAAAAGGTGAAGTTGACCTCCGTGTCGTGAATGGAGCTAAAGTAGTCGTCGTATTAGTAAGAATGTATATTTCGTCACTTGCCTCAGGGCTAGAGTTGTATCTAAATAACTGCTATTTTGTACGAACTCTAAGTAAGAATATAATTTCCGTTTCTGTTTTAGACGCTGAAGGTTTTGAATTTTCAATACAAAACAACTGTTGTACCTTCTCGTTTAATGATATAGTGTACGAAACATCGAAATCTATAAACGGTATTTACGTTTTAGATTTGACAAATGAGGTCTATCATGTAACGAGTAAAAAGCTCAAAATAGGAGATCCTGATCAATCCTACCTTTGGTATTGTCGTTTAGGGCATATAAACGAAAAACGCATTGAGAGACTTGTAGCCAATAGAGTTCTCAAACCATTTGATTTTGGATCTTATGGAACATGCTAATCTTGTCTCTTAGGCAAGATGAATCATGCACCTTTTTCAGGAAAAGGAGAACGAGCTTGTGATTTATTGCCCCTCATTCATACAGATGTTTGCGATCCAATGACTATCACACTCAGAGGTGGTTATGACTAATTTTCACTTTTACAGATGATTTTAGTAGATATGCCTATATCTACCTAATCAAATATAAAAGTGAGGTACTTGAGAAATTTATCGAATTTCGAAAGGAAGTAGAAAACCAATTAGAAATGAAGATCAAGGCCTTACGATCAGATCGAGGAGGTGAATATATCAGTAATGACTTTGATATTCATCTAAAAGACTACTGAATCACGCCACAGATTACACCTCCTGGTACACCACAATTAAATGGTGTAGCAAAAAAAAAAAGAAACCGTAACGTGTTGGATATCGTAAGATCAATGATGAGCTAGACTGAGCTTCATGATTCATTCTGGGGTTTTGCTCTCCAAACTTCCATTTTCACACTCAATAGATGCCCAACTAAATCAGCTCCGAAAACTCCAAATGAGTTATGGAGGGGAAAAGCTCCTAACCCCTCATTTATCAAGATCTGGGGTTGTGAAACATATTTCAAAAACAAGACTGGCAATAAGCTTGCACAAAGATATGATAAATGTCTCTTTGTAGGTTCAATATGAAAGAAAAAGAGATTTCTTACTTATGGAAAGTGAGATTATTTTGAGTAAATCTTAGTGTCCAACTGATCCTAAGGATATTGAACGCATGAATCGAAACCCTACGCTTTCGCAATCGGTTCGATCATGTACGTAATGATGTGTACACGTTCAGGCGTGCATTATGCTTTGAGTATGTCAAGTCGTTACCAAGCCAATCCAGGCGAAAGCCACGGATAGTCGTTAAGAGCGTCCTTAAATATTTACGAAGGACTAAGGACACGTTCTTAGTTTTTGGAGGGGATTCTGAGCTCGTGTAAAGGGTTAGGTGGATGCTAGTTCCCAAACAGATCGAGATGATTCAAAATCTCAATCAGGATATGTTTTCATACTGAATGGTGGAGCCATATGCTGGAAGAGCACCAAGCAATCGGTGACTGCGGATTCTACGACGGAGGCTGAGTATCTTGCAGCATCAGAAGCTGCAAAAGAGGCAGTTTGGATCCGGCAATTCCTGGAAGGATTAACAATAGTCCCTACAGCAGGTGATCCTTTTGTACTCTATTGCGACAATGGTGGAGCAATAGTTCAGGCTAAAGAGCCTATGTCTAGTGACAAATCTAGACATGTACTCAGAAAGTTTCATGTAATTAGAGACTTTGTGGAACGAGAAGATAATCGATTTGTAAGGTTAAGACAGACGATAATATCGTTGATCTCTTAACCAAGCAAGCCATTATCACAGGCTAAACACAATGGTCATATTGTCTCGATGGGTTTGAGGCGTATGCCTGAGATGTGTTAGATTATATAATGTAAATATTAATAAGTGTATTAGTTTTCACATATATGGTAATTGAATTCATCGTTTTATGTTTTATTACACTCTTTTATTAATTCAGCTTAATAAAATTATGAATTATACATATGCTCTGTTGATTCCTAATAGGTCGTGGAGACGATTTGAACCCTATTAAGTGAACAAGATTAACAGTGTATTTTGTCTCTAGTCATAAAATGAGGTGACGTCTCAATTGACTAGATTGTAAGTCGGTGGATGACTAGTTCAATACTCATGGATTCATAGAGATGAATAACCGATTACATAGACAGGCTGTAGAGGACACTCTGTCAGACATTTGACCCATTATAGAACCTTTGTGCCTGGTCGTGGCAAGGTAATCTATATTATTTCTATTAGTCAATTCTTTCGACCTGAGATTGTTTGTCTAAGTTTATATAGCAGGCAATGACTTTGATTTATGTCCTAAGTCGTGCCGTAAAAGGAGGCTAAAAGGACATCTATTGGGTCATAACCAGCTATATAGAATAAAGAAAATAAGTCAAAGGATTTGTCCACATTCGTCAGGGTATAATATCTTTGGGCCACTCGAGGAATTATGACTGGAAATGCGTGGCCACGCTCAAAAGATCCCTACGATAGATATTCCAGTCAGACAGTCCTAATCCAGATCGAGAAAACCACTTCTGATAATGATCCAATGCAAGTTTGACCTGAAAGATATTTCGCATTGAGAGGGAGATATAACGGACAAGAGAATCGGTAACGCATGACTTATTATATCGGATAGTGTTATGTGAGTTCAAAACTCAGGTCAAATAAATTACGATTTTTGTGTGAATTATCAATATAGACAATTGGCTAATTAAATTACAAATAGTTGTAATTTTAGCTAAATTGATGTAATTAGTAATTATATAGTGATATAATAATTAATTAACACTTAAAGAAATAAGTGTACAAATTATACCAAATTGTAACATAAGATGTTTAGGAGTACAATTAGTAAGGGAAAAATGGTAATTTGGATTACCACTTGTATATATACTAGTATTTGATGGTCAAACACAACAACACGTCATTTTTACAAAACACAAGTGAATTTTAGAGAGATAATTAAGAGAAAACCTCTCTTTTCTCTAAAAAATTCAGCCAACATTCAAGACCATCAAGATCAAGTTTTCTTCATTGCATGTTAATAAAAAACTTGATCGAAACACTTATATAAGCCTAGTATATCATTAGCTAATTTGTTGGCTAATTATATATAAGGTTTTAGGGTTAAAATCTCATAAAACTAATCCTTTTTGTGAGATTTTTGTAGAGCTTCTTTGGTGGATCAAGGGAGGAGGTTTCCTAACTTGGAAACTCAAGATTAAGGAGAATTTCCATTAATTAGCAGCTCAAGATCCTTCATTTGAAGGAAGGTCAAAATTCCTCTTGATTAAGGTATAAAAACATATTTTATTACCTTATTTATGCTTTAATTTTACATGCAACTAAAGATCATTAGTTAAATTTAATTAGGAGTAATTAAGTACTAAGTAGAGCAGTGTAATTAGAGGCTAAATAACTTTCACTTACTGCAGAATATTATTTTTTTATTAAAAATAATTAGCAATTGGATTATTGGCCAGCTATTGGGTACGTACGTGACTGGGACTAGGAGAACTAATTCTTTTTTAATAAAAATTAGAAAAAATCACAACGGTAAAAAAGGAAACGTTATGATTGAAGACCTGCAATTTATAGCGGTGTACCGCTATAATACACAAACACCATTTAATAGTGCCATAGCGGTTCATGCAACCGCTGTAAAAAGTATGCTGACATATTATAGTGGGAGATACTACAATGGTCCCAAAACTGTTGTAAATCGGCAATTTAACCGCTATCGTGTATCAAATCTATACTAGTAGTGTCACTAATTGAAACACATAACTATTGTAACTATAATACCTGGCTAGACACCTAAATTGCATCACTTCACCACTCAAAATACATAACTTCACCACCACGAAAGCATAAACTCCAATAACTATATCGAAAAAGAGATCTTGCTCTTTCTTGTCCTTCTTTAATTGTTTATTTGGAGCACGTTTCCTTGTTGCATGCCTTCAACATTCAACTTTACTCCACCAGGGCTAGCACAACCTTCTCCCCTTACATTTACATTAACTACCCCATCAACATTCACCGTGGTGCGCGTAACATCAGCAGACTCATTCGCGGACAAAGAAATTTTGGTGTTCATATTAGATTCGGCTAATACAAGTTGATTATTCGAAAGTAGGTCATTGTCATCATCAAAGCACTGAAAATGAATAAATTTGAATAAAAAAAACCCCTAAAGATCAATAAAATCAATAAAACACATACAGAAAACAGATAAAAAAAAGCGCAATATCTGTCATATTAGCATTCACGACAACATCTGCATCGTCTACGCACGACTTTTTAGAAGAACAATCATCAGCAACATCAATTTCTTTACGTTTTCGTCATAACTGGAAACAAACAAACAAACATTGAATTAAATCAGATCTACAGGAGAAAAATCAATATAAAAATATTAAAAATTTCGATTAACAAAATTTAATCGACAAAAAACACGGGAAAAACACTAGATTTTGGAAATTTATCAGATCTACACGACGAAAATCAACAAAATATGAATTAAAACAAAAAATAAATCCTGAAACATTCGATTAGAAAAATTAATCGACGAAAACACGGAGAAACACCCTAGATTTCGGAATTTATCAGATCTACGCGAAGAAAATCATCAAAATATGAATTATAACAAAAAGTAAATATTGAACCTTCGATTAGCAAAATTTAATCGATGAAACACGAAAAATCCCTAGATTTCGGGATTAAATCAATAAGTGTAAAAAAAAATATGAAATCTAGGGTTTCGAAAATGCAAACCTGTGAGATTGGCTAGAGTGCGTCGTCGGTTGGGAGAGAGAAACGGAGTTGAGGAAGGATACGAGTTGCCAGCGTCGTGGATAATGAGAAAGAATCGGAATATTGAGGAGAGAGAAAACCGAGAAGAGGAGAGAGAAGACAAAATTGAATGAATGAAATGAAATTTGAGTATTCCCCCTGCCTAATTTACTAGGGCTGACAAAAATACCCCTAGGACTCTAGAGTTGGCATTGACAGGTAGTCAATTAGCTGGGGTGGGGGGGATCGCGCGTCTCCTCAGCCGTTAGATCATCATGTTGGACAACTCAGATTGTTTCTGATTTCTGCCATTATGGGGCCTTCTTAGTTGATGTAATCTCTATATATGATATACTCCATCTCATTTTTTATATTTGACCCCCTTTTCTTTTTTTGGATTGTGCAATAGATTTGTCCAATTTCTATTTTTGAGTAGCATTTCCCTAATACAAAGACCATTTTATCCTTTATTAAAGGTTGGACATACCCTACTATGTGCACGTGGGTCAAATGCTGTTTTGTATAAAAAAATTAAGGTTCCCGCTGCTACTAAATTCCTAATCCACGTGAAATTGGGCAAATTTAAAGAATACTCACATGGTATAAAGTACTATGTATAAGATATCAATCCAAAGTTCCAAACCAAATACTCTTTTCGTCCCAAGTCAAACGCCCCATGTAAAAAACGATCCTATATTGGGAATGTTGTACACACTATCGGTTCATCAAAGTCGTATAAAAATTGCATGACAAGTTAGAGAAAACTCTAAGGTAGCGTTTGGAAACAAAAATTTGAGAATTTGTAATCATTTCAATTCCATAATTTGAGAATGTGGAATTCAAATATAAATCAAATGTTTGGGGAGGGTGGGATTTCAAAATGACACCTCTTGATGTGTCATTTGTTTTTGGCCTAATTGGATTTGATACAAATTCTAAAGGATTTGACACAAATCCAAATTCTCAAATTCTTGAGTTCCCAAACATGAGATTTGTGTCAAATTTGGATTTGAGAATCAAATCCTTGTTTCCAAACACTTTCTAATCTAATTCGTTATATAATTTTTCTGAAAATTTGATAAACCGATTAACATGTACACCTTTATTAACATAAGGCATTTTTGAGAATGACTCGTTTAAGGTAGGACAGAGAGTGGAGTGAAATAGGCCAAATTAGATCAGGCATCAAACGCCCGAACTTCCATTGTACGCCAAACACCCTCTCGAGTCTTGACCGGAGAGCTCTCGCTTTCTCTCCTGCAGCAGCTAAGACATTTAACACTGACGAAACAAAACAGAACAGAGAAGCGCCACCGTCACGGCCGCTGCTCCTCCGGTAAGTAGCTACTCACCGTCGAATAGCTTTTGCTTTATTCAAATTCCCTAAAATTTTAGTTAGTGCTCAATTTCGTTTGATTAATTTTTTTCGCAGTACCTTGTTTCTTGAAGTCTCTCGGCATGGAGTGCGTTGTGCAGGGGATAATTGAGACCGAGGTTAGCTTCATTGTTACTCTACTATTCCCACTCTTGGTTCACCAATTTACATTCGATCAATGTGTACAATTTTTACAGTATGGTTTATTTGTATATAATGTGTTGTTTGATTTGCTGTTGATGTGATGAAACTTGTTGTAATGTTGACTGCTTGTTTATATCCCTAAGTTTTATTTGCGTGGCAATTTAAGGGAATTGAGTATGGATTGATTGTGTTGGAGCGCTTGTGGCGATTTGTTACTCGTCTTAAGGCGTATAAGATGAAGTTAAAGGTGTGCATTTTATGTTTTGCGTATGTTAGTTATGTCAAGATTGGAATAGAGATTAGTAACAAGAGTTGAGAAGGTTTATATTAGGGTTATTGCTTCAAAGGGAAAAGCTAGTGTGTCACATCATTCTTTCGTGGAGGTGGAAATCAGAAATGATGAAATGTTTAGTAGTGCGGAATTAGAACGAAAACATGTACTTGTAGAAATCTTGACCAGAGTCAAGTTTCTCGATTGTTGGGGCGGAGTAAGATTTTACAAGTACCCTGCCCTTTGGTTCACAACTCAAAAGCTATACTCTTCTATCTCTCTTAGTATTACAATTGACTTTTAAGAATAGAACAAAGGTCTTAGATATGAAATCTAGACTAATATGCAATCTGAGAAATTGGAAAGGTTGTCTTCGTTAAATTATGTAGGTAACACCATCAACTGAAGGAAATGGATTATGGAAGAAATAGGTTCGACCATAATATGTACTGTATAATATTAAAGGGTGCAAGCTTAGCAAATTTTTACCACAACTTTAATTGTGTTTTCACTTACATTGTAGTAAATGGGAAATTGCTAATTGAGGAACATGCGTCAGGTTCCAGAAGGCTCTCGTTTTGTGTGCTTCATGATAACAGATTGTGCTACCGGGGATTTGGATTTTGGGGTAATATAGTTGTTGTCATAATTTTACAAGAACACGTGATAGTAGCTTGTAATAGCCTGTGTTGACTCTTGCCATAACATGATCAATCCTAGAAAGCTTTTAAATTGTAGTTTCACTTACATTTACATGGCTTGGTGTTCGCCTTCTCTAAACTAGTAGCAAAACTTTATAAAACCTTGGCCAGAATTGAGAGAGCCCGTCGTTAATTGGGAGCCTAAGGTCCAATGCTCTTAATTGTCTTCTCTTCTCCAATCATTAGTCGGCATTTTCTTGTCCTTGTTGATATACATCGCTATTAGCTTATTAGAGGAGTCTGCTGAGTTGCTGACTGCAGTAGAGATAGATCCAATTTAAGTTAGGAAATTAGGACCCAATGTCAGTTAAACGAACAAAGCCTGTTAGTAAGCTATAGAACCACTCATTCCCTGGGATCACTTTCTCGTTTGCCAGGAGCAATTAGCAAATAATAACTTGCTCTGTGTCTTTCACTTTGATGGTTCGGTCTGTAGATAGGTTTGCCTTTTGAGTATAGCTACTCCCTGAACGATTTGGATGCCAGACTCTTTCCTTTTGTATTCTTAGGTGGTAGCCTGAAGAGATGCCGTGCAGTGGAGCTTAGTTTTTTCCCATATTCAATAGGTCATGGGTTGATCTATTCTTAGATGTTCACCATAGCTTGTGACTCTCAATCGCTTAGTCTGGCTATAGCTAGTAAGAAGATATCTTGTGAGACTTATTTTTGTAACGTTTCTTGTGTTTTGGGGAAGTTACTAAAAGTTTCCGCAGTCTGTAGTGCTATGTAGTCATGTTGTCACTTAGTGGCATAAACTAACCAGATCATCATTAACAGTGCACCAATTCCCTGTATTTAGTTCTACTTGATGCTTAGAAGTTCGCATTACATCATGGCATAACAAGAGAGGTCAAAGGTAAAGAATATATTACTCTGAAGTTGGAGGCTTGGAGCTACCATGCTCGCTTAAGTATAGGGGATAGGGTCTTATGAAATGTGAAACTTGTTCTGGAGTCAGGATGGTCGTGCCAGTAAGTTCAACAGTTGTACCAACAAATTTGGAGCATACTATATTTGGTATTTACAAATCTGAGCTCACCTTCAATAATGGTGAGTCATGACGGTCGACGAACATCCATGGTTACACCCTGGAAAGGAATCTTAACTGGACATGTGAATTTTTTATTTTTTTTGATGGTTGAATTCGTTAGAACAGAATTCTCGTACCATACTTCCTGACCTTAAGGTATGGTCAAACCTAAGGGCGAGATCTTAAAAGTTTTCGAATTTAGTATACTAATAATCTTTTAAGTTGCGCCTGTCTTTTCTTAAAACCTTATCTTTTTGTTGTAAACCTGTTTCATAATTAATTTATGATCAGACCTTTTCATTGTAGCATCTTGACTTGCTTGCTTGCATCATTCGTTTTGCGTAATAGTAGCTTAATCTTTCATTTGGATGACCCTTACTATCATCATGAGCTTCTAACATGTCAAGGAAGGATCAGGTTCTACAATTATGGCATTAGGGTTCGTGGTATGATATCCTTTGATCTTTGGTTAGTGTTCAGGACTTTTTGGTACAACACACATGCGTCAACTTTAATGTTTTTATAGTGATGAACCAGTCACAAGATAACTTGAATGAACTTTCTATCTCTACCTGGTTCAGAGAAAGTTCGTGCCAAGGGAATTCGATCATTATGCCAGGGTCAGTATGCTCTCATTTATGTGTGTGTTTCTCTCAGTTTCTTGCTTACTACGGTCTCGAGCCCTTGGCTTTACCCCATTGGCTAATGCTTGAATCTCTCTTTCCCTAAGGATTCACCACATTCAGCTAGTGTCCTCTTTAAGAAATTACAGAGAATGATAATGTACATGAGGTTAAAAGACATGTCTCCTGTGCTCCCGTTTGTCACTTTGGGTTTGTTGCTTTTAACTCGGGGCAATGCAGTAGATACAAAGGTGTAAATTAGTATAGGAAGTTATCAGTCATTTTGGGTTAAACCAAAATGGTAATGTGACCATTCTTTTGAAGTGGAGTATAATGGTGTAGCTTATTGACTTCCCTTGGTTGACAATCTTGACATACAGTGTAATGGTTTATTTGCACCCTTATCTTAGACACTCTTATATCTTGATTTCAAAAATTATTAGTCAATAGTTATCAATCGTTCTTTGTGTTTCTTCTTATTTCTCACAGTGAGCCAGTGAGGACACCATTGGCAATGAGCTACAATTTGAGAAATGAATAATATTTCTAATACTAAATGTTCGACTGAATTCGTTATATTTTTTGTTATATTTGGTGGTGTATTCTATAGACTTAGTGCGATGAATCATAATTAAACAAAAATCTCTATCCTGCTTTCTATTCCATTAATTTGCCTGGACAAATGAATCATGATATAATAAAACTTAGGCAAATTATATGTTAGAAATGAAGTAGGGGATCAATCGAAGAAGGGAAATTTCTGGTCAGACAAAGTTGGTGTTTTTGTTGCTGGTGGTGGAGGATGGTAATATGGTATGGGCCTGAGAAGTAGGGCTATCAGGAGCAAGGATTTTAAATCCCTTTTACTTAACTTCACTTCTTATCTGTCCATTCCATACACAGAGGTTTCTGATGTTTATCAACATCTTTAACCCAGTGCCTTAAAGGCTCCCGCCATAAGGCAGGGTAAGGGGGGGTCGGATGCACGCAAGCCTTACCCCTATGGAAACATAGAGAGGCTGCGCACGGATGACCCAAAATGAAAATTGCTTCGAGAATCGCACCGACTAACTGCTACTTCACAAAATAAGAAGCACAAATAGTTTTATAAGCCATTTTGCTTTATTCCATAATATCCCAAAAACCAAAGAATAAGTAGTCTTTGGCTCCATTGGAAATGGAAATGGTTTCTGATGTTTATCACGAGGGATATTTGATGGCTACAGACCATTGCCTGGGACAATAAAAATAGGCTGTTTAGTTGATATGGAGAACAATATCAAATGGCTACATTGCTCATACTTGTAGTTTTGAAGTAGCTGACATTAACTGTTTTGGAATGGTTACAACTTTCAAGTTTTTTGGAAATGTTATATTTTGTATTTTATTTGCAGCACGTGGAAGCTCTGGAAATCCTACTACAGGGACTTTGTGGAGTGAACAAAGAACGGTTAAGGATTCATGAATTGTGCTTAAAAAGCAGCCCGAACCTTGGTAATTTATCTGTTTCGAGATTTGGCGTGTTCTGATAATTTAGTATTGTTTTTATCCTTTACTAAGGCTATGAAGTTCTTTTAGGGCTTGCTTGGATGGCAAACTGAGAGAGAAAGAGATAGGAAGGTATTGGAGGGAAATGATTTTACAATAGATAACATGATAAGGGAGGGAGAGAGGAGTTCCAAAAACTAGTCGTTTGAATAACAAATGCACAGGGAAGAGAACGTGAAGGGAGGAAAATCAGGGAGCCTAGTTCTTCCAATTTTGAATAAGTCAAACCCTTCCTAAGTAGTCTCCCTCTTCCTTGACATGAGTATTTAAATGTAAAGATTGTGCCAATTCATACGCTAGAGTGAGAAGTCAAGAGAGAGGGTACAAACATTTTGGCTAGAGAATTCAAGCTCGAAGTACAGACGTGGTTAAGAAATATCACCCTTTTGCATGGGATACACAAACATTAAAAAATAGAAGGGGAAAAAAAAGAAAAAAAAAACATGGTGTATGAACTCATCTTCCACACAAAGTTTTATTCACTCAAATGTCCTATTAGCCCAATTTTATTCTTTTCCCTTTGCTCACTATCTCCAAATCTTATCCAAAGAAGGGATTGTTCCCCACCTTTTCTCTTATTTTTGTTTATCCAAACAAACAGTTAGAATCGGCGTAGTGAACTTTTTATGGGCTGTGCTCTTGGGTAACTTTGATTTGACCATTCATATACATCATTGATCGCATGCTTTGTCTAACAGATAATTCTTGGTAAGACGTGGTATGGTCAGATTTGGTGTGTTTTTTTATGGTTTGTGAGTTTCGAATTTCAAATTTTAAAGCTCACCTTAGAGGCTAGAGCCCTGAAACCTCATCTTCGTCCTTCCTGTTCTCTAACATTTTTTTTGCGCAAGTTTTGCCTTAATTTCTAGTTCCTTTCATGATATGTTCAGTTTTAGTGACTTTGGAGATGTTTCAGCAGTTTGACAACAGAAACCTTAGTCTTTGAGTAATTATCTATATTTCCAATCTGTAACTTTAATTTTTTTACAGGAGCTGTATCCTCTGAGGTTCGACTTGTGTGCGATCTAGAGCCGCCTGAACCTTCTTGGTATGCAACCATGTTTCTGTGGTAATTTTGTTGTTTTATAGCTTTGAATTGAGAAGGAAATGTTCCATGCAGGACAATTCGTCATGTTGGTGGTGCAATGAGAGGCGCTGAAGCTGACCAGCTCTCTGTTCTGGTTAGGACCATGGTTGAAAGCAAAGCAAGCAATAATGTTCTGCGATTGTTTTATACTCTTGGGTATAAATTGGATCATGAGCAGTTACGTGTTGGTTTCACCTTCAATTTCCATAGGGTTGTACAAATCACAGTCACTGTCTCATCTGTTAATAAGATGCCAAAATTGCATGCAATCGATGAGGCTGTGCCAGTTACACCAGGCATACAGTTGGTTGAAGTAACAGCGCCTGCTACAGCTGACAACTATAGGGAAGTTGTGCAGGCTGTCTCTTCCTTCTGTGAATATCTTGCTCCGTAAGTGTGTAGACTATTCAATCTTTCGTAAGTGTTGCTATAGTAAAGTGCAAATTTTGTAGGGTGTATACAAATGACAATTCCTTGTTTAAATGATTGCAGGTTGTTGCATTTATCGAAACCAGGTGTGTTCACTGGAGTTGTTCCTACTGCTGCTGCTGCTGCTGCTTCCCTCTTGTCAGATGGCAGAGGCACAAGCATGTAGCTTCATTTACGACGGGTGGGGCGTAAGAGATGCTTAAGTCTATTCTTTCTCTTTCTGTTTTGAGGGGAACCATGGTTGCATCCATTGACATAGGGAACTCCATTTTGTGGTGGCTTTACCTGAACCAACTCAAAAAACTTACAATCATAGCTGCTTCTGTTTCTTCCAGATTTCTATGATGACTACATAGATGTGATAACCATGACCACCATCATGTGCCACCTCCTTTTAGCCAGTGATGAAATTTTAGCAATTAGCGCTAGTTATCTGATTCAAAGCATATGGATTTGGTTTTTCTTTTTTTTTTTTTTTTTTTTTTTTTTTTTTTTTTTTTGCATTGTTCAATGTTCATTTATATGCTTGAAGTTCAGTATTAAGTAGCAATCGCAATGATCTCTATTTAACAACTTTGGTTTATGTAATTGCCGTCTAATGTGTTTCTTTTTTTTTTTTTTTCAATCATCTCAGCTGTACAGAAGGCAACTTGAAACTACAACATGAGGAATCTATTACATGCGTGGAAGTAGAACCCCAAGTCCAACATTTATCGCAAACAATAGAATCATCAGTCCTGTGAAGTTCATTATAATTGCTTCTTGTGCCCGTTGGAGCTTCAAGTAGGTGAATTTTTCAACCAACCCCATTAGTGCAGTGCATATTCCTAGAAGAAATATGACTATGCCTCCAAATATATGCCATGGTGCCACTGCAGCCCTAGTTGATGTTTTTGTACGCGAAAATGCAAATATGAACATGGAGTATAGCCACTGGAAACAAGGAAATAAAAAAGAATGTCAGTCATGTTTTCAAAGGGCTGCGCAATGTGTATTAGTCTTTCTTCAATCTAAAACATTAAATTTTTGGTTAGATTTCAAGGTTGTGGCACTTTACCTGAAAGCCATACAGGGAAATGGTGATTATGCCAACCCAGGAGTGTAGTGTGTAAAGATGTGGTATTCCTTGTTCTTGGTGGAACTTGAACACGGCATATATCCCGAGTATTCCAGTCAGTAGAGCTACAAGGTGAAGCATCCAGTGGAGCCGTTTTTGTGTCATACTCTCTCCAGGGACTGTCCTGTACGCCATGATCGCTGATTCAGAGTAAACATGTAGCGTTATTAGCTCTAGCTGGTGGTCTGAATTGGGTTCTTTCAGCGGCTATCCCCTTCTAACCATGCAGGACTACATGTCCCTCGGTCTCATGTATAATGTTGATACTCAAAATCTTATTGTGTGTTTGGTTGAAAGTGTAACTTTCATAATGCAACAAGTCTCTTATACTAGCAGTGAGAAGATGGAAATGCATGGGAGAGAAAGCGATCAGAAGTAGCAATGTAATGGTGTTTATCTGAGTCGAAGTTGATTTATGTGGAAGCGATCTTTGGAGAGGGGGTATGAAAGTGCAAATTACCTTCTCCTCCGAAAATAATGAATCCGACTGTCATTAGAAATGGATGTATCTGCAAAGCATAAAATGAATGGAAGTTCATCACATATGCACACACTATTTTCCGGGTCTAGTAATATCCTAATTTGTTTTTCGTGCGACTGAAATCTGAGTATTCTATGGCCATTTTCACACATAAATTTTAGTCGAATTATAACAGGGTGACAATAAAAACACCGTGTTCGTATTGGCTTCTTCTAATGTATCAGGCGTCTCGAAAGAGCGATATGATGCGAGCGGATCTACCCTTAGTAATATGCCGATTTTAGCGTCGGGGAGGGAAACATTACGTTACGACCAACCAGACGATCCAAGCTATCGAAACGAAGGCCCTCCTAAAAATTGATACATTGAAGTGCAATACTAATGTACTATCACATACACTGTTGATCTATACATATAACGATATTTTAGAAGGAACGAAGAACTTACATTGAAAATCTTAGCTTTTATTTGAGACCTGATGGCAAGGCCCTCCCTGAAACGAAAAAGCCAAACAACCACCAAAGCAGCGATAACCACGGCAGACAAGTGCGCTAACGCCGTGGCCAGCAAACCCGAAGCTTGTCGATTCCTAGTCATAGCCATAAGAGACCACCCTGTGTTAGATGTGGAAAATATGCCCCCAGACAGATGAGGAGTGTGTTGGACGTTTGAGGTAGAAATGCTTCAAGAAATTAAGGCAATGCAATTTTGTAGGGAGTGTACTCTACTATCTCTTATAATTGGCTATTGCAACTCTATAAATAGAAAGAGTTGAGGTAGTTTCTATGATGATTTATTTAGTGCGTGTCACTTTCTACACAATAAATAGAAATCTAACTCTTAGTGCTGCAGTTGGTTTCAGATTCATTTGGAGCTCACAATTTAAATTGGGGTGGGTGCCATTAGAAAGCAACATTTTGTTTCAGAATAGGACCATTAGGTTGAACTGGTCTATGAGTTTGATTGATGATAACTCCTAACAGGCTAACACAATGACAGTATCGCTTTATCGAGTCAGAAACACCGCAAGCTCGTCCATATGGTATGAGCTCGCTTATACAGAAGCGTAAGGAAGAATAAACACGGGTGATAGCCTGATAGGATATGGCAGATATCGTTCGGGTCCAGGTTCAAGTGTAATAGTGCAGTCTGGCCTGGAGAGCAGAATCCATGGATAGATGCTATCAATTTATGTACTGTCGATGTTGCACTGGTATAAACCGCCTTCACTAGAATAGTCAAGATGCTAATCAAATATTTGGCGAAACAAAAACATGTCATTTCAAATTTGGTAGTGTTGTCTTAATTTAATCTTTTTCCGTACTATAAAAACATGGCTAAGTAAGTTAATTATCTCAATTTTAGCGTTGATTGAAGGGGTATAGGGGATGAAACACGAAAATGAGACAAAAAATTTGCACTAGCATTAAAGATGTAAATACATGATCCATATATAACAACAACTTATTGGTGGTTCATAAAGATCAACTTCCGTCGGCAGTCATCAATGTAGCACTAGTACATACAGACAAGAAAGTCGACCCAATTCAAAGACACATGCAGTTGAGATTCCTTATACTAAAACTTGAAACACCAAATTTTAAATGCAGTTTTTTTTTTTTTTTTTTTTTTTTTTTTTTTTTTTTTTTTTTTGACAGAAGGAAAGAAAAAATTGCAAACGTTACCGTAGTTAAGACGAGTAACGCTGGGCTTTAGAGACTAGTTACTTACGAAATAGAACACGGAGTACTAAGAAGAAACTTTGTTATTGAGTTCACATTCTTCACACACACGCTCCTAAGTCGCCAAACACAAGTGTCAAGCCTTTTCTTTCTCGCTCTTGAACGACAACCGTTGTTTTTGCGCCTCCGTTGGTAGCTTGACATCCTTGGCCAAACCAAGAGCTTCAAGAAGCATGATAATATACCAAGTTGCGTCAATCTGCCACCATTCCAGCCCAAGTCTAGCAGAGTATTCGAATGCGTGGTGGTTGTTATGCCAGCCTTCTCCTACCGATATATCCCCATCAACCTGGAAATTAAATGTGTTTGAATGACAAATGATCTGAGTTAATATGGGAATTGTCATTCAAAGAATGAGTTTAGACTTTAGAATATTCAAAAGCTTACCAATTATTTTTGGATAAATCACCCGTATTCCATGCTTGATATCCCCATATGTGACAAACAGAGTTTAAGAAAAATGTGATGTAAAATAGGAAAATAGTCCTTACACCCTGCATCAGATTATAAATAACATGTCTTGATGCATTAGAAGTGTCGAACTACAACGTTAAGTACGTAATATAATTGATTGGTTATCGATCAACACGACAGATGCTTCAAATTGAACTTAGTGGTAGAGAAATATGGTAACTATGATGAAAAGTCATCGACACGCCTAATATGTAGATCAAATAATTATTTATGTTTTGATCAAACTCGAGTACATATTCCCAATCCAATGAAAAAAAAAAAAAAAAAAAAAAAAAAACAAGATTTGAGCATGTAGGCGAGTGCTTACCATCCCCCAAACAACGTATGAAAATCCTCCCAAGGCATACAATAGTGCAAGAGCAAGTGAATGTAGCAAATATGTTCTCCGCATGAACTGGTAAAACGTCTGTTTCTTCAAATCTTCAGTATTGCTCAGTTCACCGCGCTGGGATAACAATTAGACATGAAGTAGACGTTTACAACATCATAACATACTACTTTGCATGTCCGGTCCGCGCCCGGGCTGCATATCTATATTGTTATACTCATTTCAGTTTATCTTTGTTATGATATTATTAGCAACACTATTATCAACGATAATAATTTTGCATGGAATTATAAATCAATTTCTCCATCCTTATACTTATGCTTGGGTAGTGATGAATGTGTAAATTGGATGTGTAAAATTCTTTCCTTTTTGTACTCTACTTGCACGATTCCATTGATAATGTTAATAAAATCGCTATTGACTCAACCATATCTCTTAACGGCTCGTTTATCATTACAAAATAGTACATGTAAAATAATAATAAAAAATATAGTCATTAGATGGTAGTGTTAATCTAATCTGATTTTTTTAAATCCATGTCGTAACCTATTAATCTTAGCCCAACCCATGCAAACTTAAGTGATTTACGTTAACCTAGTTTTGTAGGTAAAACTTACTCGTAACCATGTCCAAAATAATTAATAAAATTTGTAACATATACATGAAAACATTTACAAACATAATTAATCTTCGATCACACTTTGTTGCATTATTATTTATAGAAAAATGGCACTTCACTAGGACACCTCACAAATATACAAATAATACAATAGAAAAGACACTTATCGATTAATTTATTGGTATCTTAATAGATAAAATTATAGCTGATGTCATTGATTGATTTCCATTCGTTAATATGTTCCGATAAGTGTATATTTATTTCAGATCCCTCATGGAATATATTGTAAGATCAATGTGAATGAAAATATATCAGGTCGAATATATAAGGTATATCATTATATGATTTGTAAATCTGATTTATATAAATTTTATATGATGTGCAATTTTTAGGGAATATATTATTCCCAATTTTAGATATTACATCTGCATATTTTTGTAAATATAGTAGCATAATATATTATTGCCATAATTACTGTGAATAATGAAATCATAATATAATTCTACCATACACATGATTTTAAGGAATATTTTGGCCGATTTTAGTGATAATAGTTATTGCATAATTGTTGTAAATATAGCAACAAAATATATTAGTATCACAACTATAATATTTGCTAGCATGTGTCATGCGTATGCGTGCGTGTGTCGTGCGTTAGCATGTGAGTGGTATATAAGGAAGTTTTCATTTGACATCAGCGTCCTATGTGGATGGCGTAAGAAATGCTTAAAATCACGGCTATCAATAATATACTAGTTTATTGACCCGTGCAAAATTGCACGGGTTGTTGTAGTGGACAGTTATATATAAGATGCTTAGAAATTAGTATAAATCAATATCATTTTTATTGCTAATATCATTAATAAACTGATTTGTAAAAGGAAGTCCTAATCCAAAAATACAGAAATGCAATCTAAACAACTGATTTGTCATATTAAACAGCTTTAGGGGAAGGTGATACATAACGACGTATTGAGATGACGCTTAATTAACATAAATCACCCTAAATTGAAATGACGCCTAATTGACCAGACTTTGTATTTGATGTGACTTGTTTACCCTCAAGTGAGGAATAGTAATTCATTTAAAATGATTATTTTAATAATAAAAAACTGCACAATGATGTATTTTTATAACATTAAAAAAGATTTGAACGAATGAGGCAATTCTATATTTTTTTTTACCTAGATATAATGACATAACCCGATTGAAACCGTATTTTGACATGCTATGTGAACTAACCCGTGTACTTAAACGGTTATTTAACCAATTTGTATGTTACCCGACCCACCCATGTGAGAGGTCACCGTAAGAATGATGATTTATTAATGTTGTTGAAAATGCAAATAGTCAAACCCAATATCATTTGGTTATATTATTTTAATATTACAAAAAAAAAATGTGAATGAATGACACAATTTTGTATTTTTTTAACCCACATATCTTGACTTAACCTGAGGCAATTCCGTATATTGGATTCGCCATATGAACTGACTCGTATGCTTGAGCCATTATTTGAACCGATTTGTATCTTACAGTGTCCACAAGACAGGGATAGACGGCAAAATTCCACGGGCTATTATATAACACTATTGATAAGTTTACTTCCTCAAGCACCCCTTATAAAAAACAAATCGTTTTCAAGGAGGGAGTAATGACTAATGAGTATACACTAAGTATTTTAGGCATGGTGTGTTTGAGTATAGAATAAAAATTTAGGCAGATTAATAGTTGCGTCTTAAAATTGGTTACTCGAATTGCATTTTTGTGCCTTTTCTTAGTGTGAACTCATCCGAGCCAAAATTTGACCAAAAATTCTTGGATCAAACTCGTTCACCCAATTTTACCCATATCTAAGATAAAAGTACGACGAAATTAACATGCATATGCATTTTGAACATGATATTTCTTGATCAAACCCGTTGACGCAATTTTACCCATACCTAAGATGAAAGTAAAACGAAATTAAGATGGAAAATATATGGTTTATTTGACTACTAAAAAAAACTAATTTTAGTTTTATTTGACACGATTTTATTTGTCATGAACCAACCTTTTATGACACAAGACCCGCATATACTCATACCCGTTTGGATTCTCATATGTTTACTTTGATCTATTGGGCACGCATTTAAGTGTCATGAACCCACTTTTTAGTTTTTATAACACATGAATGGTATTGACTCGCACCCATTTTGAGTGCCGTAAAAAAACCCGTGCAATATAGGTATTGATATGAAATCTATAGTAATTATATTCTGATGATAACAATAGTTTATCCTTTGATCAATGGGTCTTAAAATAAATCAGATAAGATGCGCAATATCAGAGATATATCATTGAATTCAATAATCTGGTCAACTTGAATCAACATGTTCTCTCTAACCACATGAACCAGACTTTATTATATAAATATATATGACCCATATTGACTTGGACCCATTATGATCAACACATTTTTTGGTCAAAAGCGACCTGCCCCGTTCACACATAATTCAACATAAATATAAAACAAAATTAAGTCCAGAGATGACTTAGAAAAATAATAATTGATCATTAGGTCTCATAATTACTCAAGTTCTTATTTTTAGCCTTATGATTGTTTAAATTCAAATGTTTAACGTTATAAATATGATTAAAATAATATTATTATGATGTATACTCCCTCGGTTAATTCTATTCTTCACATTTTATTTTGGACGTTTTTATTGTAATTAATAACATGCGATGGAACATGGAAGGTAAGAGTAGGCAAATAACATTTATATTCACTATAGTTTCAATATTAGTTAAGGCACAATGGCTTGCTTTTCACCCGTACTGTGGCCTAACCTAACATGATCATTTGTTAACTTGACCGGTCTTCAGTGGAGAATAGCATCAGGGGACAGAAGGATGATAGGCTCAAAATTACCACTACAAACAGTAGAAAACTTGCAAGATTGGCATTCTCATTTATCAATTCGAATCACAGGCGAGGTCATTTACAAAATTGTTACTCTTAAGGCAAGAAGTGCACTACATCCACCCTCATCAGACTGAAAACGAAAAACTGAGGCGTCGTAAATTCACAATGGAAATTTGATGCTTAATGGCAGAGTGCCTTAAATTTTCTTAACTTATATGATAAGTGCATACAGCTTATCAAGCTCAAGAATCAAGATGAGTAGGGCAAGCCACAATACTCTTATAACAGACACAGATCACTAAAGAAAGAAGGTTACAATTCCAAATTAGTAAGTCACTAATCTTAGTGCTCCTGCTCTCATAAAACACCCCCATTTCGTCGAAAATCATAGCGTTGGACTCAATAGTGGTACAACTCGGTAAAGCAAATCAAAAATTTGTTTGTCGCAGAACTCGATATGTGGTTGGGTCTGGTGAGTGTGGTGACCAATTGATCTTGCTTAACCGGACAACCCGAATTTGCCTGGTTAATTATACATGTCACTAATTTCGGTGCGTTTGACCATGAGAATCTCAACATCAAAATTGGGGTCATCTTTGATCGATATCGTCAATCTATTGAGTTACCAGGATCTACAACTTTAATTCCGATAAGGAGCGTACAAAAGATATAAAAATCAGGAAGGACGTTCTCAGAACACTTGAAGCTTAGCAAAAGTAGTTGAAATTATTTTGGAAGATATATAGGGTGACATAGATTGCAGATTCGTTCGATTTGCCGATTTGCTGGAATCGCATTTCCACTCAATTTTGAGTACTCGAGGCTTAAATCAAATTAATCAAACAATCTAACCCTTAATTATTACACTAACCAATGAAACTATTTGCCACAATTCTATCAAAGTAATACTGTGGTAGTACTGAATGATTACTCCATCTTATAGATTCATAACTATAATATTACGCTGACCATTCACTACCGACGTGGTGCCTGACATCACCCCCAAGTCGAAATAACACCATCCTGGTAACTCTGTCAAAAAAATCTGATCTTGCTCATAATACCCAGCGGCAAATTCTCAAACTGCTTTCAAGTTATTTACTGGTATGTAATATAGAAAGTCTATACTACATGCATCATCCATGAACCCTTTCTTTTTATTTATTTATTTTTGGACTACTGATTTGAGTTTTCAACTCTCTTCATGCTTTATTTAGCATTGTGGAATAGGTACTTTCTTTGATTTTTGCTCTTTGAAATGAATATTGTGTGTCGTCAAAGAGTCAGAAAAGAAGACGATTTGCTTTTCTTCGCTTAGGAAAATTGTTCTAAAGCTTCTTTTGATTCGCCTACTCAAATTAACAACATAAGGCTTCAATTATATATTAATTTCAATTTTTTAAGTAGAAATTAGATGACTAACCTTTACAATCGATGATGATGATGATTGACTGCCATGCACCCAAATGGGATCTTTGATCTCTGTTGTCCTCGTCTTTTGTGTATTCCAGATGAATATTAGCCTAAACCCTTTTGTGCATCTTTTTGTATGACCCAGTTATAAAACCTCAACAACCATGTATCAAATAATAAAAACAGAGCTACATGCAAATAATCAGATACATACATATACTCATAGTTGCTTCGCGTTTGTCTGGTCTGAGCTACGTGTGTGATTGTGACCCTGTCAATGAAAATCGACATTATTAATCACAAAATTATGGCACATTATAATCTAACAAAAAACCACTGCATCTAAATTCGTGACAATATTGACTCAGATTCATCAATGTTTGAAAACAAAGCAAAATTCGTGAGAAACATTTATTTGCTCACGGATTTTTTGACCTTATTTAAGGTGTTAATGTGAAAAAAATTTGTTCCCTATTTTATTTGCTTGAATGATTTGTAGCCGAGATTGCGCCTAAATGGAAATTTTCTTGGAAGGGATATGAATATATTCACGGAAGTTATATGATAAATTGACCTAATTTAAAGAATTGTAGGACCTAATTTACAGATTTGTTGCTCTTGGCCAAATGATTTTGTTTTGTATATAACTCTAATATAGGCAATAGGGGATTATGAAGGATGTGAAAACGAAATATATATTATTTTAACTAAGATTGCTTCCTATTTTACCAATGATTTCATTATAATAGAAATATTCACTGGGTTTTAACTTTTTATGGAGATTTTCGGCAGATTGTATAGAACAACGAATATTATTTAGGAAAGATATGATTCTTTCAACTTATTTTATCATTTTGATTCAATATAATTATGGATTCAAATCTTTAAGAAAATATGTTACAAATTTTCAAAAATATTAGGTATGCGAAATTATTATTTAATCATATTTTATTTTATTTACGAAATATGTCATTTTTACTCGAGATTTTATTGCTTAAATTATGGAGTGTTGACGTCAGCTGTGACGTGTCGCTGATGTCACTGCAGATGTGGACTGCCTAAGAATCCTTGAAATGTACCGGTAATTATATAATATAAATATATATATATATATATATATATATATATATATATATATATATATATATATATATATATATATATATATATATATATATATATATATATATATATATATATATATATATATATAGGAATTGTATCAGGTCAGAAGTAAAGTTATGTCAGAAGGTTAGAAGTAATCTGAGCCACACATCTTGATATCTCACTAACTCTCATAACTTTAGTTGCTCCGTAACTCCAGTAACTATAGCGCATAACTCCAATAACTTTACAACTCTAACTTAACAATATTTAACTAAAATACATAATTTCAACTTAACTCCAATAACTTCAACAACTAAAACACGTTTTTTAATATAACTCCAATAACTATAAAACACGTAACACCGACTTAACTTCAATAACTATAAGACACGTAACCACGAGTTAACTCCGATAACTTTAATAATTCCAATAACTTAAAAAAAAAATTAAAAAAAAAAAACACCTTTAAAAAAAAATCAGAAAAATGAAACCCCAATTTTTTCTCTCTCCTCCCATACCCACCCACCACCACCACTACAAATCACCTCACCACCGCCGGTGTAATATCCCGAAATTTCAAAGTATTTTATATGAATAATTTTAATTTATTAACTAGATTATTGAAGTGCAAAAGATATTAAATGTTAATTGTGAGTCGTTTTCAAAATGAGTTCGAAAATGGTTTCTAGACTCGGAATTTCTATTTGGGCATCTATTCCTAAAACGGGCCAGACATAGCCAATGGACCAACACCAACCCAAAACCAACACTATTGGCCCATACACAAATCATACCCCAACCCAACCCAAAAGAAAAAAAAAAAAAGGAAATCAGAAAAACAAAAGGAAAAAAAAAGGAAAGAAAGAAAAAAAAAAAAAAAGAAAAACACACGAAAAAAAAAAAAGCCGAAACCCCCCCCCCTCTTTCTTCTCTATAAAAACAGGGGAACGACCCCCTGTTTCTCTCCTTCGCCCGTCCTCCTCACCCATCGTCGCCGCCGATTGCTCCTCCTTCCTGCCCAGCTCGCCGCCGTTCTTCTTCTTCTTCCGACCACCGCACTGCTCCCTTTCCTCCTCTTTCACGCCGTGGGTAACGTGTTCGCCCCTAGCTTCCCCTGTTTTTCGTCTTCCTTAATAAACATCGTTTCAATTCGTTTTATTGCTTAAAATCATGATTAATCAGTCCTAGTATATGTTATAAGTATTGGGTAATCGATTAGGGTTAGTTTTATGCATAAAGATTTGATTTTGATGATGGTTTTATGTTGATTTTTACTAATTACGAATTTGGGTTTAATTAGTGTAATTATTCGAATTGTGTTTAATTAGTTTCGTAAATTATGATTCTAGCATGTTTATAATCTGTTAAATAGGGTTCTTGAATTTAGTTGAGATTTAATTGGGGTTTTGTTCAAGTTTGTAGAAATTTCAATTTGGGGAAAATTTTGGGTTAATTGTTTCTTAATTAGGTCAATTAGCTTGAATCAATTAGGATGGTTAGTATTTCGACATTGTGATAATTTAGGGAGTTATAAACCGATTTTTCGAAGTTTAATCGAATTAATTCGTTTTTGTATAATTTTGTGTAATTAAACCATGTTTTTCATAATTAACACATAATATAAATTGTATAAATAAATCCTAAATAAATCATAATAACTAAAAGTTTGTTTTTATGAATTAGATTCTGTTTTAAAAGTAGTTACAAGTCTTTGAGAATTTTTAAAATAAATTGAGTGTTGTTTGAGTATTAGAAGCAAAGTATTGAATTAGAATTGAAATTTCTGGTTAGTTGTAAATTGTTGGGTTAGATTTAAATTACCATGGCATTGCATATAGAATAGAATTAATATAAGTATTAGGTGAATGATTAGGTGAGATTAGTATTGATTTGGGATTTATTGGTTGTAATTGTAGCCCCTGAGTTCGTAGACGAAGAGTATTAGTGACCGTTGTGCTGTCGTGTCCTTGCGTGCATTGAAAAGGTAAGCTAGCATGCTCAACCTTTCTTAAACTTGTAGAAACCTTTCAAAATTATATGCTAAGTGAATGACGTGTTGGATGAAAACTTAGTATCATATTAGGTGGAGAACGATTTATTGTTTTGATTATTGTATCTTGATTGAATTGGATTTGATTATTTCATTGATATATTGTTCGCTTTATGATTCAAAAGATGTTATTGGAATTATGATTGATAGATGTGCAATTGATATTGATATGACTGAATTATGAATGATTGTATGATTGTTGGAATATAAGTTTGTGTGTAAATGACCAATATCATAAATAAAAATAAATAAGTAAAGTATGAGGATACATGAGGATTATTTGGTTTGAGTCGCATCGACTCCACTTTATTTGGTTTGAGTCACATCGACTCCACTTCATTGCCCCACCGCATCGGTTTTAAGAGGGTTTGGCTCTAGTACTACTCTATTGGGTTAGCAATACTTAATAGGGGGTGTGCACACTTAAGGTCTAGTAGTCTTGTATGGTATGGTTTGGTGGGTCGGCAAAGAACTGACTCACCCACGTATATAATTGTATGGTTTGGTGATTCGGTAAAATCCGGCTCACCCACTTATCAAATATATGAATGGTGTGGTTTGGATGAGTTGACAAAGACTCGACTCGTCCCACTGATAAAGATTGCAATGAATTTCTCATTAAAAATCGTAAATAATGACTTGGATTATATTATGAATTGTTATACATTTGTTGTAGAGATAGGGATACTTCTATTTCGGTGATTTGATTTGTCTTACGATGGGTTTATGTGATAATGTGCTAAGTGTGGTTTTCGAAAATAAAACTGAAACGTTTTCAAAATCCAGGTAAGGGTTTTGGTTTTCTACACGTTGAGGTGTTGGCTTACTCAATTTCACTGACTTTTCAAACTGTGGTTTTTGTGTTTTAAATCCACCATAGGAATGAAGTAGATGGTGCATTGCGGGGATGACGACTCACTAGATATTAGCTGAATCAAATAAAGTTTAGGCTTTAAGCTATAGACTATTGATAATACTTAGATCATTTATATTTCGTATTTTGGATTTCGGATCGTTGTAATTTAATTTCGAATTGTAATAGATTAATTTAGACCATTAGATAATCATATTCTGGCTTTTGGAATCTCCTAGCATTCGGGTCTTTGACTTGAGTGCGGAGTGACACCTCTGAATTTCCTTATTTGTATTTTGGTTCGTGATAAAAATGTTTTTAAAAGAGAAAGGAAATTTGGGGGTGTTACAGTTGGTATCAGAGCCAGGTTAGGTCAAAAACTTAAAATGAATTAATAAGATTAGGAAATAGAATGAAAGAATGAACAAGACAAATAATAATATAGAATTTAAAATGAACTAAGCCGTATGGGGGATGGGTTTGCTTATTTATGTGTGCTTAATTTCTCCTTACTTACTACTTGTATTAATACTGCATGTGAGGTTATGTATGATTACTCTTGATTGAATTCAAATTATGGTGGTGGAGTTCTGATAAATGAATGCGATGATTTGAAAATTTAAATGATTGGAATGCAATGAATGAGATTGATAGAATTACAGAAGACCAAAAGTTACCTTAAATGCTTGGAATGATATGGATCACGTTACGAAATTATGAATTTTACAAGTATGCTATGAAATGTCTATGGTTGGTAAATGTACTGTAACTAAGGTATGAATGTCATAATCTCTTGTGATGATTGGAATAATCCACATTTGAGCTGGTGGAGGTTGAAATGTTAGGAATTTCAAGTTAATTCATTTATATGTTGATTATTGTACTCATAATTGCTTCATTGGGGATAAGTGCTAAGTTAATGTGTACCTTTTATAGGATGGTTCGTTTAATTAGGACACCAACCAAAGCTGAAATAAAAGCCGACAACCCATTGAGGCTTAGGATGGGAGACGATGAAGAGATCGTGGCATATTGTCAAAGGGTAGCTAATCAATGTAATTATTATGGGCAAAAATATAAGGATGACTACTATTTCCACCCTCTTGCTCAAGCCAGATTTATTCTAAGGACTCTACCAAATAGAGCGCCCTGGGCGTATTTCAAGGGTAAATATAAAGATCTTATTAAGAAAGGAGCATTACCCAATGTACAGAAGTACACCCATCAAGGTAGATGGTTGATCACACCAGAGATCCTAGCTACGAGACTCCTAGAAGCACACAAGGAATGGCTAGAGGATGGAGAAGTAGTTGACTCGACTATAGAGGAAGCATAACAAAACATGGATAGTACCCTCCCACCCTACCCTTAGTAATGGGAGTTAGTGACTAGCATAATAACTATAATAAAAATGCTCTAAAGTAGCATCTTAGATTATTGTTTGGACATCGCTGCGTCGATGATTTATATGCTTTATTATTTATGGATGCTTTAAGCTTTATTATTAATGAAATTTATATGACTTCTTTTATTAATTACTTGAAATGTTATTTTGTGCTAATTGCATTATATATTGAACTATTAAGTAGAGTAGAAATGTAATCATAAATAATTCATTAGTGTAGGTTATATGCACCCCATTCATCGCTACTATACACGACGAATTAACAGAAACATGAACCAACAACAACAAAACGATGGATTTCACCAGTTTGCAGCTGCTGTGGTTCAATTGCTGCAAAACAATAATCAACCACCTGTGATTGACTGGGCTAAGAAGATATCCCAAAGGAAACCTGAGTTTTACTATGGGCGTGAAGATCCTACTGAACTTGAGAATTGGATAAGAGATATGGAGAAAATCTTCAACACCATTAACTGTCCAGCAAACCAAAAGGTAGATGGAGCTGTCTTCTACTTTAAAGGAGAAGCTGATATTTGGTGGTCAGCCACTGGAGCAGCCTTCCAAGCTCAACCAAACTTCAATTGGAATAGCCTTAAGGATGCCCTAAGACAGAGATTCTACCCCGAGCATGTTAGACAAAGGAAACTCTCCGAATTCCTAGCACTGAAACAAAACCGGGGAAGTGTGAGTGATTACTATGCCAAATTCCTTGAACTTTCTCGTTTTGCAACCACTATTTTACCAGATGATGCCTCAAAGATCACTAGATTTATTGAGGGACTTGACTACAGCCTCCAGGAAACCATGGTCATCATGACCTTTACTGATGTGCATGAGGCTTATAGAAAAGCTGCTAGTGGGTGGAGAGTGCATGAACTCAGGGAGGAAACCCGCAACAACAAAAGAAAGTTTGAACCCCAAACATCCAACACTTATGAAACTGGCAAGAACCACAACCATGGGAATGATAAGAGGGGAAAGCCAAACAACTTTGGGGGTAACCAAGGGTTCAACAGAAACTCTACAGGGAACAATTTCCAAAACCGTAATCAGGACAAGAAGCTTGAGCGTCATTATTATTGTAAGTCGTGCAATGGAGATCACCCTGGAGTTGATTGTGCTGGAAGATTGATTAACTGCAATAGCTGTGGGAAAAGAGGACATAGAGCATTTGAGTGTAGGTCTAAACCCCAAAATCAAATGGGAATTGGTTATGTGGGAAACAATAGGGGAAACCAAAACTTCAACCAAAATTCATATAATAACAACCCTCGTCCTACTTACCAAAACAACAACCAAAATTCCTACAACAATAACACTCGCCCCAACTACCAAGGCAACAACCAAAACCAGAACCAGTTCAGGGGCAACTATAATGGGAACAATGCTAGATTCCAAGGTAACAACAACAATGCTCAAGCTGGTAATGGTAACAACAATGGAGCTGCTGTTAGGAATGCCAATGGGAACGCTGGTGGGAATGCCAACATTAATGCTCAAGGAGGGAACAACCATCGCAATCCAGGTCAAATCTTTGTCATGAATAGAGCTCAGGCTGATACTACGACCAATGTGGTGACCGGTACTTTCCTAGTCCATAATACTCCTGCTTTTGTCTTATTTGATTCTGGAGCCTCTTATTCTTTCATTTCATCTTCATTTGTTCATAAGTTGTGTCTTGAACCTAGTTCTCTAATTTCTACACCTATAGCTGTTCCATCTGGTAAAGTCGTTACATGTGATAAAATCTTTGAAGAGGTAGATGTAGAAATAATGGGAACCAAACTACCTGCAGACCTTATCCAATTCGACCTTCTAAATATAGATGTTATCCTAGGGATGGACTGGTTAGGTAGGTATAAGGCCAACATTGATTGTTTTGAACAAAAAGTTAGTATGAAAGGACCCAAGGGGCAAAGAATTTCTTATAGAGGGGTAGTTCATAAACCAGCTATCAAAATTGTGTCTGCCATGTCCATCTTCACCAAAATTAGGAAGGGCCACCTAGCCTATCTCTGCTTTATCCAGGACACGAGTGTGGAAGAAAAAGGACTTGATGAAATTGCCGTGGTAAATGAGTTTCCAGATGTGTTTCCAGATGAAATACCAGGAATGCCTCCTAATAGAGAAGTAGAGTTTACCATTGACTTAGTACCAGGAACTGCACCAATTTCCAAAGCACCATATAGGATGGCACCGGCTGAGATGAAAGAATTGAAAGATCAGATACAAGAGTTGATAGAGAAGGGATACATAAGACCGAGTGTATCGCCATGGAGAGCTCCTGTTTTGTTTGTTAAGAAGAAGGATGGTGGGTTAAGGTTGTGTATTGACTATCGAGAGCTGAATAATGTGACCATTAAGAACAAGTACCCATTGCCGAGGATAGATGATTTGTTTGACCAGTTAAGAGGTGCTGACACTTTTTCTAAGATTGACCTGCGATCTGGGTATCATCAACTTAGGATTGCTGAACAAGATATCCCTAAAACTGCCTTTCGGACACGTTATGGTCATTATGAGTTCACTGTGATGCCTTTTGGATTGACTAATGCTCCTGCTGTGTTCATGGATGTGATGAATAGAATCTTCAGAACTTATCTTGATCGTTTTGTCGTGGTTTTCATTGATGATATTTTGGTGTATTCAAAGGGTAAGGAAGAACATGAAAAGCATCTTAGGTTAGTCTTGCAAACATTGAGAGATCATAAGTTGTATGCGAAATTGTCTAAATGTGAGTTTTGGATTAATAAGGTAGCCTTCTTGGGACATGTCATTAGTAGTGAAGGAATTTCTGTTGATCCAGGAAAGATTAAAGCTGTGAAAGATTGGCCTACACCTAAATCAGTTACTGATATCAGGAGTTTCTTGGGTTTGGCTGGCTACTATAGGAAATTTGTGAAGGATTTCTCGACCATTGCTAGACCCCTCACTAATTTAATGAAAAAGACTACAAAGTATGAGTGGGATGACCGTTGTGAGGAAGCATTTCAGAAATTGAAAGAATTGTTGACTACGGCACCTGTTTTAACCTTACCGTCAGAATCTGAGGGATTTGAGGTGTATAGTGATGCATCGAAAAAGGGTTTAGGTTGTGTGTTGATGCAGAAAGGGAAAGTTATTGCTTATGCGTCTAGACAACTAAAACCTCATGAAGAAAATTATCCCACCCATGACTTAGAATTAGCTGCTGTTGTGTTTGCATTGAAGATATGGAGACATTACTTATATGGCACGACTTGTAAAATCTTTACTGACCATAAAAGCCTTAAGTATATCTTCACACAGAAAGAACTGAACATGAGACAAAGGAGATGGTTAGAACTCATTAAGGATTATGATTTGGAGATTCAGTATCATGAAGGGAAAGCTAATGTTGTTGCAGATGCTTTGAGTAGGAAATCGAGTCATACCTTGAACTCTATGTGGGTCGTCCCTAATGAACTGTGCGTGGAGTTTCAGAAAATGAATCTAGAGGTGGTAGAACATGGGGCTTTGGAGAATCATTTGTTTAGTATGACTTCCACTTCGGACATATTTAATGAGATTCGTCAAGGACAACCTGGTGATGTCAAGTTGGAAAGAATTAAGAAGAAGATTGAGAGTGGTTTGACCAATGAGTTTCAGATTTTCGGTGATGGAAGTATTAGATTCAAAGGTAGATGGTGTGTACCTCAGAGGTGTAGTGATGTGAAAGAAAGATTGATGACTGAGGCGCATAACACTCCATACTCAGTTCACCCTGGGGGTGATAAGTTGTACAAGGATTTGAAGAAGTTCTTTTGGTGGCCAAGGATGAAGAACGAGGTTGCAGAATTTGTTTCTAGGTGTCTTACTTGTCAGAAGGTAAAGTTTGAGCACAAAAGAATGGGAGGACTAGTGCAACCATTAGATGTACCTACTTGGAAATGGGATTCAATATCCATGGATTTCGTGACAGCATTGCCAGTTACAAAGAATGGTATGAATCAAATTTGGGTGGTTGTAGATAGACTGACTAAGACTGCTCGATTTATTCCTATGAAGGACACTTGGAACATGGAGCAAAGGGCGCATGCGTATATCAACAATGTTGTGAGATATCATGGGGTACCTAGTACGATTGTTTCTGATAGAGATCCCAACTACTTAGCTCATTTTTGGAAAGAATTTCAGAAGGCCTTGGGAACTAAATTGAACTTCAGCACTGCGTTTCACCCAGCCACAGACGGTCAGACTGAGCGCACGATTCAGACCTTCGAGGATATGTTGAGAGCTTGTGCTATGGATTACCAAGGTTCGTGGATTGATAGATTGCCATTGATTGAATTCTCCTACAACAATAGCTACCATGCAAGCATAGGGATGGCACCGTACGAAGCACTTTATGGTAGAAAATGTAGGACACCTTTGTGTTGGAGCGACATAAGTGAGACAGTGGTTCTAGGACCAGAGTTGATCGAAGATACAATGAACCAAGTTCGTTTGATACAGGAAAGAATGAAATCAGCACAAGATCGTCAGAAGTCATATGCAGATCAGAAACGGCGTCCAGTTGAATTCGAAATAGGAGAGAAAGCATTTTTGAAAGTTTCACCGACAAAAGGGGTTATGCGATTTGGTCAGAAAGGAAAACTAAGCCCAAAGTTCATTGGTCCTTATGATATTCTAGAGAAAATTGGAAAGGTGGCCTATAGACTAGATCTTCCTTCAGACTTCCATAGGGTTCATAATGTTTTTCATGTGTCACAACTCAAAAAGTATATTTCACATCCTTCTCATGTTTTAGAACCTGAAACAGTCGAATTAGATCCATCTTTGACTTATGAGGAACATCCAGTGAAAATCTTAGACACAAAAACTAGGAATACCCGTACCAAGGTCACCAAGTTGGTCAAGGTGTTGTGGACTAACCACCAAACTGAAGAAGCTACATGGGAAGCTGAGGATGACATGAAACGAAAATACCCACACCTCTTTGATCAGGTATAACTAGAGTTACGAGGACGTAACTCCCTTTTAAGGGGGGAAGAATGTGATACTAACTTCGTTCTTTTACTTTGAGCATGCATTGCATTCATACACTTGCATCATATGATTTGGTATGTGTGATGTGTTTGTTTAACGAGTTCACCTAATTACTTTGCGCTTCGAGGACGAAGCATTTTCTTAAGGGGGGAAGGATGTAATATCCCGAAATTTCAAAGTATTTTATATGAATAATTTTAATTTATTAACTAGATTATTGAAGTGCAAAAGATATTAAATGTTAATTGTGAGTCGTTTTCAAAATGAGTTCGAAAATGGTTTCTAGACTCGGAATTTCTATTTGGGCATCTATTCCTAAAACGGGCCAGACATAGCCAATGGACCAACACCAACCCAAAACCAACACTATTGGCCCATACACAAATCATACCCCAACCCAACCCAAAAGAAAAAAAAAAAAAGGAAATCAGAAAAACAAAAGGAAAAAAAAAAGGAAAGAAAGAAAAAAAAAAAAAAAAAAGAAAAACACACGAAAAAAAAAACAAAAAAAAAAAGCCGAAACCCCCCCTCCCTCTTTCTTCTCTATAAAAACAGGGGAACGACCCCCTGTTTCTCTCCTTCGCCCGTCCTCCTCACCCATCGTCGCCGCCGATTGCTCCTCCTTCCTGCCCAGCTCGCCGCCGTTCTTCTTCTTCTTCCGACCACCGCACTGCTCCCTTTCCTCCTCTTTCACGCCGTGGGTAACGTGTTCGCCCCTAGCTTCCCCTGTTTTTCGTCTTCCTTAATAAAAATCGTTTCAATTCGTTTTATTGCTTAAAATCATGATTAATCAGTCCTAGTATATGTTATAAGTATTGGGTAATCGATTAGGGTTAGTTTTATGCATAAAGATTTGATTTTGATGATGGTTTTATGTTGATTTTTACTAATTACGAATTTGGGTTTAATTAGTGTAATTATTCGAATTGTGTTTAATTAGTTTCGTAAATTATGATTCTAGCATGTTTATAATCTGTTAAATAGGGTTCTTGAATTTAGTTGAGATTTAATTGGGGTTTTGTTCAAGTTTGTAGAAATTTCAATTTGGGGAAAATTTTGGGTTAATTGTTTCTTAATTAGGTCAATTAGCTTGAATCAATTAGGATGGTTAGTATTTCGACATTGTGATAATTTAGGGAGTTATAAACCGATTTTTCGAAGTTTAATCGAATTAATTCGTTTTTGTATAATTTTGTGTAATTAAACCATGTTTTTCATAATTAACACATAATATAAATTGTATAAATAAATCCTAAATAAATCATAATAACTAAAAGTTTGTTTTTATGAATTAGATTCTGTTTTAAAAGTAGTTACAAGTCTTTGAGAATTTTTAAAATAAATTGAGTGTTGTTTGAGTATTAGAAGCAAAGTATTGAATTAGAATTGGAATTTCTGGTTAGTTGTAAATTGTTGGGTTAGATTTAAATTACCATGGCATTGCATATAGAATAGAATTAATATAAGTATTAGGTGAATGATTAGGTGAGATTAGTATTGATTTGGGATTTATTGGTTGTAATTGTAGCCCCTGAGTTCGTAGACGAAGAGTATTAGTGACCGTTGTGCTGTCGTGTCCTTGCGTGCATTGAAAAGGTAAGCTAGCATGCTCAACCTTTCTTAAACTTGTAGAAACCTTTCAAAATTATATGCTAAGTGAATGACGTGTTGGATGAAAACTTAGTATCATATTAGGTGGAGAACGATTTATTGTTTTGATTATTGTATCTTGATTGAATTGGATTTGATTATTTCATTGATATATTGTTCGCTTTATGATTCAAAAGATGTTATTGGAATTATGATTGATAGATGTGCAATTGATATTGATATGACTGAATTATGAATGATTGTATGATTGTTGGAATATAAGTTTGTGTGTAAATGACCAATATCATAAATAAAAATAAATAAGTAAAGTATGAGGATACATGAGGATTATTTGGTTTGAGTCGCATCGACTCCACTTTATTTGGTTTGAGTCACATCGACTCCACTTCATTGCCCCACCGCATCGGTTTTAAGAGGGTTTGGCTCTAGTACTACTCTATTGGGTTAGCAATACTTAATAGGGGGTGTGCACACTTAAGGTCTAGTAGTCTTGTATGGTATGGTTTGGTGGGTCGGCAAAGAACTGACTCACCCACGTATATAATTGTATGGTTTGGTGATTCGGTAAAATCCGGCTCACCCACTTATCAAAATATGAATGGTGTGGTTTGGATGAGTTGACAAAGACTCGACTCGTCCCACTTATAAAGATTGCAATGAATTTCTCATTAAAAATCGTAAATAATGACTTGGATTATATTATGAATTGTTATACATTTGTTGTAGAGATAGGGATACTTCTATTTCGGTGATTTGATTTGTCTTACGATGGGTTTATGTGATAATGTGCTAAGTGTGGTTTTCGAAAATAAAACTGAAACGTTTTCAAAATCCAGGTAAGGGTTTTGGTTTTCTACACGTTGAGGTGTTGGCTTACTCAATTTCACTGACTTTTCAAACTGTGGTTTTTGTGTTTTAAATCCACCATAGGAATGAAGTAGATGGTGCATTGCGGGGATGACGACTCACTAGATATTAGCTGAATCAAATAAAGTTTAGGCTTTAAGCTATAGACTATTGATAATACTTAGATCATTTATATTTCGTATTTTGGATTTCGGATCGTTGTAATTTAATTTCGAATTGTAATAGATTAATTTAGACCATTAGATAATCATATTCTGGCTTTTGGAATCTCCTAGCATTCGGGTCTTTGACTTGAGTGCGGAGTGACACCTCTGAATTTCCTTATTTGTATTTTGGTTCGTGATAAAAATGTTTTTAAAAGAGAAAGGAAATTTGGGGGTGTTACAGCCGGCCACCTGCACCGACCACCCCCTCACACGACGCCACCACCACCATTAGGTGGGCGCCGCTCCGGCGACCACACGGCGGACCCCCTGAGCCTGCGCCACCACTTCCATCATCCTCCACGTCCCCTTTTTCTCATTTTCTCTCTCCTCTCTCACTCCCTTCCTCAGCCCCTATCGCTAACCGCTACTGCCCAAAAACTGTCCCCCACCCCTCGCCCTACGCCGCCGACCACGCGCACCACCATGACCGTCGTAAATAAAGGATATGGGAGATCGAAAAGTGGGTGAAAGTGATAATGGGGGGAGAAGAAAGGGGCGGCGGGGTGTGGGAACGGCGGAGGGGAGGTCGCGGGAGAGATGCGGTCGTCGTGGCTGGGTCGGGCCGGTGACAGTGGTGGTCGGCGACGGCGGTCGACGAGGCTAGGGGTGGTCGGGTGGGATAGGGGGGTTGGGGGAGGAGAGAGAAAGGGGAAGGGGTGGGTGTTTTGTATTTTTGTTTTTGTTTATTTGGTTTAATCTTGACCATTGATCTTGGATGGATGTGTGGCTCAGATTACTTCTGACCTTCTGACATAAATTTACTTCTGACCGAATGCAGTGAGAAGTGGTAATTTGGTGAGAAGTGAGAAGTAATCTCAGCCATTGATTTCGCATAACTGCAGTAACTAAACTGCATAACTCCAGTCGCTTAACTCCATGAACTAAATTAATTAACTCCAGTCGCATAACTCCATTAACTATTTTGCTTAACTCTAGTAACATAACTCTATTAACTAAATTATATAACTCCAATAATATTATTAACTTCATCAACTTTAACGTAATTCCATTAACTTTAGCATAACTCCACTAACTAAAACACGTAACTCTAACTTAACTCCATCAACTAAAACACGTAACTCCACCTTAACTCCACCAACCAAAATACATAACTCCAATTTAACTCATTAACCAAAACGCGTAACTCTAATGTAACTTCATTAACCAAAACGCGTAACTCTAATTTAACTTCACTAACCAAAACACGTAACTCCACCTTAACTCCATTAACTAAAATACGTAACTCCACTAACCAAAACACGTAACTCCAACTTAACTCCACTAACTAAAACACGTAACTCCAATAACATCACTAACTAAAAGACGCAACTCCATTAACTCCACTTTAATTCCATTAACTAAAACACGTAACTTCACTAACCAATACACGTAACTCCAACTTAACTCCACTAACTAAAACACGTAACTCCAACTTTAATAATAAAAAAAACAAATAGAAAAAAAAAAAAACTGAAAAATGTACCCACATTTTTTTTTCTCTCTCCTCCTCTTTCCACCCACCACCACCACTCACCTCCCTCCCACCACCGCCTACCTTCACCAACCACCACCCCGATCAAGCCGACCAGCACCACCATGCTCGCCGCCCTGCCTCCAGGCCATCGGTGGTGGTCCATCCCCCCGCCGACCACTTCACGTCCCCAATTGACCAATTCTCTCTCCTCAAACTCATTTTAAACCACCACGAATTCCGCCCTCACCGATGATCCGCCGCCCCTCACCGACGTTAGCCGCCCCTTTCCCGACGTTCTCCGCCTCTCGCGTGACGTTCGCCGCCCCTCCCCCGACGTTCCCCGCCCCTCCCCCAATTTTCGAAGTGGAAAAAGGAGGAAATGGGGGAGAAGGAAGGGGCCGGCGGCGTGTGGGAACGAGGGAGGGGAGGTCGTGGTATCCCGCCGATCACGGTGGCTTGATCGTGGTCGGTGGTCGTGGTGGTCGACGACAACCTCCGGCGGGGCTGGGTGGTCTCGGTTGGGTAAGGTGGGATTGTGGAGGAGAGAGAAAATGTAAAGGGAGTGGGTATTTTTATTTTTATTTTATTTCACTTTTTAATCAAGGCCACTAGATCAAGGTAAGATGGAGGGTTGTGATTACTTTTCACTTCTCACGAAATTAATACTTCTCATTTGATAGATTTCCTATATATATATATATATATATATATATATATATATATATATATATATATATATATATATATATATATATATATATATATATTGTCACAAAAAACTATATTAAACAATTTGGAAAAAAAAAATCAGAACAAACTGTTAACTTTACAAAGAAAGAATTGGTATCAAATATCTATATCTAATTTATATAGCTGAACCAAAATCCTCCTCCAAGAGGGCTACGTGGATCTTGTTTAGAAGCATAAAACTTGTGATGAAGCCTATGTGCGCCCACCCATGTATCACCCTGTTTAGTATAAAAGAATGGATGTCATTTAAATTGATAGAAAATAGGTTTCACCGCAACAAACAAACGTAGTACCGGTATAGTTTCACTCGCTCACCAAAAGTACTACGGAGTACTTTCAATTTAATGACTTATAATCTCAAATTTCTTCATTTCGTTATGGTGCGAACTAGTTTGACTATGAATAATTTAGCCACTCTTTTTAGAGATAAAATGTTAGTAGCAAGATGCGATCATGAGACCTATATAAGTTAGAATACGACATCCCAACCACCAATCCAGTGCATTACTCCCTCCGTTCGAGTTTAAACAGCTCATATCCAAAATGTCCCTATATTGAGGAGTGTATACGGTGTACATGCTAATAGGTTAATCAAAGTTCCAAAAACATTTTCATAACAAGTTAGATACAAGTCTTAACATATATTTCATGTAATTTTTTTGGAACTTTGATTAACCGTTTAGTGTACATAGGGGTGAGCATAAGCGGGTACCCGCTCCAAAATCAGGTACCCGGACCCGTTTCAAACGGGTACTAGAAATCACTACCCGTACCCGTACCCGCTAGTAATGGGTCCTAAAAAACAAGACCCGTACCCGGACCAGTCAAAAGCACAACGGGTTTCCGGGTACCCGCTCAATCTGAACTCGAAAGTTAAAAAAAAAAGAGCAACTGGGCTATGCTAAAGTTGTGCTATGCATCACCTAAAACCAGGCCCAAATGCCCAATTATGTAGGCCAAAGCTCACAGAAACAGGCCCAAGAATAGCCAATGTAATTAGCTAAGTCTGTAGGTCCAGCGTTGTGATGAAATGCAACATGACATGGTACTTATATAGGGCAAGGATTCCCCACATCCTCCATTTCTGGTCGATGTGGGACAATTTTTGTTCCTTTTTTTGTTCAAAATTTCTTCATTAAACTAACTCTTAATTTTTTAAATTTTTTCTTTTTCTTTTTTGCAATCTTATACTTAAATATGCCATCACCCATTTAGTCATCCACATAGTAATCCCTTTTATATGATACAATAGTTGTGCACATTTGTAATCATTGATCAACATACTCTTTTGTAAGATTATCAACAAACACTTTCATGATACCACATACAATAGTAGTGCACATTTGTAATCATTGATCAACATACTCTTCTGTGAGATGATCAACAAACACTTTTATGATACTACATTACTAATTTACTTCCTTACCTTCTTTGGTGTGTTTGTTTTGACACTTCATTTCTAAGAGATCGTCCTTCCTCACTCATAGTTATAGACATAATTTATTGGACATGCCAAACAATTGCATTGGAATATATTAATAATATACAGTTTTTCTTACCCCTTAGGGTGAGTTCACTAGTTTTTTTAAAAGCCCGATACTAAGAAGTGTTTATGTTTAATCGTTTTTATTCATCAACCCCACTTATTAACCTCAGCTCCTCAAGTGACAGATTCCAATCCAACTTATCTGTAAGTAACGCCATTTTGGAACGGCTGACATGAAAATAATAGGTTTGAGCAAGTTTCACTACCATATATATGTTGTATTGATATGTAAAGATGATTATATTAATACTTGTCTAATGTAACACATTAACCTAGATACAATTCTAAACTATAGCTACTAATGTAATGTATTCATACTCAATTTTCTACATCATATGGTACTAATATGCTATATATTCAACAATGTAAATGATACGGAGTAGTATACTAGGTTTGCTCTTGATCACTATCTCGCATTGTTTTTGTCTACATGAATTCTAAGCAATTAGATAGCATAATGAAATAATAACAACATAGATCACAATTGATTACTAAACTTAGCTAACATGAATACATATTAAGTTACTACTTCAACTTGAAACCAAGAAATTCATTTGAAAAAAAAAAAAAAGAAATTTGTACAAATAAATTTGTCCCACATCGACCAAATGAAGGAAGATGTGGACAAAACTCATGTATAAAAAGGGTGAGGAAGTCTTTGGTGTGGAAAATCACGTGTGCTTGAATTAGCAAGTGGGCTTGCATTAGCAATTCTGCATGGTCCACAATGTTACTAAGTTGGGCTCTTTTGCTTTCTTATCGGCTGGGCTTCAATGTTAGGCTATTTGGCTAATTTATCAATTGGGCTTGATATGGCGTAGCATGATTTTCCGGTTCCGGGTACCCGCTCGGACCCGTTGAACAACGGGTACCCGTTTGGAACAGTAGTTTGACGGGTACCCGGCGGGTAATGGGTCCAAAATTTCAAGATCTGTACCCGTACCCGTTGGCAACGGGTCCAAAAAATTTGGACCCGTACCCGTACCCGTTGTCAACGGGTCCGGATTTGGACCCGCCGGGTCCTTAGAGGGTCCGGGTCCGGGTACGGGTACCCGCTTTTTTTGCTCACCCCTAACTAGCACATTCAGGTTTTTCCAATCTGATGAGCGCTGTGTGATAAGCCTGATTTGTATGCATTTTGGGATGAGTTTTTATCATGTTTCATGATCAAAATGTAGTATACTCGCAATTTGTGTTGAGTACCGTTGAAAATGTTTAGTCCAACTCGTTGACATATCTACCACTATTCCTAAGGGTGTAAAAACAAAATAATATGGTCGACGATTAAACCCACTCTGAATGCGTGGATGAGCATGGGCGAAACGGGCGTACGCCCAAGGCCCCCACTCAAAATTCAAGGCCCCCACTCAAAATGTTGCTAAAAACCGTTTGATTTTTATGGCCTAAACATATTAAATCCGACGTATTGGGGCCCCATTTATAAATTTCGCCCAGGGCCCCAAATTTTTTTGAAGATTTCCCACACGGCCCTGCTGTGAATGCTAACTGGAAGTGATAAAAGAAACTTTTCGAACTCTAGTTCAATGATCATTAGAGCTAACGACGCCTTTAATGGGTCACATAATACGATAATCAACTGATACGAGTGTACTTGCATATGTAATTCTCACTTGGTTTAAATGCCAAATCATGGCTACTGCCTACTGGCCGGGATATGAACCTCATCTAAAATTGTACACTTCCACTGTGATTACAGAGATTACACCATTCGACTGTGATTACAGAGATTGCACTATGAATTTTCTAGCAGGAATGTACATCAACTGAGGTTGCCAAAAGAACTATACCTGCATTCTTCTCTACAGTTTCCGGCGAAAAGGTTGCAGCATGCATAGCTTTAGAAGGATCAATACTTCTCTGCAACAGGTCGGGAAGGAAATAGCCGTAGCAGAAATGTCAGCAATGACCAGAGGCATACCACAGCAACAGCTTCAAACGTCACTGTCATTGCTAGTAAAGCACGGCCTCTCTCGATAATTTGGGGAGTAGCCTCCACCCCTCCCATGACAAATATCAGTTTGTCAACAAAATTTACCCCTCTGGCCAGTTGATATAATCTGTAGATCTGTCAAGGCAATTCAGACCTTTTAGTACTAGGAAACACACATCTCAGTGCCTAATATTTTTTTTTTTTTTTTTTTTTTTTTTTTTTTTTTTTTTTTTGTGGCGAGGACAAAGACCAAAATTACCTCAAAGATAATTGGAACGATTGGCCAACAGGATGATCCTTGCTTGTCAGCAAACGTTTCAACCCCAAGTTGAGCAAGATAACCAACAAGTAGCGGAGTAATCAAAGTCAATGCTTGGAAGCCTAAGGTTGGCCATGTAACATAGGTGACCACCAGAGGAGCAACAACCTTGAGGCCCATTGTGAAAAATGAAGTTGTTAAGAACCCCTTTAAACCAGTAATGAGACTCCACCGTTTTGCAGTAAACTGCAGATATGGTCTCTGAACCCAATCAGTTATCAGAATGAAACTTGCAACACCAACATAGAATACAGCTTCAGAAGTAAGTGCCGCAGCGGTCTCTGCATTGCAACATACAAATATATCACAATCAAAATCTTTGTTATGATGCAGAGCATAACCAAAAGCAGGAGAGCAGATAGAGTACCAAACAAAGTTGTATATCACAATCAAAATCTTTGATCTTAAAACATTATCAACGATACTCAACAGATAAGATGCTAAAAAGTTGGGTCAGTTATCATCCTCGTGAGAACAATCTCTTTTTGATCTTAAATTAATGGCCAGATGAAAGATATAGGAGGACACAGATGAGCCCAAAAAGAAAACGAGTACACATCTGAAATAGCTATCCCATGCAACCTTTTATGCCATGATAATTCGTATGATACCAGATCTCCAGATCTTCTATAAGAGGTACATAAAGGCAAAACCATCTGGAGTAATTCAAAGAACTTGGATAAAACAGCACAACTTGAGTCATTCAATCCACAAGCATAGGTGAACAATTTTCAGATGCTTGAACAAAACACAAAAACTTGAGACACTCATAGAAGTTGCATAAAACAACACAACTTGGCAGTCTTAAGACAAATGAAGAGACAGGGTCTAGGATATGGAATGGTGTCAGTACTTAAATATTAAGATAATCATCCTTTTTTTACCATATGATAGCAGATTAGCAGCTTGATTGTCTTAAGACAAACACAACAGACAGGAAATTAAAAGTTTAAAACCGTCAGAATCTCTTTGATCTCAATTTCAAATTTTTGATATGATAGCACTATCATGATAACAGAAGCAGGAGAGCAGATAGAGTACCAAACAAAAAAACTGATACATTTATGGAACGACTTTGACATAAAACCTTAATGCCGACATAACCAAATTTCAGATATCAATTGTAAGGGAACGCACACAAAAGCAAACTCAGAATCATCTCAAGAAATTTATAGAAATTACATAAAACAGCACCAGTTGAGGATCTTTCAACACTAACAGCATCCATTAGTGTAATGCAGAAACAGTGGTAAAAAGTTGACAGTAGGTATTGCAGCAAACAAGAGGTTCGCAACAAGTATTACCCACCAAAAATACCAGTAGACAAGTAGTGTATATATATTAGAAAAAACTTAGGGCAAGAGGTACCTGCAAGTAAATCATCTTTGAAAAAGTTCGCCACAAAGTTAGAAACATAAAGTTGAGGAAGGGCAAAGGATAGCATCAACACAACAGGAGCCAAAACCCAAAGCAAAGAACCACCACCATCTTCAAACGGAGATGAAACCAACTTGCTCTCTTCAATTACTTGGTGAGTCACCCCATAGAATGAAACTGAACCGGATTTACCACGAAATGCTTCTACACCTCCAAATTTCATCTCAGGCACACCAGTTGATCCGTTTTGAGAAGCTAGCAATTTCTGATCAGAATCAGAACGTGCTTTCAAATTCGCCTTGGAATCAGATTGCGAGGCACATACAATAGACACACCCTTCACCTTACGCAACTGAGACTCTCTGACTAACCATCTTAAACCAGACACGGAACATGCTGAATAAAGTCCCATGTTAGAATCCTTCAAACTTCATAATTGGTACTAAAATAATTAAAGTTCTCGCCTTTTCGATTGTCCTAACACCCAGCAAAGGGTAATGCAAAAATGCGATCATTCAATCAATTGAGATGTGTTCCTAAATCCTAAACCCATAAAATTAACTCAAGTCACTTGTTTGACTGAGACAACTTGAACCAATAGATGAAATTTCACACAAATTACATCAAGTAAAACTACAATTCAAGCTCCGTCAAGCAGTAACAAGAAATAAAGGGGAGAATTCATACATTTTTTCACATTGGCAAGCTGAATTCTTTGGATTTCTCCATTAATTGCCCCTGTTGAAACCTTCTAAACACAAACAGCAATATGTGCAACAAAATGTTAACTTTCAACCCATATGAAAAAATGACAGAAGGGTAACAAATGAAAGACTTACAGTTCTTCTACATGAGAGATGGGTAATCTTAGGAGAGAGAAATGAGGAGCAAAGAGATTGTAAACCCATGGTGGTTCAGAAATTTGTATAGGGTTTTAAAACAGAAAGCACAGTTCTAAAGTGCAGGAGGGTTTTAAGCTTTAAAAAAGGTACTTGCTATTTGTCGCTCTAAAATACGCTATTTGTCGTCTGTATTTCGTATTATACCCTTGTATTTTCAAGTATACCGTTGACTAATCTTAACTTAATTATGCTAATCTTTATTTCCCTCCATAATCTCCACCCCCCTTATTTCCCTCCAATTTTCCCGTCTTCGACCTTGTCTCTGCATCACTCCATCACTCCTCTTTCTATTGTCTCTGCAAATTCCCTCTTTCCTCATCACTCCATCATCTCGAAACGTGGAAGCTTTGAGTAGACGTGTTGGAGAAGATTTGAAGAACGCAAAGATGACTTCAAATGAGAATGATGTAAGTCCCTTTTACAATGTTGTAATTCATTGTTATATTTCCATAAATTTGCCATGAAGAAATCCACGATTGAGCACACGGCGTGACCATGGCCGTGTAGAAAAGATGGATTGACCATGGTCGAGCCGTGTACGAAACACGGCCTGACCATGGTGGAGCCATGTTTGTTACACGGCTCGACCACGGTGAGGCCGTCTTTCTCACACGGCCGTGACCCACATTCTGCTAAAGTAATCATTGAATATTGTGCCCAAAAGTTGGTAGTAATACTTGTTATATAAACATAATGTGGATAAATAATATTGAATGAACAAATAGGATTACAAATGAAAATGAAGTGCGATGGATTTGAGCGTCTGAATAAATGCTTTTATTATTGAATGATCATATAAAACAAAATATGTAATTTAAGTCATAGCTTGCTGAATCAATGATTTTGTTATTGAATCATCATATAAAACAAAATATGTAATTTAAGTCATAGTTTCCTGTTGACCTCGACATTGACACAGTGAATGTATAATTGAACTTTTGAATCAATATCATATTGAGTTTGCGTAAATGGTTAGTTTTTGTAATATCTTATAAGTCACTTGGTTTAATGGTTGAATTTTAATTAGAATTAGAATAAAAATGATTTTATGTGTATGTAACGTAGGTGAGTACACGAGATTATGGTGGAATCAAAGTCGATTATAGTCATTTGTTTGTGACGATCCAAGTATTTCTGTCTTTCGACTGGGCGAATGAAATCGCAAAGAGCAAAGGTTTTTTTCTAGGTAAAAGCTTCGTATAAAAGGAACAAACACACTGATGGTCTATGGTGGCAATACTTACATTGTGAGAATGGCGTTAGAAAACGGTATTATAAGGCATCCCTTGAAAATCCGAGAAAGACTAGTACCCATAAGTTAGGTTGTCCGTTTGCACTAAAAGTCGTAGAGATTGAGGACTCGACTTGGCGATTATGTCTTATGGACGGCGATAGGGGTTATCATAACCATGGTTTGGAATTCTACAGAGAGGGTCATAGGCAGAGAGTTGTGTTCACCGATGATGATAGAGCAATGATATGGAAATTGGACACTGCAAACGTTTGGGTGATGTATATGAAACAGATAATCAATGATTCTAAAGAGCATGGTTGCCATAACTCGAAACAGTTTCACAATGAGAAGCAGAAGATTAGACGTGAAGCTATGCGAGATATGAATGTCATCCAATATCTATTCCATCTTGGTGAAAAACACAACTACATTACCTTTTCTAAGAGTGATGTCGAAATCGGCAGGATGACGCATTGCTTCATGGCACATCCCGAGCATGTTCAGATGTTAGAAGTGTACTATGGAGTGATATTAATCGATGCTACGTATAACACCAACAAGTACATATTTCCTCTGGTCGAGCTTGTTGGTTTGGCCCCCGTCAAGTCGAATTTCACGATAGCGTATTGTATGATGATCGACGAAACATCTGAATCATACTCGTGGGTGTTAGATAATTTTAAGAGTTTGTTGTCTGAATCACGGGTGTCAACATGTATCTGCACCGACAAGGAAGCGTCACTCATTAAGCCTATAGAGACTATATTTCCTCAATCGAGACATTTGTTGTGTAGGTGGCATGTCGATAACAATGTTAGGGCAAAGGCGAAGTTGATATTTGGCACCGATGAATTAGCTGAAGCAATTGTGCACGGGTCCTGGAAGAAGGTTGTAATAGCCCGAACCACCGTCCGTCACAACACAACACAACCCAATAAGATGGGTAGTCACCTATTAGGCCCATATATCCTCTCTGGGCTCTAAAAGGTGAAAGCCTTGTTGGTAGTATGATGGTAGGAATCTATTATAAACTGATCATATGAGCCTTATTTTTCCAATGTGGGACAAACCAACTCCTTAAACCACTTTCCAAATTCCGTAGTGTTACAAACTCCTCCACTTAGAGAACGCGACGTCCCCGGCGCGCCTCAACCATTCCATACCAACATCAACAACCCAGGTCCAAGATCTCCCCCGCTAGACGACTGACCTGGGCCTAACCCCAGCACTCAGCACGCGGTCGTAGGGTTGCTCTGATACCATCTGTAACAGCCCGATCCATCATACGTCGCAACACAACCCAATAAGATGGGTAGTCACCTATTAGGCTCATATATCCTCTCTGGGCTCTAAAAGGTGAAGGCCTTGTTGGTAGTATGATGGTAGGAATCTATTATAAACTGATCATATGAGCCTTATTTTTCCAATGTGGGACAAACCAACTCCTTAAACCACTTTCCAAATTCCGTAGTGTTACAAAGGTTGTCGAGGCTACGACGGTCGATAGTCTACAAACAGCAATACAGAAGCTGGAAGCAACATGGGGTAGGACTATTGTGTTTCGTAATTATATCAATCAAGAATGGATTCCACATATTGAGAAGTTTGCGTTTGCACATACTAACAACGTACGCCATTACGGGAACGTTTGTACGAGCCGTGTCGAAAGTGCTCATGCGACTTTGAAGGTATGGTTATCCACATGTACCGGATCTGCCGATACCGTGTTTCGGAAAATCCACAGTCACCATTGTTTGCCAAATTGGACAGATTAAAAGGTTGCTCGAAGATTCTCGTAACAAGGTTCGCTCAACTGGGCTTGGTCGTCCTTTTAGGTTATTGAGTTGTCATATATCTCTATATTCCATTAGTTTGTTGGAAAAGGAGAAGCAGCGGTACGAAAGTCTCTGGTCGACTATTGTGGAGAACTGTGGGTGTGTATTGTCTCGGACTCACAGGCTTCCGTGTGCTTGTATGATTAACAATGCAATCGAGGAGGGTTACGAGTTCTACTCGTACCACGTATCTGCATTTTGGTCAAGACTTTTCTATCAGCAACCTTCGATGACGACCGATCATCCACGTGACGCTCGTACAGCATAGTTGGATGAGTTCGAGATGTTGATCAACCAGGGCCGCAACGCACAACCTGCCATCGTACGAGCTCTAAACATTAGAATTAATAGTATACACTATCCCGAGGAGGAAGGTATGAAGGAGCCGCAAAGGGAAGACAACCCAAGGGGTAGGCCTGGTAAAAAGAGCACGAAGGCTGACCCGTCTTGGTTTGAACATGTGTCTCATCTTCCAAACCGCAACTCCTCCTCAAAGCGAAGCCGAAGTCGAAGCACTCCTGGGCAGTCTCAGCCGAGGTCAACTTGTAAGACAGGTGAATGAATTTCTATTTTGATTTTGTTGATATTTATTTTTAATTTAATATTTAAAATAAGGAATTAGGTTTATTTGAGTTTTATTTTCGAAAAATAAGGAATTAGCTTTATTTCAGTTTTATTTTCGAAAATAACTAATTTGATTATCATGATTATTTGAGTTTTCTAAAAAAAAATTGATCAATTGTATTTATTGAGTATTTTAAATGAAATTAGCTTTTTAAATGAATTTATGTAAATGAATTTTGATACATACAACTTGTAAAACAAATTTGATAATTAATAGTCGTAAAGTTCTAAATGAAATGTATTGTCGTGTCGTATATGTATGTAGTTCCCGGAGCACCCTTGATGAGAAATTATCGCACAGACGTCGATGCCTTCCCATACAAGCGAATACTCCCACTTTGAGTATTTGATTACCTCATCGGCTGGTATGATCCTGAAGGTGATGACCATTGCGGTTTCCGATGCATATCGCACGCCCTTCGTGGAGAGGAGGATCATTTTTTTAAAAATGCGTGCATCCCTCATAGATGAAATTGGAAAACCTATTTATAATGAGATTTACGGTGGAGCATAAAGTAGAGGCGAAGCAACGATGCGCATTCGTTGGGAAAACAATGGACCGTGCGGGAGGGCAAACTGGATGCACTGCCCAAATGATGGATATGGGTTCTCTTCTATGCACAATAGGACAGTTGTGGTGTATTATTTTTGTTACCGATGTAATGAGCTTTATGAGTCCTCCAACTACACCATTTTACCGATGCGTACTCCTATTGGCCTGTCCGAACCTGCTGGAATATTAGTTTTGTTGAACATGGGTGCTCATTGGATTCGCTTGTTTCTTAAAGAAACTTTCCCAATGCCCCGTGTAGAACCCCAATGGTCCTATTTTTTGTGACCGTGATCTTATCTCGCGTTGGGGCAACCTATATCAAGCACATCATGCTCTTTGGGAGTCCATTATGAGTATACCTTAGTTATGTAATAAAACTCAATGGTTTAATTTGGTGAAATATATGAAGCTCATTTTCGGTGAATTATAGGTATCCATCATTTTTGCACTGAGTCCTCGAATTAGTGATACTTTGTTCAGGAATTATTTGTTTGCAATTCATTGGACAGAGGGTGACTACTACTACTACTACTACTATTTACACGCCTAAGGTAGTAGCAATACTTGCGTTCACACGTCAACCTGAATTCACTTTACAAAGCATGATCGCCAAGTTCATGCCCACACCAAAATATATTGTAGTTTGTTAGTCAATCAGAAGTGCCATGAGCAGATAAATTTCATCCAACAGAAGTTGTCGCCCGAGCTCTTTTGCTGCGCTTCTTCTCCATAGCCTTATTCCTAGCATGCTCCATGAGTTTGTCCGATGCGGAATTGTATTTATCAAGACATAGAAGTGACATGAACACTGATCGACACGACTTAAAGTAACATGAAACCTGCACACATTGGATTAGTGTTATTACAACACATCGACAATTACTTGACTGCACTTTCGAGGGGAAGTGCAACATGTAATAGGAGTTGTATCTCGGTAGTACTAGGCACTCCTCTGTCCCATAGGTAATTCCCAAGAAGCATCATGATCCCGCAACTAGTTCTGTAACAAAAATAAACAACGCTTCAAAATGTACATAAGCATAATAAGTTCACAAAATGATAAGCTAGCTGCCTAATTGTTTACTTACGTGTCCTCTTGAATTGAAATGCGAGTCAAGTCTGTACGCCAACTTTTGACCCTTTCCCCATGTCCATCTTGAAGAGAATTTAGCAATCCCACGATCATGGAAATCTATGACAGTAGAATATCACGCAGTTACATAAGGTAATACGATTATATGGTTAGAGAATCTGAAAGTAGAATTTAGCATTTAGCTCACCATTTGGGGTTTAATAGGCCTATGGTAGTCTCTGTCCATTGCATGTATTGAGTCCAGCAGAGTAACCGTTCCTTCACCAGCGTCAAACACGTAACAGAACCAGTGGTTGTCCCATAAAATAGGGAAGAAGAACTGCAAAACATTTAGAAATCATTTGATGTGATTAGCAGGAAGAGAAGAATGGGATGCAAGGACTACAAGGGCCAAGAAGTTTACCACTTTGCATATGTCTATGTCAAGATGAACAGCAGACGCTCGTAGCTTTTCAAATGAATCTACGAACGTGGCATGATTAGTGCTAAACACCTTGTTGTCCTCTAAATCATGCACAAATGTAAAAGCCTACACAATAGTTTCATTTAATTCAGTAATAGTACAAAATAAATGAGTGTTATAAAAATAATTAAAGTGTAAATCGTAGTATTAGAGCGCAAACCATATGGTCCGGGTTAAACATGAAGCGCTGTCCACCCCATTTTTTGTTGTACAGGACGGTGACGGTCCTCACCAAATCAGTCGGAGCTCGTTGTCTTTGGCCGAAGTTGTCACACACGTCGTGTACATACAAAAACATCCCCTCAACAACTACGGCATCCAATTTTGGCACCATAGTCGCAGCACCAACAGCTCCCCGGGTCCTAGGATCGACAAAACAGGTAAATTCACATTGTTTATACATTAAAAATTAAAAATGTGTGAATGAATAAAAATAATATAACTCCTTAGGCAAGTAAATGGGAGTAAATAGCAAACATACCTAGGATGGTCTTTGTAAGTTGATATGTAAACAATCAGTTCTTGAACGTCTTCTGTAGGTTTCCAGCCAACCAAGGTTCCGGCGGGTGTTATCGGTTGAGACTCACTAGTGTAGCCAGCAATACGTTGCAAAGTGTCATTTTGCACTTGAACTGGTGTGTTTTTTGTTGGTGTGGCTGTTGGTCTGTTTGGTGGTGTGTATGGAGGCTCACCTACGTCAGTCATTATCCTTTGAGACAACCCCGTAATGTCACCAAGGTCATCCTACTACAGTATGTCTGCCAAGCTCCCCATGTTCTCGTCAACCCTTGCAATGTCATTCTCGTTCCTTTCGGGTGACTGTTTCTCCCCAGGTTGTTGTGAGGTCTCCATAGTTTTGGCCTCTTTGTTGGCCCTCTCCATCTCGTCGGCCAACACCAACGCCTCCTGCTCTAATGCTATAACCTCGGCCGCCTGAGCTTCAGGTAAAAGCTTTTTTTCAAGCTCCATTTTTCTCTTAGCAGACATGATGGCTGCACCCATCTGCTTTTCTGCCTTGTCCATCTCGGCTGCAACCATCTCCTTTTGTGCCTTCTCCTTCTCGGCCGCCTCCTTCTCGGCTGCAACCCTTGCTCTCTCGGCCAAAATCTCAGCTGCCCTGTGATTCACCTTCTCCGCAATTGTAATGGAAGCCTTCGTTAGATCACTGACACTCGTTATGACCTCCTCGCTCTCAGGCTCTTTCCAACCGGCCCTCTTATTTAATGCCATGGTTTGAGCATTCCTCTCAGCCTCTCTGACTAACACCCTTTGCATTTCCAGATTATAATCGTATTGACAACTCATGTCATTGTCATCCTCACCAGCAACCTGAATCTCCTCGGCCTCACTGTTTTTGTCTGAAATATCACCCAATGTATTACCTTTCTTGGAGATGTTTCTATTCGAAGTCTCACCGACGTGCAGTCTTTTAGAACATGACCTTTGAGGATCTAATGTCGTTATGCCAACGACAACGGGTCTAGAGTCGGCGTCCTTCCTCTTCAACATTGAAGGCCTCGTAGATCTTGAAGCATTGGGAAGTGAAGTGGTAGCAGGTTGAGTGAATGGTTTAGGCGCATTGCGTCCAATCTCAACAACGTCCATTCTTCGCTTACGGGGGAGCCTATTACTTGGAGTGTCGCTGATTGTGGCGTCTCTTGCACTAGTTTGTGATAGCAAGACTCTCCTACGACTATCACTGTAGGGAATGTGGTGGTGCTCGGTCGGGTGTCCACTTCCGTACGGAATGTTGTGAACAAACTGCCACATAAGGCAAGCATACAATCAGAATTCCGTACAAAGTTAGCAGATTATTTGGTTCAAATACAAATTTTGGAATCCCAACGTACCTTCATCGCTCCGTACTGTCCCCTTCCTTTGGAATCTCGCGCAATGCTAGTTGCTAAAGAAGCTTTGTTCCAAGCAAGCACTCAAGGTGACCGATACCAGTCCACCCTGTAAAGGCTTGTTGTCGAGGTATATTATCTGCACAAATTTTGGAGGAAATTTTCACTTTATCTTTTACATCAATGATACTTGAATGTTAAGAAAACAAGAACAAATAACTTATTCAAATAACTTATTCAATTAACTTATTCAAAACATAACTTACCAGCAATATAAGTGCACACCCGCCGGCACCTTTAACACCACCACTCATCTTTGCACCCCGTTGGTTCATCGTTTTCTGGTCATGGAAACGACGCTCGGCTTCAACTAACCAATCATACACGAACTGCGACCAAGAAAAATCTTTGAAGTTTCTAAAAGTGGCTATGGAGGCATGCAGGGAGTAGCAAAGCAGATATTTTCTGTGCTTGTGTCGGGCATAACACAGTCCCTAGCACATAGTGTAGAAACACGAGACGAAATTCATCGTCACTCAGATTGCCATTGACCATGGCCTGACTCAGAACCCCCGACAAAATACCATGGCTGAATTTATACTTGACATTGAACCTGTCATACATTCACTACTACAAAAACACATGTAGACGTCGGAATTTTTTAAGCATAGACATCGGTTTTGGCTTAGACATTAAGTTGGGTGACGTCTATATAAATAGCATAGACGTCGGATTTTGGTCTCACGTGCTTAACTTTGTTGCACATGGGTCTTTGAAAAATCTGATGTCTATGTATCTAATAGACGTCGGACTTTCTAGAAAACCCCATATCTATAGGGGAGTATAGACATCAGCTTTATTAAAAAATCCGACGTCTATTGTCAATAAAGAAATTAAAAAAAAAAATGGTACCTAACATCGATAATCGACTTTGAATGAAAAATCTCAAATCAATTATTACAATTATTATACAAATGAAGTATGCTCTAGTAACAGAGAAACACACCAACATTACAAAACTGGAGAATAACAAAATGTTACTCAAAACCCCTAAAAATTCGTTACTAAAAAAAACAGAAAATCAAAGATCTAAAAAGCAAATCTTTAAGAATAAACTTATAGTCTTCAACCTTCTTGCTTCAAGAGTATTGTCAAGCCTGCTTTAGATCTGAGAATGGGAAACATAAACATAGAAACATAGACTTAGGTTATTATTTTTCAACACGAACAGTTGAACAAACAAAGAAAAACTTAAGAATTTGAGACATATTTTCGTGCGAAATGAGATTCGGAAGACAGAGAAATTCAGAAAATCAACTGAATAAACTTGTTCGTTCTCCTAAAACTATACCCTATATTAAATTTTGGTTTCATTCTCACTTATGCTATCTTTTCAACTCTCTTTATCGCATGTTAATTTTCTTCTGGGTTCAAATATAATCGTAAATCAAATAATTTTACCCAAATTCACACTCTTCATTGTGATCTAGAAACAAAAACTGAATCTTCAATTTAAAAAAAAATGAGTTAATTTCATACCTTAAAATGAACAAGAACGAATAATATGAGATCTTGTCCAACATGCAAACAGATTTTGGTTCAAATATTGATGCAGTTGATGAAGCTGCGCATTAACAATTTCATAGGGGTGTTCTTTAGAAGATATATGAAGAGGAATAATTGAGTTTGTTGATGCATGGGTGATGAGTGAGGGGAGAGAGAGAGAGACAGAGAGAGGAAAGAGATGAAGATGATTTCTTATTTTTTGGAAGCAGATGTGTGGAGGAGGCTAAGTATGAGGTTGTTCAATCTAGGGTTGGAGTATAAAATATCTAAAAATTAAGACAAAAAACGTAGGTCTTTTAATGTGTATCTTCTACCACATATTTTGAGATTTAAAGAAAATATCCGAGAGACCAATACACATCGGTCGTCCATAAAGTACGACGTTTATAGAAGAACAATAGACATTGGACTTTGTAAAAAATCTCATGTCTATAAATAGACATCAGATCTTCTAAAAAAAACTCATGTCTATAATTTGGTCGAAATTGCAAAAATGCCACCGGTTCTTAATAGACATCAGTTTTCTGAAAGTCCCATGTCTATTTGATGATGTCTATAGTTGATTTTGTAGTAGTGATTTCATGCTGATCCGCGGAAAGCAACTGATCAACACTTGTTGGCACGTCACGACCATCCATTGGCAATCCAAGGATTGTACTAACGTGGTTAGGTCGAACCCGCAACTTTGTCCCGTCATCAAACACCAACGTATTTTGACTGGGATCCCACATCTTGTACAGCCACATACAGAAGCGCCGGTCCAAAGTCCCTAACACACTCAAGTCCAAGAACACCCCAAGTCCCATGTCCCTGATAAGGGCATGACGCTGTGTTGGAAGTTGTATCAGCATCTTGTACAACATATGAAGCCTTGTGTTAACCAACTGATTTTCATCACATGGGTTTTCATCGTCTTCTTCATGCGAATTTGAGTGAGGGTCAATATCTTCATCTTGTTCTTCATATTCTGATTCTTCATCGTCTTCAGTTTTCGGGACCTCTAGAAAGGGCTCTTCATTCACCGTACGTCTCCCTCGTGAACGCTGCAATCTTTTTGCTACAGATTTAACCGGCATTATGGATTTCCTGCGATAAATTAAGTAATATTAATCGTATATTCATTAAAAACCATAATTCCACCCATGACATTAATCAAAATAATCAGAATTAGGTGCTCGGAAATTAGGCATGCTAACAAGAAGATAAGCATGAAAGTAAGTCCAGAATAGTAATCCAATTAACGTCACAATACAAACAAGATATCTGCGATGAGCTGCATAAGTAAAATGGCCAACTACATAAGGATAGATTGTCGGACTATAGTAGAAGAAATTTCTCGACACAGTTTATGTTCTATTTTGACAAGGTTAAAATAAGATCAATTCTATGTTAATTCAGTTATTAGTCTACACAACACCCACCTGGAAATTCAAAATAGATTGAACAAAAGTGGAGGATACTTTGTCTTATTTTCAGGAACCAAAATAAATCGCCCACTCTATTACTAATATCGGGCAAGGGTATTCCTAAAATTCCCTTTTAATTTCAAATATCCATTTTCAATAACCTGATCTGATTAACCTATTCACATTCCCACAATTTTTCACCATGTCCTCAAACACACACCACGACAGAGAACATCAAAATCTATGGTAAAACGATTTGCAACCTCAAGGTTTAAGAAGATTTGATGGGTTACTCAAGAATATCCCATGAAACAATCAAATGTAAAAATCAAGAGGGCTTTAAAGGCTGATATGGGGCTGGGTTAAAGGCAGTGAATTTGTAGGAAAATGTGAGTGAGAGCAAGCAGTAGTAGTATAAACCAATACACAATCAAACGAAAATTCCGGATGCAACAACTCAGACCAACATTGGACCCAAATTTCACTCTCAAAACAACTTCCTAATGCACCAGAATGTTTCACCCGAACTTTCAGGTCATGTCATAAAAAAATCAGAGCATAAGCAACTACTTGTATTTGGCAGATTTTTTCTTTGTTTTCACATTTCTCTTTTTTGACAAACATATATTCACTCTGAATTTTGAGAGGTAACTGTACGAAAGGGGAACTAAGTTTCTCATAGTTTATCAAATAGGGATCGAGACGTTTTTTATTATCATTTGGGGTATGAGACTAACTGTCGTTAGTCAATTGTAATCCACTTCCCATCAAACCTATCTTTTCTCCCTCCTCTGTCTTCTATCAAATTATCAATCTCCACCTGCACGACTCCGATACAACACAAAAGCCCGCTGCCACCTCATACCCCAAATGATAATATAAAACATCCCGATCCCCATTTGATAATATGATAAACTTTGTTCCCCTTTCGTACAGTTAACTCGAATTTTGATAACACTCTTCAACTTGAGCATACTCTAGGCTGAAATGGAGAAACCAGAGGCAACAACAACATCTTACAATCTACACACATAAATTGAATTTGGATTTGGAAAGAATGAAGAAAACCACCATAATACCATACAAATATACACATGCAATACCATATATATGCCCATTATCAATTAATTTTCATAAAATCGGCTATGTTTGAGGTAAACTCAATTTATTAACATGAACATGCTTCACACTTATTTTCACAAATTTCACGCAAGTAATACCCAAAACCAAACGCTTTGCTTGATGTTAAACACAACAATGAAGATTTTACAAACACTAGGAACCCAAGATCATAAAACCCTAAATAAATTAGGCACATGCAAACCAAAATTTATGAACTTAATGACAAAATCAATCAATCGAAACAACGAGGCGAAATGAAGACCAATCGGGTTGATTTGAACTCACCTTTGGGCAAAAAAAATTAAATGTTCGACGAGAAGACGGACTCCGATCGGCGAGAATATCTAGCGGCAGTTTGGGCTCCAAAACGGCGAATTTTCGGCAACTTTTTTAGGATTATAATGAAAATAATAAGTGTGAGAGATATGTTGTTAATTTTGGAGAGAGAGTGGGTAAGTTTAGGAGAGAGGGGAGGAAAGTTAATTTGGGAGGGATAGAGAGAGGGAGATAATTAGTTGGTTAATCGAGGGTTAGTGTGTTGAGGAAGTGATCTCCATGTGTGCGTCAATGAGTTAAAGTAGAGGACTGGATGGAACGTTACAGGAAAAGGTGGTGTGCAGAGGAGAGAGGGTGACTTAATAACTTTTGAACATTTCCCACCAAATTTCAAAACACGCAACCGTCAAAATAAACATTTCAATAAATGTTGTTCTAAATGAATTTATAACACACAGATCAATAATGTAGGTGGATAGTATATGAGACTCGTTCATTCACAATTCAATGAATACTATTTATTTTGAATGAGTTTGTAACTGTAACTCAATCAATAAGGGGTCATTTATGTTATTAAAGGACTGCCCTTCTGGAATGACTTTCGTAATTATAAAATCATACGACGTTATAGTAACATTAGCCTAATATTTCAAAATTATAAAATCCTATATTAAGCCGTCTCATACGGTTGTAAACGTAATGACATACATATTCTATGAATTGATTGAAACGTAATGTCATATTAGAAGTACACTTGGCAAACGGGTTAGAAGTACCCTTGGGAATTGCTCGTCAACATGAATGGATCATGATCTCAACTCTAACGGATCATTGTATCAAGTTAGAAGTACACCTGGCAAACGGGTCATTCAGTTCGGGTCGGCTCGAGCTTATTCGGGTTAGGCCATCTTCCGTTTCTCGTTCCTTTCGGGTATACATCGGATGGGGTCGGGTGTAGTTCGGGAGTGACAAGTATTGGTCAAATTCGGTTTAGTATAATAATTTCAATATGTTTTCAAACTATTTTTAGTATTTTCGTCATTTGTATTGCATGTTTTATTCTCATCTTGTATCAGATATAGTATTACAATCAGGTTGTAGGTGGCCCACTTTATGCAATTCAGAAATTTAGTCTTTTAATTAATTTAATTAATTTATTTAGATTCCAATGAACTGTTCACTTTAAATTACAAGTACATAAAAACAATTCGTTGTTACATAGTCCCGAGTGTATGGTATACATGTGGGGTATGGAAAATGATTGTATACAGCCGAGAGCATGTCCTCTCGTTTCTCATGTTGTTTAATTTAACATAGAAATTAATGTACTTTTACTAATGCTACATACCGAAAATGATAATATATAACTAATGCTACATTCTACTTCTTAAAGGATTGGCAAACATAGACTATATGTAAGAAGAGTTGATGAATGAGGGTATAGATGAACACGAGTGAAAATACCGACACTAATAAAGTTGTCATTTAGATGAATCAATATACATAAACATATTATATGTGATAAGAGTTTACAGGAGAGTATAATTTATATAACACACCGAAAAGTCATTATGGAATAAAATTATCTTTCATTTATTTAATTTTTACCGAATAATCATATATTCCATTAATATCAAATTAGAAATGGAGGAAATAAACAAATAAAAAAAAAAACCGAAAAGAGGAGAGACAGTTTCAATACCAGGTTATCCTTTCATACCCACTAAGAATGTCACACTTGGCAAGAGTTAGAGCACTTTGTATCTTTAATTTGTAGACGTTAAAATTTGTAACGGCCATATTTAAAAAATCCGATTCAAAATAAAAAGAAACACATTTACCAACGACCATATTTTTCAATTCTCTACAAAAAGATACCAATATGGTGAATTATGTATATCGAGAGAGAGAGAGAGTTTCCCAGGTTGGAACCTGGTTATGGTTCTTATGGTGAATTATGTATATGAAAAGGACCTTTTTGCCGAATTATAGCTATTTATCTTGTATTTTTTTACTGTCATTTGCGGTTCTGTTTAGGACTTTTCTGTCAATTATTTGAAGACATGTTTATGGTCTGTCGATATGGTGACCAGATATGCTAACCAGAGAAATCCGAAAAACATGTATTGGAAAACTAGATAAAAATAGTACATGAGTTTCGGTATACGATTACTACTTACACGCCTAATGTCTTCGAGGCTGCTACCCATTGTCTTACAATTTACCGCCACTGACGGTATAATGGTGTTCACTGATAGTTGCAATCACACGTGAACCTGATCTTAATTTACAAAGCATGATCAGCAAGTTCATGCCCCAACAAACAAAATATATTGTACTTTGCTACAGTCTATCAGGAATTGATACATTTCATCCAACAGAAGTTGTCGCATGTCCTCTTTTACTGTTCTTCTTCTCCATAGCGTATGTCGTAGCCAGCTCCATGAGTTTGTCGGCTGCGTCATTGTTTTCGTCAAGACATATCAGTGCCATGAACACCGGACGACATGACTTGAAGTAACATGAAACCTGCACATATTCAATTAGTGGTTATTAGAACACATCGACAATCACTTGTTTGTAACTGCACTTTCGAGGGGAAGTACATGTAAGAGGAGTCGTACCTTGTCACTACTAGGCACTCCTCTGTCCCATAGGTAAATGCCCAGAAGCATCATGATTCTGCAGCTACTTCTATAAAAAAAATTATAAATATTAACGGTTGAAAATCTACACATGCATAATAACTTGACAAAATGATAACGTAATAGTTGGCTAATTTTTTCCATTGACCTATTTAGTGTTGGAGTAGGTGTCCTCCGACAATAATGCGTTGACTAATTAAATCTAATTAGGAATAAACCTGGGATATATTATATATACTAAGTCAGTTGATTAACGTAAATCGATAACGCTTGGCTGGCTAGAGTTTGACGTTATTGTCGTTTTGACGGCGGTAATCAACTGATCCCTCCCGGTCACACTGATAAAGATAGTTTCTCCAAAAGATATTATATTTGTATTTAATACAATATAATATAAACCCTAATGTATCAGTTATAGAGTTAACTGATTATGTTGGATAGTGTTTTACGAGTTCGGAACTCGAGTCGGATAAATTATGGTTTTTGTGTAAATAGTCAAAATTGACGATTAGCTATTTAAATTACAAAGAGTTGTAGTTTTAGCTTAAAATGATGTAATTAGTAATTATTATATAGAGATATAATAAGTAACTAACACTTAAAGAAATAAGTGTACAAATTATACCCAAATTGTAACATAAGATGTTAAGGGGTATAATTAGTAAGGGCAAAATGGTCATTTGCCACAACCATTATATATAGTGTGTTTTATGTCAAATAAACACAACAAATCATTTCTACATACACAAAAACTTGATTTTAGAGAGAGAATAGAGAGAAAACCCTCTAATTTCTCTAAAAATTCAGCCTACTTCCAACTCTTTTAAGATCAAGTTTTCTTCATTGCATGTCAATAAAAACTTGATCAAAACACTTTACTAAACCTAGAATAACATTAGCTAAAGTGTTAGCTAATTTTATTTTGGTTTTAGGGTTAAAAAAAAAATCTCTTAAAACTAGTCCATTTTGTGAGATTTTTGGAGAGCTTCTTTGGTGGATCAAGAGAGGAGGTTTCCTAACTTGGAAACTCAAAACTAAGGAGGAGGATCCCCATTAATTAGCAGCTCAAGATCCTTCTTTTGAAGGAAGGTCAAAATTCCTCTTGATTAAGGTATAAAAAATATGTTTTATTACCTTATTTATGCTTTAATCTTACATGCAACAAAAGATCCTAGCTAAACTTAATTAGGGGTAATTAAGTACTAATTAGAGGAGTCTAATTAGGGGCTAAATAACTTTCATGTGGTATCAGAGCATCGGTTTAAGTTGCATGTTAATTTTAAGCTTTAATTAGGTTAATTGGTAACTTAATTAATTTTTAATGATAAAAATTGGTTTTATCATATAAAATAAAGTTGCATGTGATGTTTTGGGCATGTGGATGCTCCAACCGAAATTATGGTATTTTAGGAATTTATTTGCTATTTTCTTGCTTAATTTTGGTTGTTTTTACAAGATTTATGCTATTTTCTAATTAATTGGTAATTAGATTAACATGCATGTTGATTTTTGTAATTTAAGAAATTTATAATTTTTCCAGAATTATAATGAGTATAATTTCCAGAAATTATTTCATAATTTTAATTGGCCATTTGTTATTAATTAGTAATAATATAAATGGTGGAAAATTGATTTCTTAAGAGAAAATGACCAAAATAATTTTGCATATTTTTGTCCTTAATTAGCTACTGGTTGTGAGCTTAAATCACATAATGAAATAATTTCTAAATGTTTTTTCATAATTAGTTATGATTTATTTAGATATTTTCGGGTTTATTATGTGATTTTTGGACAAATAGTTAGCAAATATAATCAAATTAAACTAATTAATTCAATTTTAGTGGAGACTAAATATTGAAAAAAAAAAAAAACTAATTTGTTGGTGGTTAGTTTAAACTTAAAAGGTGTTTTAAGTGTTGATTATTGATTTTTAAAGTTAGAATCGGAAATTCCTAAATTTACCGGGTTGCTTGTACTGTAAAGTTGAAAATCTGATTTTCGGTCTAATTTGCATGATTCTAAGTATAGTATGGCCATAGAGTACTATAGTATCGGTACTGTACCGATATGTAAGGACGGTATCCGATTGGTTTGTAATAATTGCGATCTCGTATCGCCGGTTTGTAATAATATTTAATTTTTTTTTTTTTTCAAAAAATGTATAATAGGATAGTCCATATGTACATTTGTTTATATTGTAGACCGGCGCTTTTCACGGAGCCATAAGTTGGTGACTCGAGATCGAATTGAAGACGGAGCCTTTGAAGCTTTTGAAGCCTAATTTAGGTTTAATAGCTTTTATTAGGTTCTAGTCTTATGGCCATACTAGGACTTGGATTTATTTGATGCATGCTTGGTTTAATTTCCGCACAATTATAACCAAACTCAAATCCCACATTGTCATATCCATTATCCGCGACTCGCTAGAATTAGTTCACTTAAAAGCGATAGATATAATATGACAAGATCTCTCACAAAAAAAAAAAAAAAAAAAAAAAAAAAAAAAAAAAAAAATTTAAAATCGAGATTTAGTCCTTCCACAATTCACACCTATGCAACCCTTGTTCATTAGGGGCACGCTCGCCCTAGCGGGGTGTTTCCTTTTTACCTTGGGGGAGTAGGTTAATAAAGAGTTATTACGAGTGAATTTTGGTTTAATCTTGACGTGATTTGCAATACAAGTCTTGCAATACGGGACTAAAGGATTGATTTAGTTGAAATCGATCAACCGAGAGTTCTAAGTGTAGAATCAATCATGAGTTGGTTTACCGAAATTACATAAATTTAGGATGTATCGCCATCCGCGTGCCTAGATTTATATAAGATCGGATCTCGGAATCATTTATATAATTTAGAGAGATCATTATATAAATGCCTAAATTCACAAATAATTATTTTAATGTGAATTTGACGATGAATTTAATCGATTGTTTTTTTTTTCCACGTTGTAGTTTAAAGTCAAAAATGGCTCAAATGTCCAATTCAGTAATATCCAAAGACTCCTGGCTTCGTAATTTTATGGAAAAGAATGAACTAAAGGAGGATGGAAGCAATTTTACTGATTGGGAGTTAAACCTGCGATTAGCCCTTCAATCTGATAGAAAACAACGTTTTCTATACGAACCCCTGATTCCCGCTCCAGGTCCCGACGCCACCCCTGATATGATACAAATGTATGAAGAGTACAAGCATGAATCTGACCAGATTAAGAATGTATTGATTTTTGCTATGCACCCGCGTTTAAAGAAACGCATGATTGATTTCAGTGCGTATCAAATATTCGCTCGGCTTACGACTAGTTTCTCGCAAAAGCCGCGAATACTTCAATACGAAGCAGCTTCGAGTTTCTTTGAGACTAAGCTCTCAAAGGGCCAACCAGTTGGTCCTCAAATTCTCAAATTTATTGAGAATGTTGAAACTCTTGAGAAGTTAGGATGCCCAATTTCTGAAGATTTTGCGGTATACCGTCTGCTTAATTCTTTGCCTGCAACATTCGATCCTTTTAGGACGAATTACAACATGAATGATTTAAAGAAAAATCTTCATGAATTGCATGCCATGCTTGTACAACATGAGAGGGATTTGGTGTCAAGTGGGAGCGCGAATAAAGATGTTTTATCCATGGCGGTAAAACAAAAGGGGAAGTTCAAGAAGGGTGCGGGCAAGGATAAGAAACCCGCGCGTGGCAAAGGAAAAGGAAAAGTTGCTTCGGGCAACAATTCTATTGCTAAGAGAGGCGCGACTCCTGAACAAAAATGCTTCCATTGTGGAAATTTCGGTCATTGGAAGCGAAATTGCCCACAGTACCTGGAGGAGAAGAAGTCGAAACCAGGTATATATATGATAGACATTAATTATGCAAGTACCACGTCCTGGGTATTGGACACTGGATGTGGATCTCACCTTTGTAATCACTTGCAGGGGCTGACGAAGGCACGTCGGCTGGCAAAAGGTGAAGTTGACCTCCGTGTCGGGAATGGAGCTAAAGTAGCCGCCGTATCAGTAGGAACGTATATTCTGTCACTGGCCTCAGGGCTAGAGTTGTATCTAAATAACTGCTATTTTGTACCAACTCTAAGTAAGAATATAATTTCGGTTTCTGTTTTAGACGCTGAAGGTTTTGAATTTTCAATACGAAACAACAGTTGTACCTTCTCGTTTAATGATATGGTGTACGGAACAGCCAAATCTATAAACGGTATTTACGTTTTAGATTTGACAAATGAGGTCTATCATGTAGCAAATAAAAAGCTCAAAATAGGAGATCCCGATCAATCCTACCTTTGGCATTGTCGTTTAGGGCATATAAACGAAAAACGCATTGAGAGACTCGTAGCCAATGGAGTTCTCAAACCATTTGATTTTGGATCATATGGAACATGCGAATCTTGTCTTTTAGGCAAGATGACTCGGGCACCTTTTTCAGGAAAAGGAGTACGAGCCAGTGATTTATTGGCCCTCATTCATACAGATGTCTGCGGTCCAATGACAATCACTGCTAGAGGAGGTTATGACTACTTTGTCACTTTTACAGATGATTTTAGTAGATATGGCTACATCTACCTAATTAAATATAAAAGTGAGGTACTTGAGAAATTTATAGAATTTCAAAAGGAAGTAGAAAACCAATTAGGAAAGAAGATCAAGGCCTTACGATCAGATCGGGGAGGTGAATATCTCAGTAATGCCTTTGATATTCATCTGAAAGACTGTGGAATCATATCACAGCTTACACCTCCTGGTACACCACAATTAAATGGTGTAGCCGAAAGAAGAAACCGTACCCTGTTGGATATGGTCAGATCAATGATGAGTCAGACTGAGCTTCCTGATTCATTCTGGGGTTTTGCTCTCCAAACTGCTATTTTCACTCTCAATAGATGCCCGACTAAATCAGCTCCGAAAACTTCATATGAGTTATGGAGAGGAAAAGTTCCGAACCTCTCATTTATCAAGATCTGGGGTTGTGAAGCATATGTCAAAAATAAGACTGACAATAAGCTTACACAAAGATCTGATAAATGTCTCTTTGTAGGTTATCCTGTACATACTCGAGGATATTACTTCTACAATCGTGTAGAGAACAAAGTTTTTGTGTCTCGAGATGCTGTCTTTTTAGAAAAGGAATTAATTTCTAAAAGACAGAGTGGGAGAAAATTTGAACTTAGTGAAGTTCAGGAGCCACAAATGCATAATGAGGCTCAGGATGTTTTGCCAGAAGACATTCCTGAATCGTCTAACTCTGTGGTTCCATTTTCCACTCCTAGAAGGTCAGGCAGATCAAGCCATCCACCAGATCGATACCTAGGTGTGATTGAGGATGGTGGTGATCATTTTTTGCTTCTAGAAAGCAATGAGCCTGCAACCTACAGAGCAGCCATGTCTGGACCGAATTCTGCTAAATGGCTTGAGGCAATGAAATCCGAGATAGATTCCATGTACGAGAATCAAGTATGGGACTTGGTTAACTTGCCTGAAGGAACCAAGGTTCTTCAGTGCAAATGGATCTTTAAGATCAAGACCGGCATGGATGGAAATCAAGATATTTTCAAAGCTCGATTGGTAGCTAAAGGTTTCACACAAGTTCATGGTTTAAACTATGACGAGACCTTTGCGCCAGTTGCAATGCTTAGATCTATTCGGATAATCTTAGCGATTGCTGCTTTTCATGATTATGAGATATGGCAGATGGACGTTAAAACCGCCTTCCTAAATGGGTTTCTGGAAGAGGAAGTGTATATGACACAACCTGAGGGTTTTATTGATCCAAACAATCCTAAGAAAGTTTGCAAACTTAAGAGATCCATTTATGGTCTTAAGCAAGCATCTCGGAGTTGGAACCATCGGTTCAACCATGTGATTAAACAAAATGGTTTCACTCGAAGTGTCGAGGAACCTTGTTTATACATGAAATTTAGTGGGAGTAAAGTAACTCTCCTAATCCTATATGTAGATGACATATTACTCATTGGAAATGATATCCCCATGCTTAACTCCGTTAAGGACTGGCTCGGGAAACATTTCCAAATGAAGGATTTAGGAGAAGCGCAACGCATCCTAGGTATTCGAATCTATAGAGATAGATCAAAAAGAATACTAGCGTTAAGTCAAGAAACTTATATTGATAAGATTCTTGACAGGTTCAATATGAAAGACTCTAAACGAGGCTTTTTACCTATGGGAAGTGGGATAATTTTGAGTAAATCTCAATGTCCAACTAAACCTGAGGATATTGAACACATGAAATCGAAACCTTACGCTTCCGCAATCGGTTCGATCATGTATGCTATGATGTGTACGCGCCCAGACGTGTCATATGCTTTGAGTATGACAAGTCGTTACCAAGCCAATCCAGGCGAGAGCCATTGGATAGCCGTTAAGAACATCCTTAAATACTTAAGAAGGACTAAGGACACGTTCTTAGTTTTTGGAGGGGATTCTGAGCTTCGTATAAAGGGTTATGCGGATGCTAGTTTCCAAACAGATCGAGATGATTCAAAATCTCAATCAGGATATGTTTTCATACTGAATGGTGGAGCCATATGCTGGAAGAGCACCAAGCAATCGGTGACTGCGGATTCTACAACGGAGGCTGAGTATCTTGCAGCGTCAGAAGCTGCAAAAGAGGCAGTTTGGATCCGGCAGTTCCTGGAAGGATTAAATGTAGTCCCTACAGCAGCGGATCCTATTCCAGTCTATTGCGACAATAGTGGAGCAATAGTTCAGGCTAAAGAGCCTAAATCTAGTAACAAATCTAGACATGTACTCAGGAAGTTCCATGTAATTAGAGACTTTGTGGAACGAGAAGATATATCGATTTGTAAGGTTAGGACAGACGATAATATCGCTGATCCTTTAACCAAGCCATTATCACAGGCTAAACACAATGGTCATATTGCCTCGATGGGTTTGAGGCGTATGCCTGACATGTGTTAGATTATATGTTGTAATAGTTAATAAGTGTATTACCTTTTACATATATGATAATTAAATTCATCGTTTTAAGTTTTATTGAACTCGTTTATTAATTCATTTTTAATAAAATGCTGAATTATATATATGCTCTGTTGATTCCTAATAGGTCGTGGAGACGATTTGAACCCTATTAAGTGAACAGGATTAACAGTGTATTCTGTCTCTAGTCATAAAATGAGGTGACGTCTCAATTGACTAGATTGTAAGTCGGTTGATGACTAGTTCAATAATCATGGATTCATAGAGATGAATAACCGATTACATAGACAGACTGTAGATGACACTCTGTCAGACATTTGACCAATTATAGAACCTTTGTGTCTGGTCGTGACAAGGTAATCTATATTATTCCTATTAGTCGATTCTTTCGACCTGAGATTGTTTGTCTGAGTTTATGCAGCAGGCAGTGACTTTGATTTATGTTCTAAGTCGTGCCGTAAAAGGAGGCTAAAAGGGCTTCTATTGGGTCATTACCTACTGTATGAAACAAAGAAAATATGTCAAGAAGGGATTGTCCACCCACGTCAGGGTATAATATCTTTGGGCCACTCGAGGAATTGTGACTGGAAATGCGTGGCCACGCTCGGAAGAGATCTATGATAGATATTCCGGTCAGACAGTCATAATCCAGATCGAGAAAACCACTTTTGATAAAGATCCAATGCAAGTTCGACCTGAAAGATACTTCGCATTGAGTGGGAGATATAACGGACAAGAGAATCGGTAACGCATGACTTGTCTCGGACAAGTGGGAGATTGTTGGAGTAGGTGTCCTCCGACAATAATGCGTTGACTAATTAAATCTAATTAGGAATAAACCTGGGATATATTATATATACTAAGTCAGTTGATTAACGTAAATCGATAACGCTTGGCTGGCTAGAGTTTGACGTTATTGTCGTTTTGACGGCGGTAATCAACTGATCCCTCCCGGTCACACTGATAAAGATAGTTTCTCCAAAAGATATTATATTTGTATTTAATACAATATAATATAAACCCTAATGTATCAGTTATAGAGTTAACTGATTATGTTGGATAGTGTTTTACGAGTTCGGAACTCGAGTCGGATAAATTATGGTTTTTGTGTAAATAGTCAAAATTGACGATTAGCTATTTAAATTACAAAGAGTTGTAGTTTTAGCTTAAAATGATGTAATTAGTAATTATTATATAGAGATATAATAAGTAACTAACACTTAAAGAAATAAGTGTACAAATTATACCCAAATTGTAACATAAGATGTTAAGGGGTATAATTAGTAAGGGCAAAATGGTCATTTGCCACAACCATTATATATAGTGTGTTTTATGTCAAATAAACACAACAAATCATTTCTACATACACAAAAACTTGATTTTAGAGAGAGAATAGAGAGAAAACCCTCTAATTTCTCTAAAAATTCAGCCTACTTCCAACTCTTTTAAGATCAAGTTTTCTTCATTGCATGTCAATAAAAACTTGATCAAAACACTTTACTAAACCTAGAATAACATTAGCTAAAGTGTTAGCTAATTTTATTTTGGTTTTAGGGTTAAAAAAAAAATCTCTTAAAACTAGTCCATTTTGTGAGATTTTTGGAGAGCTTCTTTGGTGGATCAAGAGAGGAGGTTTCCTAACTTGGAAACTCAAAACTAAGGAGGAGGATCCCCATTAATTAGCAGCTCAAGATCCTTCTTTTGAAGGAAGGTCAAAATTCCTCTTGATTAAGGTATAAAAAATATGTTTTATTACCTTATTTATGCTTTAATCTTACATGCAACAAAAGATCCTAGCTAAACTTAATTAGGGGTAATTAAGTACTAATTAGAGGAGTCTAATTAGGGGCTAAATAACTTTCATTTAGAACATCCTCAAACACCCCCTCCTATACATGGCAAGTTGATCAATATTGCAAACCTATGTGTGATTCATAATCTGACCAAAGCAATATGAAAAAAAGTAAATAAGCGTTATTTTCTTTACATACGTGTCAAGCTGTGCTGGAATGCGAGTCAAGTCTGTACGCCAACTTCGAACCCTTTCCCCGTCTCCATGTTGATGAGAATTTACCAATGCCACGAATAGGGAGATCTATATCACAGTAAAATATGACTCAGTTATATAAGGTAATACGATTAAATGGTAATAAGAGAATATGACAATACAATTTAGCACGAATCTCACCATTTGGCCTTTAATAATAGGGCTATGGTATTCACTGTCCATTGCATGTATCAAGTCCAGCAAAGTAACCGTTCCGTCACCGGCGTCAAACACGTAATAGAACCAGTGTTTCTCTCATAAAATAGGGAAGAAGAACTGCAAAACATTGTGAAATTTTTTCCTTATTCTAAATGCTTTTGAAATGAGGACCAGGAAGACAATATTGGAGTGAGGGGACTACAAGGGAGAAGAAATTTACCACTTTGCATATGTCCATGTCAAGATGAGCAGCAGAGGCTCGAAGCCTTGCAAATGAATCTACGAACGTCACATGAGTAGTGCTAAACACCTTCTTCTCCTCTAAATCATATACATGCGCAGAAGACTACACAATAATTTCATTCAATTAAGCATGAGTATAAAATAATATTGCGTATGGAAAATAATTAAAGTGTAAGTCGTAGTATGGGTGTCAAACGCAAACCATGTGGTCCGGGTTAAACATGAAGCGCTTTGTTGTACAATTTGGTCACGGTCCTCACCAAATCAGTCCGAGCGAGTTGTCTTTGGCCGAAGTTGTCACGCACGTCGTGTACATACAAAAACATCCCATCAACAACTACGGCATCCAATTTCGGCACCATAGTCGCAGCACCAACAGCACCCCAGGTCCTACAATAGACAAAACAGGTAAATTCAGATTGTTTATACGTTAGAAATCGAAAATGTGTGAATCAATAAAAAGATATAAGATATAACATGCTTATTGATATGGCGTTAGAGTAGTGTGCTAATCCGCGTAATTTAGACGCCTTAGGGTCTATTCTAGCATGGTGTTATCGTGATTCGTAAACCACACCATTGGGAGTTGTTGGGAGCTTATTTGGGGGTTTTACGGGATTTTCATTCGCTCAAGACCCTTTGGAGTGCTTTAGGAGGGAACGTGGATCGAGTTGGAGTCGGATCGGGGTTTGAGAGAAGCTAGCTCGGGTGCACTATACTATGGGAATCACAAGAGCTCGAGCCACGGAGGAAAGGAGAAAAATGAGGGAGGAATTCAAGTTCCTCGACTCGAGAGGAAGCAGCCTCGAGTCGACGCTCGACTCGAGGAGAGTGTTCCTCGAGTCGAGGATTCCGTCGCTCGACTCGAGAATCTCTTTCTTCGAGTCGAGGAAGCCAGCTTCCGGGAAGTTTCCTGAGGCTTTTGACGGTTTCTTTTTGGTTAAGAAATGTTTATTTCGTCTTGTAGTGTCTTTTTGGTACTTATCCTCAATAAAAGGGGCTTGTAACCCCTCTCAAGTGATTATCACCCTTTCATTTTATTTTTCATCTAGTTTTCATTTTAGAGGGAGAAACTCAAGGAGAATTAATATTTTCATCATGATTTTCATCTCAATTATTATTGTAATAATTAGTATGGAAGGCTAATCATCTTCTAGATGCTTGGTGTAATCAAATTTTCTCATCCTATGTATTAGTAAGATTTTCTTCTCTCTAATTTGCCTTTAATTTCATGGTAATTAATTCCTTGTTCTTCAATTGCTTGATTTACCCTTATTTTCTCTAATTGGTTGATTGGATTGAATTGGGTATTTCTTATGCTTGGTTTTTAATTGATGGTCATTGATTATTAACCCTAAAGGAAGCAATTTTCACATGTTTAGTGTATGGTTATGACTAATTTGTGATTGGGGAATTAATTAGGCAACTAATAGATTAGATTTGATTAGTGTCGCGGTTGCGGCTAATTAGATACTAATTTGGGATGTTGTTGTTGGAGTAGGTGTCCTCCGACAATAATGCGTTGACTAATTAAATCTAATTAGGAATAAACCTGGGATATATTATAGGAAAATTTGTGGGGAACTACCTTCAACTTTCACAATTTTTTGGGGAACCACCTTATTAAAATTATTTTGTGGGGAACCACCAAATATAAACAAAACCAAGGGGTAGAACTACCTCTTTACCCAAACCACCCACCCAAAACCTCTAACCACCACGCATCACTACCCGTCGATCGCCGTTTACCATACTTGTAGTGACCGGAAACCGAGAGAAAAGAGAAGATGGAGGGAGAGAGAAAATGGTCGTGGAGGGTGGAGGACATGGAGCCGGGGGAATGTGGTGGTCGGCATGGCCTTGTCGGTGGTGGGTGGTTGCAGTGGCAGCAAGAATGGTGGTGGCTAGTGGTCGTTAGAGGTGGTGAGAGGGTGGTTTGGGTAAGGAAGTGTATCTACCCTTTGGTTTTGTTTATATTTGGTGGTTCCCCACAAAAAATTTTTAATAAGGTGGTTCCCCAAAAAATAGTGAAAGTTGAAGGTGGTTTCCCACAAATTTTCCTATATTATATATACTAAGTCAGTTGATTAACGTAAATCGATAATGCTTGGCTGGCTAGAGTTTGACGTTATTGTCGTTTGACGGCGGTAATCAATTGATCTTTCTCGGTCACACCGATAAAGATAATTTCTCCAAAGGATATTATATTTGTATTTAATACAATATAATATAAACCCTAATGTATCAGTTAAAGAGTTAACTGATTATATCGGATAGTGTTTTATGAGCTCGGAACTCAGGTCGAATAAATTATGGTTTTTGTGTAAATTGTCAAAATTGACAATTAGCTATTTAAATTACAAAGAGTTGTAATTTTAGCTTAAAATGATGTAATTAGTAATTATTATATAGAGATATAATAATTAACTAACACTTAAAGAAATAAGTGTACAAATTATACCCAAATTGTAACATAAGATGTTAAGGGGCATATTTAGTAAGGGCAAAATAGTTATTTTGCCACCACCACTATATATAATGTGTTTTATGGTCAAAACACACAATTTTACATCATTTTCTCACAAATACAACTTGTTTTAGAGAGAGGATTTGAGAGAAAAACCTTCATTTTCTCTAAAAAAATCAGCCAAGTTACAACACCTTCTAAATCAAGTTTTCTTCATTGCATGTCAATGAAAACTTGACAAAACACTTATCTAAGCCGAATATATTATTAGCTAATTTGTTGGCTAATTATATAAAAGGTTTTAGGGTTAAAATCTCATAAAAACTAGTCTTTTAGTGAGATTTTTTGGAGAGCTTCTTTGGTGGATCAAGGGAGGAGGTTTCCTAACTTGGAAACTCAAGATTAAGGAGGAGGATCCTCAATAATTTGCAACTCAAGATCCTTCATTTGAAGGAAGGTCAAAATTCCTTTTGATTAAGGTTTAAAAACATGTTTTATTACCTTATTCATGCTTTAATCTTACATGCAACTAAAGATTCCTAACTAAACTTAATTAGGAGTAATTAAGTAATAATTAGAGGCTAAATAACTTTCATGTGGTATCAGAGCATCGGTTAAGTTGCATGTTAATTTTAAGCTTTAATGAGGTTAATTAGTAACTTAATGAATTTTTAATGATAAAAATTGGTTTTATCATACAAACTAAAGTTGCATGTGATGTTTTGGGCATGTGGATGCTTCAACCGAAATTATGGTATTTTAGGAATTTATTTGCTAATTTTGCTTATTTTTGGTTGTTTTTACAAGATTTATGCTATTTTCTAATTAATTGGTAATTAGATTAACATGCATGTTGATTTTTTTAATTTAAGAAATTTATAATTTTTTCCAGAATTATAATGAGTATAATTTTCAGAAATTATTTCATAATTTTATTGGCCATTTGTTATTAGTTAGTAATGATATAAATGGTGGAAAATGATTTCTTAAGAGAAAATGACCAAAATAATTTGCAAAATTTTGTCCTTAATTGGCTACTGTTTGTGAGCTTAAATAACTTAATGAAATATTTTCTAAATTTTTTCATAATTAGTTATGATTTATTTAGATATTTTCGGGTTTATTATGTGATTTTTGGACAAATAGTTAGCAAGCATAATCAAATTAAACTAATAAATTCAATTTTAGTGGAGACTAAATATTGAAAAACTAATTAGTTGGTGGTTAGTTTAAACTTAAAAGGTGTTTTAAGTGTTGATTATTGATTCTAATAAGTTAGAATCAGAAATTCCTAAATTTACTGGGTTGCTTGTACTGTAAAGTTGAAAATCTGATTGTCGGTCTTATTTGCATGATTCTAAGTATAGTATGGTCATAGAGTACTATAGTATCGGTACTGTACCGAAATGTAAGGACGGTATCCGATTGGTTTGTAATATTTGTGATCTCGTATCGTCGGTTTGTAATACTTTAATTTTTTTTATTTTTATTTTTCAAAATGTATAATAGGATAGTCCATATGTACATTTATTTATATTGAAGATCGGCATTTTCACGGAGCCAATGGTTGGCGGATCGAGACCGAAGTGAAGACGGAGCCTTTGAAGCTTTTGAAGCCTAGTTTAGGTTTAACTGCTTTTGTTAGGTTCTAGTCTTATGGTCATACTAGGACTTGGATTTATTTGATGCATGCTTGGTTTAATTTTTGCACAATTATAACCAAAAGTAATCCCACATTGTCATATCATTATCCGCGACTCGCTATAATTAGTTCACTTAAAAGCGATAGATAAAATATGACAAGATCTCTCACTTAATTGTAAAATCGAGATTTAGTCCTTCCACAATTCACGCCTATGGAACCCTTGTTCATTAGGGGCACGCTCGCCTTAGCGGGGTGTTTCCTTTTTACCTTGGGGGAGTAGGTTAATAAAGAGTTATTACGAGTGAATTTTGGTTTAATCTTGACGTGATTTGCAATACAAGTCTTGCAATCCGGGACTAAATGATTGATTTAGTTGAAATCGATCAACCGAGAGTTCTAAGTGTAGAATCAATCTTGAGTTGGTTCACCGAAATTACATAAATTTGGGATGTATCGCCCTCCGCGTACCTAAATTTATATAAGATCGGATCTCGGAATCATTTATATAATTAAGAGAGATCATTATATAAATGCCTAAATTCACAAATAATTATTTTAAAGTGAATTTGACGATGAATTTAATCGATTGGTTTTTTCCCATGTTGCAGTTTAAAATTCGAAAATGGCTCAAACGTCCAATTCAGTAATATCCAAAGACTCCTGGCTTCGTAATTTTATAGAAAAGAATGAACTAAAGGAGGATGGAAGCAATTTTACTGATTGGGAGTTAAACCTGCGATTAGCCCTTCAATATGATAGAAAACAATGGTTTCTATATGAACCTCCAATTCCTGCTCCAGGTCCTGACGCCACCCCTGAAATGATACAAATGTATCAAGAGTATTGATTTTTCCTATGCACCCGCGTTTACAGAAACGCATGATTGATTTCAGTGCATATCAAATATTCGCTCGGCTAACGACTAGTTTCTCGTAAAAGCCACGAATACTTCAATACGAAGCAGCTTCGAGTTTCTTTGAGACAAAGCTCTCAAAGGGCCAACCAGTTGGTCCTCATGTTCTCAAATTTATTGAGAATGTTGAAACTCTTGAAAAGTTAGGTTTCCCAATTTCTGAAGATTTTGCGGTATACCGTCTGCTTAATTCTTTGCCTGCAACATTCGGTCCTTTTAGGACGAATTACAACATGAATGATTTAAAGAAAAATCTTCATGAATTGCATGCCATGATCGTAAGGCCTTGATCTTACTTCCTAATTGGTTTTCTACTTCCTTTTGAAATTCTATAAATTTCTCAAGTACCTCACTTTTGTATTTGATTAGGTAAATGTAGCCGTGTCTACTAAAATCATCTGTAAAAGTGACAAAGTAGTCATAACCACCTCTGGCAGTGATTGTCATTGGACCGCAAACATCTGTATGAATGAGGGCCAACAAATCACTAGCTCGTACTCCTTTTCCTGAAAAAGGTGCTCAAGTCATCTTTCCTAAAAGACAAGATTTGCATGTTCCATATGATCCAAAATCAAATGGTTTGAGAACTCCATTGGCTACGATTCTCTCAATGCGTTTTTCGTTTATATGCCCTAAACGACAGTGCCAAACGTAGGATTGATCGGGATCTCCTATTTTGAGCTTTTTATTTGCTACATGATAGACCTCATTTTTCAAATCTAAAACGTAAATACCGTTTATAGATTTGGCTGTTCCGTACACCATATCATTAAACAAGAAGGTAGAACTGTTGTTTCGTATTGAAAATTCAAAACCTTCAGCGTCTAAAATAGAAACCGAAATTATATTCTTACTTAGAGTTGGTACAAAATAGCAGTTATTTAGATACAACTCTAGCCCTGAGGCAAGTGACAGAATATACATTCCTACTGATATGGCGGCTACTTTAGCTCCATTCCCGACACGGAGGTCAACTTCACCTTTTGCCAGCCGACGTGCCTTCGTCAGCCCCTGCAAGTAATTACAAAGGTGAGATCCACATCCAGTGTCTAATACCCAGGACGTGGTACTTGCATAATTAATATGTATCATATAAATACCTGGTTTCGACTTCTTCTCCTCCAAATATTTTGGGCAATTTTGCTTCCAATGGCCGAAATTTCCACAATGGAAGCATTTCTGTTCAGGTGTCGAGCCTCTCTTAGCAATAGAATTGTTGCTCGAAGCAACTTTTCCTTTTCCTTTGCGACGCGCGGGTTTCTTACCCTTCCCCGCGCCCTTCTTGAACTTCCCCTTTTGTTTTACCGCCATGGATAAAACATCTCTATTCGCGCTCCCACTTGACACCAAATCCCTCTCATGTTGTACAAGCATGGCATGCAATTCATGAAGATTTTTCTTTAAATCATTCATGTTGTAATTCGTCCTAAAAGGACCGAATGTTGCAGGCAAAGAATTAAGCAGACGGTATACCGCAAAATCTTCAGAAATTGGGCAACCTAACTTTTCAAGAGTTTCAACATTCTCAATAAATTTGAGAACATGAGGACCAACTGGTTGGCCCTTTGAGAGCTTTGTCTGAAAGAAACTCGAAGCTGCTTCGTATTGAAGTATTCGTGGCTTTTACGAGAAACTAGTCGTTAGCCGAGCGAATATTTGATATGCACTGAAATCAATCATGCGTTTCTGTAAACGCGGGTGCATAGGAAAAATCAACTGATCCCTCTCGGTCACACCGATAAAGATAGTTTCTCCAAAGGATATTATATTTGTATTTAATACAATATAATATAAACCCTAATGTATCAGTTAAAGAGTTAACTGATTATATCGGATAGTGTTTTATGAGTTCGGAACTCAGGTCGAATAAATTATGGTTTTTGTGTAAATTGTCAAAATTGCCAATTAGCTATTTAAATTACAAAGAGTTGTAATTTTAGCTTAAAATGATGTAATTAGTAATTATTATATGGAGATATAATAATTAACTAACACTTAAAGAAATAAGTGTACAAATTATACCCAAATTGTAACATAAGATGTTAAGGGGCATATTTAGTAAGGGCAAAATAGTCATTTTGCCACCACCTTTATATATAATGTGTTTTATGGTCAAAACACACAATTTTACATCATTTTCTCACAAATACAACTTGTTTTAGAGAGAGGATTTGAGAGAAAAACCTTCATTTTCTCTAAAAAATCAGCCAAATTACAACACCTTCTCAATCAAGTTTTCTTCATTGCATGTCAATGAAAACTTGATCAAAACACTTATCTAAGCCTAATACTCCCTCCAGTCCAGATTAAATTCCCGCTCCCTTTTGCGCACTTTAAAAGAAAAATTAATAAATAATTCTTAATGATTCATTTAGCAAATAAGTTTAAAAGCTAATTATCACCAACATCTTTATCTTGCCTCCCTAATTATTCACTCGACAAAAAACTTAATAGTTTGGGAATGGGGAAGACAAAGTCGAAACCCTAAAAAAGAGGATGAGAAGTTTAATCTGGACCGGAGGGAGCATATCATTAGCTAATTTGTTGGCTAATTATATATAAGGTTTTAGGGTTAAAATCTCATAAAAACTAGTCTTTTAGTGAGATTTTTTGGAGAGCTTCTTTGGTGGATCAAGGGAGGATGTTTCCTAACTTGGAAACTCAAGATTAAGGAGGAGGATCCCTAATAATTTGCAGCTCAAGATCCTTTATTTGAAGGAAGGTCAAAATTCCTTTTGATTAAGGTATAAAAACATGTTTTATTACCTTATTTATGCTTTAATCTTACATGCAACTAAAGATTCCTAGCTAAACTTAATTAGGAGTAATTAAGTACTAATTAGAGGAGTCTAATTAGAGGCTAAATAACTTTCAGTTGTTAATCTTTTATTAATCCTTTCTCTTCATGCATTTGGTTTTGATTTGTTTGAGTGGTCACTAGACAAATTAGGATTAAAAGGAGGGGAATTTGGTAGCGGTTGCTCAAATTCCCCATAAAAGAGGATTAATTGGTGAAAACCGAGATTATCTATGAATTGGTGTAATTAGGGAGGAGTAAAATTACTATATTAGGGCGTTAGATGAGATTATGACCGAGGGTCACCTTAGTCATCTTGATAAATCGTTTATTTCTTGCTTAATCGACTTTCAAAACCAAAACCCCCCCCCATTTATTGTTCTTATTTCTTTTATTTCTTATTTTTCCACACTAGAATCGCATATTAGGACTTCCCTCTTCCTTGTGGATACGATACCCACTTACCCTAGCTAATTTAGTAGGAATAGTGGTAATTTGACTAGGAATAACGACTTTCTAGCCTGTCAAATTTGGCGCCGTTGCCAAGGAAGAGGCGTTTTTAGTCTTTTTGCTATTGTTGTGTGGCTTTTATATATCTTTGTTGTGTGCTTTTCTATTTGTTATTTTTGTTATTTTCATTTTCTTTTAAGTGTGTGTGAGGCTTGTTCTTATTTCTCCTTTGTGGTGTTTGGGCCACTAGCCTATGGTCCAAACCCGTACTACTAATCCCGATTTGAGTCATTTTGAGATAGATTGGCAACTTGAGAGAACATTGAGGCAAAGGAAGAAGTTATCACTGGAGCAAGTGAATCAAGTAGTTGTTGAGGAGGAAGGGAACGTGTTCGCCGATTTTGATTTGTTTAGGGAGGACGGTTCTTACACTTCCGCAACTTCTGACTTTGTTGATCTTAACACCATGAGTATTCGGGAAGTCACAGCCCTGGATCTCTCACAACAACCCTCATGCATTGTCTTCCCCGATGATGAGGCTACTTCAAGAATCGAGATCAAGGGAGCTCTTCTACACCATCTACCCACTTACGGTCTTAGCACAGAGGATGCTAATAAGCACATCATAGGGGTGCATTTGGTGTGTAGCAACATGAAGCCTCCCGGGGTTGATTTAAGCACCTTCTTTTTTAAGGTATTTCCGTTTTCCTTGAAGGATTGTGCCTTGAATTGGCTCTACACTCTTCCCCACAATAGTATCACTTCTTGGGAATTATTGAAAAAGGCCTTCATTCTTAAGTATTTCCCCAACACTAAAGCTTCGGCTTTGAAGAAGGAGATATCTACGATTGAGCAACGGGGAGAGTCGCTTGCTTCTTATTGGGACTGGTTCCGAGAGTTGGTAGCTAGTTGCCCCTACCATGGCTACAAGGAGCAAGATCTAATCTTATACTTCTACCACGGGTCGATGACCAAGACTATAGGCATGTGGTAGCCGTTAGTAATGGTGGGTTGGACAAGATGACTCCGGTTGAGGCTTGGGACTTGTTAGAGGATTAGGCAATAAACTCACGCGACCGAGAGTCCAAGGGGTGTGTGAGGAGAGTTAATATGGTTGAGGTGCCTTCCAATGAGTCTCAAGTGGGAGAATTGACAAGTATGATGAAGGAAATCGTCCGAAATCAATCAAGGAACTCACCACCTAGGGAGTATGAAGAGGTCAATGCCGTGGGTGGTTTTCAAGGAAATTCTACAAGGAGATACGACCCTTACTCAAGCTCATACAACCCGGTTTGGAGAGATCATCCTAACTTGAGGTATGGCAACAATCAAGAGAGTAACCGGTTCCAAGGCCAAGGTAGTTGAAACAATGCAAATTACAACTCTCAAGGGCCTAGGGACGGGAACTACAATCAAGGAGGTCAAGGTAACTTCAATCAAGGCCAAGGGGGTGGAACTAACTTTCAAAACGGTCGTTTCCAAGCTAAACCACCTCTCTCAGGCCAACAATCTCAAGGTGGTTCCTCATCTTCAATGTCCGCGGAAGAAATGATCAAGGCATTGACCATCAATGTCACGAATATGCAAGCCTCTATGGTTCAAAATCAACAAGAAACGAAGGCAAGCATTCAAAACCTTGAAGGTCAAATGAGCCAACTATCAAGTGCAGTGAATCGACTAAAATCAAGAGGTTCCACCAAATTCCCATCTCAAACCGAAGTCAACCCCAAGAAGAATGTGAGTTTCGTGAGTCTACGGAGTGGTAGGAAGCCACATGAGCCGGATGATCGGGGAAAGCATGAAGCTTGGGTTGAGGATGTGGACGATGAGAGCAACAATGTGTCGGAAAATGAGCAACCTCGGCTCGAGGAGCATCCAGCTCGAGTCGAGGGAAGTAGGAGTGGAGAGCACTCTACTGGAAAGAATCTCGAGTCGAGGGCGTCATTGCCTCGACTCGAGAAACCGAGCCCCAAAAACAATACCTCTGTTTTTCATCGTCGACTCGAGAAGGAAGTCCCTCGAGTCGAGAGAGGAGACCCTCGAGTCGAGGATATGATACCTGGAAATAGCCTCTCTGATCTCACGCCTCGATTCGAGAAGAAATTGTCTCGAGTCGAGAATACATCTCCTCGAATCGAGAATCGCTCTCCTCGAGTCGAGAGCTGCTCTCCTCGAGTCGAGAATTCTGTTCTCGGGGATGATTTGCTTGGCCCTTCTCCCATATTACAAGATGAGGTTATAGAGGTTGATGTTCCGTTTCCCGAAGCACTCAAGGATAATCGGAAGTACAAGCACAACTCCGACATGTATGCCCTCTTTCAAGATTGTAAGGTAAACATTCCCTTCCTCAACTTTGTTAAGAGTGTTCCTAAGGTTGCGAAATTTGTTAAACACATAGTCACACCTAGACGATCACCTAAGCAAAAAGGGAAACAAAAAGTTAAAATGAGTGAGCATGTGTCGGCGGTTTTCCAACATAGATTGCCTAAGAAGTGTAGGGACCCGGGAATATTTTCTATCCCTTGTACATTAGGGGGTGCTAAGTTTCATAGGGCCATGTTAGATCTCGGTGCTAGTATAAATGTTTTGCCTTATTCTGTGTTTGAATCTTTGAAACTTGGTGAATTGCATGACACGGATATCATAGTTCAACTAGCCGATAGATCGAATGTGTACCCTAAGGGCATAATTGAGGATGTGTTTGTTGAAGTGGATAAACTTGTTTTCCCGGCCGATTTCCATGTGATTGAAATGGAACACGACTTGCATGCGACCCTTATTCTTTTAGGGCGCCCCTTTCTTAAAACGGCTCAAACAAAAATTTACGTTGCAAGTGGATCATTAATAATGGAATTTGAGGGTAAAGTTGTCAAGTTTAATGTTTTTAACTCCATGAAATAACCCTCGGATGTGCATTCAATCTCTTCTATTGATGTTTTTGATCATATTGTGGAAGACGTGTTTGATTCACATGCTAATGTTCTTGATGACGTGCTTGGTCAAATTGAATGTAGTAGGATAGAGAATTCTTTGCTTGGTTCTTTGTCCACTAACTCGCAGGAAATGGCTCATGAGATTGGTAAACCGTTTTGGATGAACAACAATTCCAAGCCGATAACTCTTGAGAAGCCACTTGGTCGACCTAAGCCGTCTACTATTGAGGCCCAACAAGTTGAACTTAAGATTCTTCAGGACAAGCTCAACTATGTATTCTTGGGAGACAAGGAAACTCTCCCCGTTATAATTTCAAGTCAATTGAGCAAAGGTCAAGAGGAACGATTGATTGGGGTTTTGACGAGTCATAAGGAAGCTATTGGTTGGACTATTGCCGACATTCGGGGTATTTCCCCCTCCACGTGTATGCATCGCATCATGTTGGAGGAGGGGGGGAAACCCGTAAGGCAACCTCAAAGACGGCTCAACCCGTCAATGATGGAGGTAGTCAAGAAAAAGATCTTGAAGCTTTGGCAAATGGGGATGATTTTCCCCATTTCGGATAGCCAATGGGTGAGCCCCACACAAGTCGTCCCAAAGAAGGGTGGGTTCACCGTGGTTGCAAATAAGGAGGGGAAAATGGTCCCTACAAGGCTTCAAACGGGTTGGAGAGTTTGTATTGACTACCGTTGTCTCAATGCCGTAACAAGAAAGGATCACTTTCCTTTGCCGTTTATCAATCAAATGTTGGAACAACTAGCGGGACATAAGTTCTACAACTTCTTGGATGGTTATTCCGGGTATTTCCGAATAGCAATAGCCCCGGAGGACCAAGAAAAGACCACGTTTACTTGTCCCTTCGGTACATTTGCATACCGAAGGATGCCTTTTGGGTCATGCAACGCCTCGGCTACGTTCCAACGTGCCATGATGAGCATATTCTCCGATCACATCGAGGAGTTTGTGGAGGTCTTTATGGACGACTTCACCGTGCATGGAGACACCTTTGAGCAAGCTTTGGGTCATCTAGAATGGGTCCTAGATCGGTGTTTGGAGTCTAATTTGGTCCTCAATTCGGATAAATGCCATTTCATGGTAGAGGAGGGAGTGGTGCTAGGCCACGTGATCTCGGAACAGGGGATTGAGGTTGATAAGGCCAAGGTGGATGTGATTTCTACCCTCCCCTATCCGACTAATGTGAGAGAGGTGTGATTTTTCTTGGGTCATGCGGGCTTCTACCGTCGTTTTATCAAAGATTTTTCGAAGATTGCCGCTCCCATGTGCAAGCTCCTTCAAAAGGAATCGGATTTTAACTTCTCCATGGAATGTCAAGCTTCATTTGATGAGCTAAAGACTCGACTTATCTCCGCTCCCATCATTACAGCACCGTGTTGGTCACTCCCCTTTGAGATTATGTGCGATGCGAGCGACTACGCGGTCGGGGCCGTGTTAGGCCAAAAGGAGGGGAGAGAAAGTTATGTCATACATTATGCCTCTTTGATGTTGAATGAGGCGCAACGTCACTATACAACCACGGAGAAAGAGATGTTGGCGGTTGTGTTTGCTTTAGAGAAATTCCGATCATATCTCTTGGAAACGAAAGTAATTGTATATAGTGACCATGCCGCCATCCGTTACCTAATGTCGCAGAAAGAGGCTAAGCAACAACTCATCTGATGGGTGTTTCTCTTGAGTGAATTTGAGGTGGAGGTACGACATAAGAAGGGTGCGGAAAATCTCGTTGCGCACCATCTTAGCCGGCTTGCACATGACAAGGAAACCTCTTATGCCAAGGATAGAATTCAAGAGATGTTTCCGGATGAGGCATTATACTCTTTGAGCACTAAGAAGATCCCGCAACCGTGGTTTCCAAATATTGCCAACTTTCTAGCATCTAGCCAATTCCCTCCCGGTTTCACTAAAAATCAAAGGGAGAAATTTCGGCGTGTTGCACGGTTCTACATGTGGGATGATCCGTACCTATGGAAACAAGGAGCCAATGGGGCTATACGTCGATGCATTCCCGACGATGAGGTACGTTCTATCCTAACATTTTGTCATTCTTATGCATGTGGTGGCCATTTTGGTTCAAAGAGAACCGCGCTTATAGTGCTCGAGTATGGATTTTATTGGCCTTCACTCTTCAAGGACGCTCACGAGTTTTGTCAAACATGTGACAAGTGTCAAAGAGTAGACAATAATTCACAAAGAAATGAAATGCCTCAAACTCCCATTATCTTTTGTAAATTTTTTTACGTTTGGGGCATTGATTTCATGGGCCCTTTTCCGAATTCCCACGGCCATTACTATATTTTAATTGCGGTGGATTACGTCTCCAAGTGGGTGGAGGCGAAAGCCACTAGAACTGATGACTCCAAAGTTGTTTCAGATTTCCTTCGATCCCGTATTTTTTCCCGTTTCGGTATCCCAAAGGCGTTAATTAGCAATAAAGGGACGCATTTTTGTAACCGGACGGTGAGTGCTCTTTTGAGGAAGTTCTATGTTCTTCACAAGGTCTCCACTTCATATCATCCCCAAACTAATGGGAAAGCCGAGGTGTCAAACTGGGAAATTAAGTCTATTCTTGAAAAGATGGTCAACCCAAGCGGCAAAGATTGGAGCTTAAGATTCGATGATGCGGTTTGGGCTTATCGAACGGCCTACAAAACTCCAATTGGGATGTCTCCCTACCGATTGGTGTTCGGTAAAGCATGTCATCTCCCCGTTGAGATTGAACACCGAGCGTATTGGGCTATCAAGAATCTTCATATGGGAATAAGTGAAGTGGGGGAGCACCGTAAACTTCAATTACATGAGATGGAGGAAATACGGTTGGAGTCCTACGACAATGCGGCAATCTACAAGGAGAAGACCAAGGCATGGCACGATAAATTGATTGCAAGGAAGAGTTTTGAAGTGGGAGACAAGGTGTTACTTTACCAATCAAGGTTGAAACTCTTCCCGGGCAAGCTAAGGTCTAGATGGATTGGCCCGTTCACCGTTTCTAAGATATACCCTCACAGAGCGATCGAAATCTTTGAGAAAGAGGAGGATAAATCTTTTAAGGTGAATGGTCATAGGTTGAAGCCGTATTATGAAGGATTCAAGGTGGAAACCGTTGAGGAAGGAACAATTGTTGAAGAGTGAAGCATTGGAGTTCATTTGTCGAGCCAACGATGTTAAACAAAGGCGCTACTCGGGAGGCAACCCGGGCCATTTGTTGATAGTTGTGATATATTTTGTTTTGAGGAAATTTGGTTTCGGTTTTTGACTCATGCAAGAGATCGAAAAAGGAGGGAAAAAGATGATCCCCGACTCGAAGATAAGGACCCTCGACTCGAGGAAAAAGAACAGAAGGTTCACTTTTGGAGAGATATCCTCGAGTCGGATGGGTGCTGTCTCGAGTCGAGCGAAGTGCTCCTCGAATCGAGGATTTTGGCCCTCGAGTCGAGGAGAATTAGCAGAAGGAACAATTTTGAGGGTAAATCCTCGACTCGAGGATTTTCCATCCGAGTCGAGCGAGGTTATCCTCGAGTCGGGGCTCAATCTCTCGACTCGAGGATTTGGCAGTTTTTGTTTTTCTTCAGTTTTAAAACCCGACCCCTCTCTCTCACCTCACTTCATCTTCTTCATTTCCCCTCATCCTCACTTCCCCTTTTTCGACCTCCCCACCCCAACCCTCACAAAAAACTCTCAAATCCCCACCAAATCACACAAAATCACTCTCAATCTTCTAATTTCATCACAAAAATCACTCCACAAACAACAAATCAACCACAAATTATTCCATCAAATTTCACCCAAAATTTTCAATTTTTCTCAAGAACCCTAGAAATTGGGGGTTTTGGTTTTTGAAGCTTGTGGGTCAATTTCTTGGTTGGAATATCATCTAGGGGTAGTAGTGAAGCTATTGGAAGCAATTTGGAGGATCAACTTCGCTCAAAATTTCGGTTTTGAGCCCATTTTGGTAAGATACATCCCCAAATTCGAAATTGGCCTTTATAGGTGTTTTGGTTGTTTGTTGTTGGCTTGGTGATGATATATTGGTCTGCTTTAACTTGGTGAAAGATTGTTGTGGGTTGAAATAAGTTGGGTAGTGTGAATTTTGATCTTTGTAGTGTGTATTTGGGTGTTGGGTGAATTTGTGCAAATTGTGTGTTATTGGTTGTTTGGGATTGGTTGGTGCATTGTGAAGTAGAATTTGATTGGGGTAGTATCGTGCTTGTGCGACAATGGGACGAAATGACGGTGAAGCCGGCCCCTCTAAGAAACAAAAGAAAATAAGGGATCCCGAGCATTGGGAGACCATGGGTGTCGAGGGGTTGGACGATACGGAGAAAGCCTGATTCAATGATATGTACGAGCGCAAGAAGCTCGTGGTTACTAAATGTTTCGATGCGGCCACACTTGAGCAATTGGGTTTCCTCGAGTCCATGCGTTTTCACTTGGACATTGGGGGCATGCTAGACTTCTTGGGCAAGTCGGCCCCCACCTATGAGAGATGGACATATGAGTTCTTGTCCACTCTCAAGAACGAGCAGGACAACGAGAGGATCCTCTTCCGCATTGGTAATCGTCTTGGTAAGTGGAGTTATGGCGATATAGATCGGTGCTTTAGGTGGCACACTCAGGAGGAGGAGAGTAAGTTGTACAATTTGTACGGGGGTATGAGGCGAAGGTCTTATTGACAAAGCTCACGAGGGAGCCGGTGATTCTTCCCTCGGGGAAGATTTCTATGGTTCCCCACCCGGCCATGAGGCTTATTTACTAGGTGATCGGTATGTGTGTTTTTGGGCATGGAGAGCCCAATAACATACAGTTTATGGAGATGGGTTGCCTCGCCTCATTCATACCGAATGAGAATGGTAGACCGCGGTGGGCCAAGCTCTTTGCTGAGGCGTGCATGGCGTGTCAGATGTTTCCCTCGCGTTCTATCGGGTTGAGGGGCATGATTACCCTTATTGCCCGTCGGTGTGAGGTAGCGAGGGTTGATGAGGAGGTGGCTTTGGAGGGACTCGTGACATTGAACATCCAAGCCCTCCGGAAGATCAGGTGGATCACCCCAGTGTTGAGATTGGGAGAGTATGCGGGGCGTTACCACTGGACTTTGGGGACAGACGCGCAGAGCTACGTGTTGCTCCCCAACGCTCATCGGTTGAGGATTGAGGAGGGTCAAGACGCGGAGGAGCTTTTTGTTGAGGGGCTGCGACTTAATGTCGCTCAGGGGAAGGCTGTATTAGAGGAGATCCCGAGACCTACACGAGTGCATGTGGGAGGACCCGGATTTGCGCCCCAGATGGCGTTTCCCCCTGAGTTCGAGGCTTGGAGGCGGGAGTTAGCCATCGGTTGGATGGCATGGACCATAGGATGATGGTCCATGAGCCCCAGACGGAGCGCCTTATGATGTTTATGGAGGCTAACCATAACCTCCACATGAGGGCCCAGACTCCGTACTACGAGTCTCCTGACTTCACAGAGATCGATGAGCGTCTCCGCCGTCTCTCCATTCGTGGGCAGCAGTTCCGCCCACCCGGCCACCCTCAGTGAGTTTACTTTCCACCCTCCCTCTTTATGCTTTGATTTGCATTTATTGACATATATTGAGCATGAGGGAGGATTATTGTTCTTGCTTGTATATTTGTATCATATTGTCTAACCGATTTCCGAGTATATTGTGTTTTTTTTTTTTTTTTTTTTTTTGGTGTTTTACTCTTATTTCGATCGTGACATTTGCCATTCATTTGGAGAAGCCAAGGTATGAATACATTCTTCCCTACACTTTCTTCTCATCTCATCTCTAGCCGAGTCACTCCATCACTCTATTTTATCCAATATTTTATACCATCTCTCTTGATATTGACCCCCCGTTTGTTCCACATGCTTGTTGATCCTTAAACCATTGACATTCGGCCCGCAATTCACAAAACGGCCTATTTCCGATTTTTGGAGAACTTTTGGTGTGGGGTCATTACGCTCCAACTAACACACGAGGGGGATAGGAGCTTGTAAGGTGATAGGAGACGATGTATTTTGAGGAAGACGGGGTTGTGAGGTGAGAGAGTGGCTCTTCTGCCGGTCTTTTGACCATGAGCCACTTGCATTGACGGTTATTGAGGGAAATGGAGCTATCACGAGGTATGATTTCTTTTCCCATAACTTTTCTCTCTCAATCTCGATTCTAGCCTCTACTTCCCCACCCGTTTCACTAACCGTTTCTATACTATCTCTCTTTGTGCCCCACCGCGTTTGTTTCCCCCCGTTATTCTTGTTCTACCCACCCCATTTTACCCCTTAAACCAATAAAATAGCCTTGTTTGGTTCATCTTGGTTGGGTTGTTTTTGGGATGGTTAGTTGTTATTGGAGGATGACGCGTTATTGTCATTTTTCATGAGGGAGTTGGAGTAGTGAGATGAGGGAGGACTCTTTTTCGAGGAAGATAGGGGAGTGAGGTCGAGTAGGTGTCTCTTGGCCCGAGAGCCCGTTATTTCTTCACTTGATGAGATGAGACGGTTTTTATTTGCACTAGTTGTATGGGATGCTTGCGGATGTTTTGTTGGTTCTCCCCCTCCCTAACTCGTGGTTGCCCAATCTTTCGGTTGGTGTTGATGGTCATTGTGGGCAATGACGAGGTTCAAGCATGGGGGAGACGCTTGGCATGATAGTGTAATTTGGTTTGGCATTTGTCACTTTGTTTGTAATATAAGTGTGATTTTATTTTCCGTTTGCAAAAAAAAAAAAAAAAAAAAAAAAAAAAAAAATTGAGGTAATCCATGGCGGGCAACATAAGATGAGGAGTTTGGGACGTAAAAGGTTAAGATCACTACGGGAGTTATAAGGAGGTTCGGTGATAGGAATTGGTGGTTTTAGGTTAGAAATCCTCTTACTTTAGGATGATAGAGGCGCCGGTGGATTGATAGGAGGTGAGTCGTGCTCGATAACTTCATTGTGAGCACGGCTTTGAGGGAGTCGTTGAGCCAAGCATGGGGGAATGTTGTGTGTTAGTTCCCCCTAGCTTAGAGTGCGTGAGAAGGGAGGATAAGATGGTTAGAGTTGGGGTGTCAAGCATTTCATCCACTCCAACTCTAGCTAGCACCGTTTGGGTGTTTTGTTGGCGTGCGGTTCTTTGTTTTGGAGGAGTCTTGATTGTTGAAACTCACCCCGTGGTTTGAGAGAGACCTAGGTGTTTAGCGTGGAGGATTGGTGAACTCGAGGACGAGTAATGGTCTAAGCATGGGGGAGTTTGATATGGCATTAGAGTAGTGTCCTAATCCGCGTAATTTAGGCGCCTTAGTGTCTATTCTAGCATGGTGTTATAGTGATTCGTACACCACGCCATTGGGAGTTATTTGGAGCTTATTTGGGGGTTTTACGGGATTTTCATTCGCTCAAGACCCTTTGGAGTGCTTTAGGAGGGAACGTGGATCGAATTGGAGTCGGATCGGGGTTTGAGAGAAGCTAGCTCGGGTGCACTATACTATGGGAATCATAAGAGCTCGAGCCACGGAGGAAGGGAGAAAAATGAGGGAGGAATTCAAGTTCCTCGACTCAAGAGGAAGAAGCCTCGAGTCCAGGATTTCCTCGCTCGACTCGAGGAGAGTGTTCCTCGAGTCGAGGATTCCGTTGCTCGACTCGAGAATCTCTTTCTTCGAGTCGAGGAAGCCAGCTTCCGGGAAGTTTCCTGAGGCTTTTGACGATTTCTTTTTGGTTAAGAAATGTTTATTTCGTCTTGTAGTGTCTTTTTGGTACTTATCCTCAATAAAAGGGGCTTGTAACCCCTCTCAAGTGATTATCACCCTTTCATTTTATTTTTCATCTAGTTTTCATTTTAAAGAGAGAAACTCAAGGAGAATTAATATTTCATTATGATTTTCATCTCAATTATTATTGTAATAATTAGTATGGAAGGCTAATCACCTTTTAGATCCTTGGTGTAATCAAATTCTCTCATCCTATGTATTAGTAAGATTTTCTTCTCTCTAATTTGCCTTTAATTTCATGGTAATTAATTCCTTGTTCTTCAATTGCTTGATTTACCCTTATTTTCTCTAATTGGTTGATTGGATTGAATTGGGTATTTCTTATGCTTTGTTTTTAATTGATGGTCATTGATTATTAACCCTAAAGGAAGCAACTTTCACATGTTTAGTCTATGGTTATGACTAATTTGTGATTGGGGAATTAATTAGGCAACTAATAGATTAGATTTTATTAGTGTCGCGGTTGCGGCTAATTAGATACTAATTTGGGTTATTGTTAATCTTTTATTAATCCTTGCTCTTCATGCCTTTGGTTTTGATTTGTTCGAGTGGTCACTAGACAAATTAGGATTAAAAGAAGGGGAATTTGGTAGCGGTTGCTCAAATTCCCCATAAAAGAGGATTAATTGGTGAAAACCGAGATTATCTATGAATTGGTGTAATTAGAGAGGAGTAAAATTACTATATTAGGGTGTTAGATGAGATTATCACCGAGGGTCACCTTAGTAATCTTGATAAATCGTTTATTTCTTGCTTAATAGACTTTCAAACCAAACCCCCCCCCCCCCATTTATTGTTCTTATTTCTTTTATTTCTTATTTTTCCACACTAGAATCGCATATTAGGACTTCCCTCTTCCTTGTGGATACGATACCCACTTACCCTAGCTAATTTAGTAGGAATAGTGGTAATTTGACTAGGAATAACGACTTTCTAGCATGTCACTTATAAGTTGAATGGGAGTGTGTAGCAAACATACCTAACCCTAGGATGGTCTTCGTAAGTTGATACCTAATGAATCAGTGCTTGGACGTCTTTTGTAGGTTTCCAGCCAACCACGGTCCCGGCCGGTGTTATTGCTTGTGACTCACTAGTGTAGTGAGCCATACGTTGCATGGTGTCATTCACCTTCTTCTCGACTGGTGTGTTTGTTGTTGTGGTTGTGGTTGTTCTTGTCTTGGGTGGTGTGTATGGAGGCTCACCTACATCCGTCATTATTCTTTGAGACAACTTCGTAATGTCTGCAAGGTCATCCCACATACTATGCAGCTTTCCAAAGTTCCCCAGGTTCTCATCAACCCTTGGTTGGTCATTCTCTAAACTTTTCGGGGACTCTATCTCCTCATGAACTGGTGAGCTCTCTGTGTTTTTGCCCTCTGTCTGGGCCCTCTCCATCTCGTCAGCCAATCTCTTGGCCTCTTGCTCTAAGGCCAGCATCTCTGCATCCCACTTCTCTACTGTCTCGGCTGCCTGCACTTGAGCTATAAGGTTCTTTCCAAGCTCGAGAGATCTGATCTCTTAGCAGACATAATGGCTGCAGCCTTCTCGTGTTCCACCTTCTCCTTCTCTGCCTTTTCCTTCTCCGCTGCCTCCTTTGCGACTGCAACCCTTGCTCTCTCGGCCACAATCTCAGCTACCTGGCGATTTACCTGTTCCTCAACTGTAATGGAACCCTTGGGTGGACCACTGATACTCGTTATCACCTCCTCACTGTCACTCTGTTTGTAACAGGCCCTCTTATTTCCAGCCGTGATTTGAGCATTCCTTTCAGCTTCTCTGAGTAACAACCTCTTCATTTGCAGATTATACTCATATCGACGACTGAGGTCATTGTCATTGTCATTGCCATCGTCACTAAGAACCAGAATCTCCTGTCACACTGTTTCTGTCCGAAATATAACCCGTTCTACTACCTTCTCCGAACTTGTTTGTGTTGGAACTCTCACCAACGTGCAGACTTTTAGATGACCGCTTTTGTAATACCGTTATGCCAACGACAACGGGTCTACTTTCGGTTTCCTTCCTCTTCAACACCAAAGGCCTCGAAGAGGTAGCAGGTTGAGTCAATGGTTTAGGCGCATTGCATCCAATCTCAACGGCGGCCATTCTTCGCTTACGAGGCAGCCTACTACTTGGAATGTCGCTGATCGTGGCGTCGCTTGCATTAGTATGTGAGAGCAAGACTATCATATGATTATCACCATAACGCAGGTGCAGCTGCTCGGATGGGTGACCATTTCCATAAGGAACGTTGTGAACAAACTGCAACATAAGGCAAGTGTACAATCAGTTAACAATTCAATAAAAAGTTAGCAGAGTATTTTGTTCAAATACGTGAAATTGGAATCCAACTTACCTTCATCGCTCCGTACTGTCCCCTTCCTTTGTAATCTCGCGCAATGGTAGTGGTTAGAGACGCTTCGTTCCAAGCTAGGATTCTAGGAGACCGATACCAGTCCACTCCAACGGCAAAGGCTTGTTGTCAAGGTATAGTATCTGCACAATATTTGAATTTCAGCTTTAGGTTGGAAATCCGTGAAACATGAAAACTATTGAACCAACAAACGACGTATTCAAAACATAACTTAAGACTTATTCAAAAAATAACTTACCATCAATACAAGTGCACATCCGTCGGCACCGTTCACACCACCAACCTTGTTTGAACCCCGTTGCTTCTTCGTTTTCTGGTCATGGAAACGACGACCGGCTTCAACCAACCAATCATACACGAACTGCGACCAAGCAAAATCTTTGAAGTTTCTAATGGTGCCTATGGAGGCAGAGAGTAGGAAAGCAGATATATTCTGTGCTTGCGTAGGGCATAACACAATGCCTAGCACATAGTGTAGAAACACGAGACGAAATTCATCGTCGCTCAGATTCTCTTTCACCATGGCCTCGGTCAGAACCCCCGGCAAAATACCATGGCTGAATTTGTACTTGATATTGAACCTAACATACATTTCATGCTGATCCGCGGAAAGCAATTGATCAACACTCGTTGGCATGACACGACCATCTCTTGGCAATCCAAGGATTGTACTAACGTGGTTTGGACGAACCCGCAACTCTTTCTCCTCATCAAACACCAACGCATTTTGACTGGGATCCCACTTGTTGTACAGCCACATGCAGAAGCGGCGGTCCAAAATCCCTAACACACTCAAGTCCAAGAACACCCCAAGTCCCATGTCCCTGATAAGGGCATGACGTTGTGGTGGAAGAAGTATTAGCATCTTGTACAACATCCTAAGCCTTATGTTAACCAAGTTTTTATCATTAGAAGGGCATTCATCGTCTTCTTCTTCATGTAAATTTGCGTGAGGAGGGATTTCAATATCTCCATCTTTTTCCTCGGATTTCGATTCTTCATCGTCTTCTCCGGATTCAGGAATCTCTAGAAATGGTTCTTCATTCACCATATGCGTCCTTCGTTGTGAATGCGACATCCTTCTTGCAACAGACATAACCAGCATTATGCCTTTCTTGCGATAATGAAATCTGATTAATCATATATTCATTGCTAATCATAAATAGTCTCTGACATGCCACAAAATATATGAAGTCATAAGTTCAAGAGGACCAACAACACATTGTTTGAAATCAAATTATAAACGAAATAAATCAACAAAAGTGCAATTAAGTCATGCAATCAGAAATATATGATTCACACATGGTTATTCACACATGCCATACGAATTCTATCAATTTATTAACATCATTGAATCACCTATGTTTGACCTGAAATAAGAAATCTATGATTCAATATACTCATATGAACATACTCGATGCCTACATTTTAATTGAGAACCATACAAACCCAATATCATTCAACCCTATCTAATTTAGCCACATGCAACTGAAATTTACAAAAGTAATGAACAAAGATTAATCATATATTCATTTCTAATAAAAAATGGTCTCGGAAAAGTCTTACGACAAAGTTTTTCATTAACATGTGTACTATTGAATAATGAATTCAGAATTTCACCAACAACTCCCAATAATACCACTTCGTAAGTGCAGTATAGGTAATACACTAGTGGGGAAATAAATAACAAGAAATCAAACCTATGTTATCCGTTAACAGGATTCGAACCTATGTCCACTAGACCACCTATATTTACTTGATAATTTCCGACCTCTCCAACCCTCTATTTCAATTCACGCATGTTTGACTTAAATATACACATGCAAAACCACATCATGAAATCAATTACGTTTCACCTAAGCTCAATCTATTTACATCAACATGCTTCACACTTATTTTCACAAATATCACAAACCAATACCATAACTAAGTTAGGCACATGCAAACCAAAATCTATGAAATTCATCACAAAATGAATACCATACCCAAAATAAGATAACTCTAACTAAGTTAGGCACATGCAAACCAAAATCAATGTGATTCATCACAAAATGAATCAATACAGAAATAAAGAGCAATCGGGTTGATTTGAACTCACCTTTGGCCTCCAATCAACTTAAGGTTCGACGACAAATCGAACTTCGATCCCTTTACCGGCGGCTTGGCTTGGAAAACGGCGAGAATCCGGCTATTTGTTTAGGATTACAATGAAAATAATAAGTAGACAGTGGGCAAATTTTGTAGAGAGAGTGGTTAGGTTTTGGAGAGAGAGTGGGTAAGTTTTGGAGTTAATTGGGAAAGTTGTGGACTTAATTTGGGGGAGAGAGAGAGAGAGACAGTTTATTGATTAATCAGGGTTTCAGTCTTGTGGAAGTGATCTCCATGTGTGCGCCATGGAGGTAGAGTAGGGAGCTGGATGGGACGTTAGAGGAAAAGGTGTTAATATTTGAACATTTCCCACCAAATTTCAAAACACGCAACCGTCAAAATAAACATTTCAATAAATGTTGTTCTAAATGAATTTTTAAACATGCAGATGAATAATGTTGGTGTATAGTATATGACTCGTAAATTGACAATTGAGTCAATATTATGTATTTTGAATGAGATTGTAACAATGACTGAATCAATGAGGAGTGATTTGTGTTACTGAAGGACGGTTCTCGAACACCATGACACCGCAATCTCAAAACCTAGGACACCGACGTAGCTATTCATTTTTAATTTATACATATATAAATTGATTACCGATTGTATATGACACCTAAAAGGTAATTTATGAAAATAAATTTTAATACAAAGTGATATAACGGTGATCCTTTAACTAGATAGGTCACGGAGTTCTATTCTAAATATTAAATAATCCCTTCCAATAGGTTCGGATGTAAAAGCATATTCAAGATGACAATTTGCATGATACGCTGATAATATACAGAATATACAGAATATATATATATATATATATATATATATATATATACAGAATATATATATATATATATATATATATAGACGCGCTATAGTTCTGATAGGAGGGGTCGAAAGTTTTGACTCTCACTCGTTCATTTCCAAAAACAACACTCTCTCTCCTCCTCCTATCTTCTCTCTTCAAATTCAAGGGAAACTCATCCTCTCTTTGTCGTCGCCGTCGATTTCCGCCACCGCCGCACATCCGTCACCTTCGCATCTCCACCACCGTCACAGGTCCGACTCCTCGCCTTCAATTAGGTTTGATTTCGTTCTTTCTCCTCTTCATTTCGGAAATCAAATCGTCATTTTGAAATTAGATTTCGAGTTGAGATTTTGCTAATTTTATAGTCATTTTGAAATTAGATTTCGAGTTGAGATTTTGCTAATTTTATAGTCATTTTGAAATTAGTACTGATTTGATTGATTATTTAGTCGATTAGATCAAGGTCTGTACCTCTAGATTTTAATTAATTGATTTTTTTTACGATTAGATACATGTCTGAAACCCTCGATTTTGATTCGTTTTCGATTGATTTGATTTTTGTTTGGAATCTGGGAATTTCGTTGAGTTAATTGTACGAATTTGATCTTTGGAATCATACAGTCAATTGGAGGTTAGGTACACTGCAGTAGTGTATATGTTGAAAGAAAACCTTACGTTTGTGTGATTGTATACGGGAGTTGGTGTCTTTCTATGGACATCCTATGCCTCATGTGCCTAATTATATGTTTATGTGATTTAGCGTGGTATGTCACTCTATGCACAAACGCGCGTCACTCTATGCACAAACCTGTGTCACGATATGTACAAACGTGTGTCATTCCATGGTTGTGTAATTCTTTGAACAATCTCGTGTCACTCTATGGACAAACGTGTGTCACTCTATGGACAAACGTTTGTCACTCTATAGAATAACGTGTGTCACTCAATGTACAAACGTGTGTCATTCTATGGACAAATGTGTGTTATTGTATGAACAAACGTGTGTCTTTTGAATGAGCATTTGATGGTTAGTTAGGATCTTAAGTGATTGTATTAGTTTCTCTTGTTGCTATGATTTTCGTTGATCTTGATAGTGCTTGGTTTATAGTGATACATACATTGTGGGGCAGTACAGTGTCATTCTATGGTAGTTTAGTGTCATTGGATGGTGGGTAGACAAATACAGTAGATGTATTGTTCTAACAGTGGCTTGCTTAATCTTTGTCAGAAATGGAGTACAATGAAGTTGCAATTTGTAAATGTCGCTGCTGCAGTTGCGTGCACTTTTTTTGTCATGTCGTCTGCAGAAGCAATTGATGCTCTTAAAACGTGTACCTGTTTACTGAAGGAGTGCAGGTAACATATCGAACCTCCTACTGTGTTTTTGAAGCTAGTTGCCTATACTTTGAACTGATATGATGTTGGCATCAGAGAATGCAATCTACAAGTGTTTGCACATCAGTCATAGAGTTTAAGCACTCAGTCAGATCTCTGTAGGTTGGATTGTTGAGTGATGTGGTCATAAATGTGACTTGTTTCGAACATCTGCAAGTCACAGATTGAAAGTTCTGTAAGGATGCTATTTCTCTTGAGATGGATGACTATCTGGACTTGATTCATATGTTTCCCGGAACATCACTTTCGTGGATTTGGGTAGATATTGGGGTGGCAGTCACTAACAACAGTGTATTGCACTTTAGGCATTAAAATGAATACTGTCAATGTTGTGCACCTTAACGCTACTTAATTTATACCTAATTTGACTTAGTGTCTGAACATAGTGGAACTTGCCAAGGCTTTAAGTATAGCTATCAGATGTCAACCAAAATAAATAAATAGTATGGCTATCTAAATGATACGGAACAGGTATTTGATTCAAGATTGCTTTATTTGGTCATGGTTATTGCATGGGGTTCATGTAAAAAGATGTCGTCAATATGATCTTGTCCTTAAGCTTATTAACTGTGGATCCTACACTCTGTTTGGAGAAGCACATATTCCAGCTAGCAACATGTTTGTGGGTGTCGACTGTCTAGCTATTAAACTTGAGATATGAGAATTATGATTATTACAGGAGGAACATGGCTTATTGGCTCCCACTTGGTATATGTTCTTGCATGCTTGGTAATTTGATCGATGTTGGCCAAACCTTATAATCTAAACTGTAAAATATGTATAGTTTGCATTAGAGTTGAGTCTTAAATCTACTATCATCAGGTAGTGGTATTTGAATTGAGAGCAATTGTTTTAAACTTACGCTGGAAGCATGCTTTTCTTGGATCAAATGTTTGTTTGATTGTGTTTACTTGTCTGTTACGAGTCTTACAACCATTCACTTCTTAAAGCCAACTAGCTCAACCAATACCCTCCTAAAGCCTACTAGCTCCCTCTTAAAGCCTACTAGTTTAACTGGCACAATTGTTTGGTTATAAAATGGCAGAGCTGGCATTTTGTTGCTATTTCTATTCTATTATTTTAATGACATAATGAAGAATTTTTCTTTTTTTACGCCTATTAGCTCAATGGAAGAGCATTGTGCAATTCCACAAAGATGTGAGTTCAAATCTCACATAGGCGGCAGGTTGGCATTAACTTTAGACAAATGCAGGTTTGAGATTAAATCGGACAGTCCAACAGGTTTTACGAAAATGAGCAGTTTACAAGCTCAACTTTTGGCAAAGCCATATCTCCGACCATCAAACAGGGTACACATCATAGATAATCCTAATCCACCAATCATTCGGCTCACACCATTTTCCAGAGGACCAGACATTTAGACAATTAGCTTTTCCCTAGACGAATTCTCCATATTTGCGAGACATCCACTAAACCTATCAGACGAGCAAGGATGATACTTGAACTAGCAGGGGAGAAGTGCTTGAGGAGAGCCTTGTTTCGACATTCTCATGCTGCACAAGCTCGAGCAGCAAAGCTGCGACAATCTTAGTCAAAGAGCCTTTCAAACCATATCGTTTACCCATGCTTACCACCAACACATAACACATGAAATTTTAGAGCTCATGTAGGAATTGAACCTACAACATTCGTGTAGGTACACAAATGTTTACCAATTGAGCTATCAAACTAACGCAATCTTCCGTATAAAACATCACAAGTAATAGCCAACCGTGAACAACAAACCAACATTCAATATAAATTCATTATCTACAATGACACTCTAAGCATACAATGACACCTCCATACAATGACACAGAGTGTCCATACAATGACACCTATTCTCCATATAATGACACAAGAGTGTCCATACAGTGACACAAGAGTGTCCATACAGTGACACAAGAGTGTCCATAGAGTGACACCTCTATCCTATGACGCCAATTGTCCATACAACGACACAAGAGTGTCCATACAGTGACACCTCCATCCTATGACGCCAATTGTCTATACAATGACACAACAGTGTGCACACAGTGACACCTCCATCCGATGACAGGAGTGTCCATACAAGGACATAAGTCATTCGATGTCATTCTATGCATAACATGTGTCACTGAAAAGTACAAAAACAAATGCAACCTAAACTAATTCCCAACGTCAATCACTACAAGCAGCAATGAAAGCTTCTTTGAGGCATTTCATAGAACACCTGCTACTCATTTTCATAAAACACCTCCTTATAGCTGTAAATTATACTAATTCACAATCAAATCTTATGTGATCTGCCCATTTTGTACGCTTCATATTGATAGTTTTTATTGTATTTTAACGGTCCAAATGATGTATTTTGCTCACTATTGGTGTTGAGTATCGGTCCTTAAGTTTTATGTAATTTTGATCGTTTTATGTACATTTTGGATGCGGACACTTTGAGGCACTATTGAGAAGAGCTTCCCGAGACGTTTGGCGGGCCGCGCTGGAAGATTGGCGGAGCGCTAGAGAAATCGAAGACAGAAGAGGCAGAGATATTTCGCGACCCACGATGGAGAGCACGACGGGACGTGGTGGGACCTTCGCGGGCCGCGACCAACGGCTTGGCGGACCGCGAAGGGCGATTTTCCTTAATTTCGTATTTTCTATTTTACCATGAAAACCCCAAACCTAGGTCATTCATTCAGACTTTTTAGAAGAAAAGAAGGGGTTTTCATGGATTGTATGAGGAGCTAAGTTATTATTTCTTGATTTATTAATCGAAGCATCGCATCGACAATATCTTGATCTATTCGTTTTATCGCTTTCACTTATAGTCTTATCTTTGGTGTTTATTCTATACAATTGTCTTTTGTGATTGCTAGCTGTGCAACTAGTTTATTGCTTAGATTGATTGTTTGCTAGTTTTAATTGATCAAAGGAATCCATTGTTTGATTGATTTTTACATTGTAGCAATCCCCAGTTCATTGATTTGTATGTAATCATCGTTAGTGAATTAGGGCAAAGATTTGACTCACATGTTAAATACGAAACGTGCGTTACTATTACATGTCTCTGTCAATATCTCTCTAATCCTTATTGCTAGTATTAAATTGAACCTACTCGTGTGCTTAGGTTATTTGATAGTTAGGGTTATTAGGTAGTGTAGATTAGGGGTGTGCAAATGCGGGTTCGGTTAACCGTTTGTCACTTTTTGGCCGACCCTAAACCGTAACCGTTAGTTCGGTTAACCGCACATCGGTTAAACGGATTTGTCGGTTCGGTTTAATCGGGTAATGTTTTAGTACGGGGACACTATGTAACACCCCGTATTTTTGGGTAATTATTTAATAAAGGTGTTACTTTTTAAATCGATTATTGGAAGATAAGTTTGGGTCGGGTTTAAGGATCACTCATCTCACCCAACGAATAAAGCCCAAACCCGAGTCTACCCTCATACCTATATATACATATAATAAAGAAAACCCTTGCTTTATTTCATAACCATTCGGCCTCCTTCTCTCCCTCTCTCTTCTTTTCGTAGCCTCCACCCGCATAAAATTCCCAGCATCACTGTGTCAATTTAAAACACACATAATTCTCTCATACGATCTCTAATTGGAGCGTGGTTGGTGGCGTTAGAACCTTGATTTCGATATGAATTCGGGAAGATGTAGATCATGCCAAGATTCCATAGGATGCTACTTGTAAAGCTGTTTTAGTGGAGATGTGTCTATCTACCCGAGAATCTGTTCCGTCCCTCGGTATTTTAAGATTTCCCGTCGACTCCTAAGGAATTTGAGAACGATATTTTGTGGAGATTTTCCTTACTCTAGCATTGACAATATATCAAAAATTGGTAAGATCTAGATCTGTGGATAAAAAGTTATATTATATTTCGTGGGTAACCCTAATTCGTGTTTATGGTTCAGTGTGAGATCGATTCCCGTTGATCCACTTGGAGTTTGTGGACAAAATTTGGAGGAAACGTTCCTAACATTACCCTTTATGTCATACAAAATATTGGTGGTCATACGATGTCGGAGGTAGGAGTTATCTATGTTTCAATACCACTGTCTTCTTTTAGATTCATGATATATTAGTTAATTTGTGAGATTATGGCTTATGCTAATACTTTGTGAATTAGGGGATCATCGATTGAGTTTGTGATTGATTGAGCGTCTAGATTGTGGATTCGAGGAGGTGTAGTTCATTGACTTGGTTATAAGAGTTTAATTTAAGAATTAGCGTTGAAAGGTAAGAACGTTTGATCATTCATCTTTGGACTATTCTATTCTCTCACTTGATTCACATGTTCACTTGCTCATTATTCCTACATTTGATTCATAACCATACACTTATTCAATTTGCCTACGCTTGTTTCAATATATATGTATATATTCGTTCATAACCCGTTTGAGTTTGCTCGACCTCGGCCTCTCGGCTTCATTACTCGGCCTCGGTCTTTTGTGATCCGAGCCTCTCGGCCAATCGGCCAGTCGGCTTCTCGGCCGAGTGGTATGCTTTTGTTGATCTTGGCTTGTGTTTTCGATTGTGTTGAATTATTGAATCCGGCTGTGGCTGTTTATAAATTGTATTATCGAATAACGTACCATCGAATATTGAATGTAAAACGGATGAAAGAAAAGAATGCCAAATGTTTACCACCTAGAGTGATTGTGATGCGGCCCTGACCGATCACCGTTTATACCTCTGATCAAGGTACTGTTTCGGTCGGAGTAGCTACCGACTGCCTATTAGGCTTTCCTCCTAGAGGTACGCATCCTACTGGATCTCTAGCGAGGGGTGTGCACATTTTAAGTCTGTAGGAATCGTTTATATGTACTCTAGCTCGCGCCGGAACGAGATTGTGGTGGCTGCAGGGTAGGAGCCCAGCCGTGTATGATTGACAAGACCGTTTGTCTCGTCAGCGATACGTGACTATCGCACTGTCGTGTCCCGATGGTACTCTGTAATCATTGTTATATCCAATGCTTATTATTTGTTAGCTACGCGCCTCAAGGCGCGTATCTTTGTTTCTCTGCTTTATGTTTCTTACTCAGCCTGTGCTGACGTTCTGTTTTCTGGTTTGTTCCCTACCGTGTTCTGGGGCCTATGTCATTCTTCGATGGCATAGTTGACAGGTCTTCATGTTGTGGATGCTTGCTAGAGGATCTCATTTGCATGCCGGGAACTTTTCATAAACATTATTTAGACGTGGATTATATTTGTTTTTGTAATTTAATTTCAGTTTTGAGAACTGTAGCTCGACATTCTAAGTCTTCCGCTGTCGTCTTTTCGTTTGTTCGAATTTATTAAGTTCTAATTGAATTTCAAGCCTAGCAGTTGACTCGATAGTCAACTGCGGCGTAACAATTCTATAATATTTCCTCATTTATCATTGCGGAAATTTAGGGTTGTTACACACTATTTGACCTACCAAATTAAGTAAAATTGATGGATAAAATATTAAGATTCCACTATACGTCGATACTTCAATTAATTTATGTATCATTTCCCTCAAACAAGTGAATTTTAACAACATATTGGATTAATTATCTTATTTTAGACTTGTGAATTAGTTGACTTATAACCTAATTTATTGAAAATAAGCATTATGTCCACTTTCGGTTCGGGTTCGGTTAACCGCATACACACAAAGTTGCGACCCTAACCCGCATTTTATCGGTTCGGTTACCCGCTTTTTCAGTTCGGGTAAATCGGTTTTCGGTTCGGGTTTCGGTTTGGCGGTTTTTTTACACACCCCTAGTGTAGATCACGCCTTTTAGCTATTCTTAAGGAGAGATTTGGGAATTCTGTTTTCACGCTAGAGTAATTGAGATTGATAAAAGAATAGTGACAAATAGGACCGATTAGTCAGTGCGTTGTGGGAATTAATTGATCAAGATCTGTTTATTTCCTGAATTACATTCACAATTCGCATTTGTTACTTTTCGAGAGGTTGATAATCAACATCTCTCAATCCCCTTATTTGTTACTTTAGCACTCTAATTCATTACATTGGACAACCCATTTCCCTGTGGATACGATCCCTACTTCCCTACTACTGTTGTTAGGATTTAGGATTATTTTTGGTAGATAATCGCGACTTTAGTCTCACCAAATTTTGGCGCCCTGGGGACTAGGGTTTTGTTTTTGTTGTGAATTTTTTTGTGCTTGTTTTTATTCTTGGATTTATTTCTAGGAGTCATATCTCTTGTGGTGGCCCCTGCTTATGGTCACCACCCGTGCTACTAATCAATCTCTTGTCCCTTTTGATTCAGAAATTGAGAGAACTGTGCGGCGTTTGCGAAAGGAGATTCGTGATAATTGTCTAGAGCTGCCATTTGATACAAATTTGGACGAATTCAAATTTGTAGTTCCAATGTCTACTCTTACATTGAGGGAGCTCACAGCTCCTGATCTTAAGACTCAACTGTTGTGCATTAAATTTTCAACTCCTGAGGCTGGTCAGGAGGAGGAGAGTCTGGAGATAAAGGGTGCATTGCTACACCATATTCCTTCATTCCATGGTATGGAAGGAGAGGATCCGAACCGTCATCTCACTGAGTTCTACTACATCTATAGTGGGATGAAACCAAAAGGTGTGAAGTTGGAAAATCTGCTGCTGAGAGTCTTTCCGTTCACTCTTAAGGATAAGGCTAAAAATTGGTTGTACACGTTGCCCGAGGGAAGTGTCACTGAATGGTCTAAGATGAAACAGTTTTTCCTGGAGAAATATTTTCCCGCTACACGATCTTCTAATCTCAAGAAGGCTATTAGCAATGTGGAGCAAACGGATGAAGAGAATCTACATGCCTATTGGGAGCGTTTCAAGCAGCTGTATGCGAGTTGTCCGTACCACGGATATGAGGAGAAAGATCTCATCCTCTACTTTTACAATGGGTTGCGAGAGGAGGATAAGAGATATGTGACAGCTACTAGTGGTGGTGATTTGATGAACAAAACCCCAGCTCAAGCTAGGGCGCTACTTTCTAATTTGGCTGAAAACTATGAGAGCTACAAGACGACCTCCTCTAGAAAGGTGTACGCGGCTACTTCATCCAATGGTGATTCTATTGCGGAGTTGACCACGTTGATGAAAACTTTTATGTCTCAACAACAATGTCAAGTGGCTAGAGTGTGCGGAATTTGTCATGGTAATGGGCACCCCACTGATTCGTGCCCTACGCTTTTTGATGACAATGTTGAAGAGGTTAATGCTACTGGTTTTCCTGGACCCCCTCAACGGAAGTATGATCCTTATTCTAACACATACAATCCTGGGTGGAGGGATCATCCTAATTTCCGTTACAATAATCAACAAGGTGATCAGCAGTATGGCCAGAACAATAGGTATTCTAATCCGCCATTTAATCAAGAAAACCGTCAATTCAATCAGGGCAACTTTGGTTATCAAGCCAACAACCGTTCCCATAATCAACAAGATAACCATTCCTCTCAAGGGCAAGGTACTACTTCTTCTTCATCCATGTCGGCTGAGGACATGATTAAGGCCCTCACTCAGAATGTCACCACTATGCAATCCACAATGCAATCTAGTATTCAGAATTTGGAGACCCAAATGGGTCAAATGTCGAGTGCCATTTCTCGATTGGAGTCTCAAAACTCTGGGAAACTTCCATCTCAAACGGAAGTCAATCCCCGCAAGAATGTGAGTGCTATTACGTTGCGTAGTGGAAAGATTTTGGAGGAAAAGGAGATTGTAAGGTCAGGCATCCCAACAGACTGTATTCTCGACGAATTTGACGAGGAGGAACAGAAACATTCGGGACCCCGCCAAGATGTGGAGCGGGGCGCCAACGAAGACAAAACAGGGAGGACAGTGACTTTTCGTGGCCCATGAGAGGAGAGTGGCGGACCGCGAGACCTCTATGGCGGCCAGCGAGAAGAGCTCGGCGGACCGCGAACATCTTTGAGTTTGGATTTTGGATTTTTCCTCTTCGGCCGCGACGGAGACGGCCAATTTGAAAGAGGGGGAGATAGTTGTTGATGCCCCCTATATTCCACCTGAGTTTCCAGTCTACGAGCCGGTCCCACCATTTCCGGAAGCATTGAAAGACACTCGTAGATTTGACAAGGACAAGGACATCTACGACATATTAAGTAAGTGTGTAGTAAATATTCATCTCCTTAATCTTCTTAAAGCTATTCCTCGTAGTGCTAAATTTTTGAAAGAGTTGTTCACTATTAAGAGGGGCAATAAGTTGAAAGGTAAACACAAGGTACAAATCAGTGAACATGTTTCTGCTCTGTTTCAACGTAGGATGCCTAAGAAATGTAGTGACCCTGGCATGTTTACCATTCCATGTACCTTAGGAGACGCCCAATTTGAGAAGGCCGTGTTAGATTTAGGTGCGTCAATTAATGTGATTCCCTATTCCGTGTATTCATCCATGAATCTTGGTCCTTTGTGTGCGACTAATGTGGTAGTTCAACTTGCTGATAGATCTATTGCGTTTCCTAAGGGTGTTGTTGAGGATGTGCTTGTGATGGTTGATAAGCTTATTTTTCCTGCTGATTTTTATGTGCTTCAGATGGAGCATGACAACCACGCCGCCCCTATTTTGTTGGGGAGGCCTTTCATGAAAACCGCTAGAACAAAGATTGATGTGTTTAGTGGTAGTCTAACTATGGAATTTGATGGTCAAGTTGTGGAGTTTAACATTCACGATTCTATGAAATATCCAACTGATGGTCATTCTCTATGTTCTATTGATGTGGTTGAACCATTAGTGCAGGATGTCTTTGATGTTTATGGTGTGGATGAACTACAGAGTGCTTTAGATAATAGTTTAGCAGATGATTGCCTGGATTTTGTATTGTCTACTAACCTGCAAGAAGTCATTGCGGAGTTATCACTCCATGGAAGATCTCCTCTCATGCCTGTGGGTTCCACACCCATTTCACTAACCGTACCTAGCACAAGACCTTTGCCTTCTGTTGTGCAGGCACCTGAGATAGAGTTGAAGCCACTTCCTGATCATTTGAAGTATGTGTTCCTCGATGTTGGTGATACACTTCCCGTAATCATTTCCAACAAGCTGACTGAGGTACAAGAGGAGAAGTTGGTAGAGGTTCTCAAGGAGAACAAGCTCGCTTCGGGATGGACTATAGCCGACATCAAGGGCATTAGTCCTACCACATGTATGCACCGAATTTTGCTTGAGGATGATGCAAAATCGGTGAGGCAACCTCGGCGTCGATGGAATCCACCAATGATGGAGGTGGTGAAGGCGGAGGTTTTGAAGCTACTAAGTATGGGAATCATTTTTTCTATCTCAGATAGTCGGTGGGTAAGTCCTACACAGGTGGTGCCTAAGAAAGGAGGTATCACTGTGGTTACAAATGATAAAGGTGAGTTGGTACCCACCCGCACTGAAACTGGGTGGAGGATGTGTATCGATTATCGTAGGCTTAACACTGTGACTCGTAAGGATCCTTTTCCCTTACCTTTTATAGATCAAATGCTTGAGAGACTTGCAGAGCGTGCTTTCTATTTTTTTCTTGATGGCTATTCAGGTTATTTTCAAGTGCCTATTGCACCGGAGGATCAAGATAAGACGACATTTACCTGTCCATTTGGCACCTTCGCATACCGTAGGATGCCGTTTGGTCTGTGCAATGCCCCAACAACCTTTCAGAGATGTATGATGAGCATCTTTTTAGAGTATGTTGAGCACTTTATTGAGGAATTTATGGATGATTTCACCGTTCACGGTGATTAATTTGATGCTTGCTTGGCTCATTTGTCTCTAGTTCTCCAGCGTTGTATTGATTTCTGAAAAGTGTCATTTTATGGTTGAACAAGGTATTGTGTTAGGACATTTAGTATCGTCTAAGGGGATTGAGGTAGATAAGGCGAAAATTGGTATTATTCGATCTCTCCCCTACCCCACTAATGTTCGTGAAGTGTGGTCTTTTCTTGGTCATGCAGGTTTTTACCGCAGGTTTATCAAGAATTTCTCCCAGATTGCCACCCCTTTGTGCAAGCTGTTGCAAAAGGAGACCGAGTTTGTGATGGATGATGAGTGTAAGAAGGGGTTTGATGAGCTGAAAGAGCGACTCGCTTGTGCAACGATCATTCAGGCTTCAGATTGGTCTCTGTCTTTTGAGATCATGTGTGATGCTAGGGACTATGCGGTTGGAGCGGTACTAGGTCAGAAGGTTGGAAGAGCGTCCCATGTTATTCATTATGCTTCGATGACGCTCAATGGTGCCCAACGGAACTACTCAACTACGGAAATAGAGATGTTAGCCGTGGTTTTTGCTTTGGACAAATTCAGGTCATATTTACTTGGTACTAAGGTAACTGTTTATACTGACCATGCAACTATTCGTTATCTAATGACGAAGAAGAAGGCAAAACCACGGTTGATTAGATGGATATTGTTGTTGAGTGAGTTTGATGTGGAGGTGAGAGATAAGACTTTTCATCAGAATTTGGTGGCCGATCATTTGAGCTGACTGGTTCGTGATGAGGATAAGCCTTATGCTTAGATGCCGGTCCAAGGACAATTTCCCGATGAGGCGTTGATGGCCATTAGGGATATTAGACTTTGGTATGCTAACATTGTGAATTATCTTGTCTCTCGTAAATTTCCTCCAGGTTGTTCCAAGAATCAGAAGGACAAGCTTCATTCGGAGGCAAAGAGGTATGTTTGGGACGATCCATATCTATGGAAACACTGCGCTAATCAGATTATTCGACGATGCATTCCCGACAATGAGGTAACCTCTATCCTTACATTTTGTCACTCTCATGCTTGTGGTGGTCACTTTGGTGCAAAGAGAACTTCTAGGAAGGTTTTGGATTGTGGTTTCTTTTGGCCAACACTGTTTAGAGATACATATGCTTTTTGTAAGAGTTGTGATAATTGTCAGCGAGTTGGTAACATTTCCCAACGTAATGAGATGCCGCAGTCTTCTTTGTTGTATTATGAAATCTTTGATGTGTGGGGAATAGATTTTATGGGCCCATTTCCCAATTCTCATGGCAATTTTTACATTCTTCTTGCAGTGGATTATGTTTCCAAATGGGTGGAAGCAAAAACCACCAAGACTGATGATTCTAAAGTGGTTGTAGAGTTTGTCAAATCTTATATATTTTCTAAGTTCGGTGTCCCAAGAGCCTTGATTAGTGATCGTGGTACCCACTTTTGCAATCGAACGGTGACGGCATTGTTGAAGAAATACTTTGTGACTCACAAAGTTTCCACCACCTACCACCCCCAGACAAATGGACAAGCTGAAGTGTCCAATAGAGAGATTAAATCCATCCTTGAAAAGACAGAGAATCCGAACTGTAAGGATTCGAGCTTGCGTCTAGAAGATTCCTTATGGGCGTATCGTACTGCATACAAGACGCCTATAGGTATGTCACCGTATCGCCTTGTGTTTGGGAAGGCTTGTCATTTGCCCGCTGAACTTGAACACAAGGCGTATTGGGTGGTGAAGAGCTTCAATATGAGGATGGATGAGTCAGGGGAGCATAGGAAGCTAGAGCTGCAGGAATTGGAAGAGATTTGTCACGATTCATATGAGAATGCGGCAATTTACAAGGAAAAGACGAAGGCTTGGCATGACAAGTCTATTTTGAGGAAGGAGTTCAATGTTGGTGATAAAGTTCTCCCTTTCCAGTCTCGTGTTCGGCTTTTTCCTGGTAAGCTTCGTTCTAGGTGGACGGGTCCTTTTGTGGTGGTGAAAGCGTTCCAACATGGAGCTGTTGAGATTCGTGGCCTCACTTCTGATAAAGTGCTAAAAGTGAATGGCCAACGGCTTAAACCGTATTATGACGGTTTTAAAATGGAGACTATAGCGGAGATAAGCCTTGAAGATCCGATCATTGAAGAATAGTCCTCCATTTCTGCTGAGTCGAGCCATCGACGTTAAACAAAGGCGCTTCTCGGGAGGCAACCCGAAAGAGTTTACTCCTACTCTTTTATTTTTGTATTTTTGTTTTGTGTTTTGATTTTTGGAGTAGAATTATGCTTTGTTTTGTTTGTTTTTTGCAGGTTAAAAAAAAAAAGGGGAAAGAAGAACAAGAACCGGGGGTGAAATCAGAGACTTTTGGCGACCCGCGTGAAAAGGATAGCGGGTCGGGCAAAAAAAAAAAGTCTGAAACAGGAACTTTTCGCGGCCCGCGACAGGATCATGGCGGACTGCGAAGAGGCCCCCGCGCAGGTATTTACACTCGTTTTTTTTCTCTCTCTCCTCACTTCTTCCACTCCCCCCCGACAGTAACCCAGAGGAAAAAAAAAAACAAAAAGCTCCCGCCCAATTCGTCCATCACCACCTTCAACCCTTTTCAATCACTCTTTCACCACCACTCTACCACCATAACCACCCTCTTGCACCACCAAACAACTCACCCAAACACCCCAAATCAATTCAAACCCTAGGAATTTGGGGGTATTTTGAAATTGGTCGATTGGAGTGATTGGAAGGTTCGGAGTGCTATATTGGAGGTTGGGCTGAGTTCTACATCAACAATAATCGAAGTTTGAGGTCATTTGGTAGCTTATTTCGTTGGATGGAGGTAAAAATCCGAATTTCTCTTTGATTTTTGGATTGTTGTTTAGTAGTGTGTTGCCAAATTAGTTTAGGGTTGTTGTTGTTGTTGGTTGATTTTTGTTGTGGTAATTGTGGGTTGTTGCTAGTATAGAGCCTTGGTAGGCTGTTGTTGAATTGTTTGTGTTTATTGCCTATTTGGAGGGGTATTGTTAGGCTTGCTTGTTGTAGTGTGTTCTTAATTCTCTTGTAGTATAATGGCACCTACAAAGAGGAGAAGAGGGGATGGGGCAGGTTCTAGTGCATATATGGATTTGCGAACTTTAACTAATGTTAAAGGTGGGCGGGTTTTTCCGCCCCCGGTAGAGGGATTCCGCCCACGTTGTTTTTCTATAGTGTCACCCTACGGATGTTGGGGATTGAGGACATGACCCTTCGATTGTTGGAGAACATGGGTTTGCAGGGCACGATTGACAAGGGCTAGCCTACGGTTAAGAGGTGGACTTTGGAATTCTTGTCCACCTTTGAAAAGACGAGTGGAGAGGATGAGAGTGAAGAGAAGGGTATTCGATTTAAGCTGAATGATAAGGAGTACGGCTTGACTTATACGGAGTTGAGAGAGGCGTTTGGTGTCTCTGACCCCATTGATTTTCCCCCGTATAGTACCAATGAGGCAGGAGATTTTTGGACAGCTTTGACGGGGCATACCTTTTACAACCTTCAGAACTCTAGGATCAATCACCCGGTGGTGCGCTTGATTGGGCGGTTTGTGGCTACCGCTTTCTTTGGTCAGGGTGAGACTACGAAATTAAGGCAGACGAATATGTCCGTGCTTAGTACTTTCCTTCCTAGTCGGCCAGGGGTGCCGGATTGGGTTGAGATTTTCGTAGCTGCTTGTTTGGGGATCCGTAGTTTTAGTACGGGAAACATTTCTGTAGGGGGCATGGTCTCGCGCATCGCCTATTATTGTGGGTAGACGACTTCGGATGAGCAGCACGTGGCCACTGAGAAGGATAGGTGCCCTCATCAATACCCTATTTCTTCATTCTTTCAGTACGACCATGCTGCGCTGGTTCAGACTCATTTCCTCACTTATTCCGACAGTTGTCGGGGCATTGGTACTATCGGTATGGGTCGGGCCTTGTATGTTGTTTTCGGTTGCCCCGACTTCCTGACGCTCCCCCGATACCTTTTGGTGATTTTGCCCGAGATTTCTACCTCAGTCTTGATTTATCTGATGCGCCGGAGCTGCCTGCTGGTACGGCGAGAGGGGTAGTCTTTGCGGAGGATGGTGCGGAGGTAGCTGCCACATCCGGTGGTGGCCGCGGTACTTTTTGTCCCACAGAGGAGGAGTGGAACTCCTTGAGAGCGGAGGTGCGTGACATTGGGAGGCTGCAGAGACGGATGCTCCTCTATTTTGGCATTTCTGACGACGGTGAGGACCCTACGGGGCCCTCACGCAGCTGAGTTGGTACGTTTTTTGGCCTTTTCCCTTTCTTTTGGTTGTAATACTTTCATAGTTCACATTGGGAACAATGTGTGAACTAAGCATGGGGGAGGGGAATTGGTTGGTTGTATATCTTTTGTATAGCTGTTTTTCTTTTGCAAACACATCGACAAAAAAAAAAAAAAAAAAAAAAAAAAAAAAAAAAAAAAAGAGAGATGAAAGCCAGAAAAAGAGAGATGGGCGAAAAAGAAAGTAAGGAAAAGACACGAGAGAAGAAAGTAAGCCGGTGAGATGGAAAAGTTAACGAGAGGCTAGGTGAAAACCCATTGGGCGCCTAGGCAAAATGAGCGGAGCGTGTCACTTACCGGTGCCTAAGTAGGGTGTTTGAAGGTCGTGTCTGGGTAGGTCTCTCTTGGATGGTATAAGGAGGTTTGGTTGGAACTCCTTAGTGGTGTTTAGGCTAGAAAATCCTCGGTACGCTTGAAGATATAAGTGGCGTTGGTGTCGAATTCGAGGTAGTTGTGGCTCCGACAGTGCTATTCCGGACCATGGCTAATGAGGGAGTTGAAGGTGAGCTAGCTCGGGAGTGATTTAGGACATTTTAGCCTCCCTTGCTTCTTGGTTACGTTGCGGTATGATGATATAAGATGGTTTGGTCCGTTGCGTGAGCTTATATCTGTGACGGACCCTACTAGCAAGATGACGACTCACCGTCCTTTGTTTGGAGTAGAGGAGATAGGTTTTGAGATGAACTTCACCCGTGCTAACTGTCAATAGACCTTGGAGACATCTTTTGGAGAGTTAGGTTGCTCGAGGACGAGCAAAGGTCTAAGCATGGGGGAGTTTGATCTGCCCATTTTGTACGCTTCATATTGATAGTTTTTATTGCATTTTAACGGTCCAAATGATGTATTTTGCTTACTATTGGTGTTGAGTATCGGTTCTTAAGTTTTATGTAATTTTGGTCGTTTTATGCACATTTTGGATGCGGACACTTTGAGGCACTATTGAGAAGAGCTTCCCGAGACGTTTGGCGGGCCGCGTTATTGAGGAATAACAGAATTGTGAAACCCTGGGAGAGAGAAAATGAGAAAACACAGAAAGCAAGAGCTGATTCTTACAAAAAGAATAAGTTTGAGCTCCGACGATTAGCGCCGGAGCGACGGCGAACGAGTAGGTCTGCAACGGCGATGAGATACAAAAAATCCGAACAAATAACAACATTATCAAGGCAAATCTTACCGAAAATGGAGGAGAGAGAGGGCGAGAAGCAGAGAGAACGTGACGACGTTAACGATAAGGGAAGAGACGGCGGCTGCGACGGCGACGACATGAGATGAGCAGACGGAACGCAGGAGAGGAGTGAGAAAATGTCGAAGAGAGAAAGTGGTTGAAGAGAGAGAAACAAAAAAATTGCAGATGCTGAGAATGATGGAACCGATCCACTCCCTTTTCCTTTTTAAACAATGAATACGTGGCTTAATCCGAAGCGTCGAAATTGTATATATATATATATCAAATGAGAAGTGTAATTTCGTGAGAAGTGAGAAGTAATCTCAACCCTCCATCTTACCTAGATCAAAGGTGTAGATTAAAACTTAAATAAAAGGAAAACAAAAAACAAACCCAAGGCCAAACCCCAAAAATCACTCACATTTTCTCTCTCCTCCCATTCCCCCCTCCCTCTCTCTCCACGGCCTACCCCTGCGCCGCCTACCACCGCCGCCGTCGTACACCATCAGCAATCGTCTCCGGAGAAGATACCACCGGCCGACTCGACGGACTTGTGCGAGTCTTCCTCGGACATTATCCTCCACCGTCGAGCATCTTTTGGCCGCGAAAACACCTTCTCCTTCACTCTTTACAGTTTCTCTCTCCTCTCCCCTCCCTTGCTCCTGCCTCCGCCGATAGCCTCATTTTCCGGCGACGACACAACCGTCATCCTCCATAGACGACGACGAGTGTTCGTCGATCAACATCATCCCTCTTCCACTTCACGTTAGCGCGCGAATCCGCCTTATTCTTCTAACTTTTCACTTTCGTTTTTTGTTAGATCTAACCGTCGTCGATCATTTGCCTCGTCGAACTACAGCCTCGCCGATGTCCTCTCTCATTTCCGCACCATTTGCCGTCATATCCTCGGACTAAATGCGTGAGAAAAAAATCAGAGAAGGGAAATGAGGCGACGGGGAAGTTGGCGTCCGGGTCAGCGGTCGGGGACTGGTTCGCCGGAGTTTGGTGGCGACTGAGGTGGTGCAGGATGAGGTGGGGGTGGGGCGGTGCAGTGGCAGTTGATGGGAGGTGGCGGGATGGGATTTGGGTGGTGTGGAAGGAGAGAGAAAATGGTAAAATGTGGTTTTTTTGCGTTTTTTTTTTTTAAGTTACGTAATTTTGTTAGTGGAGTTAAGTTACGTTATTTAGTTAGTGGAATTAAGTTAAGTTACGTGTTTAAGTTTTAAAGTTAAGTTGAACTTATTAGAGTTATATATTTTAATTATTGGAGTTACGTATTTTGGTTAATGGAGTTAAGTAGGAGTTATCGGAGTTACGCGTTTAACTTAGTGGAGTTAAGGTTGGAGTTACGTATTTTACTTAGTGGAGTTAAGGTTGGAGTTACGTATTTTACTTAGCGGAGTTAAGTTGGAGTTACATGTTTTAGGTAGTGGAGTTATTAGAGTTACATGTTTTATTTAATGAAATTAAATTGGAGTTATGTGTTTTAGTTGATGGAGTTAAGTCGGAGTTACGTGATTTAGGTAGTGGAGTTATTAGAGTTACGTGTTTTATTTAATGAAATTAAATTGGAGTTATGTGTTTTAGTTGATGGAGTTAAGTCGGAGTTACGTGATTTAGGTAGTGGAGTTATTAGAGTTACGTGTTTTATTTGATGAAATTAAATTAGAGTTATGTGTTTTAGTTGATGGAGTTAAGTCGGAGTTACATGATTTAGGTAGTAGAGTTATTAGATACGTGTTTTATTAAAGAAAATTGAGTTAGAGTTACGTGTTGCAGTTATTGGAGTTACTAAGTTTTCGTTAAATTTGGTGGAGTTAATAATAATGCTCGAGTGAGACAATATACTTTATGGAGTAGTTTACTGGAGTTAGGAAATTTAGTTAGTATAGTTAAGTGATTGGAGTTAAGAGTTTTAGTTAGTGGAGTTAAGACTGGAGTTATGTCGTTTAGTTCCTGAAGTTACGCAAAATCAATGGCTGAGATTACTTCTCACCAAATTACCATTTCTCACTGGATGGAGCCCTATATATATATATATATATATATATATATATATATATATATATAGGGGGCCTATCCAGTGAGAAGTGATAATTTGGTGAGAAGTGAGAAGTAATCTCAGCCATTGATTTCGAGTAACTCCACTACCTAAACTGCATAACTCTAGTCCTATAACTCCAGTAACTAAACTGTTTAACTCCAATGATTTAACTCCATTAATTTAACATTAATTATCTAACTCTAGTAATATTAATAATTCCAATAATTTAACTAAATTATCTAACTCTCGTAATTCTAACATAATTCCACTAACTAAAACACGTAACTCTTACATAACTCCACCAACAAAACCTCATAACTCCAACTTAACTTCACTAACTAAAACACGTAACTCCAACTTAATTTCATCAAATAAAACACGTAACTCTTATAACTCCCCTACCTAAATCATGTAACTCCGACTTAACTCTATCAACTAAAACACATAACTCCAACTTAATTTCATCAAATAAAACACGTAACTCTAATAACTCCACTAACAAAAACACGTAACTCCGATTTAACTCCACTAACTAAAACACGTAACTCCAACTTAACTCCACTAACTAAAAACACGTAACTTCAACTTGATTTCATCAAATAAAACACGTAACTCTAATAACTTCACTAACTAAAACACGTAACTCCGACTTAACTCCACTAACTAAAACACATAACTCCACCAACTTCAACTTAACTTTCGTAACTCTAACATAACTCTGCCAACTAAAACCCGTAACTCCAATAACTCCAACTTAACTCCATTACCTAAAATACGTAACTCCAATAATTAAAATCGGTAACTCTAATAACTCCAACTGAACTCCATCAACTAAAATACGTAATTCCAGCTTAACTTCAAGAATTTTAACAAATAACTCCAAATCTTAAACGTGTAATTTTAATTAACTCCACTAATTAAAACACGTAACTCCAACAATTCCAACTTAACTCCATCAACCAAAATACGTAACTCTAACTTAACTCCAACAATTATAAAACGTAACTCAAATAACTCAAAAAAAAAAAAAACACATAACTCAAAAAAAAAAGAAAAAAAAGGGAAAAACTAAAAATAAACCCCCATTTTTACCATTTTCTCTCTCCTCCAACCACCCCTAACCCCACCCAGCCACCCTCCCCCGCTACTGCCACCCCGCCTCACCTCCGCCACAACCTCACGCAACACCGCCACAGTGGCCAGCAAAATGACCGTCCACCAGCCGCGAACCAAGAGCTGCCTCCAACCACCGCATCGGCCACCTCTGCGCATCTCATTTCCTCAATCTCCTCACCTCTCACTTCTTCGTTTGGCTCAACCGCGACCAAATTGAGAGGTGGTGCCGGGCAATAGCGAGGTAAACGTCGGAGGAGGCCTTAAAAAGTTACCGTCGACGGCGGTGTCGGAAGGCGGCGATCAGATCTGATGAGGACGAAAAAATGAGAGGAGAAGTCGTTTTTGGTGGTCGAATGGTGCTCAAAATGGGCGGTTGATGTCCGACGAAGACTCGCCGGAGTCTTTGGCGTCGGCCGCAGCTGTCGGCGCCGGCGATGGTGACGGTCGGTGAGTGTTGGCGGTGGCTGTCTGGCGGCAGGGGAGGTGGGAGAGGAGAGAGAAGAGGGGAGGAGAGGAGAGAGAAAATGTGAGTGTTTTTGGGTTTGGGTTTAATTTTGTTAGACTTTTTCCTTTATTATGAAATTAATAAGGACCACTAGATCAATGGTTTAGGTAAAAACAAACAAAACTCAAATAAAAAAAGAAAAAGTAATTTAAAACACGTAATCGACATAAGATTACAATTTCAGGTATCATGAAAGCAATAATTAAGGATTAGTGTCCAATCAAATAGGACATGAGATTAGAATTAGGCCATGTATCATACAACTTAAAAAAATATGGAGTACTTCATTTAGTTCAGAAGCAATGAATCTGGTCTTTATGTTAGCATATATACAACTCCAATTCAAATGAGTTTAGATATTTTCAGATGAATCCTAAGGATCTTAGTATGTATGTACGTAATGGAGAGCTAAATGTATATTTTTGTATCCTTCAAATGTCTGTTAAGTGTCCGACACCGGGTTTTGTCTCCAAATTAAAAATGTTAAATTTGGCATAAAAGTTTACCTCACTCGTTGCCTCGTATTTTGTTATTTCATAATATATTGCGGCTATATATATTACTTCCGAAATTATATCCAAAAATGAAATGATTTAATATGATTCAAATTATCTCGTCCAACGTTGTTTCTCAAATTATCTCCTAATATCTGAAATCCTTTATATATAATTTTTTTAATATAAGTATCAAAAAAATTAGTTGCCTTGGTGGTTGAAGTGTTAAAATTGTAACTTTGAGATTACAGGTTCAAACCTTCACAAGCTCATTTTTTATGTACTCAAACACATGGGGTGGCTATTGGTTAAATTCTTATATTGTGTGTACACGTCACATTTGACTTAGTGAAAATGCCATTTTACTTCTTAAATGATTACCGAACATAGCCTATTTGTAATAAAAGTTGATGAATGACACTATATAAGGATTATATACGGACACAAGTGGATATATTATCGTTAAAGTACAACATATAAGATCAAATTGAAAAACTTAATATGATTAATCCTTAGTGAACATGAATACCGATGTACCATCAATATTATATATATGTTATCATTTTGTTTAACAAATGTAGTTGCATTACCAAGTAGTTGTTCAAGTACCATGTACTCGGTACCTGTTTTATTAGCAGGCATCAGGTAGTATGTAGCAGGTACATAATTGTAAGCTCTAAAAGTAGCACTTCATATCAGACGTATTTGGCAGAAATACAGATTGAGTTTTTAAAACTACATAAAACATATAAAAATCATTTATAAATTATAAATGCTCTTTTGACATGAAATGTTACTTAACTTGTACCTAATTTGACTGAGTGAAAATGACATTTTACTTCTTTAGGGATTAACGAACATATCCTATATGTAACAAGAGTTGATGAATGACACTATATGTGAATTATATATATGGACACAATTGGATATATTATCGTTAAACTAAAACCTATATGATCAAATTCATAGACTTGAATGATTAATCCTTTATTTGTAATTTCAATATAACTTTTTTATGATTCATTATAGTCTCTTATTGGAGGAAAATTGCATACTTAGGTAAGAACCTTAAAATGTCATATGAAAGTTTTTTAAATGTATATATATACGGGCCACATCTGATAAGAAGCTAATTTATCGTCAGAAATAAAAAAAAATAAAAATAAAAAACAATCTGAGCAACTCATCCAACCTAAATGAAGGGATGGGTTTAAACCAAATAAACAAAAAAAAAAAACATAAAAACAATAAAAAAAAAAAAAAAAAAAAAATTAAACTCCCGAGTGTATGGTATACAAGTTGGGTGAGGATCCCATGCATGGAGTTCATATGTTGTAAATTTGGTAGAGTTTTACCAAAACGGGTAGTAAGACAAAATAAAGAGGATCTCAAAAGCACAAATAAATTAACAGATACATTTATTCTTACCTTTTATGGTAAACTCTACCACATAGAGTTTATTTTCAATTCCACTGAACCTAAACACGTACAAGTTGGGTATGGAAAATGATTGTATATACCCGAGACTATGTACTCTCGTTTCTCAGGTTGTGTACTTCAACATAGAAATCAATGTACTTTAACATAGAAATCATGGAGCAAATTTCTTTTTCCTTTTCTTTCCCTCTCTTTCCCACATGAGAACACATGATCTAGATAAAAAAAAATGACTAATAAAGACGGTCTTATGTGTCAATGGAAGATGTAACATGAATTCCAACAATCCAACATCATATTTGCAATGTCAATCAATATAATGAAATGTAAATCAAAAACACTAACATTTAGATGATTACCTATTTTCATATTCATCCATTAATACAACACCATTTATTTAGTTAACATGAAATGATCTAATGTGAGAAAAAATGACTCAAAATGGTTTTGATTCAGTTAAGACTGTAGACAAAACTTATGTCTCTCACTTTAAGTCCTCCCTACCTAAATACCACATATGAGAAACTGCATCCTTTCATCACAAAATCCACAATGTCCTCCATGAAAAAGTCGATCTCCGGGAATAGTTGTGGGTCATCACCATCATTCTCAACTAGTATTAAATGCTATCACGGTTTGTTTGCTAAACATGATACTGTGAAAAAGCCAACACAGAATTTGGGGAGGAAATTCTATGGTTGACTGAACTACAAAGTAAGTTTACTTTCCATTGTTTATTAAGAAATTAAAATGTGGTTTCTGCTTTTGCAATAATTTTTTTCATCCACTCTTTGGTGGTTGTTCTAGATCGATAATTGTGAATTCTTTAAGTGGGACGATGAATATGAGAAAGAGATTAGCTCTTCCAGCAATATTCGAACTAATGAGTTTTACCAAAACGGGTACAAGTCCAACATTTGGAGGAACGCATCTCGAAGTCAAAAATGAAAGCAAAGAACAATAAATCATAACTTCCCTAAGAAATGAAAACCACATCTTGGGGGCTCAAGTGGCGAAGCATTCGAAAGGTGAATCGTACGCCATAGTTGCATTGGTTATTTCATTGGTCGTATTTTGCGTTATGTGCCTGGAGAAGAAGTAGTCATCTAAATGAATGGAAGATTGTGTTTAGTTCCAATGTTAAGGCATTGAATCAATGAATTTGTAATAGACATTTAAATTCTAATTTGGAGTCCTTTACACCTTATCTTTCTGTAATTTGAGTATCCGTTCTTGTATCTCAATCAAAACTCGTAAGACTAAATGACCGTTTGGGTTTTTGAATGTTCGTTCCTTCAAAGTTCAATGTCAATGAAAATGTCGGTATGTAAATGACCGTATTGGGAATGTTAATGTATATGTGTACACTTTTTAAACGTTAAACGTCAGCGTACATGGTCTTAAAATAAATAAAAAAATTAAAAATATAAGACAAGTCATTATCATTCATAAGTCACTTTAAACACACAAACAACACTCTCAACTCATTATCATTCTAAGGTGACCCGCAAGCCCAAGCATTTTTCTTAACAATTCCTTCAAGGTAATGTATTACTAATGTATAGATAAATTCAACCATGTTCTTATGTTAATAATGTTTGTTAGTAATGTTTATGTCGATCTCCATGTTCATATGTAGATGTAGAATGTAGACATGAATGCTTTATCGGATATCTTAGTGGGAGGATGTATTGAAGAAAATTTGCTCACTAAATTTCTTAAATCTCGTAACCAATCTATGCTAAGATCTCACCAGCTTTCATGCATTGCGCGTTCTCGGTTCGACGGTGTAGAAGGAATTTATTATCACCCTGATTTCCCATTTGCTCGTCCTTTTTTAATGGGTTCAGTTTCAATGTTTCGTAAGGAAGCTTATTGTTTCAATGTTTTACTTGGTTGACTTGTACACCATTGTTGTTAGCTTTCACCTTGAACATTTGCTGAAGACATTGGGTAGGTGCTTGGAATTACCACATGAGTATCGTCATATAATCAAGTTTTTCAAATTGTTTGGTAGCATTCAAGAATGGCAAGCCAAGTGCGCAGGTGTCATGAATGGAGAAGCGAATCATACTTATGGGTTGATGCTATTAAGAAGATGTTTCCATGATGTTGGCGCTGGTAGTGTTGTGAGGGTTTTCGAATGGTTGAATTTCTTTAGTGAATTTGATTTGTATTATGAATTTAGGTACTTGAGAAATGCTCCATTATATTCGGATCTGAAGTCCCTCTTGTTTGCTCATAATGGGTATGATGTCAGCAAGTACGTTCACATTATTAATAGCGGCCGTATTACACCAGATTCGTACCCTACCTATTACCGAGATCAAGTGGAGCATGCAGATGACTTGTTTACCGAGTTTGTATCCGTAGGAGACGTAGTTCTTCTCAGGAGCTTGACTCGAACTGGGAATATGAAGAGTATTGTCCGTCGAGAATGTCTTGTGGTGATTCAGACAGCAATGGATTTGGTGAACATGCAATTTGGTCACCTGGATCAAGAAGTTCTGTTCGTTTCCTTGGTAAAAGTGGTGGTGAGAGTGACTAGGGTTGTGTAATTTTATATTAAATGTTTAGTGCGTATTGTGAAACTATGTGTAATAAGGTTGGAATCATAAAAACTTTGATCGAAATGAAAAAATGTGTAATAAGTTGGAATCATAAAACTTTGACCAGAATGAAAAAATGTGTAATAGATTGAAATCATAAAACTTTGATCGGAATGAAAATATGTGTAATAAGTTGAAATCATAAAACTTTGATCGGAATGAAAAAATGTGTAATAAGTTGTAATTAAAAACATTGAACGGAATGAAATTGTGTGTAATAAGTTGGAATCAAAACACTTTCATCGGAATTAAATTATCGATATACGTATTGTCGATTCGTTGGAGTGTAATGTCCGAAAAACGATAAACAAACAAAACCAAATTATCCCTAACTTTCGAATAAAAAGTAACAATAACATGAACCGACAAAAGGTGAAAAAACAACACTTATTCTACGGTTTTGTACACACCTGTGGTCATCGGTACTTTTTGACATGAATAATCGAGAGTTTACGCATTTGCTCAATGCTAACTTAAGTGACGGACACACCTTACATACCAACTCGGCACATCAGACCAAGAACAAATACAAGGGTTTGTTACATATTCCGAATATTAACATAAACATACGTCTACATAATTGTCCTTTAAATGAAACAATACTTAATGCATAGCAATTGTCTTTTATGGAAACACACTTACTAAGTCGAAGATGGTGGCTTATTCTCCTTGTCATGCATGGCCTCATACTTCAACTCCTCAATTAGCATGTGTAGTGTAATAATAGTGGACTTCTTTATCTTCTTTGGGATTTTTTCTTCTTCAACTGTGATCGCATCAATCTCTTCTTCGAGTGTCCAAAACTTCTCCACGCTCTCGTAAATCATTAATATAGATGAAGTCCGATATCCACTCAAATCAATTTCCACCTACAACAATACATACGTTTTTTCAAACATTTACGATTATCACTTAACAATGTGAACGTCTAAATAGATTACAAACAAAAACAATTACAACGGAAATTCTAACCTTTGCAGACCTATATAGTTCACGTAGCTTGTGCAAGAAACACTCCAATTCAACCCTTATTGCATGACTCTAATGGAGGATGGACGGGAGTATGGATGTCCAACTACGACCACGTTCAAATTGTCTAGTGATCATCGAAGTTCGACCATCCAGAAACAAAGAGTATAGTAGCGGAGTTTTTTCGGTACATAACATAGAACAAGAGTTTTTTGGGGTCTATACCTACTGTAGGGCTAAGCAAAATATCCGATTATCCGATTATTCAAATATTTGATCCGATATTTGATCCGAAAATTCGGATAACCGATCCGATAAAGCGTTCGGATCGGATATCCGTATCCAAAATTTTCGGATATCGGATAACATTCGGATAGTTATCGTAAAATTTGCGGATATCCGAATATCCGAAACATTCTCGGATTCGGATATCGGATATCCGATCCGAATATCCGTAATATCCGCTATCCGATCCAATTATTTGATCTTTCTTAATTACAAAAAAAAAAAAAAAAATTGCCAAACTATAATTTCTTAGTTTGGTTGTCAATGTTTTTCGAACTTCAGCCTAAAGGCTTCATCAGGCCTGGCAAAATTAGGCCCACTGCTGAAAATGGCAATGGATTGGACTCTCGGACAAATGGGCCGAGTAAAATTTCGTACATTCCAAGCCCTATACCTTTGATGGCGAGGCAAGGCCCAAACCTATCTATTCTAACAAAGAGGCAGCTTATTTATAGAAGAAGGCTTCCTCCCACATTTTTTCGATGTGGGACAAATCCACAATGCATTACATGCTTCCCGACCATTGTTCAACAGCCAACTTCGAGCTCCGATTACGACAAATTTGGCGACTAATTTGTAAAAACTCATGACATAACTTTTGTAGATCTCGTTCCCAACTTTGCATAGACACTTGTTTCAACCCATTTGAGCATCGAATGTGAAAATTATGGTTATAACAAGAATTATAGTTACAATTAACCAAGGTATCCAACCTTCTGTATTCGACCGGCAATTTTGACTAGTTTGATATATACTTTGCGAAAAACACTATAGATAAATCTTGTAGATCTTGTTTCTACCTTTTCGTAGTTAATTTGTTTGACCATTTTGGTTTTCTTATGTGAAAGTAATCGTCATTATACGAATTGAACTTACTAAGAATCTTACTCCTAGATATTTTGTTTGTACAAGTGATTAACTAGCTACTCCTTTCATCCTTTGCAATGTATTTTACATGTATTATGGCATATAAACTACCATTAACAATTTTCTAAGTATAACTATTTTCTAAGTATTATGGCATAGAACTTTATCAACAACGTACGTACACCTCAATTACCAACTATTATTATGATCAATTAAAAATAAAATGAAATCCCATGATGTGCCTTATTATCTACTTATCTAGTGTACATTATATAACGTAGCCTCCAACAAATCACGTCCATGCATTTTTTGTGGATTAAGGTACCCTACTCATCTGAGTTAAGATTATATAATTATCGAGATAGGAATCGAACCAGCCTTGTCGATTTTGGGTTGGTCAAGCCTTGTTTAATATATGACGAGCCACGAAATGTTCGAGTCAAATTGAGTTGTAGCATCTTGTTTTAAAAGATTATAGCTCTTAATGACTCACTTATATAATTCTTTTCGATTTTGATCGTAACTAAACGATATGTGAGTATTAACTAACACATCGGTTTCATGTGTGATGTTCGTATACTAATCATAACTTTCACATACGAAAAAGTCCAAATGGGACGAAACAAGCGTACACGGAAAGGTAGAAATGTGATATACAAGTATTTTACGCCCGCCCATATTATATTATTATGTACCCTGCTCGTCTAAACCTATGTTAGAAGTTAGCTAGTCGGCCAAGGTTACGGAAAGTTTTTTTTTTTTTATGTGCAACCCATGATCGTACTATGTCCATAACTGTCACATACAAAGTCGAAATAAGTCGAAACAAGTGTATATGTAAAGTTAGAAACAAGATCTACAATAGTTCTTTCATGAGTATTCCCAAATTACGCACAAAAGTGGTGCAAATGTAACGTCGAACATAGCAGGTCACATTGGCTTAGGTAGTGGAAAATTGGAAACTAATTTCGTCCCACATCGGACGTGAGATGAAATCTGGGGGTATAATTTCATTATAAATTGCATGGCTATTCTTGTGTTGCAATTGCCCTTTGACGGAAATAAGTGGGCCTGCTTTTGCAAGGCCTAACTTCAGTTGTGATTGTATAGGTGGCCAGGCCACTATCGATTGGATCACATTTTTCTTTTTGGGCTGTTATGGGCCGGGTTGGGTTTCGTTGGGTTTGTCTAAGCTCTGTCATCTTCTCGGATTATATCCGATATCCGCTATATCCGATCCGAAATGGTTTGGATACTAAAATCGGATATCCGAACCTTATCGGATCGGATATCGGATACTAAAAATTTTGGTTTTCGGATTCGGATATCCGATCCGAACCTCATTTTCGGATCGGATATCCGAAAATGCTCTGCCCTTTAGGCTCCCTTTTAAAACACTTAGAAATTCAAGATATTCTCGTTCATACTCTAACATGTTGTGAACTGTAAGTTTGCAGGCGTACGGGGCATCGATATCATCTAACATAGTAACAAAAACGAATTAAAACATACATCGTCTACAAATTTATTATAATTCACATAATAAAAATAATGTATATACTACACTTACCACGGTTCGTCTTCGATTCGTCGTCATGATCGAAAATTATGCTATTCCTGAAACCCATAATTTTTTTCCGGAAAATTCACGTGGTACCCTCGAACTTTGCATGTTTGCACATGGTACCCAACTTGTCGAGATTCTGCACATGGTACCCTTGAAGTTTGAAGTTATGCACGTGGTACCCTCGTATTTAACGGTTGGTTGACACCGTTAACTGGAATATTAGGAAAAGAATTATGACATCTCAGTCATCCATTGTGGTCTATCCAGTGGTTGAGATTATTCTAAACCTAGAAAAAAAAAAAGCCACCCTCCTACTCTCTCTCCTGCTCTTATTTTCTTAATCTCTCTTGCTCTTTAGTCTTTCGACTATTTCCCCCAACCATCAACCCCGACCACCAGCATCCTCCACCACCAACCACCGACCACGAGCGATGTCTACCCCGTTCACCAGTGTGGCCACGCCCCCACCCAAACATCGCCAGGATTCCACCAAAGCCACCACTTATTCACAATCGAACACAAAAATACTATTTCTCCTTATTGAACCCGAAAATTATTTGCTCAAAATGAAATCTAATTTGGGACAAAATCAACAAGAAATTTCGCCCAGTATTGACTCAAAATTTGCCCAAATTTAACCAAAAAATTGCCCAAAAAAAAATAAACCAGAAATTTGTATAAATTCATACCCATATTCAACCCACCAAATTCGCAAATAACATCAAGTTCAACCCAGAAAATGTGTGCAAATAAACCCAAATTCGAGTAACAATTTGATGAAGGTGAAATGAATCAGATGATGAATTGATGACACGATTAGATGAGGATGCTTATACGGGATGTGAGATGATGATGATGATTATAGATGATAAGATGATACCATGAAGATTAAAAAATGGTTGATGAAATGATGATAAAATGGTGGTGCATCATTAAGATACCCGAATTTTCAGGATGACAAGCAATGGTGCATGGTGGTGAAGGTACGGGGAGGTAAGCAGAGAGAGAGGAATGCATGTGAATTTCAGATTTTTTTGTTTTTTTTTTTTCCTTTAGATTTAATCTCAGTCGTTTATTTGTAGTTAATAAATGGCTCAGATTTTGGACTTTTCGAAGTTAACATCATTTTGATGGTGTTACGATATAAGGGTACCACATGCATAATTTCAAACTTCAAGGGTACCATGTGCAGAATCTCGACAAGTTGGGTACCATGTGCAAACAGGTAAAGTTCGGGGGTACCGCGTGAATTTTCCGTTTTTTTTTTCTTGCTTTTTAATATGTTTATTGTCTCTAGCAGCTCATACAATTTATAGACTAAGACTAAGATCACCTAACTTAACTAGCAATTAATAGTTTGGGTAGGTAATTTTAATAAATTTTACGACAAGAGGTACAACTTTTTAAGCACTTTCATCGATGTCCTCATTTCGTCAAACATAAAAGTCGTTTTAATTTACTTTTAAAATTATTGATTCAGATTGCAAATATTATACTATAGTTGGAATTAAGGTTACATCTTACCTCCACAAGGAAGTACGTAAGACGTAAGACTAAGATCACCTAACTTAACTAGCAATTAATAGTTTGGGTAGGTAATTTTAATAAATTTTACGACAAGAGGTACAACTTTTTAACCACTTTCATCGATGTCCTCGTTTCGTCAAACATGGAAGTGTTTTCATTTACTTTTAAATTTATTGATTCAGATTGCAAATATTATACTATAGTTGGAATTAAGGTTACATCTTACATCCACAAGGAAATACGTAAGACGTAAGACTAAGATCACCTAACTTAACTAGCAATTAATAGTTTGGGTAGGTAATTTTAATAAATTTTACGACAAGAGGCTCAACTTTTTAAGTACTTTCATCAATGTACTCATTTCGAAGGACATGGAAGTCCTTCGAATTTACCTCTCAAATTATTGATTCAGATTGCAAATATTATACTATAGTTGGAATTCAGGTTCCATCTTACATTGATAAGGAACCGGCGTAAAACGAGCATAATATTGCCAACATTATATTGCGAATAATATCTTATTTGTATATCACTAATGTGCTGTGTACTCAATATAAACAACAAACTATGATATTCTCAAGTCTTTTATCTAAATGAAAATTATAAAAAATAAGCCTAAATGTATACATCACCATCTCAATGAAAATTTTGCTTTTTCGAAATAATACTACAAACAAAGAAACAAACACATCTGTTCTCATTATTTTCATTTGGGCCGACATCATAAACTGAAACATTTTTGCAATTGGGCCGTCGAAATGAATTGGGCCTCAAACCGAACATACTCAATTCAATGATAAGTAAGAACAAAGCCTGCTTGACTCCATCACTTCGGGGCGAGTCTGTTTGGCCCATCTCGCTTGTACACAACGTACAACGGCCAAACATCTTCATCAATTAACCTCATATACTCATCAATCTTGGCCGATCTTTCGGAAGGTGATGCTTCAAGTAATGGACCGAGTCTCTGAATCATCTCCTTCGCTTGCTACAAGTTCAAACAAACTAATAAGCCACAATTTTAAAACAATCTATAATCGATTGCAATGGCGTAGTATAAAAGATTTAAATTAGTTAATAGCTTACCGAGTTAGAGTCAACACACTTCTCTTTCTCTTTAAGCATCAACAATGAGCGTGCTGACGTCGGGTTCACAATAACCGTGTGAGAGGCATTAAGGTACCAACAAACATAGCCGTCTTCCACGGAATGCATAGGGTCTGCCACCTTTGAAATAGCATCTAAAGACATCATATGACACTCTAGCCTACCCCACAAATCATCAAACAATTCCGGGTATCTCACGTCGTACCCTACGGCAGACGCTGGACGGTACGCACTACTAGGGGGTGTGGGGGATTTGGGTATAACCTGTACATACCCAAATTGTCTAAGGCTTCGAGTTGGGTCATAAGACTCACCAACATTCCCAAACCGAATAATCACACTGAATATGGAACGGCGCACCCTTTTGCCAGGCCTCTTACAGTATGGAAGCCACAGAACCTCAGTGGGTTTCAAATTATCCAAAACAAACCTGTAGTGCCTTAGGCGTTCACAACTTTGAAGGATAGGTACACCCCGAGTGTCCCACATGAGAGAGCGTGCCTCATCGTCACCGACCGAACGACCCTCGCATCTACTGGGTCGTAAAGTAGGGAAGTACTCGTAAACCCATGCTTGCGGTAGTGTAAGACAACCTGATATGCCCTTCGTATCAGCTCGCTATGCTATACCAAGTTGCATGTACAAATACCCAAGCGTGCCCGCACCCCATGCATAGTTCTTAACTCGCTCATAATCCTTAAAAAATAAATTCACGGCAGCCCGCACACGGTCTCCACTTTTATCAACAAACAATGTTGAACCAAGCAAATAAAGAAAGTAACCCTGCACCTCAACCTCTGGATCAAGACCCTTCCTTACCATACCCATCATATACTCCACCAGAACACCCCCAGACTTGTACAAGGAGCCTTCCTCCCGCTATCTCGATCAACAGGCTCTTTCAACTCATCAGGCATCCTACCAAGAAGGTCACACATATCAGTCTTGTATTGATCTGACGATGCACTACCCCTAAGTACATCACCCTCAATAGGATTGCGAAGGATATAGTAAACATCATGCAAGAGTATACTCATCTATCTCTCCAAAAGGCATGTGGAAGGTGTTCGTGTCAGGCTGTCATCGCTCACAAAAGCTTATATCAAAGGAATGTTCAAATGTCGTATCATGCAACTTCGCAAGTGAGATAAACCACTTGCAGACACCTTCTCCTTTGCAACCTTATGGAAAAACTCATATTGACGAAGCATCCCCAGATGTCTCTTACGGGTGTAACACTGATTAACACCGTGGTCTATGCAAGTCTCATTCCAAATATGATGAGCAACATAACCCCTGAAGCTAGGGATCACATTCACTTACATTGGACCTCCGGCGACAGTTTCAGTTAGGACCCATGACATATCTCTATCCTTCCTCTTTCTCTTCCTAGGTAATGCTAAAGAGTCTTCTGATTCTTCAACTCTACTAAAACGAGCGCGAGCTCCCCGTGCAAGGTAAACACGAGAAGACGCAGTTGAAGAACCTCCTTCACTAACTATACTTCTAATTTTATCTTTCACAAACTCATCATCACTTGACTCAAAGACTTCCTCCGACGTATCAACTTCCTCCTCAGATACACGCCTAGACTCAACACCACCTAAATCTTTGCTCAATCCATGATCACGACCATTACCTCGACCTCGACCATTTCCTCGACCTAAAGCATTCCCTCGACCATTCCCAAGAACACCACCACCGCCACCAACACAAATATAAATATCGCCTACCATCTACAACAATTCACACCAATTTCACTACACAAAACAACAATTTCCAATTTTCTAATCCTAAATAACTACATGTACCAATACTATCTACAACCATTCAAATAAATTCACTACAGAAAATAGCAATTTTCGTTCGAATTTCCTAATTCAAACACTTATTTCTAAATCAAAACACTCATTCTCGATTTTGGGCAAAATTATTGTGTTTTTTCTACAACAACCATGAATTGAATAACATCGAAATTTCACCAATCATATCAATTATCAATGCTTTTTAAAGTAATAATTGAAAATCCATTGCCAAAAAAAAACATACCTTTTTGGGTTGATTTCACAGATCTGGATTTCCGATATGCACAAACAACCGCGGAATTTGGAAATGATTCCCTCCAATTCTAGAAATTAAAGTTATGAGCTGATATATAAGTTAGGATTTCTGATTAAATTGATGATATTTAATCAATGAAAGGATGAAAAAGAGAACGAAATTAACAGCAAAATTGGGGGATATTTGGGGATAATATCCGACGAACAGTCCCAAAAAAAAAAAAGGCTCGAGGATGAACAATATGGATCGGTGGATGCCACAAATGACGACGAAAGATCCAGAAGAGGATAATCGGGGAAGATAGAGACAAAGGAAAGAGGCAATGGGGAAGAGGGAGGACAAAAATGGTGACAAAATTGGGGAAGAGAGAGGACGGGAAAATATAACAGAAGTAATGGGAGGGAGGGTAGAAAAGATTAGCAATTAATGAAGGTTGATTAATGAAGGGCACAAGTGAAAATACAAGAATACGGGCGACGTATTTAGGGCGACAAAAAGCAATCGGGATAAACCCCCCTTTTTTTGGCTTTGTAAAATGTCTGGTATTCTAGTAGTTCATCTTTTCAGTATCTTGTCCTAAGGCTAAGCTGTCAGGCTCTAACTTGTTGGGTCCAAAGATATACTAAACCTGGTTAAGCGAAATCCTAAAACCATAAATCTTCGTCCAAGCCCGTCATTTGATCTATGTTTTTCGTCACCATCCAAGCCCGTCATTTGATCTATGTTTTCCGTCACCAATGCTCCTAAGAAGCACGAACACTTCTATTCATTTTATGTTTGATGAGTACCGATATTTATTTGTTATGTCCAACCCAAAGTTTAGTCTCCCATTTTCTTTCTTCCTATTGGCAAGTTTCTAGGACAACTACAATTCTTCAGTTCCGATATTTTCAGTTTTTTCCGAATGATGTTAGCTCGGTGAATATATAATTCAGTCATCAAAGTTGGTGACATTTGACAACAAGAATGAAGTTTGCACAAAGTATGTGAAACTCAGGCAGAGTTTCGAAACGCAAAATGTAGGTGAAATTCCTTCTTTGTTATTTAGAATAAGAAGGAAAAGAATTTCCAGTGTTCTGACTCTTCTGAGTCGCTTCAAATTACATACCCACAAAATTTTGTTGTTTTGATCGTAGTAGTACACAGATAGAAACATTATTATCTGAAAAAGAATAATAATCCTAGATTTGGCACATTAAACGAGAAGCAACAGAAAAGCCGTAATCTTGAAAATGAAGGGATCCTGCGGAGACTAAACCTAAATTTAACAGTTCAAAGCTCATCATTGTGTACCAAGAAAAAAAACAGATTCTGCTCTTTAACCCTCCCTATTGATTTTATGAACTGAAAACTCTACTTTGGTGCGGCTTGACGAGAACCATTACCGGTTCCATTCTGATCAACTCGCTGGTAGCCTTCAGAACCCCTTCCGCCTGCACCACGGGGTCGACCTGAAAACTCGCCCTGGCCTCTGAAGTCGTTTCGGCCATAACCACGACCTCCACTGAAGTTCCCGCGACCTCTAAAGCTATCGCTGCGGAATCCACCCCTCGATGAGGGGTACCTCCCTCTACCATTGCTAGGGTTTGCAGCAGCTGAGATTAAGAAACTTACATTAGTTCCGCTGTTTTTTTCATCAATCAACTATCAAGGAAAAAGAATCATGAGCCTAAAAGAATGTCTTCTCTGACTTACCTCGAGCAGTAGTTCTCTTCTCTTCAACAGTGGCTTTGCGAGTCCCTATTAAAATAGGTGAGTCCTGAAGGATGACACATATAACTCATAAATAGAAAAACAAAATTGAACGACTTAGGATAGTAATTATTCATATCAAAGTGTAGTTGTTGGTGAGAAATGAGAATGAACAGAAAGGGGTACAGAACATGATATTTTATCGTGCTGATCATCAAATCATCATTAAGAAACTTTAGAATTTTAAATTATAATTGTATAATCAAGAAATTCTAGTGTCTGACAGGAACACTTGAGGTATCACTGCTACAAGCCTACAAGTGAGATCAGCGAACTGTGATAGCTACGGTCAGTTTGAGGCATAATGGAGGCAGTAAAGAAGAAAAGAAAATTTTGGAGCAAATGTTCATTAAGGAACACTCAAATCATACACAGATCAATTTAGCAGGCACAGCTACAACAGGAGTGAAAAAAACTGCTATCATTTCTTCGTCATTATTTGGCAATACATCAATATACAACACTCACACAGAACAGTCCAACCTCAATATGACCTTTGACCTCAGGCCGTAAACCTTAAACCAAGCTAACTCAAGTAGAATCAATCAATCAACAGATCATCAGAAATCATACTCCCAGGCCCTAGCTTTCAAAACCAAAAGCCAAGACTTATGGGAGTATTATATGGATGTGCTAATGAAAAAAAAAAACAGGGTATGGAAAGTGAAAATAAGAAAGATTCTTCAAACAGTACTTGGATGCTAGTACAGTCAATGGGAGGCACTGGAAATGAATTGAGTAACGAGATTCCAACATCTATATCGAGTATAACTTTACGGAGGCAGAAATATCTACCATGGCAATTTCATCCTACAACATTTACTCTGTGCTCCCTTTTTCTAACGGAAATTATTTTTTGTAAAAGCAAGCGAATTACGCCATTCTCCTTCTTTAACTTATTATTATATCCACTAAAACCTTAAACATGGATGCATAAATCGCCCTCACCACTAATGCCAGCTCCTCCTCTGACCTCTCTAGTCTCTAGCATCCATAATCACCAAACTCCTTAGTTATTAGGTACATTCACCAGCAGTGCATGTGCACAATTGTACTTTGCATACTTTATGATCACACAGCAGCCTAGCAGTTATAGAGGCACTACAACTTTGCAACATTGTAAAGTATCACTGCAACTCTGCGAGCATCACACTTACTATCTGAGGTACTTTCTCTCTCCATTTTCCCCACCTTTGAGAAGGAGCCCAAAGAAGAGCTTGTCAACACAGATATCATCAATGGTCATAATTGCAGAAATGAAACTTGCACCATAACATCTTCTCAAAAAAAAAAAAAAAAAAAAAAAAAAAAAAAAGAGGCGCTATTACCTCAATTGCTGATTTCATGGCGCTCAGTGATTCAAACTCGACAAAGCCAAAGCAAAATCCTTGCTGATTGACAGAAAGAAACAACAATGTTATGCAACACTGCTGAAAAGGAGGAAACAAGCAACCGTCATCAAAGGAACGCCTCAAAAAGATACCTTGTTACTTCTCACTTGTACACCTCCTTGCTTAATCGGCCCATACTTGGTGAAAACTTCCTCTACTTGTGCAGCGGTAGCACTTTGAGGCAGATTTCGTACATATATAGAATAACCTTCGGCTTAACAAGACCAACACACAACTCAAAACCATAAACTGAAGCTAGAATGAGAAGAGCCTAACTGATAAGAAGTTCAACGCATGATCATCTGAAAGTTGTCATCAGCAAGCCACAAGTTCACAAGGATTCTGTTTAATACCTATTCGTACTCTAAGGAGACAACAAGACAGTTGGAAAGAGCTCAAAGGGCATTTCCATCGCGAAGGATTCAATCCAGCCACAGGTTCCCCTAAGCACGACGTCATCATCAACGACTGCCATTCAATCTCTGTCTAAGTCTACTGACATCACCTAATCGTAGACTAATCTTTACGTTGCCCCCCCCCCCCACCACCACAAATAAAAAAGGGAACAAAAAACAATAACTAGAAAATTGTGAGAATTCAGTTAATTGTAGGAAAACGCATCTGATCTATTCAGATGTAGCCATTTATAACTTATGTCTGTCTTGACTGATGCACTATTTTTATAATGAATACTACTATGACATATTGCAGGTCTTAATGATTTCTTCAGCAAACTCCAACCACAATCACAAACTACTATAGTTACCACTCGAGTAAGATGACTGAAGCACAACACCGATCCAAGTCTACAGCTCATTCCATTTCAGTTCTTAAAATTAAAAAGACTCGTTCAGCATCAAGAAAAATTTCATCAATTATATTCTTAACAAGATAGGACCAAAAGAGCTGAATCACACACCTTCTTCAAGAGCATCTAATTTTTCAGGCCCAGCTTCGCTGTTTGAAGCTGAAGCCTCAGAGACCGCGGCAGGTTTTGGGAACCCACTGGGTTCCTGATTGCTGCTTGGACGTTTAACCTTAGCATTACTTGCAGGTGCTCTGACTGGAGCAGGCGACGCATTGGTCTTCATGGCCTTCAACTGTAATTGACAACTCAGGTAATTGTTCCGTAGAATTCAGCACACAGCAAGCAAGTTACGGGGTAACTATAAACTTACAATTGATGCATATGATTTTTTAGGTTCATCATCTTGAGAGGCGGGTGGCAGTGAAGATACAGTCACGCTTTCACTCTGGTCTAAACGAGTTGGTGGCGGGTCAACAACTTCCCCTTCAGTGGGTGATATATCTTCAGTATCAGAAGGATCGCACACTTCCGGCTCATTAGGAAGTTCTTCATTAGAGAGTTCCTGAACTTGTTCAGGTTGGTCCACGATTTGAGGAGCTTGCTCTGAAAACAAGAGCAAATGTAACTGTGAATTTGATGCACAGCCGAATTACAACGACGGACTCCTTTTATCAGCAAGTAGGAGATATGATTAGTACCTGGCTCTGGTGTCTGAATGGCAACGTGTACATTTTCATTATTACCACTTACCGGAGCTGGAACATCTTCCGTCAAGATTTCGTCTTCTACATATCTAAAGACATCGTTCAGGACATAATAACCTTTCTCTTGTGGAGCTAAGAAGAATGATTGAGCAAATCTCTTTTTTACGCTGTCCTTTCCAGTTAAGTATCCAGTAACAAGAACGGTGACTCCATCCCCCAAGGACGGCTGAGCATCAGCAGTCTTTATCTCCGCAATAAAATCTTTGCAATTCAAAGATAAAATTTTCTCATTTATTCCCTGCAAGAGTTCAGTAGAAAGTGCAAGTCATGCAAAGTCTAAAATGGCCAAAGCATTAACACTCATACAGATACCTCCCCCGCCCACCAAAAAGTGACAAGGAATCTGATGTCGATCTGACTTTTGCATCAAACAATCAGCTTAATTATTTAAATTATTTGAGAATTAGAAGCAGAATAACAAGAAAAATAAACATGATATTTGTTGACATATAATGTTCACGTATCTTAATTGAAATCAGACAAATTGGTATGCTTTCATGTCACCAATAGGATAGAGCGATAGGATAAGGATATTCTATAAAAATAAACTTCCATACAAGGAATGTTGACTAATCAACAGTTCTTCCAAATGCTAAGGAAAACGTTTGAGAACTGTCTTTTCTGTTGATTCAGAAAACTTTTATCATTCAGGGTATTGCTGTCCCATTACCAGACAATCTATGGGTTCATCACTAGTAGGTTGTAGCACAATCAATAAAAAGCTGGTCTTTAATAGTATATGTAAGCTAAGTGAGAACTTTGACTCCAATCATTTCCTGTATTATGCTCGTTAAATGGTCCTCTATAGACATAGAAACTCAAACAAGCCACTGATAGTCAAAATTTGTCTGTTGTTAGACACGCAAGTATGAATCAAAAACTTGACCAAATTGCTAATGAGACTTATGACTAGAAATAGCTTGATTCATCTATAAGTTAATCTTGCAGAACATGTCTGATTCTGACCATACTGATGATTTTGATTTTTGGTCATCACTAGAATCAACAGATCAATGGATTGTTCTTCACTATTTTGCTACAAAACAGTCATACAGAAAAAGAATCTCGTAAATACTATTACAACAACTACTGTACAAGACTTGAGCTGACCCCATATAAAGAAATTGATCAGTACCCTTATTGTGTAATGTGCAAAATTCTGGGCTTCCTGATTTGAAAAATATGATCCGTGTGGAGAAGAGGAAAGGAAGAAGTCATTTCCAATTTCCGCAGCCTAAAGGGTTAAAAATCCACTTGTTCTAAAAAGTAAACCACTTAGCCATACCAACGGGTGTATTAGATATACAACCGGAATAGTTAAATTTCCAATTATGATTCTTGAAGCAATCTTCCGAACAAAAAGTATCAAGGCAGAAAGAATAGATCCACACAGCAAGCACAACAATTTGTCGCCACATATAAGAACATACCACTTTGTCCCAACTTAAACGTCCCATGCAATTTCAATGGGAAGTTTAATTTGGGACGGAGTGGTAGGTGGTAACTTTCACAAATACACCAGAGAGAAATACCTCGTTCAATCATAACTAATGAATTCAGAAATGGTTTGAGGTAAAAAAATATGATACAGCCGACCATTTAAATTGACGTTTTATACATTTTACTTCCATAATAATTGCCGTACATGTTGTAATTAGGTTTAAGAATATCAAAAGTAGTGTTGATTGCAATAAATTCAAAAAATCTGCGGAACAGGTTTAATATCAAGAAACTCTGCAGGCTAAATTACGGATGATTTTAAACTCTGCAGGCTAAATTCCCAGTTTCCATATAATCACTGAAATAAGACTTCCCAGAGGGGCTTGAAATAAATGAGCTTTTAACGTAACTAGCACATTTGGAAAATCAAGATAATTATAGCATAATTAATGTAAACGTACTATCATCGTGGTGGCGGATGTCATAACACCGCCAGAATCTGGACGACTGAGCACACTGGTATCCTGATAAAATCTGTAAACCAACTCTGGAGACTGGTGAAGAATGTGGTAGTACTGCTCCACAAAGGCATTGCCAACAACCTGAGCGGGAGGAGTAACAGCACCCTGCATTGTCATCTGCAAAAAACATCAAATGACTTACACTCGTCAGATCCATAAAAAAAGGGGACAACCAACAACCAATTTCACTAATCAATCTAGCAAAATTAAGTATCAAGCTATTGCCCCTAACTAGATTATATCAATCGGATCACTACAAATTGATATCCAAATCAAACGATCCAAAAAGAATGATACGAAATACCTGTACCTCTGATACAAATAGAGAAAACACCTCCCACTTTGTAAGCTGATGACAAGCTTCAAGCTAAGCCGGAGTTCCTCTGCCTGACTGTATTTTCTGATCGATTAGTTAGACGATTCTATGCAGTGGTTGGGGAGGCGTCAACTGTCGAGGAGAGGAGAGGAGAGGGTGGTGGTCGGAGACCTAGGGACGGGGAGGAGAGAGAGAGGGAGAACGAGAGGGGAGGTTGGGGATGGTAGTAGATCTTAGTTTATAAAATAAAATAAAATAGAGTTAGTGTTTGTTTGTTTCTTTTTTGACATAAAGAGTTAGTGTTTGTTAGACCACTAGAGTTATAACGGTGTCAAGTAATAGGGTCACCATGTGCATAAACGGCATAGATCAAGGTCACCGTATGGGCGTATTGTATGAGGATTAGAGAAGATCCATTTCCTATCCCTAAAAGCTGCCACATGCGCTCAACAAATTTGAAGGGCTGAGATTACTTTCCCTTCTCCTCCTTGTTCTCACTCCTCCATTACTCAATACCCCAAATCAGCTCACCCCAACGGTCAAAGGTAGCAACTAGCAGGGCCGTCTGGGAAATTTCGGGGGCCCTGTGTGAAACTTCAATCGGGGGCCCTAAATTCTAAAGTTATATTTTGTGTTCTAAAAAAAGTAGTGCATTTTTTGTGTGACAGCATCCGGTATTCTTTTTTTTTTTTCTTTCTTCGAGGGAAAACGTTCAATTAAATTAATTTATGTGGCTGCTGAAAATTTAAAAAATCGAATGTTTTTTTAATTGTTCTATATAAGTAAATAAATTAAAAGGAAATTTAAAACAAACGGAATAAAAGCTCCTCACTTGGATAAAAAAACCAAAAAAAAAAAAAATGTAAGATGCCTTGACAAAATAAAATAAATAAAGCAAACGAAGAGGAATGAAAAAAACAACCCAAATATGAAGCAAATGGGATTTGAACTCGGGCTACAGGATTAGCAGATAAGCATTGTTACCATGAGGCTAACAAAAGAGTCCATGATTACCTTTACATGTAAAACTATATGTAACAATATTCTTAGCAATTGGTCCCCAAAATTTGGGGGCCCTGGGCGGCGGCCCAGCTCGCCCCGGGTAAAAGCCGCCCCTGGCAACTAGCAACCTCCACCTCCGACAACCCCTTACACCGATCAGGCGACCACCGACATAAAAGACCATCATTCCTCCAAATCCCACCCACCACAACAACAGCCCCCCTGAGATCCCTAATAAAGCCCTTGGACAACTTTTCCAGAATCATCTCGTGCTGCTGGGAAGGTCCTTTTCGTGGTCGGGGATGTCGGTGCATCGTTCGTGGGCGGTGGTATTTGTTGGTGGTTGGGGGCTTGCATTGAGGAGAGAGGATGAGGTGGGCTTTTATGTTGAAATCAATAGCCGTGCTCGTGCTTGCAAATGAATAGCAACCCTCTATTTCCTTTTGAAACAACGTGACAACATCTTGTGAAAAGAACTGGACCTCCAGTTCTTTTTAGAAATGGAGAGAATCCAGACACTACCGTATGCACAAACTTAAAAATGAGCCTCCCCAAAATGAGTTCTTTGACTTGTGTTTTGTGTTTTTATCGTAAAAGGTCAAGGAAAACCCAAGCCACATAAATTTGGTCAAACTAAATCTGACCACCACACACACATAAAAAAATAAAAAAAAATAAAAAAAAATAAAAAAACGAAAATTTAACAACAATAATCCCAACTTTCATTCTTTTTTTTTTTCAAAAAAAAATGTAAACTTATACACATAAACAATATGAAATTACAAGAGGGTTGGACGCCAATTCATACATAATACATGGATTTTGGGAGGATATGAAAATCCTGCTTTAAGAAGGATTAGTACATAACCCATACATATCGGACATAATATTGTTTTAAAGAAACTACAGAGGATCTGGATCTAGAATTGTGTGAATAATAACAATATCGTTTTTTGAAGAATTTATAAAACATAGAAATAAACCTAATAAAATTATTGGATGAGGTCGTCATTTGATAACCATCCTTTCTGTATAGAAAAGGTTAATGATAAATAACTGCCTAGAAGTACTTGAATCAGCAAGTAGATGTCTGGCACACATGTACAATACGTTGAAGTATATCTCCCACTTCCTTGTCTCTGCCGATCCGATATTTCCTCTTCAGGTTTCACGTTCACCTACCCTTCTACACATTCTACAACACATTGATGCTAACCACCATAATCATCCTTGGATTTAACATGCGTTTTGTGATTTCTTTCTCTTTCTTACCTCTCCTTCCTTGAACTCACCTTCAAGCTAAGTTGTTAAACATTTTCAAGAATTTTACAATTACCCGAAAATAATAATGTTACTCAAAGTGAAGTGCTAGAAGTAATATAAAATAATCATATTTAAATACAAGATATTTATGTGGAAACATAGAGAAACAATAGAATAAGGAAGCTAACAACAAGATTCAAACTATATTGCGCCTTAATAAAGCTAGCACTTTATAGGTGGGAACCAAGCCAAACTGGAAAAGTCGTGGTGCACAGACCGATTCATAATGCCCACTTAATCGCCTAAAACTCGCAACGTTATCCAGCACACCTATCGTCACGTCCACTAACTCGTTGAAGGAGCTCAATTAGCAGATCCGTGGCACATAAAGACGAGGAAGACCACACTTGATGCACACAATAGAGGCGCACAGGAGTTAACATTTCCTCACTTAGACCACAAATTTAGTAAGGAGGGGATGCCAATGTTTCTATAGTGAAACCTTTCCATGAGCACTCGAAGACTATACACTCTCTAAACAAAGTGTTATAATTTAAGGAGATTATTAAGGCCCCATATAATGCTCCACAACTCCTAATTCACAATGTGCCTGTAGTGGAACCTTTCGATGACTATAATCCACCCGAATACACTCTCCAAACAAAGAGTTTTAATTTGGGGAGCGTATTATATTGCTCCGTAAATGCTAATGATCACATGGCCACTAGAAGATAGCGTCACATTACACCCGAGGATTAAGCGAAATGCTCAAAATATCTTGTGCATTAGAGTGGTTAAAATGAAGATCAATCAAATTAGAACGTTATGACTTTTAACCATGGTTAATAAGATGGGACACCATCACAGTTTCGTCCGCCCAAACGGACTTACTAGGCACTCTTCATGAGTGCTTCCCCAGAAGCCAAGACCAGAGTGCAACATAGTCAATCTGTCATATGAGGCCCTCAAGAGAAAGGGAGTTCGCACCCTATACACTACGCCATAAAAAGCTTGGGTCGTAACACAAATTAGCACACAGAAATGAATCACTTCAAAATACGGAACCTGGAGTACGTAAGGAGAAAGGGTCTTGTGGTTACAAACCATCCATTATCCTTGTTTTGCTAGCATGGCTTGGTTAAAAAAATTCGAATTATGGAAACCCACAACCCCATTTGCTCTTCGGTTTCCAAAGGGTTCCCTATGTCGACCAGTGTACTTTCCTCTTTAACCCTTTTGTTCCCCAGCGGCTGTGATAAAAATGAATTTAGTCTATTTAAGTATCCGAATACGGAAAATGCTCATCATATAAATCAAAGTCTCTTGCTCTACTTCTTTAACTAAAATCTCTTTCCCCATCATAGGCAAAAGTTTCTCCTCCCATTCAAGTAGCTTTTCCCAAATAGTCCTTGAGTGAAGCAAAAATTGATTTCTTCGATTTCCCAATGATAGTATGAATTCCAAAATATTTGGCGTGCTCTTCCACCTCTCGGACCCGTAAGACCTTCAAAATTTGTTGCCTCCTTGCCTTTGGCTCGTTTTTGCTATGCGAAATGTAATATCTCGAAATTTTAAAGTATTTTATATAAATATTTTAGATTTATTTATTAGATTATCTAAATGAAAAAGAGTTTTAAATATTATTCGTGAGTCGTTTTCCAAAATGAGTTAGGAAATGGTTTCTAAAATTGGAATTTCTATTTGGGTTCTATTCCTAAATTGGGTCAATCATAGCTAATAGACCAACATCAACCCAAACCAACTTTACATTGGCCCAAACATCAAACACACCTCAACCCAACACAAAAAGAAAAAAAAAAAAAAAGGAATCAGAAAAAAAAAAGGAAAAAAGAAGAAGAAACAAACGAAAAAAAAACCCGAACATCCCTCTTCCCTATAAAAACAGTGCCCCCTTCCCTTCCCCTGCTTTTCTAGCACAGTTCTCTCTCCCCTGTTTTTTCTTTCTTCACGCACGAACCCGCCGCACGCCGAACCCAGCTCGCCCCTGCTTTTCCTCCTGCCCAGACCAACGTCGCCGCCGTCGCCGGCCGACCACCGCCCTAGCCTCCTTTCTTCCTCTTTTGCGCAGTGGGTAATGCCCTTCTCTCTCCCCTGTTTTCAATTCTTCAATAAAACGTGATTATCAAGTCATTTTATGGCTTTAAATCGGGTTTAATTGATTCTAATAGATGTTATAGTGAGTGGGTAATCGATTTGGGTTAGTTTTGTGCATAAAGAATTGATTTTGATGATTGTTTTGAGTTGATTTTTGCTAATTACGAATTTGGAGTTAATTAGTTTAATTGCTCGAATTAGGCTCTATGAGTTTCGTAAATTATGACTTCATTAAGTTTATAATCTGTTAGTTAGGGTTCTTGAACTTAGTTTGAGATTTAATTGGGGTTTTGTTCAAGTTTATAGAAATTGCAATTTGGGGGAAATTTGGTTATTGTTTCTTAATTAGTTAATTAGCCCAAATTAATTTTAATTATCAATGACTCGAAATTATGATGATTTAATGAATTATAATCTGATTTTTGGATTTAGATTGATTTAATTCGTTTTTATATAATTTTATGTAATTTAAAGCATGTTTTTCATAATTAAAACATAACATAAATTGTATTAATAAATCCTAAATATATTATAATAATTAAAAGTTTGTTTTTATGAATTAGATTCTGTTTTAAAAGTAATTGTAAGTCTTTGGGAATTTTAAAATAAGTTGAGTGTTATTTGAGTATTAGAAACTAATTATTGAATTAGAATTAGAACTTTTGGTTAATTGTTAATTGTTGGGTTAGATTTAAATTATCATGGGCATTGCATATAGAATAGAATTAACATAAGTATTAGATGAATGATTGGGTGATATTAGTATTAATTTGGAAATAAATTGATTGTAATATTGTAGCCCCTGAGTTCGTAGACGAAGAATACTAGTGACTGTTGTGCTGTCGTGTTCTTGTGTGCATTAAAAAGGTAAGCTAGCATGCTCATCCTTTCTTAAACTTGTAGAAACATTTCATACTTATGTGCTATATGTGAATGGTGTGATTGGATGAGAACTTAGTATCATGCTAGGGGGAGAACGATTTATTGTTTTGATTATCATATCTTGATTGGATTATTGCATTGATATATTGTTTGGTTTGTGATTCAAAAGATGTTGTTGGAATTATGATTAATGGGTATGCAATTGATATTGATATGGCTGAATTATGAATGGTTGTATGATTGTTGGAATATAAACTTGTGTGAATGATCGATATTATAAACAAACTAAATAAATAAAGTATGAGGATACATGATAATTATTGGTTTGAGTCGCATCACTCACTATGCCAAATAATACATAAGACACCGGGTGCAAAACAATATAGACACCGGTTGCAACCGGTGTCTGGACTGCCGGTGTCTTATGTTAAGACACCGGTTATTCTAAAAATACCCGGTGTCAAAAACAATACATACGACACCGGTTTTAGGTAAAACCGGTGTCATATGTTGTTTTTTTTTTTTTTTTTTCGCTGGTGGACATCTAACACCGGTTTTTCCAAACAACCGGTGTCATATATTGGTTTATTTTTTTTTTCATTTTTTTTCAGTTGGACTTTAGACACCGGTTTTTTTAAATAACCGGTGTCATATGTTGTTTTTTTTTTTTTTTTTTTCCCTTCCAGTAGGACATTTGACACCGGTTGTTTAAAAAACCGGTGTCATAGGGTAGACTTTTTTTTTTTTTAGTTTGCTTGCTTCTGCTTCTGCCAGGGAATTGGCGACTACAACAATTAGTCGCCAATTCCCACATTACAAATAAACATACATTACGATTATGCCGTTTCAACGACACCAATTCCCAAAACCTCGACTACAAGAAACCAAGTCGATTCTTTGCTATACAACAATGGAGCTTCAAATTCACTCTATATATAATAAGCATCCATCCAATCTCAATTACTCCATCCACAACATTTCTCCAAAATACAACAATGGAGATCTTTTGCTTTTCCTAGTTTCTAATTTCCTAACTAAAATTTACTAACATTTCTAACTTAATGAGAATCTATGTGTTTCAAGAAATCAAAGTAGATTTGAGCACTTACAAGCAAAACTTGCTAGGTAGTTAGAGATCATCATCGTCTCCTTCTTCATCTCCATCCACAAAGACATATGTAGCCCAAAGATCTCTTATTTCATCCACTTGTTCATTCGTAAATTGTTTGCATCCCTTCACAACATACTAAAACGACAAATTGATGAATTTAGATATCCAAAACTTTAACATTTATAAATTACTATAGGATGATAGATATATGTTTTGATATTTACCGTAATTGGAATAGTTGTGGCTTTATTTTGGATTATCTCGAACATGTAACGACAAATATAATATCCACAATCGTTACTTCCTAAGGGTTGACGGGGACACTACAAAACAAAATAAAAAATAAATAAGCCCAAATTCGAACGCATAAATAGGATATGAAAAGTATAGTTAATAAACACAAAAAATTCAAACGTACCATTATAGTATGCCATCTCATAAGCGTCGACTTCATATTCAACTTATTTAGGGGATCCAAAGTCATGATCCTCGTTACGGCGCTAGTTAAATAACACGGTATTCCAATATAACTAAAAGATATAATTAAATAACAGTGGAGTTTAAAGAACAATGGAGTTTAAAAATATATAATATATACATACTCTTGTATTAGATTACGAAGAAATTCGGGTGGTTTCTTACTCCCTCTGGATGGATCTAACCAATACCCCGTTCCTGACGGTGGATGAATCACAGCTAACATCCAATGTGAACTACAAATTATCAAAATAATATAAGTTATGAAATATAAAATAAAAAAATCATCTAGAATTTGTAAAACTAGTTACCTCTCATTATAAGGTGCGAAAAATATCTTTTGCCCGTGTGCACATGTTGTACAAGCAAACGCACTAAAAATATAATTCGCACGATCATCCTCATCATCAACCGGTGTTATAGGTGACAAAAATGCCGGGCATAAAAAACCATACAAACCATCTACACGTGTCCTTTCACAGAACTTTTTCAAATACCTATGACAAAAAACCACAAAAAGAAAGTGGTCAGATGAATCAATTTACCAATATATATGAATATCTAAACTAATTATTATTTTTCTTAAACAAATGTATAAAAAGTGACTTACAAGATAAATGCCGTAATGTGAGTAGATTGAATTTGCCATTGATAACACCATTGCTCCATCTTTTCCGGTGTCACAAACAAGTCTTGCATATTATGAAGCACATGCTCGTGTACATGCAAAACTTTTCCCTCATCTCCGGTTTTCTTCATGTTTCGAGCTTTCTTACAAAGCCACTTCATCAACACAGTTCTTCTCATATTCATTTTATCTTCCGGTGTTATGAATTCCGAAGAGGATGTTGAAATGGAAGTAGGTGTCGAATTGTTGATTGGTGGTGTGTTCTTCTTATTCGTAGAGTTATCCGTTTCATTCTAAATGATCAAACAAAATAAAACACTTGTTAGAATTTAAATATAAATTAAAGATAATATAAGAATTTCAATAATGAAGTATAAATTGCCGTATCAGACAATATATATATATGAAAGGAGAAGGCCACAACACATAACCACCAAGGGCCGAAGAGAGAAAACAAGCTTTCGGGGTTGGAACTGGCAATTCGGCATTTGGCACCAAATCTTTAGAGATACTCACTCTACTATAACCGGGAGGTACAATGTTATTGTGTAGAGTAAGTACCTCCGAAGCGCCTGGCACATACACTTCTCCTAAAGCTACCATCTCTTGTGAATTGCTAGAAAGTGACATTTGACACTTATGCCAATCCTGCATTATTTATAAAGTAATGTAAATTGTTGGTGCAACTATCACAATTAGAAAATATAATTCATTTGAGATAAAGTATGTTGAATTGATTAATAAAGTAAAGTAATATAACAATTATATTAGATACCTGAACCGGTCCTTCACACGTATCTTGAATTGATGAGATCGACGTTAGAGGGATATTACGAGCTTGTCTCGGAGATGAATGGGAAACAGGAGGCTCACGATCATCATTTAAACTCACTTCTTTTCCCTTTCTTAGAACATTAGAATCCTTAGACACTCTATCCTCTTCATTGTTTTCTATTGCTTGCGAATCGTTACTCATCATCGCACTCATCAATTCTTTCATATCAGCTTGACTCGGAGTTTCTCCGGCTACGAAATTGCATAGTATTTGACTCATCTTGAACATTTGGGATTGCATTGTTCGCACCGTATTCTCTAACTTTACCTCGGACATCTTTTTCGTGGATCTACCAAAAACATTTGACAAATTGCTCATGTTGGTTACACCACGAACACGACCCGGGTGCTCCTCTTTGCCGATTGCACGAGACAATATATCATCTCGACCTTGGGGAACAAACTTTCCTTCTTTCACGGCTTCTTCCAACTCACCCTAAGTGACAATAACAATTTAATTAGAATTAATATGTGAAACGATTTTAAAATAAGTACAATTTCTACAATTAAAAAAAAATAACTTACAATTTCTTTCACCACTTCCTCGTCATACTCGGACATTGCCCCTTTCTTGGATTTATGACCTCTCAACCAAGTCACATGACGTGGTACTTCTTTGATTTGCAACCCTTTAGTGGCATATTCCTCAATCTATTACATTTTTGTGTTAGTAAAAATAAACGATTACTAATTTGTTAATAATAACGGAAAAATAAAAAAGGTTTATATTTACTTACAATTTCTTCGTTGATCCCAATATATCCTTTCCGAGAGCCAAAGTATTTAGTCTTCTTTTTTGCAGCATTTTCTTTACCATCTTTGCTAAGCGACTAGTTACCGTGAAAAAAACAAACAAAAATTAGAATATTCATTAAAGCTAAGATTTCAATAAAATTATAAAATTATATGTAAACTTACAAGAAACTTTTGATCTTTCAAATGATATTCAATGAAAGCATCCCATTGCTCTTGAGTGATTTGTGGATACTTTCCCGGTGGTTTCGTTACAAGTTCCCTTTCCTTGGTCTTCTTGTCAATTACATACATATACTTAAGATGAAGTTTGGTCTTCCAATTTCTCCATCTTTCACCGGCTATCTTCAACACCCAACGTCCTCTACGTTCGGGAGGAACATAAAATGCACCCTTGCAAAACACACACACAAAAAAAAAAAACACATTAAAAAAAAAATAAGAATTTAGATAACTTTTATAGACAAGACATATGAAATAAATTGAATATTATATCTAACCTCAATATCGTGTAAGACACGTTCTCTTGTGGCTTCGTCAAGCTTCTTCCACTCTCTCAAAGTAATAGGCACATGTGCACGTGCGATTGAGCCTATCCAACTACTAAACTTTTGGCGATGTTCGACAATCGGATTTAACAACCCGTCCGTACTCCATTGTAGCTGAAAAGGAGAACCATCTTGTAATGCTTTTGCACAAGCGCGTAGTAAAGTTTGACCTCTTTCATGATCGGAATCGGAATCGGAATTATCACTAGGCTTTCCACTTGTCCATTGAAAGCTTTTCGTTGTCTACGATAAGGGTGATTGTATGGCAAAAATCTACGATGATCAAGATAAACATTCTTGTGAGATCTATTAAGATAGAGATTAGTTGCATCTTCTTCACATATCAGACATGCATTGTCCCCTTTTACACTATATCCGGACAAGTTGCCATAAACGGGAAAATCTTGGCTAGTGTTAAACAACATAGCACGTAAGTTGAATTTACGACCCACATGAGCATCAAACACTTGTACTCCTTCATCCCACAATAATTTTAAATCATCAAGAAGGGGAGCCAAATAAACATCTATGTCGTTACCCGGTTGCTTTGGGCCAGAAATCAACAAAGAAAGCATCATGTACTTTCTCTTCATGCATAATATCGGAGGCAAATTATAAGTAATCAGTATAACGGGCCATGTACTATGTGCACTACTCATATTCCTGAATGGGTTCATTCCATCAGTAGATAATGCAAGTCGCAAATTTCTATAATCCTTGCTAAAATCATGGTATTTTGCATCAAAAAATTTCCATTGAGCAGCATCAGCCGGATGTCTCAACTTACCATCATGAACTCTGTCGACACCAGATTTGTGCCATGTCATCAATTTCGCATCCTCTGGATTGGCAAAGAGTCTCCTCAATCTTGGTATAATGGGAAAATACCACAAAACCTTAGCCGGAACACCATTCTTATTCTCCTTATATCGAGAGGCATTGCAAGTAGGACAAACAACATCATCTTCATAATCTTTGCGATACAATATACAATCATTTGGACAAGCATGAATCTTTTGGTACCCTAGACCCATTGAAGCTAACATTTTTTTGGCTTCATAAGTCCGAGTAGGGAGAGAATTACCACTTGGTAACATTTCATTCAACAACTCTAACAAACTTGTAAAACTCTTGTCACTCCAACCATTTGCCACCTTTAAATTAGACAACTTTAGAACGGCGGACAATCTAGTATACTTTTTGCAATTTTCATACAACTCATCTTCACTTTCATTCAACAAGTTCTCCATCATATTCGGGTCATCACCACTTACATCTACATCAATTTCATCGTCATTCGGATCATTATTCTCCTCTTCTCCACCAGCCTCTCCACTAGTGGCATCGATATTCTCGACATCATCATCCTCACCAATATATTCTTCAACACTCTCTCCAATATAGTCATCATCATCCTCTCCAATATCTTCTTGGACAAATTCTCTATTACTTTGACTCTCCATGCTCAAGTCATGTGTTGCCTCCCCATGAAAAATCCATTTTGTATAAGTTGAAGCAAAAGCGCTCTTAGCCAAATGAATTTTTACCGTATCAAGAGAGTGAAATCTCATATTATAACAATTACAACACGGACACCGCATACACTTTAAGTCTTCACAATTTTTCTCGGCGAAATTTATAAACTTTTGAATCCCCTCCTCATAATCACGGTCTCCTTGATTTGACATTGTTATCCATTTTCGATCCATGTCTATATAAACCAAAATTAGTAACCAATTATCCTAAGCTCAACCTAAAAAAAGTAAACACCTAAACATAACTAATTAAAACTACCAATTCAATAATCTAAATTTTATTGTTTTAATCAAACTAAACTCACTATTAGAATTATTAACCAATTATTCTAAATTCAACCTAAAAAAAATCAAACATAAAAAAACGGTCAAATGTATAACCGGTGTCTTTGTCCACTAATCTATAATGCTTTAATTTTGTTTTGATACCACTAAACGCACTACTATCATACTATATTCATAATACCTAAACAAAACATTATTATAGATAAGAAAACGGTCAAATGTATAACCGGTGTCTTTGTCCACTACAATCTAAAGTTGTACTCTATTCTACTCAACTAACGTACGGCATTTCACTAACTAACACATAATTCCATTCAACTAACGACAATTCACTAACTAACACATCAAAAAACAATAGCGGCGACACAGAGCGAAGATTTCATTATTTTGGCGATTAAACATTCAATTTTGGCGAACAATAATTGAACGAAAAAACAAAAATACAAAATTGAATGAAAAAACAGTAATTGGCGACAAACCTAATTGAATGAAAGAGACACCAAAACACGAGCGGCGAGCGGCGACAACGGAGGGGCGGCACAATAGCAGCGGCGACACAGAGCGGCGAGGGAGCGGCGAGCACCGAGCAACACCTGGCGAGGGTTGAACAACGAGCGGCGAAGGCGAACAACGAGCGGCGAGGGGCGAGCAGCGAGCGGCGAGCGGCGGGCGAGGGGTGAGCGGCGACAACGGAGAAAGAACGGCGACGGCGAATTAGAATTTTATTTTTCTGGGTTTCGGGTTTTTGGGGGTTATAGTTTTTTAGAATGAATAAGCATATGACAAAGGCAAAATACCCTTTTCTGGTGTACCATATGACGCCGGTTATGCTAAAAACCGGTGTCTTATGTCCTTATTTTTTTTTTAATGAACCTCGGTAAACATATGACACCGGTTATACTGAAAACCGGTGTCTTATGTCCAATTTTTTTTTTTTTTATATTTTTTTTTCCCTGTTATAATATAAAGTTTTAATGTTTTTTTCGCTGTGGGAGAAAATGATCCTCCCCTGGGTAACATCTGACACCGGTTATACTTAAAACCGGTGTCTTATGTCCAATTTTTTTTTTTTTTTTTTTTTTTTCAAGCTAAGTGAGGAATTGCGCGTAAATACCCTTTTCTGGGGTAACATATGACACCAGTTATACTTAAAACCGGTGTCTTATGTCCAACTTTTTTTTTTTTTTTTTTTTTAAGCTAAGTGAGGAATTGCGCTTAAAAACCCTTTTCTGTTGTAATATATGACACCGGTTATACTTAAAACCGGTGTCTTATGTCTAACTTTTTTTTTTTTTTTTTTATTATTTTTAGCTAAGTGAGCAATTGCGCGCAAATAGACTGGGGAAGCATTTGACACCGCTTGATTGAAAACCGGTGTCTTATGTTTTTCAGACACCGGTTCTAAGCCTAATGGTGTCATATGTACCGGTGTTAAATGTCATTTTTGGCGTAGTGACTACTACAAAAACAAGCATAGACATCAGTCAATAGACATCACACTACTAAAAAACTGATGTATATAGGGGACCGGTGGCAGTTTTGAAATTAAGGCCAAATAATAGACATCAGTTTTATTGACAAAATAGATGTCTAATAATAGACGTCAGTCTTCTTAAGAAAACTGATGTCTTTATCGTCAGTTAGACATCATATATTTTTGCAAAATGTATATACGTATTCCAACTATTTTTTTTTTTTTTTAGAAATACGATGTTTTGTACTCGTGAGTCGTGGCCTAATAAAATGCTAACAGCCTTAGGTTTTTTTCTCTGTCCTGTTAGTCCCCAACTCTCAGCCTCCTTCATCCCTTGGTTTATTATTTTCTCTCTTTTTTTTCGCTCTCAATCACAAGTTCTATTCTTCCCCTCTCATCTCTTGGAACATATATAAATTTCATTCAATTCTTACTTTAAAAAACACTAGATTTTAATGTTGCGGTTTAATTCCATCCAAATCTAATGTTGCGGTTAACTTCATTCATATAAAGTTTCGTTTGTTGTGGTTTACTTCAATCCAGGTATTGCTTTTATAACCCCTACCATATTAAGATTTTAATGTTGCGGTTTACTTCTATTCAAATCTGATTATTTTGAAGGTATCACTTGTTTACTTTTGTTTGAATCTCGTTTATCCGCTCTTGAAGAAGTTTTTTAGGTGTATTTTTTTTCCAGATCTTGAGAAATTAGGCACATGCAAATAATATGTGAAGAGATTTTAAGAAAACAATTGTTTACCTTTCTAGTTTCATGGTATTGCATCTTCATCATGATATCACTTTTGTGTTTGGATCCAACGAAAATGGTGCATGCATTTCTTTCTTGGATGCAGATCTTCTTATTGTTGTAACATCTTGTTTTAATGGTAATTTTATACAATGCTTTTTTTTTTTTTTTTTTCTTTTTTTTTTTCCAGGAATTCAAGATCTTTGCTTTGGTCTCAAGGGTGCCAGATATTCATCTGTTTCTAAAATAATATTGATATTTTTTGTAATTATATTTGTTTGTTCGTATCTCATTGTAGATCTATAATTTTGTTCCCTTGACTATCTTGTTTTGTTTGTTTGAAAATTTGTAATTTCATATTCAATCTTAAGAAATAATGTGATTTTGGTCATGCGCAAATTCTTCAGTTTTGGTCTACTAAGATTCTATTCTTTCGAATAATATTAATGGGTTTTTTTTTTTTTAATTTTGTTTGGATGAATAGATATCGGGCTTTCGAAAAAACTGATGTATAAAGTTTAGTATAGACATCAGTTTCTTGAAAACTTTGATGTCTATTTGTTAAATAGACATCAGTTTTTTCAAAAACTTTGATGTCTATTTAACAAATAGACGTCAGATTTTTTTAAAAAACCGATGTGTAAAAAACAGATGCACATCGGACAAAAATCCGATGTCTATTTATTTTCAATAGACGTCAACCGACTTAACGTCCAACGAGAATCTGATGTCTATTATGAAAAAAGTCTGATGTCTATGAGACATTCTGTAGTAGTGCATCGACTCCACTTTATTGGTTTGAGTCACATCGACTCCACTTTATTGCCCCACCGCATCGGTTTTTAAGTGGGCTTGGCTCTAGTACTACTCTATTGGGTTAGCAATACTTAATAGGGGGTGTGCACACTTAAGGTCTAGTAGTTTTGTATGGTATGGTTTGGTGGGTCGGCAAAGAACCGGCTCACCCACGTATATAATGGTATGGTTTGGATGAGTTGGCAAAGATTCGGTTCATCCCACTTATGAATTTGGTATGGATTCCTCATTAAAGATGTAAAAGAATGATTTGGATTATGTTAATGACATGTTATACGTTTGTTGAATCTTCTGTGATATTCCTATTTGGTGATATAATTTGTCTTGATGAATAATTTATATGATAACGTGCTAAGTGTGGCTTTCGAAAATAAAATTTACAACGTTTTCAAAATCCAGGTAAGGGTTTTGGTTTTCAACGAGTTGAGGTGTTAGCTTACTCAATTTCACTGACTTTTTCAACTGTGGTTTTTGTGTTTTAAATCCACCACAGGTTTGGAGTATTTGATGCATTGCAGGGACGACGACTCACTAGATATCAGTTGAATCAAATAAAGCTTAACTTTAAGCTATAGACCATTAATAATACTTAGACCATTTCGTATTTCATATTTCGGATTTTGGATTGTTGTAATTTAATTATTGGATTGTAATAGATTATTTAGACCATTAGACATTTATATTTTGGCTTTCGAAATCTCCTTGCATTCGGGTCTTTGACTTGAGTGCGGAGTGACACCTCTGAATTTCCTTAATTTGTGTTTTGGTTCGTGATAAAATGTTTTTAAAAAGGAAAGGAAATTTGGGGGTGTTACACGAAATCTCCAATCTAGAGTAATTAATGATTTAACTGGATGTCATGCTGATAATATCAGTTAAAACCGAGCATTTCAAAGATTTGTACGAGCAAAAAGAAAACTATCATTAGCCAAAACTCTAGGTGCATCACGAAAAACATAATTCCATGGATATCCCCTCTACTCGTAACTGGATAAGCGCCATGAAAAATGCTTCTGCACACAATATTAAGAAGCAAGGAGAGATTAGGTCCACCTAATCTAGGCCTCGAGAAAGAGTTACATCATCTGGGCCATGATAAGCCAATTAAAAGAGAAAAGAACCTCACACCTTTAACACATCTCTCGTAACCTTATCTTCCCATCATAACTCTTGCTCATGTCAAGCTTCTACGAGGTGGAACCGTCTCTACCCACGCCTTGCCGTTTCATATCATGAAAGGTCTTGAAAGACACAATTGCATTGTCCGTGATCAAGCTCCTTGGAAACCTCCTTTGCTTTTACTTCATCCCCCAGAAATAATCATTACTTATTTTTTTTTATGTTATTCGAAACCCCTATAGGAAGAAGTAGAATTGAGCCCCAGTAGGTCTAGACCACCTTGCATAACAAAGTTTATAAGCTATAACTTGCCATCATATGAGATGAATGTATAGCCTAGTGATTGAGCTTGGCTCTGATCTTGTTAATAAGCGGAATGTACATTGTTGCATTAAGTCTGGATGAGTGGAGCAGGATACCCACTATATACCCAGTTTCCTCCATAATTGAGTCTCTCTTGTCTTTGTACAGACTCCACCTATGTTGATATTGGTTTTCATTGGGTTTGCAACTTATCCCGAGTGCTCTTCAATTTTTTTAGGACCTCAACTACATCATTGACAGATATTAAATCACCCCATGCGAATAATAGTAAATCATCTACAAAAGTTGGTAATTCAAATTCAATTTGTTGCATTTTGGATGTTGGGAGAACTCCTTGGAGTGCATTAGTCTTCTCAAATCTTAACTACCTGGATAAACCTTCCAATCATAAAATAAAAAGTTAAGAGGACAAAGGGTCAGCTTGTCTCAATGCCTTTTTAGCAGCAAATTACCCCCACTGAGGATTGATACAAGTCACTTTAGAGTGAGTTTTGTGATGTTTTATTTGAGTTTTCACTTCATTTTCGGACAATCTGAGTGCATTATTCTACTTATCATGTTTCGTAAGCTTAATGGAAGAATATGCAAGTTTTGATGCCTAAATGCGAGCTCGGGGATTAATGACGTGCGCTATGAAGATCCCGAGGAAACTAGAGTTCCGAAAAGATGAAAAACCAACAAGTTGGAGCTTTGGAAGAAGGCCCCGGATCAGAAGGGCTTCCGACGACTCATCCAGGATGTGAGACGAGTGGTCCGAATGACGCAGCCGGGCAGATTCCACTCAAGACGACTCGTCCTTCTGCAAGACGAGTCATCCCGAAGCAAAACGAGTTGTCCCGCTGTTGTGTCGGCGTATTGACGGGTTTCCTAATCCCGTTTTGTAATCTTTTAGTACAAATACCTAAGCTTCGTTTATTTTTATTCATTGAGTTTTCTCAAGACCTATAGTAGTATTTTGAATTTCGGATTTATTAATCGAAGCTATCATTTACCGACAATTGTGAGTTTGATTTCTAATTCTTAATTTCGTTTGAGTATTGTTTATCCTCTTGCGCTTATTATTATTATTGATTGATTATCTGTTAATTAGGTGGCCACTAATTAACCCTAGATTAATAATTATTGCTAGATTCTCAATTAAAGGATTAATTGTTTGATTGTTGAATCGATTAGTAGAAACTAGGTCTAATTGCATGCTTATCATCGTGATTAGATTTAGGGGAGAATAAACCTATTAATTGAAGATCGAAACCACGTGTGTCTAGATGTTATTAATCTTTGTTGATTTCGTTTAATTACTTTATACTTTCGCTGGATTGAATTTAGGCGCGCGTCTTTGTTATCCACCGATTACGGCTATTAGGTAGGGCTTATATCTCCTCTTAGCTACAATTAAGAAACGATAAGAAATTATATTTTTACAACTAAGTACTCAACGGATTAGGACAATTTGATAACTAGGACCAATTAGGTGAATGATAATGGGTATTAATTGTCCGAGATCTTTTCCTCAATTGATTTACAAATTACTCTTTTGCGTCTAGATTACTTGATCACTTACACTCAAAAACCCCCCATTTGTTACTTTACATACATTGATAATTACCGTTCTCTGTGGATACGATCTTACTTGCCCATTTACTACGTTTACAAGTTTGTGTGGTAATTTATATTTGTTAGGAATACAACTTTAGCCTGTCAAATTTTGGCGTCGTTGACGGGGAACGATTTTAATTTGTTTTTGTGTGTTTTTGTTTGTGTTTTTTTGTGTGGTGGGCCCTTTATGGTCCACACCCGTGCTACTAATAAGCCTCTTGTCCCTTTTGATTTAGAAATAGAAAGGACTTTGCGAGCTACGAGAAAAGCATTTAGGGAATTACCGTTTCCCCATCCAGAGTGTGACTCCGAAACTTGTAGTTGCAGATATGAGTATCTGAACACTCACAGCCCTGAATCTCGCCAAGCAACCATCATGCATCAAATACCCAGAGGAAGAAGTGGGTAAATCGGTAAAGATCAAGGGGGCACTGTTACACCAACTCCCACACTTTCATGGGGGTCAATTTGAGGATCCTAATCGGCATGTGTCGGATGTGTTCTTTTATTGTAATGGGATGAAGCCCACTTCGGTCAAGATTGATGACTATCTGTTAAAGGCATTCCCTTTCACCCTGAAGGAGAGAGCGAGGGATTAATTTGTATACTCTTCCTCAAGGCAGCATCACTTCATGGGATGATATGAAAAAGGCGTTCATTCAAAAATACTTCCCAGCCACCAAATCATCCTCATTAAAGAAGAGTATTAGCAATGTTATGCAAGAGGAGGATGAGCGATTTTCCACATATTGGGAGAGGTTCAAACAGTTGTGCTCAAGTTGCCTTATCATGGATCTAAAGAAGAGGATCTCGTTATCTATTTCTTCAATGACCTTCAGGATGATGATCAACGCCATGTGGTACTGCTAGTCAAGGGGGTATTGATAAATTGACTCCTTCTGAAGCGTTGAATTTGCTTAATAAATTGTCCGATCAAGACCAATCTCGTGTTAGTGGTCGGCGGTCTACAGGGAAAGTGAGCGCCATTGGTACCGAAACAACTATGGAAAAGAAGGTGGATGAGCTTACATCCATGATGAGAGCCTTCATGCGTGGAGGTACCTCGACATCAGTGAAGACTTGTGGAATATGCTATGCCGAAGGACATCCGACTGATGCTTGCCGTTCCATTGTTGTTGAAGATGAGAATGTTGAAGATGTGAATGCTGTAGGCTATCAAGGTGGATTTCAAAGGAAATACGACCCTTTTTCCAACACCTACAATGAAGGATGGAAAGATAATCCTAAATTCATGTGGTCAACTCCCACCAACAACTTTCAAGGAGGGTCTAACTTTGGTCCTCAAGGAGGGCGAACATTCCAACCTGGACCACAAGGGGCACTACAAGACCAGTCTAATAAGCCTATGTATACGGAGGAGATGATTCGTGCTATGGCAACTAACATGAACCAATTTTAACAACAAACCCAATCGAGTATCCAAAATCTGGAGAATCAATTTGGGCAACTATCTACCGCTATGGCAAGGTTGGAAGCTAAGGATTCCCAACGTTTACCCTCAAATACGGAAGTGCCAAAGAAGAATGTGAGTGCAGTAACATTAAGGAGTGGTAAAACAGTGGGTGGAAAAGAAAATTTGGTTGACTTTGAAGAAGAGGACGAGTGGGAGAGCAATGAGCTTTCGACGACTCGTGCCCTGAGCGATGAGTCGTCTGACGCCTTGAGAAGAGTCGTCCAACTGAGAGACGAGTCGTCTGAAACCTCAAGACGAGTCGTCTCCAGCACCGAGTGCAGCACTTCGCTCCGATGTTTTGGTAGAGACGAAACTCACCCCAAATTCTTCCGGGGGGGAGATGGATACACATGTGACACCTGATCTTCCTACATACAAGCCATTTGCTCCATTTTCCGATGCATTGAAGGATACACGCAAGTATGAGAGTAACAAGGAGATGTACGAGACATTCAGTCGTTGTATGGTGAAGATCCCGTTGCTTAAGCTTTGTCATTTATTTCCCAAGTGGGGAAAGGTCTACAAGGATTTGAAAAAAGTTCAAAAGAGCTACAAGATGAAGGGTAAACAACGAGTTCAGGTAAGTGAACAAGTTTCCGCTGTTTTCCAACGTAAGATGCATGTTAAGTATGATGATCCAGATATGTTTACTATTCCCATTACTTTAGGTGAGTCTAGATTTGATGGTGCCATGTTAGACTTAGGTGCGTCAATTAATGTATTGCCTTATTCTGCATATAAGTCGTTAAAACTTGGTCCATTAATGGAAACTGATGTGGTTGTGCAACTAGCTGATAGATCGCTTGTCTACCCTAAGGGTCTAGTTGAAGATGTGTTTGTTTTGGTTGATAGTTTGATCTTTTCTGCTGATTTCTATGTTTTGGAAATGGATCATGATAAGGACAGCGCACCAATTTTATTGGGTAGACCGTTTTTGAAAACGGCTAAGACGAAGATAGATGTGTTTAGTAGGTCAATAACTATGGGATTTGATGGTCACATAGTTAAGTACAACTTGAATGATACTCTGAAATACCCATCTGACCATCAATTTTTGGGTGCTTTAAATGTGTTGGATGATGTTGTGCAAGATGTCTTTGATGCGCATGCTGATGATGATTTGATTAATGCTTTAATGGTGATATAGTAGATGATACGCTGGATTTTGAGTTGTCTACTTGCTTACAGGAGATGATTGCTAACTTAAATACTTATGATAGCCTCCCTATGAGGCCTTCTAACTCAAGGGTCATCCCTTTGGATGTGCCGAAAGAAAAGTTGGTTCCTTCTGTTGTGTAGGCACTGAAGATTGAGTTGAAGCCATTGCCGAATCATCTCAAGTATGTGTTCCTTGGAAATGGAGATACCTTGCCAGTGATTGTTTCTAATGAGTTGACCAAGGAACAAGACAGCCAGCTGATTGATGTGTTGAAGGAGAGGGAGTTAACTATTGGATGGACAATTGTCGACATCTGTTGTATCCCCTCATCAACATGCATGCATAAGATACTACTAGAGGACGATGCCAAACCGGTAAGGCAACCCAGAGGCGTTTAAACCGGCCTATGATGGAGGTTGCAAAGAAGGAGGTGATCAAGCTATTTCAGATGGGGATCATCTACTCAGTGCCGCACAGCAAGTGGGTGAGTCCTAAATAGGTAGTACCTAAGAAGGGAGGCATCACTATTGTGCCTAATCACAGTAGTGAATTGGTCCCAACTCGTACACAGACGGGTTGGAGGGTATGTATTGATTATCGTAGGTTGAATGCGGTGACAAAGAAAGACCAGTTCCCCCTCCCCTTTATTGACCAGATGCTTGAGCGACTTGCAGGTCGCGCTTATTATTGCTTCTTTGATGGATACTCGGGCTAGTTTCCGATTGAGATGTCCTTTTGGCACATTTGCGTACAGACGCATGCCTTTTTGACTTTACAATGCACCCGCCACCTTTCAGAGGTGTATGATGAGTATTTTCACCGAGTATATAGAGCATTACATGAAGGTGTTTATGGATGACTTTACAATGCATGGTGACTCTTTTTCTGCATGTTTGCATCATCTAACCCTGGTTTTAGATAGGTGTATTGAGTCCCACCTTGTGTTAAATTCTGAAAAATGTCACTTTATGGTTAAACAAGGTATTGTACTGGGTCATGTAGTTTCTGTTAGGGGTATTGAAGTTGATAAGGCTAAGATTGATGTTATTGAGTCACTCCCCTACCCCTCTAATGTGCGAAAAATGTGATCTTTTCTTGGTCATGCAGGATTTTATCGCAGGTTTATCAAGAGTTTCTCCAAGTTTTCATCGCCATTATGTAAGTTGCTGCAGAAAGAGATTAGCTTTGAGTTCGATGAAGAGTGCAAGAGAGCTTTTGATGATTTAAAAGTGAAGCTCACTAGTGCTCCAATCATCCAGGCCCCGGATTGGTCACCCCCATTTGAGATCATGTGTGATGCTAGTGACTATATTGTGGGGGCTGTGATGGGCTAGAAGGTAGGGAAGGCATCTCATGTGATCCACTACGCTTCTATGACGCTGAATGAGGCCCAACGGAACTACACTACCACTGAGAAGGAGATGCTAGCGGTGGTATTCGCTTTGGAGAAGTTTCGTTCTTACTCTCTTGGTACCAAGGTGATTGTGTACTCCGATCATGCGGCTATTCGTTATTTGATGACGAAGAAGTATGCTAAGCCAAGGTTGATTAGATGGGTACTACTTCTAGTGAGTTTGATGTGGAGGTTAGAGACAAGAAAGGAGCTGAGAACTTGGTTACTGACCATTTGAGTAGGTTGGTTCGAGATGATGACAAGCCTCACACTCAAGTGCCTGTTCTAGGACTATTCCCGGATGAGACTCCGTGTGCAATCCGTGTCACACGGCCATGGTATGGTAATATTGTTAACTATCTTGTTTCTAGTAAATTTCCTCCACAGATGACGAAGGCTCAACGAGATAAGCTGAGGAGTGACGCCAAGCACTATTTGTGGGATGACCCCTACCTGTGGAAGCACTGCGCAGATCAAGTCATTTGCCGATTTGTTTCCGAGATTGAGGTACCCTCTATTCTTGAATTCTGTCATGCTGGTGCTTGTGGTGGTCATTTTAGTGCTAAGAGAACGGCTCAGAAAGTCTTAGACTGTGGATTTTACTGGCTTAGTTTGTTTAAGGACTCTTATAAATTCTGTCGAAACTGTGATAGATGTCAAAGAGTCGGCTCGATTATCTATTGTGAAATATTTGATGTGTGGGGGATTGATTTCATGGGACCATTTCCTATGTCCCACGGTAATTTGTATATCTTGCTTGCGGTGGACTATGTCTCTAAGTGGGTAGAGGCAAAAGCCACCAGGACTAACGATGCTCCCGTGGTTTCAGTGTTCCTTAAAAGTAACATCTTCACCAGATTTGGGGTCCCCCATACCCTCATTAGTGATCAAGGGACGCATTTCTGCAACAGGTTCGTGAGTGCTTTACTGAAGAAGTACTCGGTCACCCACAAGGTATCCACAGCCTTTCATCCACAGACCAATGGGCAAGCTTAGGTGTCCAATAGAGAGGAAAAATCCATCATAGAGAAGACGGTGAAACCAAATAGGAAGGATTGGAGCTTGAGATTGGATGATTGGCTATGGGCGTACCGCACTGCGTACAAGACCCCTATCGGTATGTCACCCTATGGACTTGTGTTCGGCAAAATTTGTCATCTTCCAGTGGAGTTGGAACACAAGGCCTATTGGGCGGTAAAGAACCTTAATATGAATATCGATGAGGCAGGTGTACACCGGAAGCTGCAATTGCAAGAGTCAGACGAGATTCGACTGGATTCATATGATAATGCGGCTATCTACAAGTAGGAAACCAAGGCGTTACATGACAAGATGATATCGAGGAAGGAATTTAAAGTTGGTGATAAAGTCCTTCTCTATCAATCGCGCCATAAACTTTTTCCGGGCAAGCTACGGTCTAGGTGGATTGGACCGTTCATTGTTGTGAAAGTATATCCTCATGGAGATGTGGAAATCTGAGGGCTTAATTCGGGTTCAGAGTTCAACGTCAATGGCTTACGACTTAAGGCGTACTATGAGGGATTCACGCAAACCGAGGTGGAGGATGTTGACCTTAGCGACCCGGTTATTGAGGATTGATCGTGATCCACCTCCTATGTCGAGCCAACGACGTTAAACAACAGCGCTTCTCGGGAGGCAACCCAAGCATTTCCTATTGTTTTTCTTTTGCTTTTTGATTTTACGTGTGTTTTTGTATTTGGTTTTTAATTTAGGTCTCCTTTGGATTCACTCGGAAAGAAGGCTGGAAACAGAGACCTTCCAGCGACTCGTCCCAGACTCAGACGAGTCGTCCTAGACCCAAACGAGTCGTCCACAAACCAAAGAAAAAGAAGGCTGGAGCAGAGGGTCCGACGACTCGTCCCAGGGCAGATTTTTGGTAAGTTCTCTTTCTTAAAAACCGATAACCCCCTCTTCCTTTTCTCACTTCTCGCCACCTTCATCCTCTCTCTCACCCCAAAACTCCATTGTTTCACCACAAAAACTTCTCACTCCCTTCTACCCACTTCACAACAGCACCAAATCTTCATCTTCCACCCATCCCCTACTACTTACAACCATAATTTCATCCTCAAATCTCCCAAAATTTTCCCCAAACCGATTTTTGTACCCTTTGACCTAGGTTTTGGGGATTTCACAATTAAAGTCGAATTGAAGCTTGGGGCTACTTGGGACGGTTAATTGGAGGTGCTATTGACGGGTTTTCACTATCCTTGCACACTTTTGGATTCCATTCAAGGTAAATTTCGAATTTCTTCACTTGGGCTCGATTTTTGATTTCTTGTGCATAGGTACTTGGTAGTAGTGTTGTGGGTCTTTGGTATTGGATTTTCCGTGCTTGTAGTGTTGTTGATGTTGTGATTATAGTTGGGTGTTTGTTGTTACTTAAATTGGGAAGTGTTGTTGGATTGTGCTTTGTGTATTGTTGTTAGTGGATTTATAGAGCTGGAATTGCTCTTGTTGGGGTGGATTTACGCTCTAGAGAGTGTTGTTGTTGGGCGATTGTTGGAGTTGCTTGTTGATAAGAGGTGTTGTTTGTTGCTTGCTTTTAGAGGGAGAGTGGAGAGCTAGAGAGTTAGAGCCACCCTAGTGAGATAAGAGGGAGATAGCATGCCACCTAGGAAGAGGGTGAACCGAGGGAATAATGGAGCCGGTACGAGCGCAGCCTAAGCTCTTGGTGGGGCTGCCCGTGGTACTTGTGGTAGGGGGCGTGAGCCGGAGGAACCTCTGATTGATACAATTGGGTTGGAGGGCATTGTAGGCAATAGTGTTTGGGATCGTATGTGTCCCCTTCGTATTCGGTACAATTGACTCGCTACTTGAACTCTTAAGACGCTACGACCCCTAGGTTTGGAGGATTTGGTTCGCGGTTTGCTCCGCAATGGTGGTGTGGAAGTCCTGTGGAATCACTCGAGAGGTATATGTCGCCGTTACACCCTAGAATTCATGATCACTCTCACTCTGCACGCACAAGGGTACGGTCGGGGTGAGGCCTCCAGCTATTACTTTCAGAATAAATGACGAGGAGCACCATCTTACTTACCCGGAGTTAAGGGGGATTTTGGGTGTAGCCGAGCCCGATGTTGATTGGGAAGACCCGGGCAATGAGGCTGCAGGCACTTTTTGGCACCATCTTACGTGCCGTCCATTTAACGATCCGCGTGTAGGCCATTTTCGTCATCCCGCATGGCGATTGGCCGCTCGATTGTTGGCGGTCACTTTCTTTTGCAAGGGGGACCCTCTAAGCTCTCTCAACTTAAGGTCCGGTATCTAATGAGTCTCCTCCCTACCCCTGGCAAAGTTCTCGACTGGATAGCTCTTTTCGTCACTCATTGTCTTGATCTTCAGAAGGCGGACACGGGGAACTTCAGCTTTGGTGGTTTAATCACCCGGATTGTGGAGGGTGTTAAAGGAGAAGGATATGAGCACCCTCCGATTGATGAGTGCAAGGTTTCTAAGCCCGCTTTTGTCACTTGCAAGTGGTTAATATATTATGATAAGCTGAGTGTGGCACCGACGGGCGAGTACAAATGGGGTCTGGGTGCAGTAGACGGTGGTACAATCACATTGCCACCTCCAGAGGATAATCCCCTTCCATCGGGTGAGATTGCGGCAGTTTGGGCAATTGCCCTTAGAGTACCGGAGGGTGGTTTGCCAGTACCCCGCGGGGCGGGAGAGGTTGATGATAGTGACGCGTGGCGAGTTTCTATGGAGGCTCAGATGGGGGAGTTGAGTCTATGAGCAACGTGGATGATCGTTTTGGGGATATTGCGGATCGCTTGGATCTCAACTTTGCTTTTCAGCAGAGTTTCGCTACATTCTTCTCTCAGCAGGAGCCTAGGGCTTGCATACCCGTCCCATAGGAGGTGTTTGATGAGGCTGCCGCTAGGAGATTGGCGCGTGATCAACGCCGTGCAGCCAGGCGTGGAGGAGCCTCGAGGGCGTCAGGCGGCCCCTCATCCTCCACAGCTCATGAGTAAGTTTTTTTTTTCCCCTTTCCCTATGCTTTATTTTTCATTAGATTTATGCAACAACGCGGATGTTGTTTCGTTTAAGCATGGGAGAGGATTGTATTTTACCATGTATATGAGTGTGATTTGTACAAATTCATTTTATTTGCATTTTAGTTTTACCGATAAAAAAATCAAAAAAATGAAAAAAAAGGAAAAAAAGGAAGAGAGAAAACAGTCAGAAAAGAGAGAGGAGCGGAAAACAAAGAAGGAAAAGCCACGAGAGAAGAAAGTGAGCCGGTGAGCATGGAAAATTTAACGAGAGACTAGGTGAAAACCCGAAAGGGCGCCTAGGCAAAATGAGCGGAACGTGCTACTGTACCGGTGGGGCAATAAGAAGGATGTTCTGAAGGTCGTGTCTGGGTAGGTCTCTCTTGGCTGATATAAGGAGGTTCGGTTGGAATGTATAGTATCAGTGATAGGATATAAAATTCTTGATTCCCTTGGTTGTTTGGGGCGGTTGGAGTTTATATCGAGGTAATCTTGGATCCAATGGTGTTATTCCGGACCTAGGCTCACGAGGGAGTTGTGTGTGAGCGGCTTAGGGACACTTAGGGCATTGTAGGTCCCTTCGCCATTTGGTTATGTTTGTGGCTGTGTTTTGTGATGCATAAGATAGTTGGGAACCGTTGCGTTGAGGTTACATCCGCGACGGCCCCTAACTAGGTAAATTAGGACCATAAACGGAGTAGAGAAGTTAGGTAGATGTTTGTTCTCCCCGTGCTGCTTGTTAAAAGACCTTGGAGACATTTTGGGAATGATTGTGATACTCGAGGACGAGTAAAGGTCTAAGCATGGGGGAATTTGATACAACTCACTTTAGCATGAGTTTTGTGATGTTTTATTTCAGTTTTCACTTCATTTTCGGACAATTTGAGTGCATTATTCTACTTATCATGTTTCGTAAGCTTAATGGAAGAATATGCAAGTTTTGATACCTAAATGCGAGCTCGGGGATTAATGACGTGCGCTATGAAGATCCCAAGGATGCTAGAGTTCCGAGAAGATGAAAAACCAACAAGTTGGAGCTTTGGAAGAAGGCCCCGGATCAGAAGGGCTTCCGACGACTCATCCAGGATGTGAGAAGAGTCGTCCGAAGGACGCAGCCGGGCAGAATCCACTCAAGACGACTCGTCCCTCTGCAAGACGAGTCGTCCCGAAGCAAGAAGAGTCGTCCCAAGTCTGGACGAGTCGTCCCGCTGTTGTGTCGGCGTATTGACGGATTTCCTAATCTCGTTTTGTAACCTTTTAGTATAAATACATAAGCTTCGTTTATTTTTATTCATTGAGTTTTCTCAAGACCTATAGTAGTATTTTGAAGAATTATGCAAGTCTAAAGACCTTTTATTTTCGGATTTATTAATCGAAGCTATCATTTACCGATAATTGTGAGTTTGATTTCTAATTCTTAATTTCGTTTGAGTATTGTTTATTCTCTTGCTCTTATTATTATGATTGATTTATTTTCTGTTAATTAGGTGTCCACTAATTAACCCTAGATTAATCTTTATTGCTAGATTTTCAATTAAAGGATTAATTGTTTGATTGTTGAATAGATTAGTAGAAACTAGGTCTAATTCCATGCTTTTCATCGTGATTAGATTTAGGGGAGAATAAACATATTAATTGAAGATCGAAACCGAGTGTGTCTAGATCTTATTAATCTTAGTTGATTTCGTTTAATTGGTTTATGCTTTCGCTGGATTGAATTTAGGCGCGCGTCTTTGTTATCCACCGATTAGGGCTATTAGGTAGGGCTGATCTCTCCTCTTAGCTACAATTAAGAAACGATAAGAAATTATATTTCTACAACTAAGTACTCAACGGATCAGGATTAGATGATAACTAGGACCAATTAGGTGAATGATAGTGGGTATTAATTGTCCGAGATCTTTTCCTCAATTGATTTACAAATTACTCTTTTGCGTCTAGATTACTTGATCACTTACACTCAAAAATCCCCCATTTGTTACTTTACATACATTGATAATTACCGTTCTCTGTGGATACAATCCCACATGCCCATTTACTACGTTTATAGGTTTGTGTGGTAATTTATAATTGTTAGGCATACCACTTGGGTCTTAAAAATTGGCACCGATGGGTCCAAACCCATCCACAAAGATGACGGGCGGGTTTGGGTCCAGTAATTGAGACTTCGACCCGCATAGGTATTTAAAAACAAAAAAACTAGTTTTCTAGTTTTCTGAATTCCGCCTCTATCAAACACGCATACCAAAATTATCAACATTTCACACTTTCTCTCTCCGGAATTCCTAGATCCTCACTTCTCATCGCCACCGCCAACTCTAGCCATCATCACCACCGTCGAATGATGTTTTCATCGCCACCGTCGCCTCAAGTTTTCGTCGCCACCAGTTCTCTTTACCGTTGCCTCAAGTCTTCATCTTTCTCTTTCTCTCTTCTATCCTAGGGTTCATTTGCTCTTGTTGTGTGTTCGAAATATTACATGATTTTTGTTGTAATTGATGCTTTTGATAAGTTTAGGAATTTGTGTGGCTATATAGGGTTGTTCTTTCCTTGTTCTTCCGTGGGAATGAATTTTGGTCAAGTAATTTTTGTTGTAATTGTCGATGTTGATTTGATCGAATTGATATTTGTTATTATTGTTAATGTTGATTTGAATTGATATTTGTTATTTTTGTTGTTGTTGATTTGAATTTAAATTATTGTTTTCTTGGTGAGGTACTTTGGTGTATTAGTGAAAACATGTGTTACTAAATTTGTTTCTAATTTCTTAATTGGTAGAATGGATGCCAATTGTCCACCATCTTTTACTACTAGTACCACTCCCATTATTCGTTTGAGTGATGATTTCAATGATGATGAAATGGAAGGGGAGAATGAGGGCTTTGTTGATGGCACAAATGCTCGATAGAGTATTCCTTTGGAAATTGGTGAGTTGCACTCTAATGTTGGTGAAAGAAGTGGTAAGGCGAAAATATCAGTAGATTGGACATACTTTGACAAACAAATGGTAAACAATGTGGGAAAGGCTAGGTGTAAGGCTTGTAAACAACTCATTTTGCTGGTAGGGCTAATGGAACAACTCATCTTAAAAAGCATGCCGAGAAAACTTGTCATATGAGGCAATTAGTGCATAGAAAGGGTCAAGCCGGTCAACAAACATTAAGAGTGAAAACCGAAAGTGATGGGTCTACTAATTTGGAAGTTAAAGAAAAATATAAAGAGTTTGATCAATAATTGTCTAGGGTCAAACTAGTTACCATGATAGTGATACATGAGTATTCTTTGTCGATGGTTGATCGCATTTGTTTAGATTTTATTAAGAGCCTCAATTATTCATTCAAAATGATTTCTGGAACCACTTTGAGATCTAGAAGGGATATCTTTAGTATGTACCAAGATAAGAAATTTTCTCTTAAGCAATCGTTGGAGCACAATGATATTAGGATTGCAGTGACTACAGTTATGTGAACCGCATCAAGTCAAAAGAAAGGTTATATGGTTGTGACCTCGCATTTCATTGATTAAAATTGGGCCTTGGGAAATCGAACACTAAGGTAATGATTTAAATTGTGCAAAATATATTTTTCAAGTCTTTGCTTGTTTCTCGTATCTTCAACATGATTTAACTAGGACTTTTGTCTTTGTTTCTGTTTTCTTGAGTCTCTGTTTTTTTTCTTCTTTACTTTATTTCTTTCCAGGTTGTGTTGGTTTGAAGGTTTTGTTTTGTGGCATGTCCACACAAAAAAGGTGTACTTGCCAAGGTTTTGGTGGATTGTTTGTCTCAATATTGTTTGGAGGGTAAGATTTCTTCGATTGTCGTAGATAATTGTACCACTAATTATGCGATGATGAAGATTGTATTGAAAATTATTGAGGAAAAGTCCCTTATGTTAAAGGGTATGTTCTTGCATTTGAGGTGTAGTGCTCACATCTTGAATTTGATTGTGAAAGATGGCATGGATGTGATTGAATCATTTCGAAAGTGAGAGATTGTGTCTCATTTTGGATGTCTACTCCAAAAAGGATTGAAAAGTTTGACGAGGCTTGTCGTTCTTTTGGTTTACCTAGTACTAAAAGATTGGTTCTTGATTGTAAAACTAAGTGGAATTCGACTTTCTTTATGCTGCAATCCGCTTTGTCTTTTGAGAATGTTTTTAATAGACTAAAGCGTTTAAATGGAAGGTTAAAGTTTCAAATTTCTCCTAAGGTGGAGTGGGTATTTGCTAAACTTATTTGTGAGAGTTGGAGATTGTCAATAAAGCTACTAAGGTGTTTTCGGGGAGGCATTACGCCACTTCCAACTTGTTTTTTTGAAAGGCTTGTGAGATAAAACTTGCCTTGAAACGTTGGTCGATATAAAGATTCAGATGATGAATTAGCTAAACACTTGGATAAAAAGTCTATACCATTAACATTGGATAATGGTACACCTATTCCTAGGAGTGATATATATGCTCATTTATGCCGTAGTATATTTTAAATACGATGTTGATATTCTTAGATATATGGCTTCGAATATGATGAGAAATTCGATAAATATTGGGAGCATGTCAACAGTATCTTAGCCGTCACCACTATATTAGATCCTAGAAATCAGATGGATTGTGTTAAATATTATTTCGATAGGATATAGGGTGAAGAGTGTGGAAGAGAAGTGGAGAAATTGAGGAAGTTATTGGATGATCTTGTTGTAGAATATCAATTGAAAAGTGAAGTGGGTAAGATGGATTATGGGATGTTCAAGAAAAGTGGAAAAAGAATGCATTCGACTTCTTATGATGAAGATGACGAGAGCAAAGAAGACAAAAAAGAGAAAGGTGGTTGTAAAAGGTGAGGTAGAACATGATTTAGAAGAGGATACGGAAACGGAGAATGATGCATTTGATATCCTTGCTTGGTGGAGAATTACTTATTGTAGACACCCTACTCGGAGGCTTCCCATTTTATAATGCCCGATGATGAGATGTATAGTGGACAATGGGGAAAGGTTTCGGTTACCAACGCATTCGACTCCATAGTCTTGACCCAAGGACATATACGCCTAACGTCTAGCCCAATTTGATTTTAATGACCCATTTTTCGATTAATTACTTTGCTTGCTGATTTTGATTATTAAATCTCATCCATATTGCCAATTTCAAGGAGAGCTTAACGTAAGTCATTGCTAAGCCCGCTATTGGCAACTTATTGGCAACTTCAGTTTTTTTTTTTTTTTTTGGAGCTCTTAATTCCGATTTGTCCATACCATATTTTATTATTATCTTTCCCAACTAGCCATTAATTATTTTTGATAATCAAAAGATAATGCACGTATGAAAAGATAGGATCGAGTTCAGTTGGCAACTCATTGGCAACTACAAACCTTACTTGCATTTTCCATGGACTCTTTGAATGAAAAGATAGGATTGATCTTTTGTTTGCCTTTTCCTCCAAGTATAATGAGTTTAATCGGCTGACAATACTCTCTCAAAAACCCTATACTATTTCCTATATAAGGAGGCTCCTATTTTCTTAAAAAAGGAACGAAAGTCTTATAAAAAAAACAACTTACCACTTTCATTCACCTTGTTCTCGTAATCTTGGGAACAAGGTCTCAAACATTTTGTTTGCATACAACTCACACACACATACCATCCAATCAGCGAGTAATTCACAATAGCGAGGTCACCGCAAGGAAGGTCGAACTTAGATCGTAAGAGGCTCGACGACAAGGGTTGGGCGCGTTGGGATACGAAACCGAGAACCGCACGATGACACAAGTATGTCCACCTGAGGGCCTCTTTATCTCTTTTAAACGTTTTAGAAAATCTAGCTTTAATTTATTTTCTCGCATGTTAATATATGTTGAAGGTTACTTATAGTATGCATATTTAGGTCATGCATGTTACGTGGTGTAGTACAGCATGCGTGTTATGTATTAGATCATGCATGGTCTTTAAAAGTTTGGCACAAGTTAGGTTAGACAATTTTAGTTTATGAGCATGCTTGTTAGCCACTTTGTGTAGGTGTAATACATAGTGGCATTTTAATTAATTCAATCATGCCCCATATTTATTTTCTGTCACATACGTGATTCTTTTACATGTATGTTTGCGTAATTAGTTTCATACGTACGTAATCGTATGCTATTTGTTATATGACCCGTCGTCGATTATGAACTTTATATTTATCTTGGATCAATTAGTAGAGGCAGTGTTCGGACAGGCGATTTGGGTGCCTAACACCTTCCCAAATCGTACCTTGCAAAGGAACCATCCTAGGTTCATAGGATCCTCCTGCTGGCGACTCCAATTTCCATTCAAAAATAGCGAGACCCAATCGGTCCACCCCCAGGCCAGAACGGTATCTCACAGTGGCGACTCCGCTAGAGACTTTTCTAACTCGAAAATTGATCCATTATAAATGTTTAGTTCATAATTGGCATTGCATTTATTTTTCGTATAGCATTTTAGACTGCATGCCCCGAAAGGTAGCAATGGAGGCGCATAAGGACTTAACCCAATTTTTTACCTCAGGATGCATAGATTATACACACTTTGGGTCCATTCGGCTTTCATGATGTGCTGTATGGTCGACGTCCACCTCAAACGGTACTCATCTATTTCGGTGAGTACAGGAGGACCTTCTATTGCCACGGCTTTCGACCGCAAATCAATAGAAGCATCCTCTGTATGCGTTCCAATTGACTGCACTATACCTATTCGAATTAGCGTACTAAAATAATATGACAGTACCATCATAATGTGGTCCTAATGTGATATTTTTTTTTCATAATCGTCGATTGCATGCTCCATGATTATATGATTAGTTGCGGTACTTTTTGCTAAATTTAGAACCTCTGTATTGTGGGTCACGTGCTTCCTAAGAGCCAGTTTGTGTCATCGAAGGTGTTCTCTGATCCTCTCCTAGAAATGTGCCATTTTTTTTATTTTTTTTTATTTTTTTTATTTTTTTTTATTTTTTTTTTTTTTTTTTTACCTTTGAGTTAGTTTTGTGTCATTAGGAAACTACTCTTTTAGCATGTGTAATCAGTAGACATCACAAGTTTCTGGGAACTTTTTTTTATGTGTCAGCCTCATGATGATATACTCATAGTATACTATATTTTATTTCTTCATCCGTCAATTTCCTATTTCTCTTAGGCTTTTAGCAACTCTCTGGCATCCTAGCTAGAAGTCTCTAGGCTATTCTTGATCAAAACCTATTCTGCATATAGACTCTCTTTCGTGGCACTTGGTAAGTTTAGTGCCAATAGGATGCTAGCTAGTTATTTTATCCATCTAGAGTCATAATCTAAGCACAATTATACAGGGGGTATAAGTCTCTGAATGGACATATATGTATACTTTTCTATGTCGTCAATCATACGTATCCGGCAACTCTTCGGCATCTAGTAAGTTGTCTCTAGGATTACCTTCGAATTCGAGCGTCGGTTTTGGCAACCTCGTGGCATCTATACACCACTTTCCATGCCTGCTTCGCCAATTAAGATTTTATGGTCCGATTCGTCTTCAATTGTTCCTTCGATTTTAAAAGGCTACAATTCATATGCAAATGTCAAAGTTCATGTCAAGACTCAAGACCACATATATGTAATTTAGAAGGAACCAAAACGCTAGCTAGCAACTAGTATATTTTTACTAGCTCATTTTCATCTAAACAAAATATTGACTAGCAACTAGCATAGTGCAAGTTAATCGACAGTCTATTTTAGAAATGAAAAAAAAAAAAAACCATTCAATTCTTTGTGTGTTAAGTTGATAGATACATTGTTATTGCAATTAAATGAATTTGTAACATATATTTATCATCCAATTACGCCAAAGTATTTTTAGATGATTATCCCTCCACGCATAGCAAAAAAAAAAAAAATCATGAACGCGAATTCGACTATGTGCAAAGGGATAATCGCCCAAAGCCTATGTACTCTAATTCAATCCAAGCAAGAAGAATTTACACTCGAATTGGAAGATGACTTCTACCTCACAAGCTCAACAAAGAGGACAACTTGCATCCGTATGACTCATTTGTGCCAAGATCCGTCCAAAAAGGAGAAAACTCATATCAAAGAAGGTTTGGTTTCAACATACAAGCATCATCCAAGGACGACATTTACGTCTGTTTGTTCGACAATCGAATTTGTAATGTCATATATGTAAAGCTGAATTTCTCTGTCTACGATTTGATTATTGTATCTTTTTATTTTCATACCTATTCCAAGACTAGGGTAGGAAATATTTAATGGCATATACTTATACGATTTTTATGTCTGTCCACAAATGATCTCAAATGCCAAAATATTTGTCCAAACAATATCCATTTCTTTTGAGACACGATGAGCATAATTTAATCAAACTCGTTCCCTACATTGTCATTAATCAAAAAAGTTTCATATTTTGGTCATAGTTTATACTTTGTGGAACATATTCACCCTTGAGAATCCCATAGCATGATTGTTTTGTGTGCCTTGTGACATGGGTATGGTAGGATGGTGGCCAAGACCTATATATGACACATAGAGACCACGGACAAAAGCTACATTAAATGTTGAGGTTGAGTGTAGTCTAGGATATTTGTGTGACCCATGTCCAACATTACAGGACACAAGAGAGTTGAGTGGTTCCAAATTTTCACATCCGCATTCTCATATCCATAGCATGGTCATTCCCCTAAAGTGAGGGTCCACCGGTCCGTCATTGATCTTGGATTGAAAATGGTAAGACTGCTTGGTCACTTGTGTCACATTACAAGGGTTGCTATGGAATTTGTTAGGACTATAATTCTCACTTACCAATTTTGTGATCAAAGTTATGTCCTCAAAACCAATCCATTGAGCTTTCATTCTACATTTCATATCCTTATAAGCTCACAAAATAAACACCCACTACCAAAAACCTTTCAGCTCATTTCAAATTCACATGGCCCATATATCCTACCACTACTCTCCTACATGGGGTTCTCGTCACCAAACAAGGCACATGCTTGGTGTTAGAGTTTGGTAAATCTTTTGTAATCATTCTCAAATAACCCTTAAGGATTCAAGTTTCATCTATGTCATACTCTACAACAAATTTAGAGTACAATTTTATGAGGTAGTCTAGACCATTGATGGTTATCAAATGTCCAAGGCAGTCGTGAAAATTGACGTCGCCACTCATCAAAGTATTTGCACAATTGATTATGCATATTTTCAAGATCATAGCGCACCCTTCATTGATACATTCAACTTTGGCCCTCAAGAGAGATCGTGGCTTTAGCCCAAGTCTACAAAACCAAAATAAAATTGCAAAAGATTCACTTGACTCAGATGCAGCTGGTATTTTTTACAACTGATAGACGTCATTCCCTGTTTAGCATTTTAAACTTCAAATTGTACGCTCACCGATCACACGTACAAAGTGTCAAAGATGCTAATCCAACAACTTTTGTCTACACACAAGTGTATATCACATCCATGGATCATAATGTAGGGTTTTAGATGCTAAAATTGCGGAATTAGGAAAACAGTTTTTCGTGCATCTGACCCAAGATCACATACATAGACTAATAGGATCGATACAATTAATAATACCTCTTGATGCGTGTAACAATTGCTGAGATTATAGGAGGAACAGGATCCCAAACGCGACCCCTCTACTCAGTCCACGCGAGCAACAAACCAGAGTCCCCAAGCTTAGTCTGCTAGAACTCCGGGTGACGGTCTCACCTTTTGCTCTTGAGGAGGCTATGGTTTGTACGTGTGATTAGGTTAATATTTAGCGTCAAAACTCTGTTGGTTGTTTTTTTACGTGATATTCATCAATCTGTACATATACACTCTGAGTATATTTATTACAGTGAATAACCTAATCACTTAGAAAAACCCTAAGCCCATTAATAACTGATAACCCATCAGATATTAATGACTTAGACCTGGTTCGAGACTCTAGGCGTGTGACCCTGTAGGACTCAGTAATAGTTAGTAGTCGGCTTATTCATTAAGCCAACAGACCGTAGTTGGTTTCTAGCAAAACACTACGACCACCTAATATTACCGAATATAATATCCTCGTAATATAATTCTCGTTATTATTGGAATGACACTTGATCGAAGGACACGATTCTTCAATCTCCCACTTGTGCCAGAGCAAGTGTGTCATATGAATTCCCTCATCTCTTAGTGTTTGAATTGAATATATTGCGATATCAAATATCCTTCATATCATCAATCAAATCGTTCCTTGAAATCTGAGTTGAACTGCAAGACGAATGATTAACATGTAATCCATTCGAGCACGGCCATGCATTTTCAGTTCCTACTCTTCAAGTGGGCTGGACACCATTCCTATCACATGGGAGGACTCTCCAATCCTGTACACCCATTACTCCCACTCAATTCTTAGCAGCCCCAATTATTGCCTTTATAGTCCTCTTTTACAGCATGACGTTGAGCAAGATCAAAGACATACCAATCCTTTCATAGGAGAAATGATGCACTCATGTCTAAGGAATTTACCATAATAATCAATATGAATTCCAAATATAATTTATGGAATTGTATAGTGGGTCAGTCCAATATATGTTATCTAATATATATCTATGTAATTGACTAGACATCCAATGTCCCTATGGTCCATGGAAACAGCACCATCAATCAATTTACAAACTAGTATTTTTGTGTCATTAGTCTATCCATTACAAATGACTTATACTAGGGACTCAAATTTAATTTATAATTTTCAAAAATTCTATTATAGTTGTCAGTATTTGACAATTAGGATAAGGAATAAAATCGAAACCATTAAATTAGGATAAGATAAATTTCGGCCGTTCGATTTTTCTTAACCATGGTTAAAAAAGTTCCTATTATACACCTAACCACACTGGATCACAAACTATAATATTTTTCTTATGTACTCAAAATATTTTTCCTTAATTGAATTGATTTTGTTTATCTATTATTATCTTGAAATATTTATTTTTTTAAGGAAAGGAACTTGCTTAATTCCAATTTTAGAAAAGAATAAAAAAAATTGAAAATTTTGTTTTTCACGATGATGGTGCGTATGCATGACATAGACCAGCTGACGGTGGAGGCTTGATGGTGAAGGGGAGTGGTGGTCGAGAGGGTTGTGGGTGTCAGGGAGGCCAGGCGATGGTGTATAGGTTGCTAGTTGGTCGCGCTTCGGTGGGTGGTGCGGTGGTGCGACTCGTCGTTGACGTGAGTCGACGGTAGTAAGCAGAGAGCAGAGTACTCTGTATGTTTTGTATATAAATATTTAATGTTCAAGCATAAAAGACGATTTATGAGTAACAATGTTCCAAAAATAATGTGTTATACAGAAATCGAAAAGCAATCTCAATCACATCCTTCAACCATAGTGGAATCTCAAGCAAACTCAAGGAATCTTAATCACATTCTCAAGCAATCGAAAAGAAATCACATTCTCAAGCAATCTCAATCTCAATCAATCTCAAGCAATCTCAACCGTGACTAACGCCATCTAGGTCGTTCCTCCAACCACATTCTTCGACGTCTCCATCCACGCCAAGCTAACTCCCCGTCGCCGGCATAGATGTTTCAAGACGGCCTCTGACAGCGGCGAAATCGGGAATAGCGGAATCGGAACCGAGAATTAGAATCTGTCAAATCGGGAATAAGACAATGATATTGCCAATTAAAATTCGCCAATCAGATACGGTGATAAGATCATGATTCTGGGGCATTTCCGTTCAAGGTCTTGATGGAGGTGGTGGTGGTGGTGGTAGTGGGTGGTGGAGGCAGGATAGTCTGAGAATATACGTGAAGATGAGAAAGAATTTGTGTATTTTTTTTCTTTTTTTTTTTTTAGAAGATAAGTTTTGTAATTGTTGATTTTTTTTAGGATTATATTTGTAATTGTTGGCATGCATATATTTTAACAAATCTAAACTAATATTTGCAAAAGATTACATAATATTTTATATTATTATTTAATTGCTAACCATAGTTAAATGTTATCCTAATTGCCAAAAACTGAAAATCACCATAGAATCATCGTATAATTTCAGTTCACTAAATAGGGTTTCATTTGTCTAAAACATTTTGACAAACCTATTTGAAATCATAAATTATTTTGGACAATATTTAATTTCTAAACCATTAATAAATAGATCGTGAAACAATGTTTTGCAATAATAATAAACATAATCGTAGTGTATAATTCAAACCATTAACAAATTCACAATTTCAAAATCATACAAAATCAAAGCCAGTCTCCAATGTGCTTGATACCCATATCTTGAATATGACTATCATGCTTTGATTGGGGTAAAGGTTTAGTCAGCGGATCTTCAATGTTAGCATCCGTATGTACTTTGCAAGGTTTCACATCTCCTGGTTTGACAAACTCGCGAATGATATGAAATTTCCTGAGCACATGTTTGGCTATACTGTGTGACCTTGGTTCTTTTGCTTGACCAATATCACCATTATTATCGCAATAAAGGTCTATTCTGTTAGCAACACTAGGAACAACACCAAGTTCACTAATAAAGGTCACCATCCAAACAGCTTCCTTTGTTGCTTCACCAGCAGCAATGTACTCAGCTTCTGTTGTAGAATCAGACACCGTGCTCTGCTTTGAACTCTTCCAGCTCACAGCTCCTCCATTCAAACGAAAAACATATCCAGATTGGGATCTGGAGTCATCTTTGTCAGTCTGGAAGCTTGCACTGGTATATATTTCAACGATAAGTTCATCCTCACCTCCATACACTAAGAAATCATCTTTAGTCCTTCTCAAGTACTTCAGAATGTTCTTAGCTACATTCGAGTGTGGTACACCGGGACGTGATTGGTATCTGCTACACACGCTTAATGCATATGAAACATCTGGGCGAGTAAAAATCATAGCATACATGATCGATCCTATGACTGATGCATATGGAATCGAGCTCATCTGGTGTTTAAGGACATTGAGTCTCGCTAAGACGTATGCCATGTTGCATAGGTAGAAAACCTCTTTTAGAGTTTTCCATGCCGAACCTCCTAAGGACTTTATCAATATAAGTTCCTTGGCTCAGTCCTATCATCCTCTTGGATCTATCCCTAAAGATTTTGATTCCATGAATGTACTCTGCGTCCCCTAAATCTTTCATTGAAAAACATTTTCCAAGCCAAACCTTTACAGATTATAGCATAGGAATATTGTTTCCAATGAGAAGTATGTCATCTACATACAAGATCAAGAAGACTACATTACTCCCACTAACTTTCTTATACACACACGGTTCTCCTTCACATTTGAAAAAGCCAAATGATTGGACCGACTCATCAAAGCGAAGGTTCCAACTCTGAGATGCTTGATTCAATCCATAAATAGATTTCTGAAGTTTGCATACTTTCCTAGGATTACCCGTATCCTCAAAACCTTCAGGCTATGTCATGTACACATCCTCTTTAAAATAACCATTAAGAAAGGCTATTTTGACATCCATCTGCCAGATATCATAATCGTAATGAGCTGTAATCGCTAGGAGTATCTAGACGGATTTAAGCATTGAAACTGGGGAGAAAGTTTCATCATAGTCTATACCATGAATCTGCATAAAACCCTTTGCAACTAATCTTGTTTTGAATACATCTATGTTTCCATCCTTGTTTGTTTTCAATTTGAAAACCCATTTGCAACTGATAGGTTTTACCCCATCTGGCAAATCAACCAAGTCCCATACTTGATTTTCAGACATGGAATCCATCTCAGATTTCATAGCGTCAAGCCACTTTATGGAGTCGGCACTCATCAGAGCTTGTTTATAGGTGGTAGGCTCTTCACTTTCTAAAAGTAAGATATCGTGACTCTGTGTCAATACAAATTCCACATATTTTCTTGACGGTACCCATGGCCTATTCGATTTACGTGGGTTATTAGCAACAGGAGAAGAAGTCACAACATTATGTGCATCTTCGTTAGAATTAGATTCTAGTGGGACGGAAGAGGATTCGCGCATGGAATACGCCATCCTCTGAGCTTGTTCTACATTCCCCGAAGGGACGATGGAATCCGCCCAGCCCATCTCAAATGTGAGGTCAATCACACCTGTTTGTTGCTCATCTCGAATTTATTTGAGAAACGCACTTCTACTCCCACTTGCCTTTTTGGAAATAAAATCTATTTTCAAAAAGACACCATCACGAGCAACAAACACCTTGCTCTCATTTGGATTGTAAAAGTAGTAACCTTTTGTTTCTTTGGGGTAACCCACGAAGAAACATTTATCTGATTTGGGTCCGAGTTTGTCTGACAGTAACCGTTTTACATGGACTTCGCAACCCCAAATTTTCAGATTAAACAATTTAGGAGTTTTTCCTTTCCATATCTCATATGGTATCTTATCCACAGCTTTTGATGGTGACCTGTTAAGTGTGAATGATGCAGTCTCGAGAGCATATCCTCAAAAGGATATTGGAAGATCAGCAAAACTCATCATCGAGTGAACCATATCTAATAGGGTTATATTTCTCCTTTCAGACACACCATTCCATTGTGGCGTTCCTGGAGGAGTTAATTGTGAAAGAATTCCACAATCTGCAAGATGATTATCAAATTTTTGGCTCAAATATTCCCTACCACGATCAGAACGTAATGTTTTGAATTTCTTGCGAAGTTGATTCTGCACTACATTTTGAAATCGTTTGAACAAGTCAAATGATTCAGACTTTTGTTTCATTAAGTAGATATACTCGTATCTACATAAATCATTAGTATAAGTAATGAAGCAACTAAATCCGCTACGAGCGTGTGTACTCATTGGTCCATATACATCAGTATGGATGAGTCCCAATAGATCATATATCACTAGCTCTCTTTCCTTTTCCAGTAAAAGGTGACTTTGTCATTTTTCCCATTAAACATGATTCGCAAACATCGAAAGATTCAAGGTCAAACGATGCTAGAACCTCATCCCTTTGGAGTTTCTGTATGTGTTTTTTATTAATGTGACCGAATCGACAATGCCATAGAAAAGCAAGATTAGAATCTTTTGATTTTTGCTGTTTATTATTTACATTATAGATATGGCTCTTTAAATCAAGCATGTCAAGACCATTAATTAAATTTGCTTTGGCATAAAACATCTCATTCATATAAATAGAACAACAATTATTCTTAATTTTAAATGAATAACCCTCGAAATCCAAAACTGAAACTGAAATGATATTTTTGGTAATTGCAGGAATGAAATAACAATTATTTAGTTCTAATGCTAAACCAGAAGGTAATAGTAAACTATATATAAGATCCTAGCTCAAAGCAACAACTCGTGCTCCATTTCCAACGCGTAGATCTACCTCTATCCTTTTGCCAAACTCCTACTTCTTCTGAGACCCTGCACATTCGAAATAATGTGAGAACCACAACCGGTATCTAATACCCAAGAAGAAGAACCTGTGAGATGAATTTCTATAACATAAATACCTCTACTGGATTTGACTACTTTTCCACGCTCCAAGTCTTCCATGTACTTGGGGCAGTTTCTTTTCCAATGTCCAATTTCATTACAATGGAAACACTTGCTGTTGGCAGCTATCCTCTCCTTTTTAGGAGCAGGAGTAGGTTTTGGCTTAGGGTCAGCAACCATTTTGCCTTTCCCTTTGCCAGCCACATATTTCTTGCCAGCAGCCCCAGTTTTCTTGAAACCCTTTCCCTTGGTAACCATAAGAACTTCTTTCTTAGGCTCCGACTTTAAGTCATTTTCAGCAGCTTTTAACATCCCATGCAACTCGGCCAGAGGTCTATCAGCTCCGTGCATGTTATAGTGCATGCGAAAAGTTCTAAAACCATTGTGAAGGGAGTGAAGAATCATGTATGTTGCCCATTCTAGACTTGCAGGAGCACCAAGATGTTCCATATTTTCGAACAAACCAATCATTTCAAAAACATGCGGTCCTACCGGTTTCCCACTTCTAGCTTGGCTTCGACTATAGCCTGTATAGTGTCATACCTCTCCAATCTAGCACGATCCTGGAACATGGTTTTCAGGGAAGTGATGATTTTATGGGCATCCATCCTCTCAAACCTCTTTTGAAGGGATGGTTCCATGACGGCCAGCATCAGACAGGTGACAGGCACCGATCTTTCTCTAACTCGACGCTCAGTATTTCTTTCAGCAGGAGTAGCTGCTTCATCCAGGACAGGATTTGGGGTATCAAGAACATCTTCTCGACCTTCATCCCTTAGAACTATTCTCAAAGTTCTCTGCCAATCAAGGAAGTTCTTGTCATTCAGCTTATCCTTCTCAAGGATCGAACGCAAATTGAAATTATCACGATTCATGATATCTACAAATAAACGCAAAGAATTTAGATTATGGTTATATGATAGCATATAATTTTAACCAATTTAAACATGTAAACTATCTACATTCAATTCAACAAAATAAATACCCTAGTTGAAGTAAATGATTCCAAGACCCCATTTCACCTAAGTTCTAAGCGGACTTTGGCCCTTCCCTAAAACTTAAATTATCAAGGTAAGTAAACTCTTTTACTAATTATAACCGTTTATAATTCGTTTGATAAGTGTAATCTCATCACCTACTTATCACTATGTCTCAAAACCAAAACTTTATCTTTTGATATTTTGTCGAGAATAACCAATTCAGTCACGCAATTCCCATAAAGAATTACCCGTACTATCCTAAGATTTTAGATAACACCTCGCTTTGGCGAAACCTATCACCTAATATCTAAGGCATCATAGGTGTTGAATTGGAAAGGCATCTAGCTCAATATTACTTAGGGTCTTCTTATTTTACGTATGACCTAATATCTAGTGAACACGCGTGATACTAGTGACCCAACATAAAATAAGTAACGCAAAGTAATTACGGTAATTAAATGCGAAAATTAAATGCGATCCTAACATGGCCCCTAATCCTAAAGATCTAATCTTCTAGGCCCCGTCTTGTAAGCTGGATCTCATCCATGATCTTCTATCATCGGCTTACAATTTCTTTGTAATTACAATTTATAAACGGTACGCAGACCGTAAAACGATATAAATAATAAATTACAAAAATACATAACGGTACGCAGATCGTATTTATATTACAAAAATGCATAACGGTACGCAGACCGTATTTTCTATCCTATTTTGGGCCATATCAGTCACCTCCACAATAATATCACATATTATAACAATTCATTCAATATAACATATTAAGTAGAATAATCATGCATTTAAACAATTTAAACACAAACGAAGTATATAATGATTAAACACATAAATAAGCATGCCAATAATTAACATAATTAACAAATTAATCACATAAGAAATTTATTATTTCATTTCAATCAATATTAATTAAGTGGTATTATTCGCAATAATCGTAATTCGTAAGTCGTACGTAGAGTTTCGACAAAACCAACAATTTGGTCAAAACCCACTTAGTTGTTGCTACTGTGCAACACGTCAATACGTGTACAACCAAAAAAAAAAAATTGACTTATCAACTTTTATGGGTTGATAGATTAACACAGCACACGCACAAACAAAACATAACTAACTTTCCCAAATCAATTCTCAATCAAAATTTCAATCAAAATTCTGAATCAATCTCACGCATCATCTTCAACCACTTCACCGGAACAATTCCCAACTGCCAAGCCCAGCCGAGTCGCTGCTGCCACCACCGAGTCCATTACTCGACGAGGCTAGCACCACCACGAGCCAGCCCGACTACCACAGCGTTCGTCGTGCTCGTCCTCGCCCTTCACGTGCCGCAACAAATTGCAGAAATGGGGTGATTTCGCAACCCGAGTCCGATGGTCCACACCATCAGCTCAGATCACGTCGCCGTAGGCCCGCAGCCCAGCTACTGCGCCACCAAGTAAGTTGCATTTTTTTTTTTCGTCCAAATTTTATTTTTACCCAAAACGATTTTTGGATTGATAACTTTTTATCCATTGAACATTTAATTGAAGAAATACTCTTACATTAATCAAAATCCTTCAACAAATCCGAATTCTAAATTACCAATTAATCAAAATTCGAATTTCAAATTTGGGGATTTTAGTTTCGAAAATTCTTAACCCAATTAAGAACATCGATTGTGCAATTTTAGTGAGTTTGATTGATGAAATTAAGCATGGAAGAAACGAATTTTAAATTGCTTAATTTTAATTCGAAAATTTTGACAAAATAATCGGTTAAACAAATTTCCCCAATTTAATTTTGACCTAATTTCAATTTATAGCCTAATTGACCCAAAAACACGTTTTCTATTCAACAAGAATTTTGGAAAAATGATAGAAATGAATTTTTGGATTTATGAGTAATTTGTGCGTATTTGTAAAATCATAATTTTACATATCTAGGTAGTCGAAATCGAATTTCATTGGAACAACTTAACCACAACATAATATTCCAAATTGAAATGAAATAATCAACATGCATCACATATCAAAATTAATTCCGATCACTATTAATTTATGTAAGGCGCTCTGATACCACTGTAGGGTTTTAGATGCTAAAATTGCGGAATTAGGAAAACAATTTTTCGTGCATCTAACCCAAGATCGCATACATAGATTAATAGGATCGATACAATTAATAATACCTCTTGATGCGTGTAACAATTGCTGAGATTATAGGAGGAACAGGATCCCAAACGCGACCCCTCTACTCAGTACGCAAGCAACGAACCAGATTCCCCTAGCTTAGTCTGCTAGAACTCCGGGTGACAGTGTCACCTTTTGCTCTTGAGGAGGCTATGGTTTGTACGTGTGATTAGGTTAATATTTAGCGTCAAAACTCTGTTGGTTGTTTTTTTACGTGATATTCATCCATCTCTACATATACACCTCAAGTATATTTATTACAGTGAATAAACTAATCACTTAGTAAAACCCTAAGCCCATTAATAATTGATAACCCATCATATATTAATGACTTAGACCTGGTTAAAGACTCTAGACATGTGACCCTGTAGGACTCGCTAATAGTTAGTAGTCGGCTTATTCATTAAGCCAACAGACCGTAGTTGGTTTCTAGCAAAACACTACGACCACCTAATATTACCGAATATAATATCCTCGTAATATAATCCTCGTTATTATTGGAATGACACTTGATCGAAGGACACGATCCTTCACATACATGTCCAGAGATGCAGATTTGAAAAAAATTTGATAGATCAAGTTGCGGATTCCGCTTTCTTGCTCAAACTACATTGGATTCGTATTTGGAAATTTTTCGTTCATTCCATTGGCAATATGGCACAGGCGACATGGCTAGAGAAACATGTGACACATTCGTGGCATACCCATGACAATGGTCACCTTATCCATCAAGACAACGACAAGAGTTCATAATTAGCGAAAATTTCACTTATCCTTGAGTATTTTCTTAGTCTCTTAGGGCTAGCGTCTATTGCCATCTATACTTGCGTCGTTTCCATTCTTTTTGTTGGGGGGAAGGACTTCTGTCGAGTCAATTCAAAATTTTGCCAACCTTTTAGAGGTCTTAGGCATTTAGCATTCTAAGTGCCGCATAGGATTTGTTTGCGTTTTCTGTGTAATCTGAGTATGCGTGATATCTCTATGTGTGTAATTTGCATGACTTGCCATGAATATCATGAAATTGAGCTGTGGATCATAAAACAATGCAATGACACATTCGGTGTTCGAAAAAACTACGACATTATTGCTCCAAACTCGGGGGCTCACATGGCCTGACCGAGTCGAGGGCAAATAGATGAGGATATTGCCCCGATAGTATATATACCAACGCCTCCAAACCAGCAAGACATGGAAGAGATATTCACAAGAGAATTTACCAACACATTGACAGAGATTGAAGTGATCCTTGTAATCAGCACAAGTTAGCCCAAGGTCTAGCGTCCTAGAAAGTTCTACAATCAACTTAACAACAAGGCATGTTTTGTAAGGATCGAATATATTGTCCTTCACAAATTCTCCTTATTTGAGTCTCTCAAGTTAATCATTCAATCGGCTCACGACATCCGTTACCCGTGTGAAGATTATAATCAACATCTAATGAACTGCGATGAACAATGTGCTATATTTGAAGATTTCCTGCGAGTCAACATGATACAATAACATGTGATCTTTTGTCAAAATGTGGTGAAGCCTGCCTTGAATGACTACTTTGCCCATCCAAGGTAATCATCCAACGTAACGATTCCTGGATGACAGTTGTGCCCATTCAGAAACTGCGACAATATATCAACGTGTGCCAACATGTTTTGGATGACTACTGCGCTCATTCAAGACCTCTAAAGAGTTATATTCATTTCGAGCGACTACTGCGGCTGTTCGAGATGTTACGTTTTTATGTGACTAAAATGTATGTTTCTTCGTCATATTTGCGATGTTTTGCAGATGATTATCCATTTCGAGCGACTACTACTGTAGTTCGACATGTTGTGTTGCTATATGACCGAGAAAGATGTTCTTGGTTTAGTCTGCAATGATTACATTATGATTCCAACCTTTTGAAGACTTACATTCGTTTTAAGCGACAACTGTGGGCGTTCGAGATGCTGTGCTCCCTTATTTGACAAGAAAGATATTCTCCGATGATCGATGGCGATTGCGATCTTTTGAACATTTATATTCATCATGAGCAACAAATGTGTCCGTTCGAGATGATGCGTTTCTACATGTGATTAAGAAAGATGTTCTTGGTCACGCCTGCGATGACCTCCTGTGAATGGAATATTTTGGGAACTTATATCCATTTCCAGCGACTACTACGACCGTTTGAAATACTGCGTTCCCTTATTTGACAAAAACGATGTTCCGCGATGATTGCTGGCGATTGCGATCATTTCAAGATTTATGTTCATTTCGAGCGACAACTGCTCCCGTTCGATCTGCTGCGTTTTATATGTGACCGAGGCCATGTTCTTGATCACACCTCTGATGATTATTACTTCAACCCTTTGAAAATTTATATTCATTTCGAGCGACAACTACGCCCGTTCGAGATGTTACGTTTTATTCGTGAACGAGAAAGATGTTCTTGGTCACGTCTGCGAAGATTTTTGCTAGCGATTGCAATCCTTTCAAGAATTATACTGGTCTTGAGCGACTACTGCGCCCGTTCGAGATACTGCGTCTATATGTGACCAAGATATATTTTCTTGGCCAATCTACGATGATTTCTTTGGAGATTTTCTATACACATATCGTGAGCGACTACTACGACCGTTCAAGATGTTGTGTCCCTCTATGTAACTGAGTTCTATATATGTTCTTTGTCATGTCTGTGATTTTGCGTTTGCATGTATAAGTGTGATTGCGAAAAACCTTTGACCTTCGTCTTTTACAAAGACTCGGTCAAAGCGGGGGCTCCTGTAGACACCTTACTCGGGGGCTTCCCATTTTATAACGCCCGATGATGAGATGGATAGTGGGCAATGGTGAAAGGTTTCGGTTACCAACGCATTCGACTGCATAGTCTTGACCTAAGGACATATATGCCTAGCGTCTAGCCCAATTTGGTGTTAATGACCCAATTTCCGATTAATTACTTTGCTTGCTGATTTTGATTATTAAATCTCATCCATATTGCCAATTTCGAGGAGAGCTTAACGTAAGTCATTGCTAAGCCCGCTGTTGGCAACTTATTAGCAACTCCAATTAATATGTTTTGGAGCTCTTAATTCCGATTTATCCATACCATATTTTATCATTATCTTTCCCAACTAGCCATTAATTAATTTTGATAATCAAAAGATAATGCACGTATGAAAAGATAGGATAGAGTTCAGTTGGCAACTCATTGGCAACTAGAAAACCTTCCTTGCATTTTCCATGGACTCTTTGAATGAAAAGAAAGATCTTTGTTTGCCTTTTCCTCCAAGTATAATGAGTTTAATCGGCTGACAATACTCTCTCAAAAACCCTATACTATTTCCTATAGAAGGAGGCCCCTATTTTCTTCAAAAAGGAACGAAAGTCTTATAAAAAGACAACTTACCACTTTCATTCACCTTGTTCTCGTAATTTTATGAACAAGGTCTCAAACATTTTGTCTGCATACAACTCACACACACATACCATCCAAATAGCATGTAATTCACAATAGCGAGGCCACCGCGACGAAGGTCGAACTTAGATCGTAAGAGGCTCGAAGACAAGGGTTGGGCGCGTTGGGATACGAAACTGAGAACCGCACGACGACACAAGTATGTCCATCTGAGGCCCTCTTTATCTCTTTTAAACGTTTTCAAAAATCTAGCTTTAATCATTTTTCTCGCATGTTAATATATGTTTAAAGTTACTTATAGTATGCATATTTAGGCCATGCATGTTACGTGGTGTAGTACAGCATGCGTGTTATGTGTTAGATCATGCATGGTCTTTAAAAGTTAGGCAGAAGTTAGGTTAGAGAATTTTAGTTTATGAGCATGCTTGTTAGCGACTTTGCGTAGGTGTAATACCTAGTTGCATTTTAATTAATTCAATCATGCCGCATATTTATTTTATGTCACGTACGTAATTCTTTTACATGTATGTTTGCGTAATTAATTACGTGATCGCATGCTATTTGTTATATGATCCGTCTTCGATTATCGATTATGAACTTTATATTTATCTTGGATCAATTAGTAGAGGTTGTATTCGGACGTGCGATTTGGGTGCTTAACACCTTCCCAAATCGTACCTTGCAAATGGCCAAACCCAGGTTCGTAGGAAACTATAAAAATCTTACTGGCGACTCCAATTTCCATTAAAAAATAGTGAGGCCCAATCGGTCCACCCCCAGGCCGGAACGGTATCTCACACTTATACCTAACCTCCCTTGCGCAAAATTGCTAAAGACATACTTGCAAGTGTGGCTTCGGAAAGTGCTTTTAGCACTGGTGGAAGAGGGGTCAGTGTCCATCTTTCAAGTCTTCAAGCTAATACGGTTGAAGCTTTAATGTGCTTGCAATAGGGGAGAGCAAAAACTCGGTCCGGAGTTCGGTCCGGTCCGAGTTGAATTCGGTCCGGTCCTCGGTCCAGAATTTTCTTTCTTTTGATAATTGGTTTTGTTATATTTTTTTCCTTTTTTGGTTTTGTTATGTCTTTTTCATTTCTTGTGTTTACGTATTTGAACGACATGCTATGTTACGTCGTGAAGGTTCAATTATTTGAACGACATGCTATGTAATAAGTTCTAAGACGATTCAAATTTTGATTGTGAACTTTTTAAGACTTTGTGTTGTAGGCACTTAGGCCTCTTTGACTCTCTGTTGGAATTTCACGATGATCACAAATTGGTTGAATATTTTCCCGAGAATGTACTTGACATAATATGGAAGCAAATTACGTTCGGATTGAAAATATCAATTATTTTAAGCATTACAACAATTTATGAACCAGACCCGCACGAGACTTGACGGGTCTGGAAATTCGTGACCCGACGGGTCGGGTCTGGGCCTGGGTCTGTCAAAAATTTGACGGGTCGACCCAGACCCGACCCATGCCCATCCCTAGTGGTGAGAGTCATAGTTTCTAAATTTCCTTTTTTGAATATTACTCCCTTTTATTTCCTATACTCAGGTTTCCAATAACCCTAGATAATCTACTTTGTTTTCAATGAGGTAGTGCAGGACCTCTTGCTATTGTAAGGCTTGCTGTTGTAATGTTTTGTCGCAGCTTCTAATGTTCTAGCTTAAGCCAATCATATCATTCAGTGAAAGAACTCCCCCGGGGTCTTTTGCATGCACTCTCTATGACACGTTGAGCTACCATCTCAGTCCTTGTTCCTCTTGTTATTGGAAATAGGCCAAATTCTTAGTCCCGAATAACTATAAACAACTTATCTACAAAAGCCAATTTTTTTGCAAGTGACGTATTAGTTTTTTTGCTTATCATTGGATTGAATCCATCTTGATCTGCATTGCCTTTTGGTTTTGCTTATTGCTTCGGAAAAATGGGTAGGGTATCAACTTTTCCATTTCCTAGTTTGTCGGGTCTTTCAATTTTAACTTCCTCTTTTTCTTGCTGCCTCTCTACTTCCTTGGACCCATTCTTAGGTGAGGCCATAGTTTATGGAACATAGACCTTAGTCTCTTTTCTCAACTTCATGCTTCCTCAATTTGCATATTTAGCTTAGATGACCTTGCTCATGACAGCAATGGCAGGAAAATGGGACTCATTCGTACTTCCGAGTTTGCACACTTTCCCCATTGGGTCTCTAAGAGGTAATGGACTCATGAAGTTCTTCAGAAACATCTATTTCCACTAACACCCTAGCAAATAAGGGTTTTGCTTTAAGCGTGGTTATCATATCAGCAAAAAATGGCTTACCCAAGGAACTTGTTGTCATACAGAGAACCTTCTTGGACCAGAAATATGGCTCTAGATAAGGTAGCATTACCCATTAGGACCATTCTTCAAGGATGAAAGCATTTTCACTCGAATACCAGAGACTTCTTTTTCAACATTTCCTCCATATTAGCTCTAGAGTCTTAGAAAGAACCACCCCTTCTCAAAGTATTGTATCAAGTGTGTTCTTACACAATTCCAACTTTTATTTGCGAATTCTATGAGCTTTTTCTCATTTGGCTTAGACCCTATGACATGTCCCACCAGAGTGCTATCCCAATATGTCAATTCATCTTTGACATCCTCAATTTCTATGGTTATAACAATATCATTCACATGACTAAATTCTAGTTGCATGCCTGGGTTGTTTGCAGCAACATTTTTATAAGTTTTTACCCCTCAGGTTGCTGATTCCCTTTGCTCTTACTCAGATTAAGCCTAATTTCATCAGACCCAGATTCAGACACGATTTAATCCAATATTTGCATCATTCTTAAACTTTGAACAAAATAAAAATCAGAGTTTTCGGAATTTACCCGGCTTTTAAACTCCCCAATATTCTGAAAATTTCAGCTTTTTCGAAGATGGGTTGGGTATCTCCTATTCATCCATTCCCGCATTGTTGTACACTCAAAATGTCCAAATTGCCCTTGATCGGTTCCATTTGAAGCAAGGAAGAAGGCTATGAGTTTGGTTTTTTCGATCGTCTAGTATTTAAACTGGATTGAAGGTTAAGATGAGTTGGTTTTTGTTTAGTTTCGGCGTAGCACTAGGTCAGACTTGGGCTAAGAGAACCATTCTCTAGCACTCTGTACTTAAAGGCTAAGAGAACGGGTTGAACCGTTCTCGAAACCTTTTAGAACGGTTCCTGCAAAAACTGTTCTAAAAGCTGTACGAGAACGATTTTCGTAAAAATCGAAATGGAAAGTTCCAACATAGCAGAACAGTTCTTGACACAACCGTTCTAATATCACTACATCAAATATGAGCTTCCAGAACCAGCCTAAGAGAACGTATTTTAGCAAAATCGATCTCTTAAAGTATTAGAGAACGGGTCCCCTAAAAACCGTTGTAAAAGGTGTATTATATAAAAAATAAAATAAAAACTATATACATAAGAGAACGGTTTTATACGAAACTATTCTCTTGTGTGAAAAACTAACCCAAAAACACGCCAACACATAAGAGAATTGTTCTTTAAAAAACCGTTCTCTTTGAGCAACCTACCAAAACGGTTCCTGTGTGAAACCGTTCTAATAGAGGAAATAAAATTAAAAAATTACATCCCAAAACCGCATACACTACTCCAATCCTCGTCATTTCCGCTCCTCTCCTCTCATCTAACATATATTTCTCCCTCTCTCTCCTCTCATCTAACCACATACACTACCAACCGTCTATATCCTTCACTTCCCCAATTCTGAATTTCCTAAGTTTCAAAATCCTTCACTTTCTCCTTTCCCTTCTTAAATCTAGTCATTTAATAATTTTGTTAATATAAATTTCTCTAACCTACAAATTACCAAAAAAAGAAAGAATTAAACAGCCAGATCTACGAACACCAACAACGACGATGCGACAATGACGGAATAGTGCGGCGGCGGTCACGTAACGGGATGGCGACGACGACGGCGTCATTAAATTAAGGTTTGATTCTTCGATCTACCTTTTACATTCGGGAATATTTAAGTTAGATTTGTTTTTCTTATAATAATGTAGATTTGATTGTTGTTGGATTGTTGTTTGCATCAGATTCATTTTTTCACTTCTGAAGTTACACACGTTCTTTTTAATCGATTTGATTATTTTTAATTGTTAGATCTATAATGAGTTTGATTAAATTTTGTCATTTTTTGATTAAATTTTCTTTTTATTTAATTTCATCATTGTTTCTTTTGATTGGTAGATCAAGAATGAGCTTTGAGCTGTTTCAATAATGGTGCTGATGAATTCGGCGACGGCGTAACAAAGACTTCGACGACGGGGGAGCAAGGATAGCAACAAGAAGTCGGGAATCATTAAAATGCAAACTATAGTGTAATTTTGTTAGTTTTTGTTACATAATCTGTATATGTTTTGGTTGGGTTGTGTTTGTGTAATTCGTCATTGACTTATACTATCATTTTGTTTGGAACCCAGATCTGATTGTTTTGTTGCTGTTTGTCGTTGTTTGTTGGTGATATATAATTTGAGTTTTGGGTTGAGGTTCCTGGAATGGGGGTTCAGAAATGACAAATTTATGAATTTTTTTTTTTCTTCAAAAGAGGTACCTACAAGAACGGTTGTCATGAGAGCCGTTTTCTTATCTAAAGACATAACATAACAGTTTTTTAAAAAATCGTTCTCTTAGCCTTTTAGAACGGTTGCAACTGTTCTCTTAGCTTTTAAGTATCGTCGTCTAGCTTTAGATGAACTGTTCTTGAAGGCCATTTTTTACGTAGTGTATGTAGGAAAAATTAAAAAAAAAAAAAAAAATCTGAAATTCAACCAATTTGTTTTTTCAATAAGACCAAATAAATACCAACAATATCTTCGAATTAAATCGACACAAATTGATTAATATAAGCAACCAAGTTTTACAAATCCATTAACATGGAAAGAACACAAGTGTATGAGAAAAAAAGTAGATCTAAAAAAAATTAAAGTTCATTTTCAAGAAAATATACAAATCGATAACAGGGAAATGTAGATCTATAACTATGATAAACCTTAGTTCGTATTTCTTCTTATGACATTATTTTTGTCGTCGTTGCCGCACCGGCCGCCTCCACTGTCCTCGTCGCTTGTATTCTGTTGTCTTCATCTTCGTCTTTGTCTTTGCCTTCTTCCTTATCTTCGTTGTCTTCATAGTCGTGGCGTGGATGTGCTTCAATCCACAGAAAAACATGTTGGGATTAATTTCAAGCATGAACCCCCTATTTGAGATTCACTCGTATCAAAATCATTAAAACTTATGCATTAAATAAAACATTTGAAACACACACAAAAGGTGATTGAACTCGAAATTCAATTGATCAACCATGCACCCCTGATTTTGGAATTACCCAGACCTAGAATTTGTTAAAATAAAAATTTTAAAAAAAATTTGTAACAATCATAAGTTAAGAAAAACGTCAGTAACAATTAGATCTAAGTTAAAAAACGACAAATTAGAAACTTTAAAAAGTAGATTTGAAACTACAATAAACCTTAATCGCCGAGACCATCACATCATTGTTGATGCCGTTTGTCCCGATTTCGTCTACGTAATTCACCAAATTCATATTTTTCTATGTAATTTGTTATTTGTAGAATTATAGTAAAGAATAACCTAAGAAGATAAGGAGAAGGAGAGAGTGAAAAAAGGTGAGGATGATACAAGAAACTGAGGAAAATAGAGGAAAAAGGAGAGAAGGGGAGGAGAGAGGGAGTGAGGGCGGAAATGACAAGGTGAATGGGATGAAGAGGGATGTTTTAATTATATATTTATTTATTGTTTTGTTTTGCGTGGGTATTTAGAACGGTTTACAAAGAAAACTGGTGTCTTAAATCTCTCTTTTTAGAACGGTTCTGTTAATAACCGTTATAAAAGATGTGGTTCCAGATTTAGACGTCCCTTCAAAAAAAATTCTATTAAAAACAGTTCTTAAAGACATTTAATATTTAATTTTCTTTTTTCTCAACTTATATTTAAGAAAGGTTTTTGGCAGACCCGTTCTTTTACTATAAGAGATTTGTTTTACGATATTCAGTTCTCTTTTGGGTTGTTCTCGAAGCCCAAATTTTACGTAGTGTAGCTTGGAGATGAAGACACATTTTCCCCTGGAATCCTTTTGACCGAGCTAAACTTCTCTCTACGTAGTTATGTGAATAACATCTAACTAGGTTGTGGGATATTTGAGTTCTATTGACCTGACTTGTGAAAAGTTAGCTAATAGTTAACTATATATAGAAGTGGGCTATCTTGCCATTTTCTTTTATTTGATCTTTGGATGATGGTTTATTAATAAACATGTTGCTTGGAAACTATGTTCTGAGAAGTGATTTGGTCACATATATAAAAAATAAAAAAAAATAAAAAAAACATATTTACATTCGATAGAAATACAATGCTTAAACAAGATATTATTTTTCTTGGGACTGAAGGTTTTCTACAGTGACATTTGATTGTTGGAACGTGGAACAGACGAACTCTTAGACATGGCCATTGATAAGGGCATATTTTTACATATAATTATTTTCTATTTTAATATGTTTCAATTCATATATATTTTATACTAGTTTAACTTTTTTACTATCAATATTGTATTTTATGCATTTGTACATGTAGTGAGATTTTTATAGTTTATAAGTCTTTATTAGGTATGATTTTGTCGTCATTAGTATTAGGTCTAAAAGAAAAAACAAAAAGAAGAAAAAAAAAAGTGTTGCAATCAAAAGGGATTGAACACATGACCTCCAAGTTGACATGCAAGTGCTGAACCAAACGAGCTAGTTTGCTGTACAAATAATAAAGCAAGACTGACGCTACCACGGATTGAAACCACGACCTTTAGGCATGAATATCAAAGTCTACACCAACAAACTACAGTCAATATCACTGATTGTCTATGCAATGAAATCTATTACTTTTAATAATTGCGTGCATAAAAAAAGTTGACATGTGTACGAAAAGTAGTATTTGATTGGTTCAAATAAACTATACTCCTCTGGTCCTATTTAAACTTCCTTATCTCTTTTTCAGGGTTTCGACTTTGTTCTTCCCATTCCCAAAATATTACGGTTTTTGTCGAGAGAAAAATTAGGGAGGCAACATAAAGATGTTGGTTAAGATTAGCTTTTAAATTTATTTGCTAAATAAATCATAAAGTATTATTTATTATTTCTTCTTTTGGAGTGCGCAAAAGGGAGAAGGAAGTTTAAATAGGACCGGAGGGAGTATACGTTTTGATATATTTTTAACAAAAAATAAAATTATTTGATCCAAATCAAATATCTACAATATAATATCATTTTTAATCAAAAATAAAATAATACGATATCATTTCTTTTTTAAATATGTGATGTCCTTATAATATTATCACTAGTTTTAAATACGTGCGTTGCACGATTAAAATATTATATTGTACGACGTACGTAATAATTTTCTTTTCTTTTAATTAAAAGCTGTAGTATTGGGCTTATTTTTATTGACTTCAGTAGCCACTTTGTTTACAACTGCTAAAGACAGCATTGGGTGGGTATGAGGCACAAATGAGGGAGGAAGCTGGTATGTGGTGTAATGGTTGGACAAAATGATTATAATAGGTGTGATATGATCAAATTTTACTTTTAATAGGTGTAGTTCAACCAAAAATCCTAAACTATATTCACTCGTATTGGTTTTTCTATAGCCAAGGGTGTGGGTCCCAGATTGTTTCACGACTCCCAACCAACTTCTTGTAATTTATTATTTATAATTAATATATCAATAATAAGATAATATTAATTAATTAAATGTTTGTTAGTTAAGATGTCTCATCATCTCACTAAATCACTAAAGGAGTATTACTTTATCTTTACATAATTAATTTATTTTAACCTTTTTACGCATTTTTCACAAAAGTCTCAATTTTGACGATATATTTCAACCAAATTCGTATTTCACTTAACTTTTCAAAAATATGTGTGAATGAATCTTATATTGAAGTACATTTCGACACGAATTTATTGATACATGTATCGTAATATTCAGATACATGAGCTCAAGTTATAACAAATTATATACGTTTCATATAGATGACTTTATGTGAGAGTTTTACAAATATTGTACTCTCTCTGTGCATTTCTTCATTTCTATTGCGTTGTGAGAATTTCTTGATTTATAAACGCGCATTTGTCAAAATCCTCTTATATATATATATATATATATATATATATATATATATATATATATATATATAAGAGTGAGGATCATAAGAGTACCCCTTCTTAGGTGAGAACTGCGCACCTCATAGTAGCCGTCCGATCTAGCATTTTCGACACCCCTGATAAAGCCACATGTCCCTGGTTTAAATAAGAAATACCCGGTTTTTTTTCCACGTTCCAATTCATTTGCAACATTTCATTTTCTCTCTCCTGAAACTTTGTCCTCTCCTCCACATTTTCTTTCTCCTCACTCGGACACTCTTTTCTCGCCGCCTCCGACACCGCTTCAGTCGGCGGTTCTGTCACCGCTCCGACATCGATTCTGTCACGCCTTGTTCTTCCTCGCGGCCACTCTCTAATCGCTTTGATTTCATTCATTGATTATTTCGAGGTTTTCTCTTTTTCATCTGTAGTTTAATTTTTCTAATGGTTTTTTACTTGCTCAAACCCTAATTAATTCGATATATGCAATTGTAGGTCGAATCCAGGTGGAATTCGCTAGGTTTTTCATTTTTTCACAACTGTTCGACATTTTTTGGAGCTTCGATCGACATTTTTTTGGAGCCTCGATCGATATTGACGATGATCGCAAGTTAGTTATTCATCCTTCTTCTCGAATGAATTCGATATATACACGATTTGATCTGTTTTTTTTACGTTAATTATTCCATCCGATTTTTGATTGAGATTTTTTATTTCGAAATTGCGTGAAATAAGATTTGATTTTGATTTGAATCGTCAGTCGCTCCTACTCGAGATGAAGGTAATTGCGATTGATTTCGGTTTTCGGCTACCAATCGGCAGAGTTGCTTAGTTTTGTGAGACGTTTTTGGTTTTTGGCTTATAGTTGAACAATTTTGGATGTACAGGTTTCAATTTTGAGTTTGATAACGTAGTTTTAACTTTTCAGTTGAATATGTGTCATTTTATGGGAAACTGTGTGGCATTGTGTGAAGAGTGGGACATTCGGTGGACTCCTTGTATGGATATTCAGTGTTTATATGGAAACACTTTTGTGTCATTGTATTGATATTCCGTGTAATTGTATGGACACTCTTGTGTCAGTGGATGAAGGTGTCATTGTATGGACATTGAGTGTCATTGGATGGAGGAGTTATTGTATAGACACTCTTGTGTTATTGTATGGACAATGAGCGTCATTGGATGGAGGTGTCATCGTGTGTACGCTCTTGTGTCATTGTATGGACAATAGGTGCCATTGGATAGAGGTGTCGTCGTATGGACATTCCTGTGTCATTGTATGGTGTTTGGCGCACACTTTTTTTGCGTGATCTTGCTCTCTTTCCATTTTTGTTTTTGATGTTGCGGGGTGATTGTACCTGAAAAAAGAGGAGTTTTTTTTAATCAATCTTAACTTGCATGCAGCTTCATTTTGGTGTAGCTACTTGTGGTGGATTGTGTTTGGCTGCTGGCTGTGATGTCAAGCCTATCCTAGTATTGATATCTTTAGGAACCTTTTGTCTTGTCATAGTGATTGCGAATTTGTGATTCGGGCTCTCTACATTTAGTTATTGGACTAGAACAGCTTTCCTATGCTTCTTCTGTTAGTGCATATCTAGTTACTAGCTAGTTGTGCTGGAATTGGAATTGCATTGTTTCTAGCTTGTAAACATGGGTAAGATCAAGATTTGGTGACGGTTTGTCATGATGGATTATCCCAGAAGTTGGTTGTTGAAAACTGTAATTTGGTGTTGCTTGAATTACTCTCACTTGTGTTGGATATATTTGAAGCATTTCTTAGGCTGTCTTTGGCTGCTGCTGATAATAGATTTTTTGTACTATTAGTTTCTTTCGAAACCTGCTATAGCTTATGTAGTGGAGTACTCGTTATCAATTTATCATGGTTGTTACCGTTTTTTTTTTTTTTAAGGATTCTATTTTCTTTCATTGTAGAAAGACCTGATTCTGAGTATGTGATCTCGGATTAAAAAGAGAGAGGCTTGGAATTTTTTTAGCTTGTCAGAGAACTCTGTGGACTCTCATTGTACTTCTATTTCCTCTTAAAAGCTGGCTAGCTCGAGTGGAAGAGCATCGTGTAATGCACGAGGCGTGGGTTCGATTCCCACGTCGGCTAAAAATTTCTACAAACTTTCATTCTGGTTATTATTGTTCTAATGTAATTGAACCCACAAAGTGGTGAAACTTTGCAGAAGTGACAAGGAAGAGGCATGTCATGTGTCTCTTTTACTAATCGTTGCATGCATTAAGGGCAAATAAGGATGAATAATATGTTTTACATGCAGAGATCAATCGAATAAAAGGTGCAAGAAAATCGGTTTCTACGAAGCCAAGTTAGCAACTGAAATTAAGTGATTATCAAGTACAATAGAAAACCCTTGTGAAAGGGTTTGCTATTAACAATCAATATTGAGTTCAACTTGCACACTTTATACAGCAGCCATTTGGATAAGAGACTCACGCCTAACCTCATGTAATAAGCTCATATAGCAGCCCCAAGGTGAGAAGATTAAAGGAAGAAAAAGAGAGCAGCAAGTAGAAGCCACTTGCAGTCCAAATCAGCAACAACTACAATACTATATTAGAAACTGATTATTCTGTGTATTTCTCAAGTCTTTCTTCAATATAAAATCCAGCAAGCAGCTCCCGAATCATTACTACATCTCTTCAAAGTGAAGATAAGAGGACAGCAAAGTGAAGCCCCCAAAACTGACAAAGGCAGCCTATATTTGCAGAAATCAGAAGCTTTATTATCCTATCTATTTGTTTTGTATTTCCTTAGATTATTGTAGTAAGTTTACTTACATTATTGTATCAACTTGTAAGCTAATTTTCAGTATAAATAGGGCCTTAATGGCATTGTAAAAATCAGATTATGTGATATGAGAAAACCCTTTGAGTGGATTCTCAAAAACACTTTGGTTTCAGTAAGCTTTGTTTGGGAAAACAGAGTTAGGTGTTCCAACTTAGCTTGTGTGTGAGTGGTGTCTCTGTATCTCTCATTCAATCTAAGAATTCTCCCTAGATTGTGAGCTTGAGTGGTGTTTCTGTATCTCTAGCTAACCATCTACCTATCCTTTATTTTATGTACCAATAAAACACAAAAAAACACAAAAACATTACTGCATTTCACTCAGAAATTCTGTCATGCTTCGTTTTAGAATCCCTTTATCATGTATGCTGATCAAATCTGCATCAAGTGGTATCAGAGTTTCGGCTCAGGTCCTTTACTCTTTCGAGCAGCCTAAACACAACCAAGAGACGTGGGAATGCTCTGTTTGTATGTCGAAAACAGAGGACTGCCGCAACCACAGCAAAAATGCAGATTTGTGGAGCAGGTCGTTGCTCTTACAACAAAGCTACTGTTCAGCCACGAAAATGTCTCTTACTACCAGGTATGAGCATGATTTAAGCTTCAATCTTCCTAGCCTTGATGGTAAAGGAGATGAGAATGAATTCATTGGTTGGTTGTACAATGTAGAAGTGATTTTCAGTCAGTTTGATCTTAATGAGAGTCGTAAGGTTAAGCTGGTTGCTTTGTGTTTGAATAAGCATGTTTTAGCATGGTGGAAGGAATTAAAACTCCGTAGGAAGATTAAAGGGAAAGAGAAAATCAGTACATGGAGAAAGATGAAACAGATCCTAAAAAGAAAGTTCTTGCCTAGGGAATATATGCATCAAGCATTTGATGAATTGAGTTCTTTGCAGCAAGGGAAGAAAACGTTATGTGAGTTTATTGAGGATTTTGAGTTTTTAATGCGTAGGTGTGATGAGAGTGTTTCGGTTGATACTTTCATGTTGCATTTCTATCTGGGATTAAACTCGTGTATCGCCAGTAAACTAGATATGGATTCATGTACTTCCTTTGAGGATCTTTGTTTGAAATCTATCAGCATTGAGGAGCAAAATTGTTATGCTAAAACTGAGCTTAAGGAAGTAGAGCAGGCTTATGAGTTCTTAGAACAAAGTGAGTCTTGTCTAGCAGCCTTGATCGAAGAATTAGTCATGCATGTTTGTGAAAATTCTGAAAACAGTGAGCAAAATGCACTTATCAACTGTAGTGAAAGAGTGGAGAAAAGTAAAGAGGTGGTCGTTGAGGGTGAGTTAATAATCAATGGAGAAAATTCTGACTATAATCATGGTGTTGGTTTTGACATGTTTTTCAAGATCAATAAATGTTTTTCGACAAGTGACTATGCTGTCTTGTTGAAGTTGTTGCTTGTGGAATCTGAATCAATTTGTCACCAATGGGGATCTCGTTTTGTATTTGATCCTGGAGGGATGGATTGCAAAGTGGTTTATGTTCTAATAAGTTATGTAGTTGTGTTCCAAGGGTGTAATAAGGCAGCAACAACAGGGGAATGCCATTTTCAAGCTTTGCATTCTGTTTTGCTGAAGTCTACTGTTGGGTCTGGGTAATTTTTGTACTGCAGCTATCTCCGGTGTCCAATGTTTGATCATCATATGTTTCCGAAAATTTTGGGATCTTAGCTAAGTTCTGGTTTTTGTTTCAAGTCGAAGTTAATTATAGAACTCAAGTTATAGCCATTTCAATCAAGTTGCGCAGATTACACGACCTACAGGGTTCTCGGTGAAAGTTGCTCTGTTCTAAGTTCCAGCTACTACTGCAAAGTGGCGTATTTTTGTCAATCAGAATCTAGTTAAACTTTTCATATGATTTTCTAAGATTTGAGGACAAATATTTTTGAAGAAAGAGAGCTTGATGCAGAATCAAGGTCGAAACATACGCCAAGATGAAATAGAGCGATAATTCAGGTTCAAGAACTTCAGGTTTGCGCACTCGGTTTAGAGAGCCTCTTAGATGGATCAAATGAAGTTCATTTCAGGCGTGCCATACCTTTATGGAAAGCTAAGACATTAATCTAAACCATGGAACTTTATTCAAGGTAAAACTATTTGTTGATCAGTACCAGTTTAATATTTACTACAGACTGTATAGCAGGGGTTATCAGAAATTGCAGTTTGCATGGCTCAATTTTAAGAGGTGATTTCTGCTAGCTCACCAGTCTGTTTTGGGCGAAATTTATGTTCAAATTCAAGTTCACAAAACTAGCTATCCAATGACATAATTTAGAGCTTCAAATGATAACTAGTTCAAAAGTTAAGGAAGCAGCTGAATATAATGATATGTATTGGGAATGAGAAAACCCTCAAGGGAGGGTTTGCTATTTTAATATGCAACTTGAAGTCCAAAGTAGCAGCCTTCTTTGACTTCAAGGCACGTCCCTTCTCATTCCAAATCAGGCAAGCATGCAGCTCTCCAATGTGTAGAATAAACAAAGAAAAGCCTGGAACAAATAGCAGCCAAGCATCAGCTCTAATCTGACGGAAAGCAACTTACAGCTGCAGAAAACCAACCCCTAGAATTAGCTTTATAAACTCTGTATTTCTTTAACCATTTACAGCATTATTTAGTTCTTATTTTAGTATTTCTCCTTTAATACCTTAGTCTAGTTGCAGTTTGACTTAGCTCTATAAATAGAGCTCATTTTCCATTGTATAAGGACAGACTTTGATAATACAAAATGGTGAGAGTTTACTCTTGTTTTCTTTGGATGCAAAAACAGTAGCAAATGTATCTAGGAGCATTTGTGGTGGTCCAATCTTCCTTGTAGCGTCTATGTGTTTATGAATGGTGTCCCTGTAGTTCATAGCCATTTAGATCATTTATTGTTAGCTAAAGTTCATCCCATTGTTCTTTGGTTTACAATATCATATCCCATTTTCGTTTTTCTGTAATTTCCATTTTCACAAAACTCAAAAACACATAAAAACAGTCCTATATGTATCAATGGTGTTTGGGTGTGCATCAAGTGGTATCAGAGCTTCGGCTCGGGTGTCCTGTTAAAAAAAAACCATTCTACAAACAGCCTTAAAAACACCTACATACTAAACAAAAACCTGTGAGGATGTGGGAGTTTTCTGAAAATGAAAAAAAAAATCAGAAAACAGAAAAAGAGGGTATTGGAGGAAATTGACAGAAAATTAAGGGAGATAACTCTTCAAGTAAAGATAGATAGACTTGAAAAGAGTCTAAAAGAAGCAGAGGAAAGGATACTGCAACTTCAAGAACTGTTGGCTGACAACAATAGCAAAGTAGTAGAAGAAGCATCAGAAACAGAGGAAGAAGAAGAAGAAACGGAGAAGAATGTTGAAGCTGATGTTTTGCAGCCCACAAATTCGGAGATTCCAAATATGATTTCTGAAACCTGTGTGGAGGTAAAGTCTCTGGCTTCAGTCTTTTACGCAGCCAGCAAGAAGCCTTCTCTGTCAATTTGCAACAATTTTTTCAGGCTAAAATTCTGTTTTTTTCAAGCAATGCATATTGGTGTATATCCTGAATTGTTAAGGTTATTGCTTGGGAGTTGTGATTAATTCTGCAGCCAAAGTGGGTCTTGGTTTGTGTTTGATCCAGGAAAGATTTATTTCAGTTAGTTTCATTGTTGAAATACTAATCTAGAAAAATCTAGAATTATGTGACACAATTAGAAACTACTTGTATGCTAGCTAGAAAGATCCAGAATGTTCAAGGTTTGATGAGATTAATCTTATAACTAGAATGATCTAGGTAGTACCTAGGCTCTACTATGTCGGCAAAAGCACCGACTTAGACATGTATAAATAGCACTTTAGTGCTTGCTTTCATGGAATGAAAAATACACACTTTCCCAATCATAAACCAATAGCCAGACTTCCACACATTGGGTCAACCATTCAACCAACAACAAAAACAAATAAACATACTAATAGCAAATCAATCACCTCTTATACACCAACACACCACGCTTATAACCAACAAAATCCTAACAGTGGTATCAGAGCCAGTCTGATCTGGCTTAACCCAAGACCTCAAATAAAGTGCCCAACATTCAAACAATCAAACTAAATAATTTCAACTAAGAAACCCATATGGCCAACCAAGCGGGAACGTCTAACACAATAATTATTTATCCCCAAGTTAATTGGGTTCCAACATTCAGAGGCGAAAAATATGACCTCTGGTGTATACAAATGAAATCAATATTCATTTCACAAGGCCTTTGGGAATTGGTACAGAATGGGTACGAGAAACCCACTGGCACAGAGGCATCTTGGAGTGCGGCAAAGAAAGCTCAATATGTCGAAAATCAAAGAAGGGATTCATATGCCCTATCTTTGATTTATCGAGCATTGGACGAGCCGGTACTACCGCGAGTTATGTCCGCTACAACGGCTACAGATGCGTGGAAGATCCTGCAAGATACATACAAGGGCTCCGGAAAGGTAATTACTGTTAAACTTCAAACTTTATGGAAAGATTTTGAAAATATATCAATGTCGGAAGACGAATCAGTTGAAGCATTCTTTAACCGTGTCACAAACATAATTAACCAAATTCGTTCATATGGTGACACGATTGAAGATGCGAAAATCACGCCAAAAATATTAAGAAGTCTTCCGAGAAAATTCGAACATGTGGTAGCCGCTATAGAAGAATCAAAAGATTTGAAAGAAGTAAATATAGTCGATCTAATGAGTTCCCTCCAAGCACATGAGGAGAGAATGAAAAGATTTTCAGATCCTCCACTAGAACAAGCTTTCCAAGCCAAATTAAAATTTAATGGTAAAAAATCAAATTACCACGGCAAAAATTTTCAACAAAGAAAAGATAATTCAAACTACCGTGGTAGGGAAAGAGGATCTTACCATAATACTGGGAGCCGAATTAATCGCACAGGGCCATATTGCAATTTGTGTAAGAAAGGTGGTCATGACACTAATGATTGTCGGTTTAAATGCAAAAGGTGTAAAAGACATACACACTTTGAAAAAGATTGTTGGTTCCGACAAAAAGATGAGGCAAATTTCACCGAAAAAGAAGAACCCGAGGGACAATTATTTTATTCGTGTCTAAACACCCAACACCAGTCCACTGACATCTGGTACCTAGACAGTGGATGTTCCAACCATATGACTGGCAATAAAAATTCATTTGTCAGTCTAAATGAGAATGTAAAATCCCAAATTACGCTTGGTGATGGGAGAAGCCAAGACGTAGTCGGAAAAGGGACAATCGCCGTTAAAACAAAAGACGGCTCATCAAAACACATCCATGATGTGCTGTATGTCCCTGACCTAGCACAAAATCTACTAAGTGTTGGGCAATTAATCCAAAAAGGGTATTTGGTGAAATTTGATAATAATAAATGCCTCATCTATGACAAGAAAAATGGTCAATTGATCGCCTCGGTACAAATGGCCCAAAATAAGATTTTCCCACTAAGAATGCTGTTGGAGGAAAACTTAGCTCTCAGCTCCATCCTGGATGAACCTACATTATGGCATCTGAGATTCGGGCATCTCAACTTTAACAGTCTAAAGCTGTTAAAACAAAAGGAGATGGTTATTGGTCTTCCCCCCATTAAAACCGAAAAGAAAATTTGTGAGGGTTGTATATATGGCAAAATGCATATATTGCCATTTAAAACATCAACGTGGAGGGCGAAAGCTCCGTTGGAGTTGGTCCATGCAGATGTTTGGGGGCCAACGAAAAGGTCATCCTTTGCTGGTAAAAGATACTTTCTGTTATTTGTCGATGATTACTCTCGCATGATGTGGGTGTATTTCCTGAGACAAAAATCAGAAGTATTTTACTACTTTAAACAATTCAAATCCCTCACAGAAAAACAAAGTGGGCATTCTATAAAGGTTTTCAGAACAGATCGTGGGGGAGAATTTACGAGCAATGAATTCAATGCTTATTGTAAAGAACATGGAATTAAAAGAGAATTGACAGTGCGGCGTACACCTCAACAAAATGGTGTTGCCGAAAGAAAAAATAGAACAATTGCAGAAATGGCTCGGAGTATGATGAAAAGCAAACGTCTGCCTAAACACTTTTGGGCTGAAGCTGTTCACACAGCTATATATCTCCTTAACCGATCTCCTACGAAAGCTGTATGGGGTACTACACCTTACGAAGTGTGGTACAAAAGAAAACCCAATGTGGACCACCTTAAAATTTTTGGGTGCATCGCCTATGCCCACGTCCCGAAAGAGAATCGGGAAAAGCTAGATGAGAAAGGAGAAAAATGCATCTTCATTGGCTACAGTGACGAATCTAAAGGCTACCGCCTATATGATCCGCAATCTAAAAAACTAATCATATCAAGAGATGTAATATTCGATGAGGAAGCAGATTGGAGGTGGCAAGAAGATAAGCAACAACATCAACAAGACGACTTTCCACTAACCCATTCCGAAACAATTCAAAACACTCAACCAGACACACAAGAATTATCACCTCATACAACACCTAGAACTCCACAATCTCCATATTCCTCTACATCAGAAAGGTCACCTCCAGTAAGCCACTCAAGATCACCCAGTCCAGCTACACCGCAACAACCTCCAGTTCGACAATCTATACGAGAAAGGCGACCTCCAGCTTGGACGGATGATTATCATTGTGGGCAAGCAATTGTGGCACTCATAGCTAGTGAGCCACAAAACTTTCAGGAGGCAGCAAAAGAAGAAAAATGGATTGAAGCTATGAATAATGAGATAGAGATGATCGAGAAGAATCAGACATGGGAGCTTGTGGACAAGCCCGAACATAAAGAAATCATTGGTTTAAAATGGGTTTACAAAATCAAACACAATGAAGATGGCTCCATCCAGAAATACAAGGCACGTCTCATCGCTAAAGGATATTCACAACAACCAGGCATCGATTTCAACGAGACATTCGCTCCTGTTGTCCGCATGGAGACAATCAGGTTAGTCCTAGCTCTCGCTGCTCAATTTAAATTACCAATATATCAACTAGATGTTAAGTCTGCATTCTTAAACGGAGAGCTAGAGGAAGAAGTTTATGTGGAGCAACCACAAGGCTTCGTAGTTGAAGGCGAAGAAAATAAGGTCTATCGCCTCAAGAAAGCTCTATATGGGCTAAAACAAGCCCCTCGAGCCTGGAATAGTAAAATTGATGGTTACCTCTTACAAAATGGGTTTACCAAAAGCCCAAGTGAGCCATCACTTTACATAAAAACTCAAGGTAAGCAAGATTTTCTTATTGTATGCTTATATGTGGACGATCTCATCTACACAAGCACCAATCCAAGAATGATCGAAGATTTCAAGAAGGCAATGATGTCTAAGTTTGAGATGACCGACCTTGGACCGATGAAATATTTTCTTGGTATGCAAGTCAAACAAAGTACCGGTCGTATTTTTCTATCACAAGAGAAGTATACAGAAGACTTATTGAAGAAATTCAACATGATCGACTGCAAGCCGGTGACTACACCTATGACCACGAGTGAGAAATTATCTAAAAACGATGGTCAAGAGAAGGTTGATGAGTCTGTATACCGAAGTTTGGTTGGGTCACTCATATACCTCACCAACACGAGACCCGACATAGTTAGTGCAGTTAGCATTGTATCCAGGTTCATGAGCGAACCTAGCAAGGCACATCTGACAGCAGCAAAAAGGATTCTGAGATATGTCAAAGGTACGAAGAATTATGGTCTTATGTACGAGTCAGAAAGAGACAACAATCTCACAGGATTCACAGACAGTGATTGGGCCGGAAGCATCGACGACAGGAAAAGTACAAGTGGGTACATTTTCAAATTAGGGTCGAAGGTAATCTCATGGTCATCCAAAAAGCAAGCAACAGTTGCACTATCATCGGCTGAAGCTGAATACATGGCAGCAACAAGTGCAGCATGTGAAGCTATATGGCTAAGAAGAATTCTAGACGATCTACATCAGTCTTCTACTGGTCCAACTACCATATATTGCGATAACATGTCAGCTATCGCAATGACAAAGAATCCAGTATTCCACAGCCGTACGAAGCATATTGAGATACGACACCACTTCATACGAGAGCTCGTGGATAAGCAAAAGATCGAGTTACAATTTTGCAAGACGGTGGAGCAGCTCGCAGATATATTCACAAAGGCGATCCCGATAGAGAAATTTATACAATTCAGGCAACAACTCGGAATTCAAGATTTTTCAGATTAGGGGGAGTGTTGAAATACTAATCTAGAAAAATCTAGAATTATGTGACACAATTAGAAACTACTTGTATGCTAGCTAGAAAGATCCAGAATGTTCAAGGTTTGATGAGATTAACCTTATAACTAGAATGATCTAGGTAGTACCTAGGCTCTACTATGTCGGCAAAAGCACCGACTTAGACATGTATAAATAGCACTTTAGTGCTTGCTTTCATGGAATGAAAAATACACACTTTCCCAATCATAAACCAATAGCCAGACTTCCACACATTGGGTCAACCATTCAACCAACAACAAAAACAAATAAACATACTAATAGCAAATCAATCACCTCTTATACACCAACACACCACGCTTATAACCAACAAAATCCTAACATTCATGAGTTGGGGTGCGTCATCAGTGTAGCATTACTTTTTGCAAATCAGTGTTCTGTTTCGGTAAAGTCTGCAGATGGGTCTTGATTTTTTGGGTGCTGCAATTAGCTCAGGTGTCTACTGCATTGAGATGATAGGTTTCTGGAAAATTTAGGATTTAAACTAAGTTCTAGTTTTGGTTTCGTGTCGAAGTTCATTCTAGAACGAAAGTTAAAGATATTTAAAATCAGTTGCGCAGTTTCCTCCACCTGCAGATCAATTCTGACCTGATGTCACCAAATTGTGAATATCTTTTTACTCTGATGGTATTTGTGGGTGAAATTTGTTTTGGGTGGTAGCTAGAATCTGTATCTACGTTTTTTTATGTCATGAGCTTGGTTAAACCTACTGAGTTGAAAGTTATGGCCTTTAAAGTCGGAACTGGTGCAAGCAGAATTCTTCAGTTTCGGGATTTTGGTCACTGCTGCGATAATGATGAAGCGTCTTATTTTGATTATCAACTGCTAAGATTTGAGGTCAAATCTTCTTTGAAGAAAGAGGAGTATGATGCAGAGATCAATCGAATAAAAGGTGCAAGAAAATCGGTTTCTACGAAGCCAAGTTATCAACTGAAATTATGTGATTATCAAGTACAATAGAAAACCCTTGTGAAAGGGTTTGCTATTAACAATCAATATTGAGTTCAACTTGCACACTTTATACAGCAGCCATTTGGGTAAGAGACTCACGCCTAACCTCATGTAATAAGCTCATATAGCAGCCCCAAGGTGAGAAGATTAAAGGAAGAAAAAGAGAGCAGCAAGTAGAAGCCACTTGCAGTCCAAATCAGCAACAACTACAATACTATATTAGAAACTGATTATTCTGTGTATTTCTCAAGTCTTTCTTCAATATAAAATCCAGCAAGCAGCTCCCGAATCATTACTACATCTCTTCAAAGTGAAGATAAGAGGACAGCAAAGTGAAGCCCCCATAACTGACAAAGGCAGCCTATATTTGCAGAAATCAGAAGCTTTATTATCCTATCTATTTGTTTTGTATTTCCTTAGATTATTGTAGTAAGTTTACTTACATTATTGTATCAACTTGTAAGCTAATTTTCAGTATAAATAGGGCCTTAATGGCACTGTAAAAATCAGATTATGTGATATGAAAAAACCCTTTGAGTGGATTCTCAAAAACACTTTGGTTTCAGTAAGCTTTATTTGGGAAAACAGAGTTAGGTGTTCCAACTTAGCTTGTGTGTGAGTGGTGTCTCTGTATCTCTCATTCAATCTAAGAATCCTCCCTAGATTGTGAGCTTGAGTGGTGTTTCTGTATCTCTAGCTAACCATCTACCTATCCTTTATTTTATGTACCAATAAAACACAAAAAACACAAAAACATTACTGCATTTCACTCAGAAATTATGTCATGCTTTGTTTTAGAATTCCTTTATCATGTATGCTGATCAAATCTGCATCAACAGTGAATAGACATCTTTATCTATTTTGGAAGATAATTGAAGTCCATCTTAAGTAAACAAAGCATCTGCCACATTCGTTTCAAAAAGATTTTCAGAAATTGTGCCTATAGTTTAGGTTTGTGCAGCTTACTAGTGAGAATTCTTTTACCAATCTGCAGTTCAAGTTTAAAATGGACTGTCCAGGATGCTTTGTTCAGTATTGGCAATTTACATTACTCTATTTGGAGAGGTGATTTCTCCTAGCATCAGAATCTGTTTTGGGCAAAATTTTGGTGGAAATTGAAGTCCTTCAAGATACAATTCGAATAATACTAGTTAAGGCATTAGATGATCATATTTGCTATGATCTATGCTTAAGATATAAGATGCTAGCACCTCAGTGTCACCAATTAGTTAAATATAGGCCTGGTGCAATTTTGCTCTTAGTTTCGTGACTTTAGAGAAGCTGAATTCAGCTGAAGACGGTGGAAGCCGCAACATCATTTGAATTGCACAACCTCACAAAATTTAAGATTAACATATTGAGCACAAATTGTGACATCAGATTTAATTCAAAATCTAAAAACAAAAAGTTCGGCTTTGACCAGTTTGTGGAATCGTAGTGCCCAAAAGCCTCCTTGTCATATTATAGCCGACATGGGAGTTGAACCCACACCTTGTGCATTGCTCACGCTCTACCAGTTTGAGCTAATCGGCTTTGAGAAGAAATAAGACATTACATAATCTGTAGCCCTCTATTTCTCATCCTCATTTCTCACTGCTCAAAAGAATATTTCCACTTTGGAATTGCTCAAAAGCATCACACAGTCACAAACACCCTAAAATCCAGTGACACTAAACTACCATAGAATGACACAAACTCAAAATGTATGTATCACTATGAACCAAGCATAGGGGCTGCATTCATGTTCTAGGGAAAGGCATATATACAGTATACACCTGTTCCTATGTACCTTCTGAGATTTAAAGCTTCAATTTCCTGCACAAGTTTGTCGTAGGGTTACAAGAATGTTCAAATTGAATCATACGAACTCCAAATAAAATCACACAAACTCCAATCAAATAGAATAACCTAAACTCCAAACACCACAGAATGCCACATATGAGCCATAGAATGTCACACGTATGTGGTATGTCCATAGAATGACACATGTTTGATCATAGAGTGACACAAGTTTGTCGATAGAGTGACACAACCATAGAATGACACAATTAGTTTCCTGCGTTTAACATAGAATGACACACGTTTGTCCACAGAATGACACACGTTTCACACAAGATTGTTCATAGAATTACATAGCCATAGAATGACACACGTTTGTAAATACAGTAGGGCTGTCCATAGAGTGACACAGGTTTTTCGTTAGAGTGACACACGTTTGTCCATACAGTGACACATGCTGTTTTCACTCTAAAAATTAATCTCAAACCTAGTGTCATTTTATTGTTCAGTAAGTGACATTGTATTTTCCACAAAATCTAAAAAACTCAAACCTACAAATTTAATTCTAAAATTAGATCGTTCAACTCATATTCGAAACATAGTGTCATTCTATTGTTTAGTTGGTTTCATTGTATTTTCCATGAAATTACAAATCCGAAAATCTAGAATCACACAAACAAACAAACAACAACAAATGAATGAACAAATTAAAAATTAAAATACGTCACATATATAGATGAACAAAATCAAATTTCGCAAAGATTACATGAAATCGAAAAATGTAAGATTCGAAATGCTAAGAAATCTAACCAAGAATTTTGGCGTCATTAGCATGCAATAAAAAAAACTCCATTTTTATAAAAGAAAAAACCATGAAAATAGGCGAGCTTCCCTGACCTTCCGTACGAAAGCTTTTCATGGCCAAAAAAACAGGCAGAGGGCGTGGAAGAGGTCGACCACCCAAAACAACCGCACCGGAACACTCATCTGATAGAGAGGATTCTACTGATACTAATATGGATGGAAATAACGCAGAATCGGAGAAGCAATCACGAATCCAGCTGGAAAATCATGGACGAACTCCGGTAAATCTTGCTGATTTTATCAGTTTTTCAATTGTTTCTTCTCGTAGTAAGAATAATAGCATTAAAAATGGAAATGTGGAAGCCAATTCGACCAATTTATCCCCAATTTCCAATACTGTTACCCCTGAATTAGACAATAGTAAGGCTAATGATGGAGAAGCAGACAAACAGGATGGTAATGATCAGCTAGTAAGCAATCTGAAAACTAGTAAGGCTTGGAACAAAGTGGTAAAGCCTCAACCTGGGATGAGTCTTTTCTTTTGCGAGGAAAGTACCCATAAGGAGGAGGTTCTGATTGTTCAGGATGACATTGAAGATGAAGCAAAACTATGGAGGTTCACCCTAGCTGGACATGTGATTGGAGCTAAGCCAAAACTTGCGCAAATGCAGGAATTTACTGGCAAAAATTGGAGCAATGTCAGACTCTCTGTGCAATACTACAAGAGGGGATGGTTTGTTTTCCGATTCGCCACTCAGGAAGATATGGATGAAGTCTTAAAAGGAGGGCCAAGGAAAATAGCAGGAAAATCTCTGGTTTTAAAGAAATGGGATCCTAGTTTCTCACAGGAATTGGATAGGGTAGCCAACATCCCTGTTTGGGTACTCTTCCCTAAGCTAGATCCCTACTTTTGGACGGAATCAGCTTTGAGCAAGATCGCCAGTAAAATTGGAAAACCACTCTTTGCAGACCAAACAACAACTAACAAGAAGAGGCTCTCATTTGGAAGAGTTCTGATTGAGGTTGATATATCTAGTGAATTGCCCCAATCCATCTCTCTCAATACACCTTATGGACAGTTAGCAGAGGGTGGATTATGAATGGGTGCCATACTATTGCAAGGGATGTCTGAAGATGGGGCACGGAATATCCACCTGTAAACATAGTAAGCTAATGCCTGAGGAAAAGGTTGTGACTAAACAAGTTTATAAACCTGTCGCAAAGGTAATCCCTGATGCTCAAATGCAGGTTAGCTCTACGGAAAAAATACAGCAACAACAGGTTATTGAAGCAGATTTTGAAAGCAAGGAGGTTGAAACGCCTTCACCTGTTAAGGACCAAGTTGATGATATGGGGTTTAAGAAGGTCATCAGGTTAAGCAAATCAGCCAAGCAACAAGGATGTCCCACTGCTGTTACCAACAACCGATTTACTCAACTGGTGAAAATGGGCATTGTTGGAGTGATATTGGAGAATCCAGGACCTGATTAGTCTCAGGACGGATATGGAGAGGTGGAGAATGTCCCCCAGACATTTTGTCCCAATGAAAGTAGCCAGTTGGAACATAAGAGGGCTTAACCAGGCCCTCAAATAGCAGGGGACTAAGAATCTCCTCTGGTTACATAGAATAGACATTGCAGGGATCTTGGAGACAAAGGTCAAACACGTTAAAGCCTCCAAGTTAGTTAATGGTACGTTTAAGAACTTTTCCCATGAGAATAATTACAACTCCCATCCAAATGGAAGGATCTGGGTATTTTGGAATCCGGGTAGCATTAATTTTGATAAGATTCAGGAATCAGACCAATTCATTCATGGAAAGGTCACTCACCTGATAACTCATCAGGAATTTTTGCTTACCTTCATCTATGCAAGTAATAGTGGAGCTCATAAACAGCAACTATGGGATTCTCTTAAGGATATTGTAGGCACTCTGAATAATCAACCTTGATTATTAACTGGGGATTTTAATATTATTAGATATGATAAAGAGAGATTGGGAAGGCACCCCCCAAATCTAGTTGAGATGGCTGATTTTAATGATTGTCTAATGAACTGCTCATTGGATGACATTAATGGGCATGGTAGTGAGTTCACCTGGACAAATAAACAATCTGGTGTAGACAGGACTTGGGAAAATTTTGACAGAGCTCTAATTAACAATGCATGGGCTATCAAGTTTCCAGCATCATTTGCAGACTTCTTGACCCCAAGAATTTCTGATCATAGTCCAACAGTGATCATTATTTTCAAAACTGAAGGTATAGCCAGAGCTTTCAAATTTCTGAATTGTTGGGCTGATCACCCTATGTACTCGACTTGATTACCAAGGCTTGGACTACCTATGTTGAGGACTCACCAATGCACAGGGTTTTCCTGAAACTCAAACTGGTTAGGGGTTCCTTATCAAAATTGAATAAAGATTGCTTCTCATATCTTCCTGATGGAGTGGATAATTGTAGAAAAGCTCTTGAAGATTGTCAGAGGAAAATGCAGGTTTCTCCCTATGATGCTCATTTGATGGAGGAGAACATCAGCTCCAGCTTAACTTCTGTGCCATTAAAAGAGCTAAGATTAGTATGCTGCAACAAAGAGCTAAGGTTGTGGATATCAAAAATTCAGATTGTAGCTCTACCTACTTTTATTCCAAGATGGCTGCTAGAAAACACTAAAGCATCATTGGCAAAATTACAGGGATAGATGGTGAGACTCACACTGAACAAGATAAGATTGTCAATGCTTTCATAGACTATTACAAGACTTTGCTTGGCATAGAGAAGTTTGTAAATAACCTTGACACAAACTTTCTTAGAGAAGGGGCTTGTGTTACTAAGGATTGGAGATCCAAACTCATTGCCCCTATTATGCCATCTGAAATCAAGGAAGTTGTAGCATTCATCCTAATAAAAGTCCGAGGCACGATGGGTTTTCTGCAGGGTTCTTCCAAAGCTCTTGGGATATCATAGAAGGGGATATAAGGCATGCCATCCAGACTTTCTTCAAAACAAAAAAATGCCAAAGGAGGTGAATATAACAGCCATTACCCTCATTCTAAAGAAAGCCATTGCTTCTACAATAATGGATTATAGGCCTATTGCTTACTGCACCACCATCTACAAAATAATCAGCAAGATTCTTGCTAAGAGATTTCAAGGAGTGTTGCCTGATCTTATTGGAGATGAACAATCAGCTTTTGTCAAAAACAGGTGCATCTTTGACAATATTATAGTATCCCAAGCTCTAATCAAAGGATATGGAAGGAAGAACCTTTCTCCTAGATGCCTAATGAAAGTGGACATTAGGAAGGCATTTGACTTTGTCAATTGGTCTTTTGTTGACAATATGCTTCATGGCCTCCACTTCCCTGCTACATTTATTCAATGGATCATGAGCTGTATATCTACAACCTGGTTCACACTGAAGATTAATGGAAGGAATCAAGGATTTTTCCAAGGGAAATGTGGGATCAGGCAGGGAGACCCCCTGTCCTCATACATCTTTAACCTATATATGGAAGTAATTTCAAGATCCATAAGCAAGCTCTCTTCTCCTATCATCAAAAATGCTCTAGGATCAAGCTAACACACATGATTTTTGCTGATGACCTCATGATCTTCACCAGGGGAGACACTCTATCGGTTAAAGATGCAACTAACTGCCTTAGCAAATTTGCAGGATTCTCAAATTTGAATGCTAATCCCTCTAAAACTGAGATATATTTTGGAGGTGTTAGCAATATGGTTAAGGCTCAAATTCTGCAAAATACTGGGTTCTCAAAAGGCAATTTTCCTTTCAGATACTTGGGTGTTCACTTGAATACTAGCTGGCTTTTAACTGATATGTATAATGGTCTACTGAGCAAAATTAAGGCTGGGATCCAACACTGGTCTACAAATCTTCTCTCGGTGATATTTGGGATAGAAAATTACTGGTGTTCAAGCTTTATTCTGCCTAAATATATCATTCATCAGATTGACAAAAGTTGCAAGGATTTCATATTGAACATTGCTGATGGAAAGAGAAGGATGACTTTTAAGAGTTGGTCTAACTCCTGTACTCCAAGAAGAGAAGGAGGTTTTGGTATTAAGGAGATTTTGGCATGGAACAAATCCTTGATAGCCAAATGGTTATGGAAAGTTAGAGAAGGGCAGTCTGGTATATGGCTTAAGTGGATAAAAGCTTACATCCTCCAAAACTCTGACATTTGGGAAGTAAAGAGGAAAAGCAATGATGCTGAGAGTTGGAAAAGTGTTCTTATGCTGAGGGGTGAAATTATCTAGAAGCAAGGTGACAAGACTAATGCTGATATACTTCCGCATACTTGGATAAGGGGAAAGAAGTTCAATCTAAGAAAAGCTTATGACTATTTCAGGGAGCCTCAGGCTCTGATGCATGGATATAAGGTCATTTGCAGCCCTGTAAGCTACCTCAGACACAGCTTTATAATGGCCGTAGCTTCCCATAAAAAACTTCCCACCATTGATAACATTTGCAGAAGGGGTATGGTCCTAATTAACAGATGCAGCTTATGCAAGAGGGATGCTGAAACTCACTCTCATCTTTTCTTCAACTGCGAGTTCTCTAAAGGAATCTGGAATCTAGCAAGAAATCCTATCCTGGATTGGCATCAAGAGAAATGCTCGGAGTCTTAAAAGAGAGCTTGCTTGGGGCTCCAAGCATAAATGCAAAAAACTAGAAGTTCAAGTGGTTTTGCTGTGGACCGGCTGCTACGGTCTACATGACTTGGTTTGAAAAAAATTCAAGGATTTTCGACAATATAGAGCATCCCACGGATTGGATAATTAATGAAATTAAATTTGTAACTAGAACTAGACTCTTAGATTGGACTAAAGTGGGTCTCTATGATGATATAATGGAGAGCTTAAATAGATTGTATTAGCTAAATAGTGTGGAATTTCTCTAGGGGTTATACTTTTGTAAGCTTGTCTTTGTTTTCCCATTTTGGATGAATAAAGACTACCTTCTTACAAAAAAAAAAAAAAAAAAAAAGAATCAAAATGTTCGACGCGATACACGTTGATGATTTCATGATGCATAATCTGATCAAATCGAACAGATCGAGATTGCAATTTCGTCTGATTTTGCCTGATTTCCCCATCTTCTTATCGTTTCAAGAACCTGATTTTAGGCGTTCTTCATCATTCATCTAAATTCGCAGTGTAACTATGTAAATTCGTAGCCCAAATTTGATGAATTTTTGTAAAGTTTTTGGGGATTTTGGGAAGTGAGTGAAATATTCTGACGGGAAGAGGGAAAACTCCCTTTCTCTCTCTTTTTTTTTAATTTTTAATTTTTGCGTATAATACGCGCGTGTCACTGTATGTGACACTCTATGTCACCCTATGGGAGTGCGCAGTTCTCACGCGAGCATGAGTTCGCACCTGATCTCGCTTATATATATAGAATTAGGATCTTGTGAGATCTCCTCCTTAAGTGAGGCGTGAGGTCCAATCTGAACCATCAGATATTCAAATCTGACGGTTAAAACATAAGGATCAACAATAAATAAAAAAACTCACCCACCCCTTTATCCTCTCTCTCTCTCTCCTCCCGTTTCCTCTCCCACGCACCACCACCCCCTACCACCACCGCCTCTATACACGCCACCACCACATCAACCGGGCAACGCTAATCTGGCCGCCTCCACCGCCGCTCTGACTGGATAACTCCGGCGAGCGCTTCCCCCCACCCCCGCGACACCACACACATCCCCTTCTCCTCCATTTTGCCTTTCTCTACTTATTCTCTCACGTCGGATTTCTCCCTTTTCCCACGACTCCGCCCCATATTCGCCGCCCTCCGCCCATGATCTCCGGCCCCTCACCATACTCGCCGCCCCTGGGGTTGGGAGTGAGAGAAAAAAGTGATAAAACGAGGCAAATTTTGGAAGATGGAGGAGGGAGGAGAAATATTGTCGCGCGCGGAGGCTAGGAATCTGCCGGCGTCAGCTGCCCATGGTGGTGGTGTCGCCGGAAGTTTGGGCGGTGTTATAGGTGCTACTGGCGCGGTGGTGAGATGGTGCGGCAGGGGCTGCGTGGGTGGGGGAGGGGAGAAAAAATGGAGGTTGGGTCTAGTGTATTTTTTTTTTATTCAAACAAAATCATACATAATAGTAAATAGAATCATACAAAATATAGAATCACATTTGTTGGAATAGAATCACACGGATTTTTGAATCACAAAAGTTTAAAATCAAACAAAGTATTCATAACATCACATACATATATGGATGAAATAATAAAATATACAACATAGAATCATATCAATACATAAAATCACACTAACGCATGGAATCACACAGAATATGTAATAAAATCATAGGACCTCACACCTCACAGAAACAGAGGACATATATATATATATATATATATATATATATATGAGTGATTCTACAATGGCTACCATATCTTGGTAGCCATTGTAAAAACGAACACATCAGACCGTTAATTTCAGAGATTCGATCATAACCCTCCATTACTTGACCAAGTAATTCAAAAAAACATCAAAAGCATTTATTAAATTCCTAGAGCCCAACACCCCATCCTTTTCTCTCTCCTCCCCCCTTCCCTAGCCGTGCCCACACCGCCACCACTGCCTACACCGAACACCAACCCCTCCGGCCGGATATACGACGCCGATCTCGCCTGGGTCATCGGCAGCCATCGTCATGGTGTGCTTAGTCATCCACGCGCGATTCTCTCTCCGCACAACACACCTTTTTCCCACCCTCAACCCTATTGATTCCCCGGCAACCGCCCACGAAAACCCCCTCCCACCCCTTTCCCAACCCCCTAGCAGCCTGAAATGTCGCCGCGCCTCACAATGGCCGATTGGCAACCCAAGAATTTGGAGAACAGAAAGAGAATATGGAGGCATGGAGGTGGAGGGAAGGGCGGAACTGACGCAAGGGTGGGTGTGCGTGGTATCCGGCGACCGTTGGACCTAATGGTAGTGTTGGGCGACGTGTTGGTGGTTGTTAAGTTGGAACAACGGTGGTTTCTGGGGTGGGGAAGGGGAGGGTAGTATGGAGGAGAGAGAAATTGTGATTATGTGAGTTGGTGTCTGATTTTATTAATTTTAATTGTTTTTCCATGGTCAAACTGATGGAAGGTTAGGATTTATTTTGGATAATCAATGGCTAGTATTGAATCATTTACAATGGCTACCATACATTGGTAGCTATTGTAGAATATATATATGACCATGTATACAAATTAATAAAATCAAACACCAATATCACAAAACCACATATTCTCTCTCCTCTCTATCCCCTTCCCCACCGTAGCAACCACCGTCGTCCCAACTCAACCACCACCAACTCGTCGCCCAACACTACCTTTGGGTCCAGCGATCATCGACTACCACGCGATCGTCGGATTACTGCCGCTCTTCCCTCCACCTCCCTGACCCCATCTTCCCTCTCTTTATTTCTCCAATCTCTTGTGCAGCGGTGGTTATTAGGGTGGCGACATTTGAGACTGAGCCTGGATGTGGTTATTAGGATGACGGGTGGCCGCCGATGACTCATGCGATGTTGGCTTCGTATATCTGGCCAGAGGTGGTGGCGTTCGGTGTGGGACCGTGAGGGCACCAACGGTGGCACGACTGGGGTTTTGGGAAGGGTAGATGAGAGAGAAGATGGGGTTGAGCTCTAGGAATTTATTTCATGACTTATTTTATTTTTTAATTACTTAGTCAAAATATGGATGGTTACGATTGAATCTCTGAAATTAACGGTCAGATTTGTTTTGTTTTACAATGGCTACCATACCTTGGCAGCCATTATAGAATCTTTGTATATATATATATATATATATATATTTAAGTATTTAAGTTCAGGTAAGAATTTAAGTATATAAGAACATTAGGAACCAATCCTAACCATCAATTTGCCTAAATCTGACAGTGTACAAAATAAGCCAATAAAAATAAAACAAAGCCAGAAAATCAAAATCAAAATCAATCCCAAACGCATTCATTTTTCTCTCTCCTCTCTCCTCTCTCCTCCTCCTTCCCACTTTAGGATCTCGTGAGGTATTCTCCTCAGGTGCGAAGACCGCTTATGGTAATCACCATAAAAAAATATTATTTTAATAGGATTTACTATTTTCTTATATTAATTTATAATTAGAATATCTAATATTGATACTATACAAAATTATTAAATTAAGTACATGTTTGGTTTCGCTAAAGCCTTAAACTTAAAAAAAAAAAAACACAATCAAGATTAAATTTCCAAAAAAATATTGAAGATTTTAATTTGTTAAAAGAAAAAAAAAATAACAAAAGTCAAGGAGTGTTTACGTAATACCCTTCTTGGCTCCTCCTCTTTAGCATAAAGATCATAAAAACAAAAGAACACGAGCATGAAGATTGAAGATAAAAAAAAAAAAAAAACGATGACAATGAGAAATTAAGAAAGCAAATTAGCAAACTACTATAATAATATCTTTAATTGCTTCCGTAATCTCCATCGCACATCACCATAATCGTTCGCTAATCACCATCTTTCATTGCTAATATCTTGTTGCGAAATCGCACTAGAGATAAAGCAACAAGTAACTAAACAATGTGTAAATTGTTTTAGTGAATCATTAAAATTGTTAGACAATACATTATTGTTGATTCAGCGGTATGAAGGGGGGATGACAATTAATTTGTTGTATTAACCGTGGGATGTTATTTTGGGAACAAGCCTACAACCAATTGGTGATGCTTTTTATTTATATTTTTTTTTTTAAATAATGAAATGTGATTTTAGTAACTCAGTATGGCCTGGTGAATGAGTGCTAGTTTTATTTTGATTGATTTAACCTAATCCCTTGAGAAGTTCTAGCCAAACATGAACTTGATCCTGTAGTTTTTTATAATATAATTGTTAGATATTATATCCATAAAGTAATAATGGAAAATATTAAATCTTATTAAAGTAATATTTTTTTATGGTGATTACCACTCGTGGTAATGACCATAGAATCTTCGCCTCGGGTGAGGAGTGAGGTCTTATCTGAGCCGTTAGATCTTACAAATTGGACGATCGAAATTAGACCAGCTCTTACAAATAAATAAATAAATGAATAGAATTGACCAGATAACAGCTGGTATTTTTCTCTCTCCCCATTTTTACTCCTTATTTTCTCTCTCCTCATTTTTCTCCCTCACCGTCTTTTTCTCTCTCCTCTCTCTCCTCCAACCGCTGCCGTCGCCGCTTCCTCCAACCGCCGCCGCTGCCGCTTCCTCCTACCGCCGCCGTCGTCGCAATCTCTTCTCGGTCATTTTCCGGCGACGACCAAGGGAACACGGCGATAATCTGCCTACTTTCTCTCCTTCAGCCGCGCCTCCGCCGTGTGACACTCTGTCTCCTCGCCGCCGTCGCTACACTCTCCTTGGCTGGCGTCAAAATTCTTTCCCCTTCCGGTCGATCTCTCCTCGCCGGCGGACTATTCGGATCTACAAATGTGTCCTACTCATTTGACCTGGTATGTTTTCGGATCGATTTTCAATTTTGATTGTTTTGTTAGAACTAAAACCTAATTTGATTAATTCAATTTAATCAATTTGATTAATTTGATTTTCCGGCGACACTCTTCTCTTCGCTGCCGTCGCGCCGCTGTTTTCTCCTCGCCATCGTCGACCTCTCTGTCAATCAGTAATTTTAGTTTGATTCAATTTAATGTTAGCATAATTCGATTTAATTCAATATAATCTTTGCTTAATTAAATTTTGAGGTTTGCAGTTAATACTCTGGTTATTGTCTTCCCTCTCCGTCTTTCTAATCGCCGGCGCTGTCAAATTTACTCGCTATGTGTGATTAGCAGTTAAATTCAGAACCTTACTCGCTATCAGATTAATATTAGTTCTTCGATGTGATTCTTTTAGTTCTTCGATTCGATAATATGTGTGATTCGATTTGTTGGTGAGAGTGATAGTATTAGTTAGCGTGTGTTTTTATCCAATAGTGTGATTCTATTAGATAATGTTTGTGATTTTATTCGATAATGTGTGTGATTTTATTTTTAGTGTGATTTTATTTCCTAGTGAGAGTGATTATATTGGATGGTGTGTGTGATTCTATTCGATAATGTGTGTGATTCTATTGGTTCTTGTGTATGATTCTATAGGTTTGTGTGTGATTTTATTTGTGACTTTTTCTGTTAGTGAGAGTGTGATTCGATTTAGTGTGATCTCTAATATGTAGTGTGTGATTCTATTCATTCTTTGGTTTAAGTTACTTTGTTTTTAGGTATGATAGTTGCAGCATTTCACACATTGCATTTTAGGTATGAGTTGGTTCATCATCACTTTGGTCATATTTATTACATCTTTGTTTGGATTCTCTTCATTTTGTTGATGAAGCTCAAATCTGATTTTAGAATCACAGTGGTACTTGTATAGTATCACAATGTTAGTGGTATAGATATCACACTGATTGTTGGTTTCTACAAAGGTTAATTCAAATGTTCAATTATACAACCTGCACATTTTTTAGTGTGTGATTCTATTAGTTAGGGTATATGATCTTATTCCAATTTTAGTGCTTTCGGCAATTTCTGATGTTTCTATGTGGATTTTTTTCTTTTGGATATATAACAGTAGCTTGGTAGCAAATAGCCACTGATAGTCGGTGAATGTATATGTTATTGAGGTAAGTGGCTTTGGTTCTCTGACATGGAGTACTTGTGACTGCGATTATGGAGCAGTTTGAACATTTCTGTGTTACGCCGAATTTCGAGCTGATTTTCTTCGTCTAGTTTCGATTTTGGTATGATGTTTTATTTGTTGAGTCACTTTCATTATTGTATGGAGTCGCATCTTATTTTCCAAGTCACCTATACTGATTATGCTCGTTTTAGTTGCCTACAGTGATTCATTTTTTGCTGTGAACATTGGTTTTATTTTTGCCTCTTAGTCTGCTTTGGCTATTATCTTGCTATTCAGTAGGAAATTAGCTCAACTGGTAGAGCACCCTTCTAATGGACAGAGGGTGTAGGTTCGAGTCCTACGTAGACTAGATGTTTAGTTGAGGCTTGAATGTGTATACTTGATAGAATTGGACCCTGATGTTCGGTGCATGTTGCACATACAAATCAAAACTCAATGTTACTGCCATCAACTCAATGTCTCTGAGTAGTAATAAGTATAACTTGCTAACAAAGAACGTTACAATACATAATGCGTACACAATGCTTTGACATACACGAGTGAGCAGCTCAATTTTCAAGAATAAAGATGCGTTTAGAGGCGGTGGGGGGTGTCTACAGTGGATCAATCCTAGTCCAAGTTGTCAACCTTGCCTGAGGATCTGTACTAGATTAAAGTTTTCAAGAATTTAGTAGCCGACGTGGGACTCGAACCCACATCTCGTGCAAGGCACGATGCTCTTCCTACTGAGCTAGCCAGCTTTCAGTGAGAAATAAAAGTTTAAAACGCATAGAGAATCTATGGAGTTGTCTATCGAATAAGCAGAACAAGAATCTATGGAGTGTAGAGTATCTCTACCCTGGCTTATCTGATAATGAAACCGGGTCTAGAAACGCAACCCTTTTAACACAAACACACACACTAACAAGTATTTGAAGTCATCTGATAATGAATTTCTCACTTACTCCACTTGAAGTCATCCTAAAACTTCGTCTTCCAGCAGCTAGAGAATAGTGAAGTTATCTCACGAGTCTAAACACTTAGATATCAATAAGGACAATAATTCTCATGTTTGAGACCCATTGATGGTTGAATGTTAAAGAGTATAAATTACCTGAAATAAATCTCAAATCGGAATTTTCCTCTAATCAGCAATACATTTAGTAAAAGCTTCTATTGTTCACCACTTCGCCTTTCATCCCTCTGATCTTACTATAATGCCCTGCATGACGGTTCTAACTTCTAGTCAACCTTCACCTTCCAATCAGAAATACGTTAGGGCAGCAAATTAATGATGTTGTAAAACACGGATCACTATAGCTTTCAACAATGCATAGCTTGGATCAGAAAGTAAAGAATGTCTCCAAAGCTTTTCAGATTTCCTCCATACCCACTAAACTATACGGATTCAAGAGGAAATTCAGCACAGATGCTAGCTATTGCAGGCGAGATAGTTGCAGTTTTCCACTAAAAAGCAAAGGCACGGATTCAGATGTTGAAGAAATCACTACTTTGACCAGGATCGCAACAACCTGATCAGCCCAAGAACTTGCAAAAAGTCAAGCAAAAAGTCAAGCAGCATGTTCATCAGCCCAAAAAATCACAAAAAACAAGTCTAGCTAAGTTACTAATGATGTTCAAGAAGTAGCCTACGTGGGGGTTGAACCCACATTGTTCATGCAATCGCATGATGCTCTACCAATTTGAGCTAATAGGCTTTACTACGATTATAAAATTCAGAGAAGCAGACAGGTGAAATTCCATAGAATTCAATCTTGAACCCATCTTAATCCGACAATGCTCTATCTTGAGTGAAGTGAAAACAACAAACCGAGTTCATGATTAGCACATTAACTTACTTTCGACACTAAGGTTAGACTTAGGAGAATCATACACACTATCGAATACACATGAACAAGTAGAATCATACACACTATGGAATCATATATTTCATCGAATAAAATTACAAACACCATTCAAAAGAATCACATACTAGCTAATAGAATCACTCACTAACAAATAAAATCACACACAATAGTAATAGATAAATTCATTCTTACTAGCAAATAAAATCACTCTCACTAATAATAGAATCACAAGTGTCCCATAGAATCAAACAATAAAATTATTGACTTTACGAACAAAGTACAAGTCTGCCAAATATAACGACATTCCTTTAAGATATAACGCTGCAATGTTAGAATTACAAGGACAAACAAATAGAATCACAAAGACAAACAAATAGAATCACAAAGGCATACAAATAAAATCACACAAACTAACAAATAGAATCACAAAGACCGATTGAATCCGAAACTTTTATGACTATGTTAGGGCCTTTGTGATTCAATCGGGAAATCTATTATTCTTTCGTAGGACACCACACACCACAGCCAATACTCTACAATATAACCACATTACCACAACCATCACATCGCAAACTCAGAATCACGATGTGATTCGAAAGACAAATTACTGTGATTCCAAAATCGAGTTCAATTGGAAAATTACAATAATGATTCCGCTGATTATGATTCCAAAATCGTTATAATTCGAAACATTATAACTCTAATAAATTATCATCAAAGAATCAGATCGAAAAGAATCAAAACAATTTAATCAAGATCCAATCCGAAAAATTTGTTGAAAAAAAAATTGATTGAAGCCGCAATATATGAAAGCAAACAAAATCAGACCTAATTCGTAACATTTCGAATCGAATTCGAATCCAAAAGATTGAGACAAACGAACAAAATACGGTCACGTTTGCGAGAAAAAAGCACAGAGGAGGTGGCGATGGCGGCCACGGCATGATAAAATGGAGGAGAGAGAAAGATGCAAAGACGAATTACAGAGGAGGATACTTGAATGAGGGAAAAAGATAGAGAGAGGAAAGCTAGGAGGAGAGAGAAAATGAATGTGATTATGGTTGATGGTTATATGACCCGTGAGAATTGTTGAGGGCGTGTTTCTAACCTAATCTAGGCCGTCAATCTTTTCACATTTGACGGTTCTTATTAGACCTTACGCCTCACGGGAAGTGAGGACCTCACCAGAACCCGCCTGTATATATTATATATATACTCCCTCCTACCCACTAAGATATCCTCCTTTCATTTTACTGATTTCTCGAGCCATGTTGGGGGTTACTTGTAGATCAAATGACTCGTTCGCTTGTTTTAAAAGTTATACATATTTTATTCTGCATTGCGTTCTTCCAAACTAACTTAATTTTATGGCAATCGGATTTTTCATTTAGTGTAGAAATAGCTCCCAACATGACGAGACAAAACAGCAAAACGAAAGGGCATATATATATATATATATATATATATATATATATATATATATATATATATATATATATATATATATAGGATCAAGATCCTCTGTAGTTATATTTTTCTTAGAGTTATTAATCTGGAGAAGAATACAGAGAATCTTCGCAATGGAGATGGAGATTACAATCTTGAAACACATGAGAGGGGACAGAAGAGAGAATAGTTTACAGAAATTTTGTGCCTAAGGTAGGAAGAGTTTTATCGTATGATGAATTCTGCCTTAGACTGAAGCAAACTAACTAATTTATAACAACATTGGACGAATGAAAATTTAACAAGTAAAAGTGAAATAGTTGGAGAAATCATGGCGTTTTGGACAGCTGGACGATGCAAATTATTTGGACGGTAAAACTTGGACAGTTGGAGGCCGCTACACTGAATGCCTTCTAGAGAGTAATTCTGAACGGCACACCTGTAAAGCAGTCGAGTGCTTTCTTTTGACAATCGTGCCAAAGTTGCTTTTGACATTTTGGTACCATCATCCTGTTTGCTTTTGACAAAATGGCCTTGCTTTTGACAAAGGCTACGATCTTTTGAATATTCTTGAATACCACGAATATTCTTTATACCATCTTTTTTTTTTTTGAAATAATATTTTGAACATTCTTTTGTAAAACTTCTTTGGCAGATTTACAATCTACTCTTAATAAAAACTTTTTATTATATAAATTATCTTGAAATTTGGAAATACATAAAACTATTGTTAAAATTTCTTTTTTAATACTTAAAATTGCATGAGTCCTCCAAAGAACAAGTTGTTCGATTTACGTCTTTGGAGGACTCATCAATATTAAAAAAGAAATTTTATCAATAGTTTTATGTATTTCCAAATTTCAAGATGATTTATATAATAAAAGTTTTTATTAAGAGTAGATTGTAAATCTGCCAAAAAAGTTTTACAAAAGGATGTTCAAAATATTGTTTCAAAAAAAATCTTTGCCCGATGGCAAGCCATTTTATCCGTTTTCGATTTTGATATTGAATATATTAAAGGGGAAAACAATTCACTTCCAGATTTTCTTACCCGTGAATTTTTCCAGGTTAGAAATGGGTAAGAACAAGACAAAGTCGTCAAAATCTTCAATTCCAAATGATCAAATTATCCCTCATCAATCAGGACTTCCAGTTGCTCAAAATCCTTTCCAACAGCTACAAGATTTTCCTCCATTGACCTTTGCTCAAACTGCGTGAAAACCTTTTTCCTCTAAAAATCCAGAATACCTAAAAAGGAATTTGAGGAACCCCTCACTTTCCTCCCACTCTCCAATATTCCTACAAAAATTGATGTCCAGACTCATCTTTCAAAACTTCTACCTCCAAAATTCAATTGGATACCAGAAGATCCTAGAAAAGACTTAGGATTTTATCGTCAAATTTTATCAGATTCAATCCTGTAAGTTTGATAACAAAATATCCAAAGATACGAATTTCTCTAAATGCCTTATCTTCCAAATCATTATAATCTCTGAATGGGGAACTCCCCATGGTCCTATAAATCTTTATCGAAATCCTACAATGGCTTATCCAGTTTTAACTACTATGATTATATCCAAGCTTGGCATAGAGTTTTCTTAGTTGAAAGTTACAACCATTACTGGTTTATTAGTTATGCCTAAAAAATAATCCAAAATTTCCGGTATGGTTCCTTGAATGGTGGCGTAAGTACGGTCTTGAACCATCTTTGCTACCAGAAGAATTGAAAAACCCTCTCCAATTCCAAAATTGCTCGAAGTTCCCAATGGGACATGATCAACATTATGGATTTCTGCAAAATTTTCCGTTTAGCATGGATATCCTGTTGGTCTTATTGTTGGTTCCAAAACCGTCAAAATGAGCCCTATACTCTCCATCGCCAATTCAATATGAAATGGTGGAAAAACTTTACAGTTTTCCCCGGGTTTCTCCAATTAGTTCAAGAATTTTGTTCCAATGGCCCAAAGGCACTCCAAAAATACTCAAACTGGTCTAAAGAACAAGAAGAAAAGAAAAAATCTTCTTTATCCTCAATGCAAGCTCCAGTCTATCCTCAGTTGCCTAATCCAAGTTTCAATATCACTGGCCCTTCTACTCCTTCAAAGGGTAAAGGCAAACAATCAGCAACCAAGTCCAACGCTCCTGCTCCAGATGAGACCCTTTTCGAAGAATTTTTAGAATTCAAAAGGGTTGTAAAAACTAGGTCCTCCGCTGAAGCTACTTCCAAATCAAGTCCAAATTCCAGTTCTGCGGGCTCTTCCTTCCTAGGCCCATTTTCTTGTCAAAAGCAAGACCATTTTGTCAAAAGCAAGCATGATGATGGTACCAAAATGTCAAAAGCAACTTTGGCACGATTGTCAAAAGAAAGCACTCGACGGTTTTACAGGTGTGCCGTTCAGAATTACTCTCTAGAAGGCATTCAGTATAGCGGCCTCCAGCTGTCCAAGTTTCACCGTCCAAATAATTTGCATCGTCCAGCTGTCTAAAACGCCATGATTTCTCCAACTATTTCACATTTACTTGTTAAATTTTCATTCGTCCAATGTTGTTATAAATTAGTTAGTTTGCTTCAGTTTAAGGCAGAATTCATCATACGATAGAACTCTTCCTACCTTAGACACAAAATCTCTGGAAACTATTCTCTCTTCTTTCCCCTCTTATCTGTTTCAAGATTGTAATCTCCATCTCCATTGTCAAGATTCTCTGTATTCTTCTCCAGATTAATAAACATCCTGGGATGTCGTTTGCGGTGCTTGGAACCATTGGTTCACTTACTGCTGTTGTAATCCAAAATGGGATGATATCATGAAAGATATCTACAAATACTGACTTCCTGGGTTTCCTCCCTTCAAAAATTGATGTGCAGACTCATCTTTCAAAACTTCTACCTCCAAAATTCAACTGGATACCAGAAGATCCTAGGAAAGACTTAGGATTTTATCGTCAAATTTTATCATATTCAAACTCCTGTAAGTTTGATGACAAAATATCCAAAGATACGAATTTCTCTAAATGCCTTATCTTCCAAATCATTATAATTTTTGAATGGGGAAACTCCCCATGGTCCTATAAATATTTATCCAAATCCTACAATGGCTTATCCAGTTTTAACTACTATGATTATATCCAAGCTTCGCTTAGAGTTTTTTTAGTTGAAAGTTATAACCATTCCTGGTTTATTAGTTTCCACTCTGTATGCCTAAAAAATAATCCAAAATTTCCGGTATGGTTCCTTGAATGGTGGCGTAAGTACGGTCTTGAACCATCTTTGCTACCAGAAGAATTGAAAACCCTTTCCAATACTTCTGTTCCAAAACTGGTCGAAGTTCCCAATGGGACATGATCAACATTATGGATTTCTGCAAAATTTTCCGTTTAGCATGGATATCCTGTTGGTCTTACTGTTGGTTCCAAAACCGTCAAAATGAGCCATATACTCTCCATCAGCAATTCAATGTGAAATGGTGGAAGAACTTTACAGTTTTCCCCGGGTTTCTCCAATTAGTTCAAGAATTTTGTTACAATGGCCCAAAGGCACTCCAAAAATACTCAGACTGGTTTAAAGAACAAGAAGAAAAGAAAAAATCTTCTTCATCCTCAATTCAAGCTCCAGTCTATCCTCAGTTGCCTAATCCAAGTTTCAATATCACTGGCCCTTCTACTCCTTCCAAGGGTAAAGGCAAACAATCAGCAACCAAGTCCAACGCTCTTGCTCCAGATGAGGCACTTTTCGAAGAATTCTTAGAATTCAAAAGGTTTGTAAAAACCAAGTCCTCCGCTGAAGGTACTTCCAGATCAAGTCCAGATTCCAGTTCTGCGGGCTCTTCCTTCCTAGACCCATTTTCTCAAGATCCCTACGAAATGTAAAAAAAAAAATAAAAAAAATAAAATTGCACGGGTATAAAGAATATTCGTGGTATTCAAGAATATTCAAAAGATGGTTGCCTTTGTCAAAAGCAAGACCATTTTGTCAAAAGCAAGCATGATGATGGTAGCAAAATGTCAAAAGCAACTTTGGCACGATTGTCAAAAGAAAGCACTCGACTACTTTACAGGTGTGCCGTTCAGAATTACTCTCTAGAAGGCATTCAGTATAGCGGCCTCCAGCTGTCCAAGTTTCACCGTCCAAATAATTTGCATCGTCCAGCTGTCCAAAACGCCATGATTTCTCCAACTATTTCACTTTTACTTGTTAAATTTTCATTCGTTCAATGTTGTTATAAATTAGTTAGTTTGCTTCAGTCTAAGACAGAATTCATCATACGATAGAACTCTTCCTACCTTAGGCACAAAATCTCTGTAAACTATTCTCTCTTCTTTCCCCTCTCAACTATTTCAAGATTGTAATCTCCATCTCCATTGTCAAGATTCTCTGTATTCTTCTCCAGATTAATAAAGAGAATTTTTTCCAATTACTATCTTTTTCTTCCTGGGTTTCCTCCAGGTATCAGAGCCATATAAGAGTCTGCATTTTACTTATCGCCGTTCGAATCTATATAAGTGTAGCACTGCATATACGTGTGTTGGTCAGACGTTGGAAGACTGCATTAGGTTGGTCAGCCGTTGTAAGGTGGTCCCCGTGGTTGCAGTTGTTCCCGTGAGTCCCACAGTGTCTGTTTGTGTCAAATTTATATGCATTCCAATGTCTCTAAGTAAGGTTAAGAAGCTTGTAGGCATCAAACACCCGGTCCAAAGCTATGAAGTCAGTTCCCCAGATTTCCAAAATTGGCAACTTCCAAAAATTTCCGAAAATCAAATTTACGATAAGAATCCATGGAATTTCATGTCTTCACATGGAATTAGAATAGAAGAGTTCACCACCAGTGTTGCATCCAAAAACATGAGTCTCCAGTTATTAGATTCAAAATCCATTCAAAATTATGTTCAGTCAAGATCATCGTTATATCCATTTTGGTTGTGTTCAAATTGCTATTAAACCTATGGCCAGATTATGTTTAGATTGTCCAGTTATGTTAGCTTTGCGTGATAAGTCTTTAAAAACTTTTAAAGATTTTTTGCTTGCTTTAGCTAATACAAATATTTGTCAAGGTCCAATTTATTTCAATTGTTTTCCAAACTTGTCTAAAGATTTAGAAGATCCATTTATTCTTCAATCTCTGATTTTAGATGTGAATATGGCTTATAATATTCAATTTGAAGGAGCAAGAAATTTCTCAATTGTTTATCGGATTTATTATAAGTTGTTAAATTCTCAGCTTAATCCAAAATGTAAAATAAGATTTGCACCTGGTCAAACTTTAATGTTTAAAGTGGAACTAGGACAAGCTACAACTCACGTTCCAAAATCTTTAAAATGGGATGAAGTCACCATTCCTGATGAATGGGTTGTTGATTCTCAACCAATACTTAAATCAATCGAAGAAAAAGAAGTTGAACAAATTATTGAAGAACCAGATGGCGGAGTTTTAATTAGGTTTAATCCCTTCTGCATCTACCTATGAATTTCAATCTGCTAGGTCTTCATGTTCCTGTCCAAGCTATAAAGAAGATAACATACCTTCGTCATCTTCTTATAAAATATTCCAAAAAAATCCAATTCCTGAAATAATTACTGAAAGTGTTTCTCCAATTCATTCTGAAATTAAACCTCCAGTATTCTCTTCCATAAATGTTCTTTTCAAAGATTTTACAATCGACAAAAGTTATCTGCAAGAAGACTTTTCTTCCAACGAAAATTATGAAAAGAGATTCTGGTTTTATAAAAATTTTGATAAAAAAGCCAGAGAATTCTTAAGAGAAGAATGGTATAGTTTTATGAATAAACTTTTCGCAAACGTATTATTATTCACTTGGTTACCAATTTACTTTTCTCAAAATAATCTAACATATCCTTTTGATAGTATTCAAACTCACGAGTTTTTAAGTCAAAAATGGACTCTAAAAAATGGTAAAATCGTTCACGCCACAAGTCCTCCTCTTGAAGGTTTTATGATAACGCAACAGGGTCAAACCTGTTGTGCTGCTCCTTTCAAAACCGGGAGAGAGGGATCTGGTCACGAAATTTCCAATTTAGATGATATCAAAAAGGTTTACGAACAAAATAATTTCTCAAATAAAATATTACACACTATTTCCAAACAAGTAGATAATATATCAGAACAAGTTTCAAGATTCAAAAACGAAGATCAATTGTCTAACGAATTTACAAAATTATCTATTTCTGATAAACCGTCTACTTCCACATCTACTTCTTATCCAAATGAAATAGCAAAACCCTTTTTAGTCAAAGTCCCAGACTTTGAGCCAAATTCCGGCTCATTAGTATTCTCTTCAAAACCATCTTCGAACTTGTTAAAAGAAATTTCTAAAAGGTTAGATAAAAACATCAACTGCATAGATCAAGACTGTGACTGCAGTGATGAAGATTGTCCAAAAGAAGAATACTTTAACGACGAGACGGAGGATCAATTTTCCATTAACAAGATTAAATCTAAAATTCCTTCCTCATGGAAGAATAATCCTACCAGAAACTATTATCCTCGTCCAACACCTCCAGATCTTCAATATGAAGAACGAAATCAATTTGGCCCTCAAAAGCATTTCTCTGCAGATCATCTTTATGAATGGAATATAGATGGTCGTTCTGAACATGAGATAGTCAGAGTATTACAAGAAATGATAATGGCTGCCACGATCATAACAAAAGGTTTCAGGTGGGAAAATGCCATCCCACTCCAAAGTAAAATCAACCTGTTAAATTCTGTTGAAGAGACAGTTGAAGAAAAAATTGATCCAAATACAGAAGAAGTAAAGCGTGAAGTCAAACGAACTGAAAGAGGATTACACCAATTACTAACTGCTATCGTAGTTCACTTTATTGGTAATGCCTCCGATCATCTCAAAACTGGCCAAATAATTCTCAGCAACCTTCGATGTCCGTCTTTAAGTGACTATCGATGGTATAAAGATGTCTTCCATTCAAATGTCTTAACCAGAGAAGATTGCGCTCTTCCATTTTGGAAAGAGAGGTTTATCTCTGGACTTCCAACTCTTTTTGCTCAACGCATATTTAATAAACTTCGAGAAGCCACTGGTCAAAATGATATTCCTTATAATGAGTTCACATACGGACAGTTATTTGCTTTCATTAAACGTGAAGGATTGTCCTTATGTAACGAATTAAAAATTCAAACTAAATATGGGAATGAAAAAGCTCTAAAACGAAAAGAACTAGGATTTTTTTGTGAAGCTTTTGGTCTTGAAAGAATCTAAGCGCCCTCTACAAGAAAACGACAAGAAAAAATGAAAAAATCAAAATTCGTTAATAAGTCCAAACCAAGATATTCCAAAGAAACATATTACAAGAAGAATAAAAAGGAAAGATCAAAGAAACCTACAGATAATACCCCCATTATCTGTTATAAATGTGGTAAACCTGGTCATAAGGCCAACAAATGTAATTTCAAGAAAAAAATAAATGAAATATTTTCTGATAATCCTGATCTCCAACATAAACTTCTTAATCTCTTCCAATTAAACCAGGAATTCTCAGAAGAAAATAGAATTAATGAACTATATACCGACAGTGACGACTCTATTTCCTCTAACTCTTCCGTCCAATTTTGTACGCAAAATATCTGTGTTCTTTCCAAATCAGATAAAGAAAAGGAATTGATTTTAGATGTTATAGATAAAATCAATGATCCGGTTATCAAAGAACAATACCTCAAAAGATTAAGAGACATACTTCTTAAAAAACCGATATCATCCAAAAGTATTGAAAAGGAAGAACCTCTAAGTCAAATTCTGAAACTGGCATCTAAAAGTCCAATTGCACCAATTACAACAAAAGAACTTCAAGCTGAAATAAATCAACTCAAGTCTCAAATTAAACAAATCCAAGAATCTATACTAGACCTTCACACCAAAGATCTAAGTATTGAAACTAAATTAAGTCTTTTAGATTCAAATCATAAGTCCAAAGGGAAAGAAATTATAACAGAAGAAGAAGAACAGTTTTCAACTTATTTTCTCAATGATCAATTTTGTCAAGTTATAGACAAAATATCTTTTCAAAAATGGTATTGTTTAATCACTCTATCCATATCCAACGACTTTCAAATAAATATCATTGCCTTAATAGACAGTGGTGCTGATCAAAATTGTTTAAGAGAAGGATTAATACCTTCGAAATTTTATGAAAAAACTTCCGAACAGTTGCATAGTGCTAATGGCGCTAGGCTCCGAATCAAATACAAACTTCCAAAAGCATATGTTTGCAATTCCGGATATTGTTTCAAAAATTCTTTTATTCTGGTAAAAGATATCAGTAATGAAATGATTTTAGGAACACCTTTCTTAACCCAGATTTATCCCTTTCAAGTTAATTCTGAAGGAATACACACTAGTGTCTTGGGTAAAGAAATGACATTCAAATTTGTCACTTCTGTTAATAAAAAAGATATCCACCTTCTTCAATCTACCTCTATCTCACAGCAGATAAATCTAATTTCTTCAAAAAAATCTCAAATTAAAATGCTAAAGGATGAGATCTCTCACCTTCGCATAGAAGAACAACTACAAAGAAAAGATATCCAGCGTAAGATTAAAGAAATTCAAGAACACTTTCAAAAAGAAGTCTGTTCTGATATTCCAAATGCTTTTTGGGAAAGAAAGAAGCATATTGTTTATCTTCCCTATGAAAAAGACTTTTCCGAAAAACATATTCCAACTAAAGCCCGTCCAATTCAAATTAATCAAGAACTTTTAGAATTCTGTAAAAAAGAAATTCAAACTCTTCTTGATTAAAAATTAATTCGTCCTTCCAAATCCCCTTGGAGTTGCTCCGCTTTCTATGTTAACAATCAGGCTGAAAAGGAATGAGGAGTTCCTAGGTTAGTTGTTATCTATAAACCTTTAAACAAAGCTCTCCAATGGATTCGTTACCCTATTCCAAATAAAAAGGATCTATTAAGCAGATTATATGCTGCTAAAATCTTTTCCAAATTTGATATGAAAAGTGGTTTTTGGCAAATTCAAATTGCCGACAAAGATAGATATAAAACTGCTTTCAATGTACCCTTTGGTCATTACGAATGGAATGTAATGCCCTTTGGGATCCAAAATGCTCCATCCGAATTTATGAATATTATGAATGATATTCTAAATCCTTATTCCAATTTTGTTATTGTCTATATTGATGATGTGTTGGTATATTCCAATTCAATAGAACAACACATTAAACATTTAAATGTCTTTTTGAATGTCGTCAAAAGAAATGGTCTAGTTGTTTCTGCTCCAAAAATGAAGCTTTTCCAAACAAAAGTCAGGTTTTTAGGCCATGACATTCATCAAGGAACTATTAAACCTATAGCTCGTGCTATAGAATTTTCTGAGAAATTCCCTGATGAACTTAAAGACAAAACTCAGTTACAACGATTTTTGGGATGTCTCAATTACGTCTCTGATTTCTTTCAAAATTTGCGTAAGTTATGTGTTCCATTGTATAAGCGTCTTCAAAAGAATCCCCCTGCATGGAGTCCAGATCATACTGCATTAGTCCAAATGTTAAAACAAAGAGTCAAATCCCTTCCATGTATAGGTCTACCAAATCCTCAAGCATTCATGTTGGTCGAAACAGATGCATCCGATATAGGATATGGTGGCATACTCAAACAAAAATTGCATGAGTCCTCCAACGAACAAGTTGTTCGATTTACGTCTGGTCTCTGGCTCGGACCACAAAAAAATTATTCCACTATTAAAAAAGAAATTTTATCAATAGTTTTATGTATTTCCAAATTTCAAGATGATTTATATAATAAAAAGTTTTTATTAAGAGTAGATTGTAAATCTGCCAAAGAAGTTTTACAAAAGGATGTTCAAAATATTGTTTCAAAACAAATCTTTGCCCGATGGCAAGCCATTTTATCCGTTTTCGATTTTGATATTGAATATATTAAAGGAGAAAACAATTCACTTCCAGATTTCCTTACCCGTGAATTTTTACAGAGGAGAAATGGGTAAGAATAAGACAAAGTCATCAAAATCTTCAATTCCAAATGATCAAATTATCCCTCATCAATCAGGAATTCTAGTTGCTCAAAATCTTTTCCAACAGCTACAAGATTTTCCTCTATTGACCTTTGCTCAAACTGCGGGAAAACCTTCCCAAGGTTCTTCCTCTAAAAATCCAGAATACCTAAAAAAGGAATTTGAGGAACCCCTCACTTTCCTCCCACTCTCCAATATTCCTACAAAAATTGATGTCCAGACTCATCTTTCAAAACTTCTACCTCCAAAATTCAACTGGATACCAGAAGATCCTAGGAAACACTTAGGATTTTATCGTCAAATTTTATCAGATTCAAACTCCTGTAAGTTTGATGACAAAATATCCAAAGATACGAATTTCTCTAAATGCCTTATCTTCCAAATCATTATAATCTCTGAATGGGGAAACTCCCCATGGTCCTATAAATCTTTATCCAAATCCTACAATGGCTTATCCAGTTTTAACTACTATGATTATATCCAAGCTTGGCACAGAGTTTTCTTAGTTGAAAGCTATAACCATTCCTGGTTTATTAGTTTCCACTTTGTATGCCTAAAAAATAATCCAAAATTTCCGGTATGGTTCCTTGAATGGTGGCGTAAGTACGGTCTTGAACCATCTTTGCTACCAGAAGAATTGAAAAACCCTTTCCAATACTTCTTTTCCAAAACTGCTCGAAGTTACCAAAGGGACATGATCAACATTATGGATTTCTGCAAAATTTTCCGTTTAGCATGGATATCCTGTTGGTCTTACTGTTGGTTCCAAAACCGTCAAAATGAGCCCTATAATCTCCATCTCCATTGTCAAGATTCTCTGTATTCTTCTCCAGATTAATAAAGTAAGAATTTTTTCCAATTACTATCTTTTATTTCTTTAATTAATTTATTTTCCGTTTTTATCATTTTAGCTTCCTGGGTTTTATATATATATAGGAATTGTATCAGGTCAGAAATAATCTGGAGCGTCCATCTTGATGATCTAACGACTGGCGACGCGCGCGATTTTTTTCCCTCCAGCTAACTCCACCACCTGTGGACGCTAACTCTAGAGTCTCAGGGGTATTTCAGTCATTCTATTATATTAGGCATGGGTAATCCGCGAATTCCTTCTCATTTCATCCATTCTGTTTCTCTCTCCTCTTCTCCCTTTCTCTCTCCTCAAAATCCAAATCTCTCTCCTTATCAACGACGCCGACAACTTCTCCCTGTCCTCAACTCCGTTTCTCTCTCCTCACCGACGACGCGCGCGATTCATCTCTCTCATGTTTGCAATTTTCGAAACCCTAGCTTTCGTTTTTGATGTTGTTTGTTCATATCTGATCTAATTAGTAATTCATTTTCGAAATCAATCTGATTTATTGATCTTGTTTTAATTTCGTTTGATTCGATTGTACCTAATATTTTTTATTTAGAAATTTTGTGAGATGTAATTGTATTTTCGTTGTTTGTTTGTGTTTTCCTGATTTGATTTTTCGCCGCTGAGTTGTTCGGGCCGCCGATGTCACAACCATGGCGGCCTCTAATGCGTCGATCGTTATGAATTTCTGTGTTTTTTGTATTTCCGTTTCCTGTGTCGTCATCGATGTATGCTCTAATGAATGTGTTATGCGTCTGTCTGCGTGTATTTTGTGTTATTGGAGTTGGAGTTATATGTTTTAGCAAACAGAGTTATAGGGTGTAGTTATTAGAGTTAGATATTTTAGTTATTAGAGTTAGATATTTTAATTCTTAGAGTTGGCGTGTCTAATGGTTACTCGTCTATAATCATAGAGTTACTAGAGTTAGTTATTCTCTTTATTAGAGTTAGGCGTAGAATTTTTAGAGTTAGTTTAAAGTTTCACTAATCGTGTGATGTGGTTAGTAGAGTCAAGCATTGTCTGGCTTTGTAGCTGTTAGAGGTATTGTAGTTACTAGAGTCCGATTGTGTTATTGGACGTTCTAGCAACCAGTTATGTGATGTAGGCGTGTAGCTTAATATTTCAGTTTGATGACTAATGGATGTGGCAGAAATGTGTAACTGTATGCCATTGCGTATGCCTTTTAGTCTGATGAATCAAAATAAACTGTTGAATGTTGAATATACTAGTTTCTGTTTTTAGTCTTGTGTGAATTGTGATGTTGCTAGTCTGAATTGTATAGTAAGAAATTACAGATGTTTCACTAGTGCTTGTTCTACTCTTTGTGCTTGGGTGTTTTCTGAGCTATTGGTTCTTTATGATCATTTGTAGTTCTTATTTTCTTGAGTGTACTTCAACCTTGTGCCCAAGTTTTTTGGCATGAAGCGTGACATATCTCTTTGCTGGAACTTGTTTTCGGTTAGGTGGTACCAGTACCAACTGTGGAGAGAGTTTTAATGTGTGGATATTGAATTTGGTACATGTATGGTTCTGACTTAGGTAGATGATTTCGATGTACGACTGATGTGTCCCATGATCCTTAAACTTCAAGTTTTAAGAAAAAATCTTATAAGCTAATACATGATAATGAAATATGATTTTTGATGTTGTATTGCGTGACATGTTTAGTTATAATGCTGATACATGGTATGCTAGAACAATAGGCCGAGGCCAGTGCGTACCATGCAAGTCTTGGTTGCGGGTTAGCCTAGAAATGATAGGCGGAAGGCTCTGAGCTGTGACAATTGCTTTTCAAGGACAAGCGCGTCTGTGATCTGTAGATTGCTACTAACTAATCAGGACTAGTGCACTAATTCTCCTTCAGGTCTCAGTGATTGAATGCAGCTCAGAGTAGTACAAACTGAGAAGTAATCTTCTGATTTTCAGGTAGAATGCAGCGATCTGATCGCTTGTGGCCTTATTACAGAATTTATTGGTCGTTTTCCAATTCTCGTCAGTCTATTGGCGTTGTCTTGAGCATTTGTTTTGATCAGCCATAGATGATATGTTTCAGCCTACTGTTGGATATGTTCATGCGTCTTACTATCCTTTAGTTTATGGAGTTCCATTCCGTGAGGGTGGGATCCTGTATTTGTTTAAATTGTCAGCTGATTCCCATTTGACTTTGATCTATGTGGAAATTTAAGAGAGTGGATCAGTGTGGTACTTACTGTTGTACATGGTAGGTAGTTGAGCTAGCTACTTTGGTCATTGGAGTTTGCAGTTTGCACATTAGTTGTTTCATTCTTTTAAGTTCATCTGTTTGTTTTTTCTAGTCCACATATTTGTAGCCTATTAGCTCAGTTGAAAGAGCATTGTGCCTCGTACAAAGACGTGGATTTGAATCCCGCATAGGATTTGTTGTTGATAAGTGCAAAGAGTGTTTAGACTTATTTTACTATGTTAACAGTCTACGTAGGATTTGAACCTACACCAGCGCCACGCGGTGCTCTACCAATTGAGCTAGTAGACTAAATGCGCACTCGCGCACAAAAAAAAAAATAGAAGAACCATAAAACAAGACCAAGATATAAGGAATGACATTTTTTGGAGTGTTTCAGTTCAAGCAATTCACACATCAGAAGGTGCAACACCTGAAGTGGCATCCTGCATTTCAGATGCCTTTGTTGTTGATAAGTGCAAAGAGAGTGTTTAGACTTATTTTACTATGTTAACAGTCTACGTAGGATTTGAACCTACACCATCCGCGCCACGCGGTGCTCTAGCAATTGAGCTAGTAGACTAAATGCTCACTCGCAAGACCTGAAGTGGCATCTTGCATTTCAGATGGCAAGCGAATCATTGATTAGAAATTCTTTTGGCGAAAGACAAAATAGCTTCTGAAAGGCTTGGGGACTCAATCGAAGGGATAAAAAACAACTACACATCAACGAAGCACAAAAACCCACTTCTTCCAGTTGGCCATCTCACATAATTTTGTAATCGGAAAGGTGTAGAATATTAGTACAGGACCTGCCAAACCAACAATTTCAATAACAATCAAGCTAGCAGCTATAGTTAGCAGCATTTAACTATGTGAGCAAGCATGCTCATGCTTGACAGACAGATCAAAAGGCGACAAACTCATCTCTTAACAGCTAATATCATCAGATATGTATGTGATTTTGCAGCCGCTACTTTATTCTACCTGAACAAATATAACTTTACAATGAAAATGAATTTATCGAAAGTCGAAACCACTAACTCTACAGTACAAACTTTGTAACTCCTCTAACTATACAATGTAAGCTCCGCAACTCCACTAACTTTACAATGCAAATTCCGTAACTCCACTAACTCCACAATGTAAAGCTCCGTAACTCCACTAACTCTACAATGCAAGTTCCGTAACTCCGCTAAGTTTACAATGCAAATTCCGTAACTCCACAAACTCTACAATGCAAGCTCTGTAACTCCAACAACTCCAAAATCAAACTCCATAATTGCACTAACTCTTCCATACAAACTCCGTAACTTCACTAACTCTAAAATACAAACTCCATAACTCCAGTAACTCTACACTCCACAACTCCACTAAACTCTAATAACTTTAATAACTCGAGTAACTATAGGAAAAAAATAAAAACATTCCTACAATGCATAACTCAAGTAAGTCCAACGCCTAACTGCAATAACTTTAATAACTATGGTAACTCTAATGCCTAACTACAATAACTTATTGTCTAACTATAGTAACTGTAGTGACTCCAATAACTCTAACCTTTTGACTCTTGTAACTCCAATGTGTACCTCCTAAAACTCCAGTAACTATAAAAAGAGACATTCCTATAAGACATAACTCTAGTAACTCCAATAACTTTGATTACTCTGGTAACTATAGCAACCCTAATGCCTAACTCCAATAACTCTAACATTTTAACTCTAGTAACTCCAATGCGTAACTCCACTAATTGAAACTACATAACTCTACTCATTAAGCCAAAAAACTCTACTACCCAAACTTGCTAACTCTAAAAATCAAATTCCCTAACTACACTAACTCTTTCATACAAACTCCATAACTCCACCAACTCTACAATAAAAACTCCATAACTCCACTAAACTCCAATAACTTTAATAACTGCAGTAACTATATAAAAAAAAAAAAACATTCCTACAAGATATAACTCTAGTAACTCGAATGCGTAATTGCAATAACTTTAATGATTGTAGTAACTATAGTAACTCCAATAACTTCTTGTCCAACTGTAGTAACTCTAATAACTCTAATGTTTAACTGTAGTAACTCTAATGCGTAACTTCAATAATTCCAAGAGAACAATCCAGAAATTGACACACTAATACTCTCCATCAATAGCCTTACATCCCTTTTCCCTCCTGTTTTCACAGTGTGATTTATCTACATTTTCGATTTTCCAGTATAACATACAACAAAGTGGCCAAAATTACAAATGCAGATGCGTGTATCAAATGTTTAAGTTGGAAAAGTTCTTTGCTAATCAATCTATTCACCAAAAAAACTTCCAAGTATTTGAATTTAGGCATACAATGAGACAAGATGCAGGATTCAACCAATTTGAGCACACAACAATGTGAAGATAGAAACCAGCGCCATCATCCCCAAAGTTTTAAGATTACACACAATCACATCACATGATTCAATGAGACACAAAAGGAAACTCACAAGTAATGCTACACTCTATTAACAACTAAACTACATAACTACACCCACTAAACCAGCTAACTTTACTATATATTACACACAACTCTAACAACTAAACTCCATAACTCTATTATCTACTACATACGGTACAATTTTATGAACCAAGGCATAGCAAAATGAAAACTCAAAGTTGATGTCTAGGTGCTTAGTGCTTCTGCTACATTTCGTATGACTCAAATCGAAAATCGAAAAAAAAAACAACAGAAAGATTCAATAAAAGAACTTTGATAACAAGAACAAAAAATACACAAATAAAAAAAAAAAAAAAAAAACGTAAAAAACAATTTTTTTTCAATTGATTGAAGTTATAGAATTGAATACCTGATTCAATTAATTGAAGCTACTTGATTCATGTTTTTCCTTTGATTCACTGTAAGTAAGGTGATTCAAAACCTTCGAATGATTTTTTTGTGCAATCGATTGAATTTGGGGCAAATCGATTGAATGATTTTGGGGGGAAATCGATATGATGATTTTCGAACTATTTGGGGAAATTGATTTGATGATTTTTCGATTGATTTTAATTCGAACGATTTGGGGGAAATCGAACCCTACATTCAAATTGAAACGATTTGGGGAAATCAATGAATTTCAGAGAAAATATGATCTAATGGATGAAATTCGTGTGATTTTATTTGGAATTTGCAGGTCATATTCGAATTTTCAGGTTAGATTTGTTCGTAATTTGTGTGATTTGATTTGCGTAGAAGGTTTGAGAACTGATTTTTTTTTTTTTGAAATTAGAGAGAGGGGGAGAGTAGAGCAGTTAGAGAGAGAAAGTTGAAATTTTGGAATGAATCTGGCATATTTGGTCCAACTCGACCCCCCTCCCCCGCGCTGGGTATTGTCTAAATTACCCTCAGCATCAATAACTCGCGCGCATTCTCAGCCGTCCAAATGAAGCAATCTAACGGCCTATATTACTTCTGACCTTCTGACATATATTGATTTCTGACCGAATGCGATATATATATATATATATATATATATATATATATATATATATATATATATATATATATATATATATGTATACAGGCGGGTTCAGATGAGTCCGCCTATTCTGATGAGTCCGTGAGTCCTCATTTGAGCCGTCCGATGCAATCAGATAAACGGCCACGATGAATTAAAAAAACGTGACTAAAAGGATGGAGCAGGGGTCGAAACTCATCTTGCATTTCTTTTCTGCTCTTTCTCTCTCTTCTTCTCTTTATCTCTCTTCTCCCTTTATTTCCAATTTTTCCCCAAAATCAAAACCTAGAAAAAACAATTGAACTTCACGAGGCAAATTAACAGCATTTTCGATCACGATAAACAGGCGAATTCGCAGCATTTTGCCAATTTAATGATCGATCGAGAAAAGATAGCGCGATTCAAGCTCAAATTAATCTGAATCAGGTCGGTTTTCTTTTTATTTTGATTAATTCCCAAATTTGATCGTTTTTTAAGTTCTTTATGATTCCCATTTTTAGATTAGAATTTGCAATCACACAGTATTAGTTATTTAATCACACATGTTCTTCCTTCTTTTTCGATTTTTAGATAGAATTTGCAATGACACAGTATTGGTTATTGAATCACACAACTCTTCTTTCGATTTCGATTTTTTTATCATGTAGTTTGCAATCACACAGTATTGAATATTGAATCACACACTCTCCTTCCGATTTTCGATTTTATAATTGAATTTGCAATCATACTATATTGAATATTGATACACACAGACTCGTTATTTACTGATTAGAATCATAGTTTCAATATTAGAATCATAAGGTTACTTACTTTTATTGTTCATATATTCAAGCATTGAAGTACCGACATGTGTACTCAGCTCGTGTGATTGAGGCGTTTGTGACTTCAGAATGTTTAGAATCACAGTGGGGTTCATTGTTGGTGTGTATTTTGTAAGTTAGTGTTTGTGATTCTATTCGTGAGTGTGTGATTCTATTCGTGCGCTTGTGTGATTCTATTCGTGATTCTATTTTCTAATGTGTATGATTCTATTGGTAAATACCACCCAAGGTTTGCGTGATTCTATTTGATATCGTGTGTGGTTCTATAAGTTTATGTGTGTGATTCTATTTGTTAGTGTGTGATTCTATTCAATAGTGAGTGTGATTTTATTCCATAGAGTGTATGATTTTATTAGTTAGTGTATGATTCTATATGTGTGTTAGCGTGATTCTACTCATTAGCTTGTGTGATTCTATTAATTAGTGTGATTCTAGTAACTAGTGTGTGCGATTCTATTGGATAGTGCGTGTGATTCTATTCAATAGAGTGTGTGATTCTATGTGATAGAGTATGTGATTCTATTGTTGGTGTGTCACTCTATGGACAAACCTGTGTCACTCTATGGTTGTGTAATTTTATGAACAATCTTGTGTCATTCTATGGACAAACGAGTGTCATTCTATGTTTAACGCAGGAAGCTGATTGTTATTGCCGAGAACATGTGAGAATATGTGATTTCTGATGTAGCAGGAATTGTTATTGCCGAGAACATATGAATAGTTGGTTGTCTTTGAATGAGCTGATGACGGTTAGTTAGGATCTAAAGTGATTGTATTAGTTTCACTTGTTGCTATGATTTTCGTTAATCTTGATAGTGCTTGGTTCATAGTGATACATAGATTTTGGGTCTGTGTCATTCTATGGTAGATGCTTTTGAGCAATTCCAATGTGAAAATAGTCTTTTGAGCAATTCCAAAGTGGAAATAGTCTTTTGAGCAGTGAGAAATGAGGATGTTATTGATTTTGATGGAAATGATATAAGTACTTTCCTGCCTTTGTTTCTTTTTTTCGTCTGTTTTCAGAGTGTGGGTTTTGAGTGTCTTACATTGTATCTTCCATATGGGCTTTGTATATGTGACTGTAATTATACTGACTAGTGATCACTATCTTATACATATCACTATCACTTGTAATGTCTTATTTCTTCTTAAAGCCGATTAGCTCAAACTGGTAGAGCGTGTGCAATGCACAAGGGTGTGGGTTCAACTCCCATGTCGGCTATAAGCATTTTAAAACCTATCTAGTCAAATTCTACGCAAATATGTCATTGGTTTCTTTGGCTGTATAAAAGAATTAGTAAAAGATCTGTGTATTCGATTCTAAATCGATTCGATACAGTTTGAATTAGCAGTGAATTAGTGGCTAGTTAGTGAAAAGTTTGGGCTTTTGTGACAGTTTAAGGTTTAGGACTGGTTTAATATATGTTTAGTAGCCAATGTTCGACTGTAAGTCGATTTAGAATTACTCACAGAAAGTTTAGGCTTTTATGAAATTAAGAGGGGTAGGATTGGTTCAATATGTTGGCTATGTGGGAATCGAACCCACACATATGCGCATCTTGCACACCGCTCTACCGTTGAGCTAATAGCCATGAGGGTAACACAGTAGTGGTATTTGCCAACATCAATTTCCTGGACTATTGGACTGCTCAAGGCTGAACAAAAACACAAGCCAAATGACAAGGCTCTGTACTGGGGAAAAAAAGACAACTCTCAACTTCCCAGCAACCCACCAAACGATTACGACTATATGCAAAGCAATTTCACCATAAACCTGATCAACCCATCAGAATTCACATGCAAAGCCACACCATAAACTTTGCCGATAATCATATACATATTGTCACCCACATCAAATCATGACAGCTTGCCAGATCAAATCAAAACAGCTCTAAGCCAGCTACTACGGTAGCTCATCCATACCAAAGAAAAAAAAAAAAAAAAGCAGACCACATTCTAAAGCAAAAACCAAAGAATTTGTACCCTCCGAATACAGCTACTACTTTCTCCAATGTACAATATATAGGTACACCAAACACTGAGAATAATAATTGGAATGCTTTAAAAGCCTCCTGAATCTGCCATATTGTGATTGCAAAAGCAACCATAACCAACCCTGAATATACCTATTTGCTATATCAACGAAAACCACGACAATGATTAGTGTATATTTCAGTGAAGGTGTCTCTGACCAACGATCAGTCCTGTAACGCAATGAGCTAATACAACGAATCAAGTGAACTGCATATCCTACTCATAACCATACAACTTATCTATACGAGTGCAACTGCATAGTGTCATACTACACCAAATAATACTTTCAAGATCAAATTGATTTAGCAGAAACGATGAGAATTGCTTCACATTCAAGTTGATCATATGATAAAATCAAAATTAATGCACCTAATTCACTGTCAATTATTATCAATTGCTATGAAAAGTGACCAAGCTCAAGCTAGGTTCATTCTCACACAATATTAGAGCAGAATCATACAAGATATTCAACAGAATCATACAAATATCCAAAAAGAATCCCAGGAACATCCAACAAAACATCACACAAACAAAATTAACAGGATCATACAAAATATCTACCAGAATCATACAATTATCTAACAAAATCACACAAACATTCCACAGAATCACACAAAATATTCCACAAAATCACACAAAATATTCCATAAAATCACATAAAAAGCATCATACACAGGTTCAACGTTGTCTTCTTGCTCAGGCTTCACTTCTTCAGCATCATATTTTATGTTTACAAAAACATGTGGAAAAATAGAGTCATACTTGTGGAAAATGAAATCACAAGGTATAAGTTTTTGTTATCAAAAAAATTCATCAAACCTAGAGTTTCCGAAAATTCCAAATCAACAACAGAACACTAAAAAGTTTCGATAACACCAAATCGAGCATCTAATCAACAAAAATCAAACCTAATAAGCATTAAAAACACATAAAATCGAACAAATAAAAGCTTGAACAACAGAACACTAAAAAGTTTCGATAACACCAAATCGAGCATCTAATCAACAAAAATCAAACCTAATAAGCATTAAAAACACATAAAATCGAACAAATAAAAGCTTGAACAACACGAAAAATGCAGCAAAACCTTCGAAAACAACGAATCGAGAAACTAATCAACAAGAATCAAACCTAATAAGCATTAGAATACATAGAATCAAACAAATAACATCTTGAGTAACACGAAAAATGCAGAAAAACTTCTAAAAATTTGTGATTACCTTTAAAAGCATAGAATGCGGCGGTAATAGGTGTAAGAGAGCGGTGGCGGCACGGCGTCGGCTATGGCGGCGACGAAATGATCGGCGGCGAAGCGGAGGAGAGAGAGAGGAGAATCGGGAATTACAGAGAAATTGGAGAAACGGAGGTTGAGGAGAGAGAAATTAAAACTGAAAAAAATGAGGGGAAAGAGTTGGATATTTGTTTTTATATTTCTTAATTAATTGACTATTTTACCCTTATAGGTGCGGCGAAATTTGGAGCGTAGGATCTAGAGCGATGAATGGCTGAGATGAGAACTCATGGACTCATCTAAGCCTAAAGGACTTATTTGATCCTATTTCTATATATATATATATATATATATATATATATATATATATATATATATATATATATATATATATATATATATATATAAAGTTATGTCAGAAGGTCAGAAGTAATCTCAGCCACACATCTTGATAATCCACTAACTCTCATAACTTTAGTTGCTCTATAACTCTAGTAACTATAGCGCATAACTCCAATAACTTTACAATATTTAACTAAAATACGTAACTTCAACTTAACTCCAATAACTTCAACAACTAAAACACGTTTTTTAATATAACTCCAATAATTATAAAACACGTAACCCCGACTTAACTCCAATAACTTTGATAACTCCAATAACTTTAATAACTCCAATAACTATAAACACGTAACCCCGACTTAACTTCGATAACTTTAATAACTCAAATATCTTTAATAAAAAAATAAAAAAAATAAAAAAAATCAGAAAAATGAACTTTTTTTTTTCTCTCTCCTCCCATTCCCACCCACCACCACCACCACGAACCACCTAACCACCGTCGGCCACTTCACCGACCACCACCTAAGGCGACGACACCACCACCACCCGACTCGCGCCGGTCAGGTGACCCCACGTCGGCATCAATCTCCCCGCGCCACCTCCTCCATCGTTCTCCACGACCCTTTTTCTCATTTTCTCTCTCCTCTTTCACTCCCTTCCCCAGCCCCTATCGTCAATCGTCGCAGCTCAAACACCATCCCCCAACCCTCGCCCTACGTCGCCGACCACATTCACCACCATAATCGCCGCAAATAAGGATGACAAGGGAGATCGAAAAGTTGGTGAAGGGGATAATGGGGGAGAAGGAGGGGCCGGGGCGTCGCATGTGGGCGGAGTGGCGGTCGCGAAAGCCTCGCGATCACGGTGGCAGTATCACCGCCAATCTATGGTGGTGGTTGGCGACGTCCTCCGGTAGGGCATGGGTGGTCGGGGGGGGGGGGGTGGGGGATTTGGGAAGGAGAGAGAAAATGGAAGGGGAGTGGGTTTTTTCTTTTTTCTTTTTGTTTATTTGATTTAATCTTGACTATTGATCTAGGATTAAATGTGTGGCTCACATTACTTCTGACCTTCTGACATATATATATATATATATCTATATATATAAGTTCAGGTAGGAACTTTAGGTATACACCACCACCCAGTGAACGTGGGATGCCATGTTCATCACTTTCTTACTCAATGTTCATCAAAACATAGTTGTATGTTCATCCTTTTTGGTTAGATGTTCATTGCCTTTTTCATGTAAATATTGATTGAGTTTATCAAATTGATTTTCAGTTGTATTATGTATTTTCATCAAATGAAGATTATATGATCATCAACTAAGTTTGAATGTTCATTAAAATAAAAGTTTATGTTCATCAAACCAAATTAAATGTTCATCAAACGAAAATTGAATTTGATTTTGATGAACATTCAACTAATTAAATTGGATGAACATGATATCAAATTAATTGAATATCAAGTGCAAATCTGATGAACATAAGATCTAAGTCTAATGAACATGAAATAATTTGATGAATACAGAGAAGAGAGAGGTAGAGAGATTGACTGTGAAGCTTTGGGCAGAAATGGAGTCTCAGTAGTCGTCGGTGTTGTTGCTGTAAAATGGAGGTTATTATTTGTGAAAATGGAGGAGAGAGCACCAAATTTGGGGAAAGAGAAAGATGGAGGAGAGAGAACGTATAAAGAAAGAGAGGAATGGAGGGGGCAGTGGTGCCGGAGGAGAGAGACGTCACCGTCGACGGTGATTGGTGGTGGCGGGGGGTGAGCGGCAGCGAGCAGAGGTGGCTCGGGAAGGGGATGTTTCGGGAGGAGAGAGGAAATAAGGGGTATGTATATTTGGAAAAGGATCAGGGACCGCTGGATTATATTAGATCTAATGGTTAATAATGGCTCCTAAAGTTCCTATATAACTAAGGTTCCTACCTGAATCTGACCCTATATATATATATATATATATAGAGTGAGGATCATAAGAGTACCCCTCCTTAGGTGAGTACTGCGCACCAATTAAGAGCCGTCCGATCTACTGATTTTGACGTCCCTGATTAAATCACGTGTCTTCCACTAGAAAAAAGAATGGTATCCAATTTTTTCCTATTTCCCCTCATTTTCAATTTTTTCGTCTCTCTCCTCCATTTTTCCCTCTCCCCGACATTTTCTCTCTCCTCTCCCGCGCTGTCATCTCGCGTCGACACCGCCACCTCCGTCGTCTGTCGCTGTCACCTTCGTCGCGTCTGGTACAAGCCGCTGCATTTTCTCTCTCCTTACTCTACGCCGGCGCGATCTCTCTTTCTTCATCACTCTCTTCCTCGTCGTCGCCGGTTTCGATTGTCGCCGCCACAACCTCAGTCACGTTAACTCCTACCTTCGTCGTCGCCCTCTCTACGAATTTCGGTAAGATATGTCTAGATTGTTTATTCTTTTGATTGATTTGTCCTAAGTAATTCGATCTATGTATATTCTTCCCATTTTGCTCCTTTTTTTTGTAATTTGATTTTGATTCGCTGCAATTTATGTTGTTTGATTTTTGTTTGAGATAAATGTTGATTTGTTTTGACGAATTTGAGAACTTCGACAGCGCTATCGCAACCGATTGAGAACTCCGGCGACGTTTGAGAACTCTAGATCTGATCTCGCAGAGTTAATCGTATGTTTCAATTGAGTCGCATTCTTGTTAGTATTGATCGAATCTAGCTTAATGTTTATGATTTAGTTGTTAATTTTGTATTATTTTTATGATGTGATTTTGGGGAAATATTATGTGATGTCTCTGTTGATTTTATTATCGTCGCCGTCTCGCTTTCTCTGATTTATTACTCACCACCGCCGATTGTATTTAGGTTGTTGTTTGTTGTTATTGTGATTGTTGTTGTTATTTGTGGCGGCGACGGCGGAGGTTGCCGTGGTAGTGGTTGTGGTCACTGGTTTTTATTCTATGGATAATGTATTGGCAAAACCTGTCATTCTATGGGATTTGTTTGTTATTGGATGGATAATTGGTGCCATTGGATGACACTAGATGTCGTTGTATGGATACTCGGTGTCATTGTATAAACACTCTTGTGTCATTGTATGGACTATTGGCGTCACTCGATGGAGGTGTCACTGTATGGACACTCTTGTGTCATTGTATGAACAATTGGCGTCACTGGATGGAGGTGTCACTATATGGACACTCTTGTGTCATTGCATGAAGATGTTATTGTATGAACACTCTCTTGTGTCAATGTATGGACTGTGTGTCAGGAGTGTCATTGCATGAAGTCATGCGTTTTGTGTGTCCTGTAGTCTTGGTCTCTGTCCACTATTGTTTTGTTGCTGCGTTAAGATAGATGCTATATTGATTGGATTATGACCGAGTGTAAGGTGGCGTAGTCTAGGTTTTGTGCTGCAGTTAGAGTAGATTGAGATAGTTGTAGTGTAAAGGTGTAGGAGATCTAATCTTAGGTGTGTACTGAGGCCTGTAGTGCCCAGTTTTGGGTAGTGGTTTTGCGTTATTTCTCTTTGTTTTGAAAGCGTTTTGCGTCCACTCTTTTCGCATTATCTTGGTATCTTTCAGTACTGTTATGCTATTGCGTTCGGATGCTGTATTTCTTGGGTTATGAGTGGGTTTAAGCTGACCTAGTCTAGGTTTTTTGGTGTAGTTAGGTTTTTTTTTTTTTTTTTGGCTAGGTTGGGGTTGTTGGAGGTGTCACTGTATGGACATTCTTGTGTCATTGTTTGGCAAGTCGGTGTCATTGGATGGACACTCTTGTGTATTGTATGTAAAACGTGAGGGTCGGAAAGGCCATGAGCTGGTGAGAAGGGTTCATTATACATTTATGGTTGTAATAGAGGGCGTCAATCTTTGGCTCCCAGGTTAGGTTTGCTGAGATGGTTGTTCCTTAATGGAACTGTAAGATTGATGATAACCTGGACTTGCTTGACAGCTTTCCTCATTTTATTTCTATTGTTATCGAAGTTGTTTCTCATGTATATAGGCGGCTTGGAAAGTGCTCCCACTACTAATGACTTGTCCCGGATGAAACCTGCAAGTTTGTAACACAGAATCTGATGCTAGATTGTCAGTGGCATCTAATCATGCTACTGATTTTAATGACATCCCACAATTTCGATCTAGAAATTTAACTTTAATTTAAGAACTTACAAGTATGGGTGGTAGCGAGGTTTTTTTTGCTTCCGAGTTCTAATTTTGCTTCCTATTCTTGTGGTTGTTCATTCGGTTTAATTTTTGTTAGAGAACCATGTACTTTCAGTGTCGTTTAATACTTCTATTTCCTCTTAAAAGCTGACTAGCTCAACTGGAAGAGCATCGTGTAATGCACGAGGTGTGGGTTTGACTCCCACGTCGGCTACAAAATTCTAGAAATTTCTTATTGTTCTAATGTAATTGAACCAACAAAGTGGTGAGAGTTTGCAGAAGTGGGAAGAGGCATTTTCCAGAAACCAGAATCAATGTTTAGACTAGTGAGCTCATGTAGGAATTGAACCTACAACAATTATGCATATTTGCACAAGTGTTATACCAATTGAGCTAGTATTTCATTAGACACGGAAATTAACAAAATTATAAGCGTCGTTAGATCCTGAATCACCATGTGCTACAAGTCAAGATGGTACATCCCCTTCAGTGAGCACAAATGACAAAGAAACAAAACATCCTCGAGAAGATGAAACATCTCCACCATCTCAGCGTTCAGATTCCTCTGGCATCTCCCCCGAGTCAAGAGCAGGAAGCCATTCTCCATGTAGTGCTTCCTTAAGTTTGGTTGAATACAAGCTATCAAAGAGTGAAGGTGCAGCTGATGCTTCAACACAAACGGAGGAAAATTCAGGAAAGACCAAGCATAAAGAGATCTGTACACAAGGAGTTTGTACTGAGGATGTGACATTAGATAGTGAATGCAACGAGAAGAGCGAGGCTCCCTCTCAATCTTCAAAACAGAATTCAGACACACGTTTAAATTCTACTTCACCCCCTTCCTCCAGTGGATCATCTTCAGGAGAGAAGACTGAAACAGTTTCAGAAGACTTGAAGAAGAAAACACACGGATGCCATCTAACTCTAAAGTGAAAGCATCAACCATGTTGACGCAGCTGATTTCTTGTGGGTCAATATCAGTAAAAGATCATGGTCTTGGATTGATGTCTATGTATAGGTCTTGGTTTTCTGATTCAAAATTTTCCTCTCCTCTATACTCCACTTCAGTAATGATTGACTGTCACATAAATTGCACAAGTCTGCCGTAGAGTTACAAGAATGTTCAAATTGAATCAAACGAACTCCAAATAAAATCACACAAACTCCAATCAAATAGAATAACCTAAACTCCAAACTCCATGGAATGGCACATATGAGCCATAGAATGACACAGGTTTGTTCATAGAATGACACACGTATGTGGTATATCCATAGAATTGTTGAGAATTTATGTATGAGCGGTTGTCCCACATCGGAAAATTGAAGTGGGAGGAACATGTTTAAAAGGTAGTGGGTTACTCTTCCTATTGCCAATTAGTTTTAGGATGGAACCTCACTTGACTTATGGACATGGGTCGGTACTCCTCCTTGGTTGCTCTCCCCAACAGTGGTATCAGAGCTCATGGTTCAACCTGGGCTTGGGCTTGGGCATGGTTGTACCAAGGAATGAGCCGGAAGCTCTCATTTGGCCCATTGGTGCTACGAAAGGCGCTATGGAATATGGACTGAACTGACGGTACAATGGTACGCACAAGGAATCCTGGAAAAAAGAATGGGCTATCGAATGCGGCTTCTTTTGGAGTGGGTGCGAGTGTGGTTAAAGACCCTTTAGGTTGCGATACGGTTACATGCGGATGCCCAGCGGAAACATGTGACGGCGCACACACATGGCTCGTCGGCATGGTGTATCGGTTAAGGGCGGTGTCAAGGTCTAATAGTGCGGTGGTTTGGCATGCTCGGTGTTAAGTTCAAGGGGGAGCGGGTGATGAGCTCACACATAAGGGGGAGATTGTTGGGCATTTATGTGTGAGCGGTTGTCCCACATCGGAAAATTGAAGTGAGTGGAACATGTTTATAAGGTAGTGGGTTACTCCTCCTATTGCCAATTGATTTTAGGATGAACCTCACTTGACTTATGGACATGGGCCGGTACTCCTCCTTGGCGGCTCTTTAAAACAAGAATGACACACGTTTGTTCATAGAGTGACACAAGTTTGTCGATAGAGTGACACAACCATAGAATGACACAATTAGTTTCCTGAGTTTAACATAGAATGACACATGTTTGTCCACAAAATGACACACGTTTCACACAAGATTGTTCATAGCATTACACAGCCATAGAATGACACATGGTTGTACATAAGAGTGACACAGGATTGTCCATAGAGTGACACAGGTTTGTCCTTAAAGTGACACACGTTTGTCCATACAGTGTCATTTTATTGTTCAGTAAGTGTCATTGTATTTTCCGCGAAATCTAATAATCTCAAACCAACAAATTGAATTCTAAAATTCGATCGTTAACTCATATTCGAAACATAGTGTCATTATATTGTTGTGTTAGTGTCATTGTATTTTCCACGAAATTACAAATCCAAAAATCTAGAATCACACGAACAAACAAGAACAAATTAAAATTAAAATACGTCACATATATAGATGAATAAAATCAAAATTCCGCAAAGATTACATGAAATCGAAAAAAGTGAGATTCGAAATGTAAAGAAATATGACCCAGAATTTTGACTTCATTAGCATGCAATCAAATGAATCAAAATATTCGACGCGATCCACTTTTTTGATACCATCATCTTCTCGTAATCATCTTCTCGTTTCAAGAACATGATTTTAGGCGTTCTTCATCATCGATCTAAATTCGCAGTGATTCTATGTAAATTCGAAACCCATATTTTGAGAAATTTGATGAATTTGTGTAAAGTTTGTGGGGATTTTGGAAGAGAGAAAGAGGGGGAGATGGGAGAAAGAGGAGAGAGAAAGTGAGTGAAGAGAGTGACGGGAAGTGGGAAGGCTGCCTTTCTATTTTTTTTTTTTTTTTTTTTTTTTTTTTTGCGTATAATACGCGCGTGTCACTGTATGTGACACTCTGTCTCACTCTATAGGAGTGCGCAGTTCTCACGCATATGTATATACATGCGAGATCAGGTGCGAACTCATTGCTTGCGTGAGAACTGCGCACCGCCATAGATTGACACTGAGTATCACATAGAGTGACACTCGCGTACAATGACACGAAATGTCTATAGAATATGACACCTACATACAATGAATGAGAAAGGTCTATGCAATGACATGAAAATTTAGAACTCATGTAGGAATCGAAACTACGACATTCGTGTATGTACACAAATGCTTTACCAAATGAGCTATCAAAACCATAATTCATACAATGACACCGAACAATAACATCGCGTGTCCATAATGTCACTCTATGGACAAACATGTGTCATTCTATTGACAAACCTGTGTCATTCTATGGGCAAACCACCAATAACACCAAAGTGCCCATAATGTCATTTTATTGATAAACCTGTGTCATTCTATTAACAAACACGTGTCATTCTATGGCACCAGCACCCGCACCGGCAACCACAACCACAACCACAACCACACCCACACAATACATAAGAGTGTCCATCCAATGACACCGACTGCCCATAAAATGACACCGACTGCCCATATAATGACACAAGAGTGTCCATACAATGACACTGACTATACATACAACGAAACCTAGTGTCGATACAATGACACCGATTATCCATACAATAACAAACACCCATCGAAACAACCGCCGGATAATGAGCACCGTCGAAGTTTGCAAATGCCACAGGAATTCGCCGTCCTCGCTCACCACAGCCAGAGAAAATGATCGCCGGTCACAGCCGTCGTCGCCGCCATCCATGTAATTCAAAAAATCATTCAATCAGATCTCCAAATTAAAATCCTATAAATTAAATCAGAAACCCTAGATTTTGATCTAGACAGAACAAATTGGAGAATCAAAACGAATACGACAAACAAAATCAAATCGATTCGAAAACAAAAATTAAATGCAGGAAATCACCAGAAAATCAAATTATTAAAGTTACCGATTGAACCTATAATAATCAAATTTGCGATGAATAAGATTCATCATCAAACAAAAATAAAAATAAACCTAAAATAATCAGTTCATTTTCACGCAAAAACAATATGAAAATTTACCGAATGACAGAGGTAGACGAGGGCGAGGAGAAGACAGCGGAGCAGCGAAAGCGAGGAGAAGGGAGCACGAAATCAATCAAACTTTGTTAAAATAACTGTTACCAGAGATTGACGGCGAGGAGGAGAGAGAATGCGGCAGCGTAGATAAGAAAAGACGCGATGGAGGCGACGACGGGACGACCGAGGCGGCGAACATTTAAGTAGAAAATGTCGAATAGATCTGAGGAAGGTGGCGAAGCGCCGCTGAAGGAGAGGGCAAACGACGAGGAAAGGGACCATGGTGGCGTGTACCAGACGTGACAAACATGGCGGCGATGGCGACAGCAACGGAGGTGGCAGCGTCGACGCAAGGAAATGGGCGAGATGAGAGCGCGGGGAGAGGGGAGAGAAAATGTCGAGGAGAGGGAGAATTGGAAGAGAGAGAAACGAGAAAATTGAAATGATTGGGGAAAAAATTAGAAACCAGTTTCTTTTTCAAGTTGAAGACAGGTGGCGTAATCTGGGGCGTCGAAATTGCTAGATCGTACGGCTGAGATTTGGTGCACAGTTCTCACCTAAGGATGGGTACTCTTATGATCCTCATCACCTAAGATTCAATATCTATATATATTGATTCTATATCTATGTATAGCCCTAATTTTCTATGGCAATTTCATCACCTAAGATTCAATGGTGTTCAACAAATAAAAGGTTTGGATACTTGTAATTTGACTCTTTACTAAAACTTGCACTTTGATATTTTAATTCATCATATATAGTTGGTGTTAGCAATTTGGTTTCAAGTTTCAACCCACATGCACAAAGTACAATCTAATATGTCTTATGACTATAAGGTACACTTTTTTTTTTTTTAAATGTTATCATTTGTAATCTAAAATTGAGGACCAACAATTGACAAATGACGAGGTAAAAGTAATACATAGGTATTAAACTCATCTAAGTTTTTATGACTTTTCTTAATCTATCTACGACATGTATCAAGATTACCTAAATTAAAAGTAGGACATGTTTCAGTAAAGCTACGTATATGATAAATTTTCACAAGGATGGGGTATCACCTAGATAATTTGACGGGGGTGGGAGTATTGGGTATGTGCGTATGGATGTTAGAAGATGAGTATTTGACGGGGGTTGAAGGTCAGTTAGATAGTTTGGAGAGGATGTGAGTATTGATTTTGAAGATAAGGTAGAGAAGTCGGTGGGGTTACGATTTGGCTAGAAATTTGACATGGGGTAAGAGGGGTGACGGATAAAATAACAACGGGTAATGAGATTGGCTAGAAAAGTTCACAATAAGGTAAGGATTGTCGATTGTGGTTCGAGTTGAGAAGTTGACGGGGGATCAAGTTATTACCATAATAAATTTAAATGATTTTCTTAATGTCATATTTTAAGGTACTTTGGATTAGATTTTTTTTTAATTTAACTGGATAATTAATATTATATGACATGGATATTACTATATATCTACAAAATTGTAATTAATCCCATGCGTGTGCACGCGTACCCATTAGAGTTACTATTAAAAATATAATAATTTGAAGGGTACAAAAACATACACATTTAAAGGAAAATATACATTTATGGGGTCAAGTTTAAAAGTCAATGGTGGGAGGGTAACATAGGAAAGTCAAATGCGGGGTCACATAGAGGAGTTGATAGGGGATATTAAAGGGTTTAAATCTTCGATTCCATGGGTGTGGAGGGGTCACAATCCAAAAGTCATTCTTCTAAAACCAAAAATACCAAAAGGGCAGGTAAAAGTAGTTTTTATCTTGATCCCCGTGAGCTATAACAATTTAAATATAACCATAATAATCATCTATATATGAAACAATAGTACAATTGACCGACTTACTTTTCTATGATTTCGTCAAAAAAAGGTAACAGAAATTGGGTGAAGCAAGTATCAAAACGAAAACGTAAATTAACTACTATAATATTTATACTAGACAATCAAAACAATTATACTCAACTTCAAACTTACGTCTGAGCTAAATTTTTTAGTAATGTAATTAAAGCAACACTTCATAACAAGCTAAGATTACAGCAAATGAATACCCTCTTAAATGGTACTTTTGACCCTAATAGTTTTTAGACCATCCATTAGACTAATTACACACTTGATTAAACCAAATTAGGATAGCCAAACTTAATTTAGCAAGTCATTTACTATTGTTCAAGTAAGAATTAACCAACCTAAAAAATCATTAATCCAACTTATTTAAATTTCATTAGCCTCTAATTAGTCACTTAATTACACCTAATTAAGTTTAGCTACGGATTTTTAGTTGCATGTAAGATTAAAGCATGAAAAAGTGTATAAAACTAGTTTTTATACCTTAATTAGGAGGAATTATGACCACACCTTCAAAGAAGGTTCTTGACCTGCTAATTAACAGGAATCATCCTCCTTAATCTTGAGTTTTTAAGAAAACCTTCTCCCTTGATCCACCAAAGAAGCTCTCGAAAAATCTCACAAAAAGAACTAATTTTCAAGGAGATTTTAACCCTAGAACCTTATATATAATTAGCCAACAAATTAGCTAATTATATACTATGCTTAGATAAGTGTTTTAATCAAGTTTCTTTTTTTTTGTAAGAATTAGCATTTTATTCTTCCATTATTAAGGGTAGAAAGAGAAAAAGTGTACAACTCAAACCAAAGGATACCAATGAGCAACCCTAAAAAACCCAACAAAACAATCTACTCATTAGGAATTGCTTCTCTATATCTATCTATAGCTCTTAAACAAACTATGAACTTGATATGTAAGGTAATTTGCTCAACACTTCTAGCATTTTCTCTAAAAATTCTAGCATTCCTATCGTTCTAGACTTCATAGATTGTAGTTGAGAGGGCACTTCGAAGTAATGTTCTTTTCCTGTCGTCCCCTTAATCTTGAACCTAAACCAGTTTAGCTCATGTTCTAAGCCACCAATTCTCCTGTTATAGCCCAGCCATTCTAGTATACAACTCCAAATGCTGCTAGTAAGCTGGCATTCAAAGAACAGATGATTTATGTTCTCTGAGACCTTCCATAGGCAGTATCTATTGGGAATGCAAAACCCTCTCTTTTTCAGGTTATCAATTGCATAAAGAGCGTTGTAGATTGCCAACACAACAATAATAGAACATTTGGGCATACTATAGGAATCTCAGACTGATCTGTACCACTTGACATCATATCTACCCTCCATGAAGAACGTATACTCCAGTTTGCTGCTACCCTTACTGCTCCAATTGCTTATCAGCATTTTAGCTTCCCCTACTGAACCAGCTTTTTATACAATTTCCTCCCTTATTGATAAGAGGGATCTCCAAGTGGCTGAGCGGTCATGTTTAGGATCAATAGCCCATAACTCCTCCTGCTTCAAGTAATAAGCTCTAGCCCATAGCTCTAGATATTTTTCATTATTAGTCAGCAACTTAATAATTCATTTGGCATAGAGAGTTTTATTCCGGCTTAACACCTCTTTTATGCCAAGACCACCTTCTCTTTTTGGGTGCATATTGTCTTCCATTTGATGAATGCTATTTTTCTCTTTTGCTCATTTATACCCCAACAAAAATTCTCTGAAGAGCCTAATTTTTCTTTAACACCACCATGGGGAGAAGCAGCACTGATCCCCAGTAGGTTTGAATACCAAGAATGACAGAGTTAATCAACTGTAACTTTACTGCATAGGATATGAAGGAGTTTGTCCAGTGTTGCAGTCTTGCTTTGATTTTGTCTAGGAGAGGGTAGTACATTGATGCAGTAAGCCTGGAGGAGTGTAATGGAACCCCTAGGTATTTTAAAGGGAATTTCTCAATCACATAGCCAGTCTTCTTAGCAATTTGCGTGCCTTAAACCTCTTTTTCCCTGAAAAAAACCAACTTCGGAGCCATTGATACTTAGGGAAAGGTGAGCTGTATTGAGGCAAGTTAAGATCCAACGGATAAACTTCCCAAGGAAGTTCAAAGAGCTCAGCAAATTCTCTAAGAATTTCCATGAGACTAAGTCAAAGGCTTTTCTTATATAAACTTTGATTGTGGCCTTGTGAGAAACCCCCTTCCTGGCATATTTTCTATCCAGCTCTTGAGAAATCAAGATATTGTCATGAATGTTTCCGCCAGGCACAAAAGCAGACTGTTGTTTACCTATTATTCTAGATAGGACAGGCTGAATTCTTCTAACCAGCATTTTGCTAATGATCTTGTATATAGTGTGTGTAGCAGCTGATTGGCCTATAGTCTATCACAGAGAATGGGGTTGGAATTTTTGGCACCAAGGCAATAAGAGTGGAGTTGATCTGCTTTAGCAATTTCCCACTGTGAGAAACATCCAACACAGCATTAATTAATTTCTCCCCAATAATTTCCCAGGAATTTTTGTGGAATGCTGAAGTAAAACCATGTGGTCCTGGGCTCTTTGTTTCATCTATAGAGAAAAGGGCTTGCCTAACATTCTCCTTGGTAAATGGCATCATCATTTGACTCTGACTGAGCTCGGATATAGTGTTGCCAGCTGCATTATCCTTGTTTAAGGTGTGAACATTATGCTCAGTTCCCAGAACAATCTTAGAATAATCCAGAAAAGCATTGTTAACTCCTATAGGGGAGCTTTGCATGGTGTTATTTGTATCATGAATTTTACCTATATAGGCATGGGCTTTCCTCTCATTAACTTTAGCATGAAAATATCTGGTACCTGCATCACCTATTTGAATGTCCCTAATTTTAGCTCTCTGGTGCAGGAAGTAGAGTTCAGCCTTTTGCAGCTTCATAAGTTCTACTTGCTTTCTTTTCATTTCAGGCAACCTATGCAGAGAGTTGTGGAGATTTCCCTGGGTAATGAACAACTCTTCTCTGCACTTTTCAACTCTTTTGGTAATGTTAGAGTAATTGCTTTTGTGTAGAGTTTTGAGCGTTGCTCTAATCCTTTTTTGCTTTTCAACAATTCTGAACATTTTTGTTGATTCCACTGGGTTTCAATAATGCTCATGTACCCTGGGTCAAGGCACCAGGCATTAAGAAACTTAAAAATTTTTGGTAGAAGAATATCCCATGAGTTAATTCCAACTAGCATTGGTGAATGGTTAGATAAACCAGGTTGCAGAAACTGTACAGTAGTTTTAACATTGCTAGCTAGCCAAATAGGGTTCACCATAGCTCGATCCAATTTAGCCCACACTGAGTCTGTCCCTTCCTGAAGGTTGTTCCAAGTATAAGTACAACCAGTACCAGGTTAATCAACTAAACAGCAGCTACTGACACATTGTTAAAAGTCTTCAATCTCATTTTTTTTCAGAACACCCTTACTGAGCTTTTCTGTACTACTCAGCACCACATTGCAACCTCCTAAAAGAATCCAAGGCTCAGTGCATTTCACATCTTTCAGAAAGCTTCACAAATCATTTCTATCCTCCCCCTTATTCATAGCATAGATTAAAGTAAGTGTGCAAGAGAAGTGAGTCTTGAGACAAGTTATTCTACAATGGATTTGCTGAGCTCCTATATCCAGAATTTGAACTAAAACTGTAAGTTGATTCCAGATCAACCAAATCCTCCCATTATAGTGCTTGGCGTATTCAAGAAAGGTACCAAACCTTTTAAACTTACTCTTTATCACTTTCAGACCCTTATCCTCCTTTACCCTAGTTTCAAGCACACCTAAGACATCTACTCTATTAGCAAGCAAGAATTTCAGAATTTCTTGCTGCTTATGAGGCTTATTTTAGCCTCTAACATTCCATGAGGAGATGATCTTTAGGCTGAGAAACCCCCTCCAGGATCCTCTCCCTCCTCAATCACACACTGAGCCATCATTTCAATTTTTGCATGCTTTGTAGTATTTAACGGCATTATGTCAATCTCATAGTTATGCAAGATTTTGAACCTATTTTCCACCAAAGCAAGCTTTTTATTAAGGGAATACTTTGCTTTTCTTCTCATCACAGGGGTGAAGCCTTCCTCATCTATCACTTGGACTCTTTGTGACTTAGAGAAACGAGGGGTAATTTGCTTCTCTTCCTGGCTCATAGCTAATTTTTCAACTTGTGGGGTGGCAATCACTACATCGGTTTGTTTTTCCAAAATATTCTTCTTTACATAAACAGGTTTTGGCTTTGGTTTATCGGCATTATCAGTAGGATTCTTCAAATGCTTACATCTTTGTGTCATATGCCCTAGCTTGTTACAACACTTGCAGAATAATGGCACCCATTCATACTTGACTGGTTGTACAATTTCCCCAAATGGTGTCTTAATGGCAACTGACTCAGGCATCTCCTCAGAGACATCAACCTCAATTAGGACTCTAGCAAATGCTATTTTTTCTTTGAGAGTGGTTCTGAGATCTGCAAATAGGGGTTTACCAATGATGCTGGCAATTTTGCTGAGTGCTTTTTGAGACCAATAGTGCGGCTCAAGTTCAGAAAATAACCCCGATACAGGGACCTTAGCCATAGTCTCCATTTCCTTACTAAAGTTAGGTGACCAAGCTTTCGGAATCATGGCACACTCTCCATAGTACCAAGGTCCACCTCTCAAAATTTCCTCCATATCTTTCTTGGTATCAAATTTCATGTAGAACTAGCCTTTTTTTGAAATATTGAATCAAAGGAGGGTGAGGAAAATTCCAGTGTTTCTGGGCATAGTCCTTCAAGCTTTTCTCAGTAGGTTATCACCAACTACATGACAAACCCGAATGTTTTCCCAATATTTAAGCTGATCGGCAATATCATCCAGTTCAATAGTGACATCCAAACCTTCTATTGGAATTTTTTCGAGCTGCATTCCATGTTTCTGGTCACACGCATACCTATACCCATTTCGAGTTTTTACCCCATTAACATCATTATCATGCTTAGCTTTTGGAGCAGGGGGGCTGATAACAAGGTGAGTGGGACTTACATTCATCTGAGTAGGGTCAGCTGCTTCCAGGAAGTCCGCAAAAGTTGTAGGTTTATTTTTCCATATACTTTAGAATGTTTTTTTGACGTGCAAAGAAGAAAACTTGATTTTTATAATCTTGGATGTTTGCTGAATTTTTGAGAGAAAATGGAGGTTTTCTCTTAATTTCCTCTATAAATTTCCTCTCTAAAATTAAGTTATGTTTATGGAAAATGGTGTGTTGTTATGTTGGACCATCAAATTCTAGTATATATACTAGTGGTAATACAAATTACCATTTTGCCCTTAATAATTATACTCCTTAACATGTTATGTTGCAATTTGGTATAATTTAATTATCACTATATTATATTATAATTACTAATTACATCATTTTTAGCTAAAATTACAACTCTTTGTAATTTAATCAGCTAATTGTCAATATTGACAATTCACAGAAAAACCGTATTATATTCAACCTGAGTTCCAAACTCGTAAAACAATATCCGATATAATCAGTTAACGCTTTAACTAAAACATTAGGGTTTATATTATATTGTATTAAATACAAATATAATTTCCTTCGAAAAAACTATCTTTATAGGTGTGACCGAGTGGGATCAGTTGATTATTGTCGTCAAATGATAATAATGTCAAACTCTTGCCAGCCAACCGTCATCGATTTACGTTAATCATTGACTTAATATATTTAATATATCCTAAGTTTATTTCTAATTAGATTTAATTAGTCAACGCATTATTGTCGGAGGACACTTACTCCAACAATCTCCCACCTGTCCGAGACAAGTTATGCGTTATCGATTTTCTTGTCCTTTATATCTCCTACTCAATGCGAAATATCTTTCAGGTAGAAGTTGCATTGGATCATTATCAGAAGTGGTTTTCTCGATCTAGATTATGCCTGTCTGACTGGAATATCTATCATAGATCTATTCCGAGCGTGGCCACGCATTTCCAGTCATAATTACTCGAATGGCCCAAAAATATTATACCCTGGCGTGGGTGGACAATCCCTTCTTGCCTTATTTTCTTTGTTTCATATAGTCGGTTATGACCCAATAGATGACCTTTTAGCCTCCTTTTACGGAACGACTTAGGACATAAATCAAAGTCACCGCCTGCTGTATAAACTCAAACAAACAATCTCAAGTTAAAAGAATCGGCTAATAGAAATAATATAGATTACCTTAGCACGACCAGACACAAAGGTTCTATAATTGGTCAAATGTCTGACATAGTGTCATCTACAGTCTGTCTATGTAATCAGTTATCCATCTCTATGAATCCATGACTATTGAACTAGTCATCAACCGACTTACAATCTAGTCCATTGAGACGTCACCTCATTTTATGACTAGAGACAAAATACACTGTTAATCTTGTTCACTTATTCAAATCGTCTCCACGACCTACTAGGAATAAACAAAGCATATATATAATTCAGAATTTATTAAAACTGAATTAAAAGAAAAGTTTATTAAAATTTAAAACGATGAACTCAATTATCATATATGTGAAAACGAAAACACTTATTAATGTTTACATCATATAATCTAACACATGTTAGGCATACGCCTCAAACCCATCGAGACAATATGACCATTGTGTTACCCTGTGATAATGGTTTGGCTTAAGGATCAACGATATTATCGTCATTCCTAACCTTACAAATCGATATATCTTCTCGTTCCACAAAGTCTCTAATTACATGGAACTTCTTGAGTTCATTTCTAGATTTGTAACTAGACTTAGGCTCTTTAGACTGAACTATTACTCCACTATTGTCGCAATAGACTGCAATAGGATCCGATGTTGTAGGGACTATATTATATCCTTCCAAGAACTGACGGATCGAAAGTGCCTCTTTCGCAGCTTCTGACGCTGCAAGATGCTCAGCCTCCATTGTAGAATCTGCAGTCACTGATGGCTTGGCGCTTTTCCAGCATATGGCTCCATCATTCAGTATGAAAGCATATCCTGAATGAGATTTTAAATCATCTCAATCTATTTGAAAACTAACATCCGCGTAACTTTTTAGACGGAGCTCAGAATCCCCTTCAAAAACTAAGAACGTGTCCTTAGTCCTTCTTCAGTATTTAAGGACGTTCTTAACGATCATCCAGTGGCTCTCGCCTTGATTGGCTTGGTAACAACTTGTCATACTTAGAGCTTATGACACGTCGAGACGCGTACACATCATAGCGTACATGATCAAACCGATTCCAGAAGCGTAAGGTTTCGATATCATGCGTTCAATATCCTTAGGTACAGTTGGACACTGACATTTACTCAAAGTTATCCCACTTCCCATAGGTATGAAGCCTCTTTTGGAGTCTTTCATATTGAACATGTCAAGAATCTTATCAGTATAAGTTACTTGACTTAACGTTAGTATTCTTTTTTATCACTCTCTATAGATCCGAATACCTAGGATGTCTTGCGCTTCTCCTAAATCCTTCAACTGAGTGTTTCCCGAGCCAGTCCTTAACGGAGTTAAACATGGGGATATCATTCTCATTGAGTAACATGTCATCTACAAAGGATTAGGAGAGTTAATTTACTCCCGTTAAATTTCATGTATAAACAAGGTTTCTTGACACTTCCGGTGAAACCATTTTGTTTAATCACATGGTTGAACCGATGGTTCCAACTCCGAGATGCTTGCTTAATACCATAAATGGATCTCTTAAGCTTGCAAACTTTCTTAGGATTGTCCGTATCTATAAAACCCTCAGGTATGCCATATACACTTCCTCTTCTGGAAACCTATTCAGGAAGGCGGTTTTAGTGTCCATCTGCCATATCTCATAATCATGAAGAGCAAAAATCGCTAAGATTATCCGAATAGATCTGAGCATCACAACTGGCGCAAAGGTCTCGTCATAGTTTAAACCTTGAACTTGTGTGAAACATTTAGCTACCAGTCTAACTTTGAAAATATCCGAATTTCCAACCATGTCGTTCTTGATCTTAAAGATCTATTTGCATTGAAGAACCTCGGTTCCTTCAGGCAAGTTAACCAAGTCTCATACTTGATTCTCATACATGGAATATAGCTCGAATTTCATTGCCTCTAGCCATTTCGCTGAATTCGGTCTAGTCATGGCTGCTCTGTAGGTCGCAGGCTCATTACTTTCTAGAAGCAAAAAGTGGTCGCCACCATCCTCGATCACACCTAAGTATTGATCTGGTGGGTGACTTGGTCTGTCTGGCCTTCTAGGAGTCGAGAATGGAACCACAAAGTTAGATGATTCAGGAATGTAATCTTGTAAAACAACTGGAGCTTCCTTTGCATTTGTGGCTCATGAACTTCACTATGTTCAAATTTTCTCCCACTGGCTTTAGAAATAATTTTTTTTTTTTTATAAAAAGACAGCATCTCGAGACACAAAAACTTTGTTCTGTAGATTGTAGAAGTAATATCCTCGAGTTTGTACAGGATAACCTACAAAGAGACATTAATCGGATCTTTGTGCAAGCTTATTGTCAGTCTTGTTTTTGACATATGCTTCACAAGCCCAGATCTTGATAAATGAGAGGTTAGGAACTTTTCTTTTCTATAACTCATATTTTCGCTCCTCGGGGCTGATTTAGTTGGGCATTTATTGAGTGTGAAAATGGCAGTTTGGAGAGCAAAACACCAGAATGAATCAGGAAACTCGGTCTGACTCATCATTGATATTACCTTATCAAACAGGGTACGGTTTCATCTTTCGACAACACCATTTAATTGTGGGGTACCAGGAGGTGTAAGCTGTGATATGATGCCACAGTCTTTAAGATGAATATCAAAGTCATTATTGAGATATGCACCTCCCCGATCTGATCGTAACGCCTTGATCTTTTTTTCTAATTGGTTTTCTACTTCCTTTTAAAATTAGATCAATTTCTCAAGTACCTCATATTTTATTATGAAGATGAAGTCATATCTAATAAAACCATCTGTAAAAGTGACAAACTCACTACAACAATTAAGCACTTGCGTCACGGCTCAATTCGTGGCCCAAGTGCTTAATTCCCGTGGCAAAATTGTTTCGCCATGAAAATTGCTTCCGTGGCCCAAGTAGCCGTGGCAAGGAAATGGCCACGAGAAAAGTGAAAACGTGGCAGAAATTATATTTCTTGGCACGAATGTTGGCCACAATATAGCTCGTGGCAAAATAGTTTTCCCGTGGCAAATATCTTGACTAACCGAAAGATAATTTTCGTGGCTAGGGATCTTTATGTCCGTGGCTATAAATTTTCCACTTACAAATATCGTAGCAAAAATTGTAATCCCTTTTTCCATTTCGTAAAACCCATGATTTATTCATATGAAAAAACATCAATTTTATTATATAAAAAAAGTACTGTACATTAAGACCCAAACTTATCCTTCCATACAAAAGATATACAGCTCACAATTGTTAAATGGTGTACTAATTAACAAGAGGACTAAACCTCGTAACTATGAATATTGTTCGTTTCTTTTGAAAGCAAATAAATTAAACTTCCAATGGTGCATTTGTTTCCCATATAAGATCAAGGTGCCAGTAAACTCTGCTACGATTCTTGTTTGACACAAAGTACTCACAACAGCAACAATTTTTTTCATTTTTGTTCCCGCCAACTCGAACTGCTGGAAAAAAAAAATCACTACCAGTCAACATAGTCATACATGGCAAAATCAATCGGAGATAGCATAATAAAGTCACACCGAATGAGAGTCTGATCGATGATCATCAACAATAACATTCAAGTCCAATCGAAACTGAACTACTATATTAAAATTTAAATAGGCATGCCTCTGTACATTTACCAAACAAATGTAAACATGTTATTGTCTTAAAGAGGAGCAATCTAATGAGAAAGTGTTTTCCTCTTTAATACTTACTACGAGTAGTGACATAAAGTTTTTTCGACATCCCACTGGTCATTAGCTTCGACACTCAAAAGGAGACAGATCATATAGTGTATTATCTACCGATACGGTGCCTCAACTAGCAATTTCAGTTCAACACCAGCAATCAATAGCATTTATAAAATTTAACTAACCTAGCGAGAAGAACTCGTTCCATGTCTTAAGTAGTTCCAATAGCCTAGCCTGCCACACTTTGTAATTAGACACAATCTTTGCATCCACACTACAAATTAAGTACAGAAATTAGATATATTACCTATAATGATGCCAGTACCCCAGTCCTGCTTTTCAGGGGCATCACACTTACAACCAGGCTATATAACCAAAAAACAGTGTGTTTTGTTGATTATAAAAGGAAAGAGCTCTCTAGCATCCAAAGGTTGTTTTGTTACATAACATAAGTATCAGCTTAATTTAATGGATTAACACGAAATTTGAAGAGGGAGTGCTGAATCATACTACTAGTAACTTACAACACCGAACGGTGACGGTCACAAGTTCAGAAATCAAATCATCTCGCAATGAAAGCATCATATCTTCATAATTTAAACTGAATCTAACATAAAAATATACTATCTTATAGGAAATATACCACGATTTCAAACATGTAAACATATCAAAATTTGGAGATCACTTCGTACCCCAATCAAACAAAATAAGGACCGGTGTCATTCCTATTTTCAGGAAACAGTTCCACAAAGAACACAACATATTCATTTATACTTCGATTTCAACATTCAAGCACACTATTTCACACGAAATTTCACAAGGAATCCAAATATGTAATTTGCTTTAACATCCAGAGATGTTTACTTGTAAGATACCCTCAGTTTTCGAATCTGGTAAATCAAGCATATCAATCATCTCAAGTGAACTTACAAGTTATTTGTTCCTACTTCCTAGGCTCCATACAAGTAACTAATTGAAACGATTCCTGTAAAAGTTATATTTTTCTTAAGGGAGTCTTTTTATCAAACTGAGGGAATAAATTAGAGCTTACCATGTTCAATTTAATTGATTGATCCTACCAAAACGTAAGCTCCAAGCTAAGTCTTGTTCCCCTCTTTCCTCTTCGATTTCTTCAGCTTACATATCTGCCCATCTTATAACTTCATCATCCTAAGGATGAGATTAAATTTTTGGAGGAGCTATTTTCCATGTATGTTATTGTGATTCTCTATTGTTGTTGTTTGCCATATGAACAAGAAGGGGACGTAAGAAAATGAGAATGAAAAAGAATAGAGAAAAGAAGATAGGAAACCAAGACTAAGAGTTAGTAAACTCTGTATCAACTAACAGTGCTATAACAATGCTAACTACACGACTACACCCCTTACAGCAGCTCTACCACAACACCATAACAAACTATTCCTCTTTTTGCTCCGTTAATTCGAATAACCCAACGTTAACTACAACTATTTCAAACAACACAATCTCCACAATTTAATAATCAAACAAAACTAATTAATACTATCTAATAACAATTATATCACTAATTGACCAAGATTCGAAACCAACAAAAAATCCCCAAATTGCATGAAAATATCCATTCCGCCCCAAAAAACAAAAAAAAAATAAAAACCTAGAAATTATATGTATAAATCGGAAAAGTTAAACAAAAAGAGATGTTAATCTAAGCATAAACATTCAATTATAATCATAATAACAACAAATAAGTAATTCTAAATACTCTATAACCAAAAATTGAATAAGAAACGAATTTACATACCTAAATAAGGTGGATGTACTGGTGGTGGGCAGCGCCTCCTATGGCTGCCGGCTACCTAGATGCGGTTGGCAGAGAGGGGGTGAGAACAGGGGCGAAGCCAGGATTAAAAACTTGGGGTGGCGAATTATAACTGTATACGCGGTATCCCTAACGGATAATATATGAATCGTTTATTATTTTTAATAAAAACTGATACTATACGATTCTATTTAATAAGAAACATAACGGAGGCAGGGGCGAACCTAACCCCAAAAATTTGGGGTAACCATCTTAGTACAAGTTTTTTTTTTCACCTAATTTTTTGGAATTTTTAAGGTAATAATTAGGTGTTTTCGGGGAATTTGTGGTAGCCGGTGCACCTCAGGCTACCCCCTAAATTCGATCTTGAATAAACATGCTCAACAAATTATGGAATAAGAAAGAAAAAATATATTGTAAATGCGAATAAAACATAAGTGGAGAAATGAACAATCTAAATGAGAATATATATCAAAGACATGCATTAGGTAGCATGAAATGTTTGTAGCCTATTGGTTTGTATGAACAATTGCTCAGGCCTTAGTCAAGAGTTCAAATCCTCTCATCGTCGACTAACTAAAGTTATGCTTATTTTTAAAAAGTATAGGAATAATTTAAAAAAACAATGAGACTTGCTATTAAGAAGATTTGAACCCACAACCTCCAGGTTACAATGATAGCACTCTAACCACTGTACTGCCGCTGGGTGAGAATGATCGGATGGATCGAGTCGGGGTGAGAAGCGAAGAGAGAGAGAGTGAGAGAGAGATTGGAGTATAAGACAACGTAATACGTGAGATAACAAAAATTCTATTATAGTTTTCAGTATTTGATAATTAGGATAAGAAATAAAATTGGGACCGTTAAATTAGGATAAAATAAATTTCAGCCGTTTGATTTTTCTTAACCATGGTTAAAAAAGTTCGTATTAAACACCTTACCACACAGGATTACAACATATAATACTTTTTTATGTACTAAAAATATTTTTTCCCTGAACCGATCTGATTTTGTCTATCCATTCATTTCTCAAATATTGATTTTTTTAAGGAAAGACCACTACTCTTGACTTTTATAACGAGTAATATTTTGACTTTTATTTTATTAATTAATGAATTACTACGTACAAAGGTATATTAGAGAAGTCGAGGGGTTTGGGATCGGAGGTCAATGGGTGTATGGACAAGTGGAGGCCGGAGAGAGGTTTACTCAGCCGGAAATCCGCCAAGGTCCGGCCAAGCTAGCCCGCCTCCGTCTTCTCATAACTTGCGCGCATACGCCGTGGCTGGTGCCCTCTTGTTTGTCCTGCCCACCACCTTCATCATCGTCTCCACCGCGACGTTAGTATAGGCAGTGGGATTGTGGTCGGTCCGGTTAGGCAAGGATGTAAGGTGGTCGAATGGGTGGTCGCGAGTTGAGCAATGGTTTTGTTAAACCAGCGGTATTGGTGGTCGGAATGGACGTAGAGTTTTTGAAAATCAGCATAAATCTTTTTATTTTTTTTATGAAAAAATCTTTTTTTATTTTGTTATGACAAATCTTTTTTATTTTATAGTTCTATTTGTATTTGCTGCGAAATAAGTTAAGAAATTTAACTAAAAAAAATTATGAAATAATTTTAATTATTATTTAATTATTAACTATGGTTACATTTTATATAATTGTCAAAAGCTAACAATCATTGTAGAATCATCGGTGAGATAATGTTTCATTTGGGAAAAACTCAGACTCCTGATTTTGTAATTGAGAGGGTTTCATTTTTTTTTCTTTGTTTATTGAGTGATTCTATAATGGCTACCAAGGTTTGGTGGCCATTGTAAGTTTGACCTCAAATTTATTTATTTTTTTTAAGAAAAAATTAAATTAAATAATATTAATGTTTAATCACCCCACATCCCCAACTCCATCTTTTTCTCTCTCCCCTTCCTCGCCGGCCACCGCCCTAGCGCCACCACCGGCCCACACTCAGCACCACCTATTCACCTGAGGATACCACCTTATGCCGGAGTTTCGACGCCAATTCCACCTGGGTCATCGTCAGCCACCGCCATCGCGCCCTTAGTTGTCCACGCACAATTCTCTCTCCTCTCAACACTCGTCTTTCCTACCCTCAACCCCATCGATTTCCCGGCAACTGTCCTACATAAACCCCTTCCCGCCCCTTCGCCGACCCCCCAGTAGCCCCCACGCTGCCCTCTCACAATCACCACCGCCCAAGCGAGTGGAGAAAAGAAAGAGAAAACTCTGGCAGAGGGGAGGTCGTCAGTGACGCAAATGGGTGGGGACGTGTGGTAATCGGCGCGACTTTCGGTAGAGCTAAGCGACAATTAGGTGGTGGTTGGGTTTGAATGTCAGTAGCTGCTGGGGTGGGGGTGGAGGCGGGGCTGGGGTGGTGGAATAGGGAGGAGTGAGAAAATTGGGTCTTTTTTTTGGGGGGTTTAATCTTGGTGTTTGATATTTTTATTTAATTGAAATTATTAAATGGTCAAAGTAACAAATGGTCAGGATTTATTTAGGGGAAATCAATGGCTATTATTCAATCATGTACAATGGCTACCATACATTGGTAGCTATTGTAGAATTGTTATTGTTTATTTAGTTTATAATTGAGATGATCTTGGGCGAGGTAAATAATTAGGAGGATTTTTTTTAACTGAATTATAATCGTTTTGCCACGAAGATATGGATCCGCATCAATAGATAATAGTTTGCCACGAATGTGTCATTTCGTGGCCCAAGTACTTATTTTGCCACGATTTTTTCTCCTTCGTAGCGCAAGTGTCTATTTGCCACGAATTTTTATAATTCGTGGCATAATTTTTTTCACTAATGATTGGAATTTTTTTTTTTTCCGTGGCCAATATCAAATTACGCCACGGTATTTATTTTCGTGGCGTAAAAGCGTGGCCCAAGTGCTCATTTGTTGTAGTGACTAGTCATAACCACCTCTGGTAGTGATTGTCATTGGGCCGCAAACATATGTATGAATGAGGGCCAATAAATCACTAGCTCGTACTGCTTTTCCTGAAAAAGGTGCACGAGTCATGTTGCCTAAAAGACAAGATTCGCATGTTCCATAAGATCAAAAATCAAATGGTTTGAGAACTCCATGAAGTACGAGTCTCTCATTGTGTTTTTCGTTTATATGCCTTAAACGACAGTGCCAAAGGTAGGATTGATCGGCATCTCCTATTTTGAACTTTTTATTCGTTACATGATAGACCTCTTTCGTCAAATCTATAACGTAAATACCATTTATAGATTTGGTTGTTGCGTACACCATATCAATAAATGAGAAGGTACAAGTGTTGTTTCATATTAAATATTCAAAACCTTGAACGTCTAAAACATAAAAGGAATTTATAATCTTACTTAGACTTGGTACAAAATAGCAGTTATTCAGATACAACTCTAGCCTTGAGGCAAGTGACAGAATATACTTCCTACTGATACGACGGCTACTTTAGCACCATTTTCCGACACGGAGGTGCTTAAAAGGATTGATAGTACTACTCATACCAACAAAGTCGACTTTCCTTTTAGGAATCCTCTTAAGTAACCGACGCCTCTCGGCCTTGGTTCTCCTCCGCCACTCGGCCGAGTGATTTGCTCGTTTCACTTGCTCGCTTGTTAAAATTTGCTATATCCAACATTGATTCCGGCTTCGGCCGTTTATAAATCAAGTTACTCAAATAATGCACTTCAAATAATGTAATCTCAAATAATGTACTATTAAAGGATTGAAGTATGAAATATTAAGATATGATTTACCACCTAGAGTAACGATGTTGCGGCTTGACCGATCATCGTCTTATACCTACGATCAAGGTACTGTCTGTGGCCGGAGTAGCTACAGGCTTCCTAACAGTCTTCCTCCTAGATGAGAACTCATCCTACTGGCCTATCTAGAAAGGGGTGTTCACACTCGGGTCTATTAGGGGTTACGTCCTATACTCTAGCTCGATTCTATTCGATATTGTGGTGGTTGTGGGGTGGGATCCTATCCAAAATATATATGTATGTATATTGTATGACCGTACAAAAATACAATTCTATTAATGATACTTCGCTTGTGATTGTATACTCATATTACTGAATCCTTCGGAGATAACTTTTGCTCGTTTTTTGTTAGCTACATGCCTCAAGGCACGTATCTTAACTATTGCTTTATTTGCTTGTGATTTTCTTACTCAGCTTGTGCTTCTCTATTCTAGTTTGTCCCTACCATATTCTAGAGCATATGTATTTCTTCGACAGCATAGTTGACATGTCTTGAAGTGGATGATTGCTAGTTTTTAAGTCGTGCTTGCTGGAGAATTTTCATAAACAAGTATTGAGTTTTCATTTCGAATAAATTGTAGTTTGGATTTATGTTTTGAAAATTGTAGTTCGACATTTTATGTCTGCTGTTGTCATTTCTATTATTTGGATTATTGTTAGAATTATTAATGAATTTTAAGCCTAGCAGTTGACTTGCTAGTCAATTGCGGCGTAACAATTTTATATTATTTCTGTATTTGGTTGAACAGAAATTTAGGTTTGTTATAATTCCAACCTATACCCTAACAGCTTGTTTGGTAGGAAGGAAGTGGATGAAAAGGAAAGGAAAGGAAACAGATTTGACAGCTTTCCAACGTTTGGTGTTTAACAATGCATGAGAAGTGGAAGGAAATCATCCTTCATTAAATTGTCATTTTCTTTTCCTCCCAAAACGGCCGAGACGGAAAGACAATTTAGAACATAAAAGCACTCATTTTCTTTCCAAATCCTTCAAATTTCTAATATGTAAACCAAACAAAGAAAGAGCTAGTTCGTTTCCTTTCTATTCTTTTCCTTTCTGGTCTTTTCTCTTCCTTCCTAATTCTTCCGTCCAATTCTTCTTTTCCAGGGAATGTCCATTTTTTTTTTTCAATTTTAATATGTAATTTAATCCTGAAATGTTTAAGTTGTCGGTCACGCTCTGTGACCAAACTATCATTTTGACGTTAGTATGATCTTAGGTTCGGAAACTTCATCATCGATAACATTAAAGATTTTCCAACTTGTACCAGCTTGATTTGTTTTTTTTTTTTTTTTTTTTTTTCCGGAACAAGCCATTTTTTAAATATTCTTTTATTTGCAAACTTTTTGTGTTAAAATTTATCTTCACTACTTCATTAGTATTTTAACATTATATATCGACTTCATTAGTATTTTATAGCATTTGTGTTTCTTTCTTGTAAGAATGTAAACTTTTTATTCATCCATTGCGGGAATAAAAAGATGAGAAACTTACAAAAGGACACCACTAGAGGAGCAACCCCCCCGAAAAAGCACTAACTAGGAAATTAGACTATCTACGACGTCAATATTATCACAATTTTTAGCCCAAACTTTTAATCTAATGCTAACTACATTCTTGACATTCTTGACAATCCATGATTCATCATGCTCAACATCTCCAAAGAGTCGGGAGTTCCTTTCTTGCCATATCATATAGACAGTAGATATTAGGCTGCACACCATCTATTGATGCTTCCAATGTCGCTTGCGCTTTCTGCTATTTAACCACTTTATTTCATCCTTTAAGCTCTGCGGGTGCCTTTGAATTTCCAGCCATTTTAGGACTTCACCCAAGACTGCTTTAGCAAAACGGCACTCAAATAATAAGTGATTATGACTCTCCAAATCTCCCTTCCACAAGATACACCTATTAACAAGGATCATACCTCTTGCACATATGTTGTCTACTGTGGCTAAGGAGATTTGCATAGCCAATGCAGCAACAAAACTATGCTTAGGTAGATTGATAGTTCTCCAGACTACCTTATGCCATTCATTTTTTGGATAATTTCTCCAGAAATGCTGATAGCCCTCTTTGGCACAGTGCTTCCCTCTCTTCTGCCATATCTGAATGAGCACAGTCGCAGCTTTTGCATCATGTACAATTGAAAGGATTTCATTTCTAACAGTGAGGATGCCCTTACAGGATTCCGAATCATTTACCTTCTGCTGAACTTCCCAAATATTCATCTCTCTTAACTGGTAAGGTCTTGTCCAGCATCTCCAGACTCTGTCATTTTCATTTTGTATCTGCCAAATCCATTTGGCTAGCATAGCTTTATTCCAAGCTAAAACATCCTTAATATTTAGGCCACCCTCCTTTTTTGTAGAACACAAACCATCCCAACTCTTATAGACCATTTTCCTTTTGCCCTCCTCTATATTCCACAGAAAATCTTTGCACAGCTTTTTGATTTGCTTGATGATGCCTTTAGGCAATAATAAACTTGCACACCAGAAGTTTTCCAACCCAAAGATCACCGAGTTTATGAGTTGGATTTTTCATGCATATAAAAGCATGATGGGTGACCAATGGTGCAGAGAGTTTTGGATTTTCCTGATCAAAGAGTTATACATGGTATTCTGAATCCTAGCAGAGTGCAAAGGTATTCCAAGATACCTAAAAGGAAAAACTCCTTTAGTAAACCATGAAACACTTAGCATCTGCTCTTTTACTTCTTGTCTGACTCCCTCAAAATAAACCTCTGTCTTTGAGTAATTAGCGTCCAAACCCGATATGCTTGCAAATAGATTCAAACAATCCACCACAGCCTGAATTGAAGGAACATCTCCCCTTATGAAAATCATTAGATCATCCGCAAAAGTTAGATGTATGAGCTTTATCCTTGAGCACTTTGGGTGAAAGTTGAACAGAGTTTTTGCAGGCATATTCCTTAAGTATCTAGATAAAATTTCCATGCTTAGCACAAAAAGGTAAGGAGAAAGTGGATCTCCTTGCCTTATTCCACACTTAGCAGGAAAAAACCCTTCATAGTTACCATTAACCTTTAGAGAAAACCAAGTCTTACATATGCAACTCATGATCCAAACCACAAACTTCTCAAGGAAGTTTAGAGCTCTCAGCATAGCCTCTATAAAATCCCAATTCACTGAATCAAATGCCTTTCGTGTGTCAACCTTTATCACGCACCTTGGTGACACATTCTTTTGGTTATAACCTTTGATTATGGTTTGAGAGAGTGCTATATTATCAAACATACTCCTTCCTCCAACAAAAGCTGCATGTTCCCTGCCAACCAAGCTTGGCATGACCTCCTGAATCCTATTTGCAATGATCTTTGTGATTATCTTGTATTGTGGAGCAGCAGGAAATGGGTCTAAAATCAGCTACACTTGTGGGATGATCCTTTTTTGGAATAAGAGTAACTAGAGTGGTGTTAGCCTGCTTCATTTGTGTTTCTTTAATTCCTATATTTTAATTATTTAAGTTGTCTATAGTACAATTTTAATTTACTACTCCCTCCATTTTATTCAATTGTTTACGTTTGAGTCTGATTTTGTGAGGGGAACTCAGGTTCAACGTAAACAATTGAATGAAATAGAGGGAGTACTTAAATATATATCAAGTAGGGTAAATATCCATTAATGTAGAGAAAGTCTAACATAATTGGTTAGAAGATTAAATTAAATGCTTAACTTTTGGTTTTGAAAAGCAAAGAACTTCTAAAAACAAAAACAAAGGTGAGGGATAAGAAATACAAAATCGTGTAGTTGTTTGGCTGGAAAATTAAAACTTACTCCGTAAGAGTTTCCTAACAATAACATGATAGGCGAACGTAATTGGTGTCCTGGTGGTCAAGGGTTCCCCCTCTTAACCTCCAGGTTTAGGGTTCGATTCGGCGCTGCAACATTTGCGGCTTATGGTCTGCCAATTCCCATTGGGCCCTAATGGGCCTATGTGGGGATGTGGGATGCCAGCCTGCCATAAATCTTCTTGGGCCTGAAGATAAGTATTGTTGTAATGGTGTCCTCCCTGGGCCATCAGGTCGAGCATGTCGCACACAAGTGTGGCGTGGTTTGCAGGCTACTGCGCTCGCCCGTGAGTTTACCCAATGCGCACCCAAAGGGCAGCGGTTGGGGTTCTTACGTACTCCAAAAAAAAAACAATAACATGATAGCTTGGTCACGGTACGGACAAAAAAATGACTCAACGTAAAAACTGGAATCGTAAATCAAGAAGAATCTTATTTTAAAATAGTAGAAAGTATAGGGGTGCAAGCTGGAAATATTAAAAAATGTATATACAAAAATGCCAAAGAAGCAAAGGGGCCAAATAAGGATTTTTTTGTAATCATTTGTATTTTGTATCCATAATTATATATACAAAAAGGTATCTATATAAAGAGCTATTTTTTGTGTTGTAAATCTCTATACTTCCTTCGTCCATGTTTAAGCACGCCATTTGTTTTGTTGGGGTTAGAGTTTGGAAACTCTATACGTGTATGTCGCAAAAATAATAAATTTTGTTTTAAAACATCTTGTATAAAAGTAAGTTCATAAAAAAACATTGAATAACCGTAAAAAGTAACAATATAAGTAGAACCTCTAATACCGCTAAAAAGCAAATGATTTGAGGTGTCTAATAAGGGAGGTAGTACACATACATTAATTGTATGTGAAATCTCATACACTAGCTAATGAGGAGCTCCCACCTAGGATAGATGGAAAAAAAAAAAGTTGGAGGGAAACTGATAACATTTAGGCGCAATTTTTATTTCGAGTTAGCGCAATTATGGGGATGGGTTGGAGGGAAAAGTTTGGAGGGGAAAAAAGTGGTATGGAAAATTTTAGAATATGAGAGAGAAGATTATTCATTCATCTTTTTGAATCAATCTTATTTCTTTTATAATTTACCTTTCGTAAGTCCATTAAAAATATAAAATATATTATCGTAAAGCTCTTTTCGAGTACTTTCAATTGAGTAGCATATTAAATATGTCATGGTAAAATCCAAAAATTGTATTCAAATCGTTCAATCTCATATAGCCAATTGATCTGATACTAAGATACATAAATAAAGAGATCGATACATTGAAAATTAAACTTTTTTTTTCTATAGTTACACCATGAATGATCATACGAATAAATGAAAATATTATATCTCCCACTTATATATTCTATAGGAAATCTATCACTTTGTATTAAGGAGTTGTTTTATATATAGACAAAAGAATGATATAGTGTCATTCAATTTAAAGTGAGTTTTTCTAATTAAAAAAAATGAATAATGTTTGTAAATAGGTGTGTATAACATTGTAAGTAGTGAGACTTTGACATACGACTTTGACATAGAGAATGTGAAGCAGCGCATATAGTAACCAATAAGTCAAGGTTAAATAGACCCACCATTTACAAAATATACGGCATTTACACTTTTTTACTAGTCTTGTATCCTAGCTACATCCATAATCATCTTGATACATAATTTAAGAACAAGTACATTTAGACAAAGAAATTTAAACTTTTTAGAAAAACTGTCGAAAAATTTATAGGTCACCTCTTCATTCCCTACTTGCTCAGCATTTTTATTAAACATGAATTGGTTTTCAATATTCTACGATTTCTAAAAAAAAAAAAAAAAAAAAAAAAAAAAAAAAAAAAAAAAAAAAAAAAAAAAAAAAACTAGTTGAAATAATATAAAAAATATATACTTTCTAATTTCTATACGTTAGTTGGCGAATAGTATAACATTGCGAGCAATAAGAATTGAACAAAGTGATGTAGCATTACAAGTGTTAATCATAGCAAGCAATAACCATTGGGCTAGGTTGTATCAGAACACTATATGTTACAAAAGCAAATATACTTATAACCAAAAAATCATGCAATAAGAATAGAAAAAAAAATCCCGACCCTACAACCAAGATATATTAAAATGTCCATCGGTACATTATTTAAAAGCACGCCATTGGGACCCTAAGAAATTTTTAACATGAAAGTTATGATTTCCTAATAAGAATTTATTTTAATAGTCGAGGTATTATTAGTAAAGTAAAAAACCATTCTGTTTTAAGTGGGCAAAAGTGTATATACACCGAGTAATCAAACACGCCACACTAGCGTAATAAAACTAAAGCATATCAAATAGTAAGATATAGACTATCAAATATAGGCACACGCCATGTAAGAATATAAATGTCTTGTAATTAACATTTTGTAATATGTAGACAAAAGGTTTGATTTTAGTGGTTAATAAGTTGTTTTGATTTTATTTTACAGTCATCACGGTCTTTTCTAATATAGAATTATAATTTGTGACGGGTATTAAAACATCATTGCCCCATGTATCAAAGGCAACATAAGTAACGATTGTGTTGTTTTAGTAGCGGTTATATTATTTTAGTAGAGTATGTGTATAATGATAAATTGAAAATATGTTTCTTGTAGAGCTAACCACCTTTAGTAGAAGGTTTACACACCATTAAATACACGTCAATTTAATACACGATATACCATAACAAATATAATTAAATCATTTTTACAATGTTTGTCTGAACAATGTTACTACTAAAAAAAATGACTAATTTTCACATTTGTGTTCCGTATCTTAAAGATACCACACATTTTGTTATTCCTTGTAAATTACTAATGATCCGTAATATTTTAAGCATACTAATAATGGAGGTTGTGGGTTATTGCAATTGTGTTTGAATTTTAATTTCACTTTAATAACTTTAGTATTTTCTTATCATTACGGATATAATAATTGTTCTTCAGATATTGGACGTGCAAAACAGGAGAGGAAAAGAAAGAGTCAGAGAGAGTGAAAGAAGAAAAATATCTAGTTAATGAGAAAAACTTATAAAGTAGTGGATCAGAAAAATGGTCATTTCAATGAAATGATCAACAATATAGTGGACCAGATGATGAGTTTCTTTCCTAAAGAAAGTATTAACATGTGTACGATAAAAACATTACTCATCTAAAATTTGAATGGTAACGTATTAAGATGTAAGTTTAATATCTGAATTTCATTTTTCAATTCCATGTAGATTAACTGTTAAGATTATATATCTTTCATTTGATTGAATAATTATTGATTGGATCTAATAAACTCTTGATATGTCGTGTGCGTCGTGGAGTAATCACTGGGATTTATCTCATTTTGGGTGCGTTTGGGCACGGAATTGTAATATTTTAGCCTAATTTAGTATTTTAGCACTTCAGTTACTATTTATAATAATTAGGCTAACCTTAGACTTAGAGATTATTCCATAATATTTTGAGGGCGAGATTTATGTTCCAATCCCGAGCCATGAAAGACGAAAGAGCGGCCAGCACGCGCATCAAGCCAATGCTGAAGATTTTGATGAAGAGCATCCAGAAAAGGCTGGTTCTCGACTCGAGATAACCCAGGACGAGTCGAGAGGACATTGTCGAGAAGTAATTTTTCATATGGTAAATCTCGAGACGCGAAGCATATGTCTCGACTCGAGGTGGCCTATCTCGACTCGAGACATATTGTCTTGAGTCGAGAATCCTCTGTTTCGGGTAGTTTAATTTTTAGAGTTCTCGACTCGGGTCAGTTTCCTCGAGTCGAGAATACGTTTTTCCGGGTATTTTTAGTAAGATAATTTCTTTTATCTTTTTATTTAATTTCTATTTTAAATTTGTATAAATAGAGGGAGGAGAGAGGAATGCAGCCTCCATAATTCATACAACTCATTTTCATCAGCCTCCATTATCTTCAAGTTCTCCATCTCCTCTCTTAGCTTAGCGTCCCCATTTTCTTTTGTTCATCCTTAGTAATATGGAGAGCTAAACTCTCTCAACTCTTGGTGAAGCACTAATCTTTCGGTTATTAATGTAAGTTATCGTTTTTATGTCCTCTACGTACTTGATTGGTTGTTATTCCTTGCGTTTATTTATAATCTAATCTCGTTTTATCTAGGTCGCTACTAGATTTAACTTGGTTTGTTTATTAGCTTGTTTAGATAATTTGGTGGTATTCGATTATCTAGATTTTTGAAGCAACCTTCATTTATTAATGCCCGGTCGCGGTTTTTAGACTTAGGAGGAATTAACACGATAATCGAAGGTTAGGATTGGTTAATACGCGGTTGCGGTTAATTAGTTACTAATCTTGTTATTCTTAATCGATATTAGTTCGTCGTTATTGCTACCACTAGGTTGAACCGAATACGGTCGTTTAGGTTATCTAGAGTGGTTAGGGTGAATTTAGAGCGGTCGCTTAAATTCACTAATCTTAAGAACTAATAGAACTTTGTTCACGATTAAGCAATCAAAGTGAAGGAATAATTCGATTTCTTGCGGAAATAACTCGTTAGTGATAGTTGCGGACCCAAGACTTGTCCCTCATTAGAAATCATCTTTTATTTACTTGTTTCATGCTTGTTACTTCGTTACCAAACCAAATCAAAACCCCCCTCTTGTGACGTTACTTTGCATATAAACACCGTTAGAATTAATCCTACTTTCTCGTGGACACTATCCCTACTTCCCTAGCTACATTAGTTAGATAGAAGGGTTATTTGGTGGATATCGCGACAATATCTTTGCACCAACTCTATCTTATAATATACGGAGTATTTTTGTAGCCCTAAGCTATGATTTAATGTTAACGCCCATCTTGTACAAATCTTTCATTTTTTTAAACATTTAACCTGCTATTTTTTCATAGTTCATTCTTTCATGGCATGTTCTTTCATATACTTTAATTGTATTGAATTTACTACTCATATCGACCAATAAACATTTGTATAAGGCGATGCCAACAGTATCGATCTTCATATTTTTTTGTATTAATCATATGGTTCATCTTCATATTCATGGTCATTTTCGAATCTGGTTATTTGGACGACCTTGAATAGACAATATATAGCATATCAGATCCAATTAATTTGTGTGACTAATGTCAATAAAAAACTTACATGTTCGCTAGGTATGGAAACATTACAACTCTTTTCTTACAAATTAAATCTGCTCAGTGAATGAGTTTATACTCATTTTGTTATTCTTTGCAAGATACAAAGAATATTGTACACAAACGAATTATGAAGATTGCTTAGGTTATTTGGGTCATTATGGCTGTTAGGGTTATCGGTATTACTAGCTAGTGTTAGTAGGGTTTCTAGGGCTGATATGGATTAGTTACAGGGTGACTTATTAGTTGAAACTAGGAACTATTATTATACAAAAGTAGTTCAGATTATGTAATGGCAACTACATTACAATAATAATATGCCGTTCAGTTCTAGTTAGTACCAGTGATATATTTATTGTTTCTTACATACTGAACGTGTTCATAAAGAGGGGAAGTGTGAGTAAGAGACAATTGAATGAAGGAAGATGTTTTCTGTCTGGATTAACGAGTAAAACCTACACATTTGGACCAGAAACGAAGATTAGTTTTTAATGGTATCGTTTGATACAATATTGTATCAAGCGGGGACAACTATAAATCTTCTTATTCGTGTTCATCTTCAACCTGTTCCTCTTCAAATCCAATTTCATATTCAACCCTTTTCTAATATGCAGATTTCTTAATCTAGATTCAAATACAAACAATCAAAGTTAAAAGTAAGCTATTTATCTACTATCGTGTAAATTAAACTTAAATTAACAAGTCTCCATGTAAATTTAACCCAAAATCATACTTTTCTTCATCTTATCTTTACCTTCTTCACCTCATAATCATCTCCACCTTCATCTTCAATCTTTGTATAAATTTCAATTTAAAAAACCAAAACTACCTTGATTCAATGCAATACCAAATACAATTGTAGTAAAATTAATTCATTGGCTATCATCGACTAATTTTAACTCATAAATAAATATATTGACGATTTTTCAACATGTAGAAGATTCATTTGGTTGTTGGATTTATAAATTTCTATGTTCGTTTTGGGTAGAGAAGAAGATAAGAAGTACGGAGAATATTAGAGAAGAGAGAGGTTGAATCTAAAAAAAAAAAAAAGTAGAGAGAGAAAGTGAAAAAAAATTGGGGTTTTGTAACAATTTACAATAAAAGAAAAGTAAAAGAAAAAATAGAATTAATATATCTGAAAATTTTGAATGAAATGTTTAAATTTGGGGATAATCTTTTTTAAAAATAGGCCAATGAGGGATTGACACATATTAGTGTATGAAATTCTTCATATATCCAGTGTATGTGTACCCTATTCCGTCTTTCCAAGCCTGGGATGAGTGAAGGTTAACTTATTTCAGAGTGTGACGGGCCTCGCTCTTAGCCTTTGGTTGTACATTTGAAATTCATGGAATTTTCGTTTTAAAAGGAGTCATTGGAAAGGATTATCAATTGCTATGAATGATTAGACGATTAAAGGTTTTATTTTCCCTATAGCAATTTTTTACTCCCTCCATTTCAAAATATATGACGTTTTTCGGTTATTGAGGTGAGTCATTAACTTGTGATTTAACAAAAAAGCTATTACAATTTATATAGGCAAAGTTATACTCGTTAGACTCGTATCGAAATAAGCTTTTATAATATTATGATTTTATAATTTCTGGCCCTATCATTTAACTCATATTTAGGTTTAAACTTCTCGCCTTGATATGTGAGAAAGACATATATTTTGAAATGGATGGAGTATTTGTTTATTGTTTGGTAGATCAGTTTATAAAAATGACCAACAATTATATTCCAGAAATGAATATCGAGTAAAGGTAATCTGTACAACCTCAACTATAATCTAATATATATTTAAAAACTAATAATTTGGAGCGCAATGAGAGTGTCGGAAGGTCAAGTACATAGAGAGTCCAAGATATGTTAAACTCTCACATAAAGTATTAAAGTAATCCACATGAAATATTAAGAAATGCAAATAGAGAGTCCAATATTTGTAAAACTCTTACGTAATAAAGTTATCAACATGAAACATAATATAAATTGTTATAACTTGGGCTACGTATATCAGAATATTATGATGCATGTATCATTAAATTCGTGTCGAAATGTATTTCAATATAAGATCCATTCACACATTAACACACGCTTTTGAAAAGTTGAGTATGATTTTGGTTGAGATATGTCGACAAGTTTAAAAATTTTGTGAAAATGATTTAAAAAATAAATGATATGCGGAGTACTCCGTAAGCGATTTAGTTAGACTAGGAGACAACTTAACTAATCAACATTTAATTAATCATAATTTATTTATTTTGAGATTAACTAATTAATAAAAAAGAATATAAAAAGTGTCCCGTGCAACGCACGGGCTTTCCATCTAATACTCTGTATTAGTCAATTTCACACGGGTTGTGACTCTAATTCGAATTAAAATGTTAGCTAGAAAAAATTGAGGCAGAATTATTCATCACCTCGTAATTCTTCAAGATCCATAATTAAGCTTTTCTTAGTCAAGCACTCAAACTAAGCTAGCACAAGTTTGTGGTAATGAAAAACAAACACGTCAATAAAAACTCCGATTTCGTCACGATTCTTCATATATAGTGATGGTCCATGCGCATTGTTGATTTTTTGGTCAAGCAAACACAATTTTCTGCCACCAAACAAACACGTAATAGTCGTACTTAATTAGTTATATAGCAAGTCAAATGTGTTTAAACTGCTGTCTCCAAAGTATATAAGTTTGACAAACTGCTATGTTGGACATATAATGCTGCTCTTGATCTAGTCGACATTCAACCACTTTACGAGCTAGATTACGACGCGCGTGAACTTTAATTTGTACCCATTGCGTGCTTGGCGCTATTTATAGAGAGCCGGCGCTGTATGGTGACAGCGTTTATATATATTATGCGTCAATGAACATAATGAGGAGCATCTTCCGTCCATCCAAAAATTAGAGAGGATGATCGATACATATATTGTCCATGATTAGGTCATGAAAATCACGTCTCAATAACTTTACAACGGATTTAAGGTAGCTTGGGGGAAATTACATTATTAGTTTCATATAAAAATAAAGAGTATAATGTAGCATGAATGAACAAACGACTATATATACGAGTATTATTTATTCTCTGTGTATACTGTACTCGGCTATCACAATATTAATCATAGTAATTTATTCTTAATCCTACATCTTTCTAAATAATCGTTTAATGCGCACACCTTTTTTTAGTGAGTATGTGTTTTCAATAAGAGGTGTTAAAACTCGGACGGAGGGAGTACTCTGATTTATTAACTTCGTAAGCACTACGCAGGAAAGACACCCTTCTAACAAATACTCCCTCCTCAAAATATGTCTTTCTCACATTTCGAGAAACTTCTTTGACCTTTGATATCTCTCAAAATATAAAGGTAAAAATTATGAAATTATAATCTTGTGAAAGTATATTTTACAACGAATTTAATGACATAATTTTTATAATTTTTGATAAAATACTTTTTTTATGAAAATGGAAGTTAAAACTTCTCTCGTAACTTACAAACGTCATATATATTGAAATGGAGGGAGTACAAATTAAAACTTACATGAGAAGTTCTAGGGTGCTCAACAAGCACCGCAAAACACTATAATAAATTATTTTTAAATAACTTAATAAATTTTTCTAAATCGAAAAAATATCAAATCATATTAGATATAGTTTGTACAATGTGGGGGGAGCCTTGGCGCACCGATAAAGGTGTTGCCATGTGATCAATGGGTCATGGGTTCAAGTCTTGGGAGCAGCCTCTTGTCAAATAAATTAACAAAGGGAAGCTTGTACTCATTACACCCTCGTGGTGGGACACTTCCCCGGACCCTCGCTTAGAATTACTCCATGTGATGCCATAATGCAAATGAGGACATGAAAAGTAAAGCGTTGTTGTAATTTTTTTTTTTTTTTTTTTTTTTTTTTTTTTTTTTTTTTTTTTTTTTGCGTTGGTTCACTTGGTATCCTCATGTTTTTCTGATTTGCACGTGTTACCCAATATTTTGCAAAATTGTACGAAATACCCTCGACATTTGACTGTTTGCACACGACACTCTGAACTTAACCCTCCGTTTAACACCGTCAATTTTTTGAAAAAAAAGTTATTCACATGGTACCCTCGTGTTTTCTCGATTTGCACGTAGTAAGTGTTGTACCAAATACACGTACCTTTAAAATTCCGTTAACGCCGTTAATTCGAAGAAAGAAAAACCTTGATTTTCTCGTTCATCACCATCTCTAACTTCCTCTTAACTCTTTCATCATCACCATATTCATTTTTCACCACCACCTTCATCAACATATTCATCATTTTCCATCACCACCATCATTTCCACCCATATAAAAACAGCATAACCACCTTTTTTTTTCCTTCTCCATTAAAACCAACTTTTAAACGGCGTTAATGGAATTTTTAAAGATAAAGGTACCATATAAAAACAGTCAAATCTTGAGAGTATTTGATACAAATATGCATAATGGGTACCACGTGCAAATCGGCAAAACACAAGGATACCACATAAATAAACCCGATTTAAAGAAAAAAATTGACGGCGTTATTGGGAGGATTAAGTTTAGGGTACCGTGTGGAAACAGTTAAATCTCGAAGGTATTTTGTACATATTTGCAAAATAGTGGGTAACACGTACAAATTGGCAAAATACGAGACTACCACATAAATTAACCCGTTTTCTTTAAAAAAAAATGTGGTACACAAGAATTTGACCAAATTTTTGAAAACCTTGACAATGGACTTCTTGCTTGTACCTCTCGGCTCTCCGTATGCTTCCTAGTTCCCACACCATCTTATGTCAAAGGTCTTATTTCATAGGTACGTGTATTCGTAGTTGACATTATTCGTATAGGCAGACCGAGAATTCATGCTTCTATGGATGATGTCATGATGATTATCAATTTTAGCAATTTAAATTTTAAATACGTAGTATGTTTTCTTGAATGTGGCATTATTTAGCAATAATGGTTCTGATATGTTCGAGTTCTCGGATAAGAATCGATACGATGAGTCCTTCTATTTAGCAATACTTTTACTTGTATAAGCTACATCACACGTGCTTTCTTTTTTCCACATACTCCTTTCATTTGAGTTTAAACATCCCATATTAGAAACGCATCCTCATGAAAGATGGTGTGTATAATAAACGATTAATTAGTTTCGGAAAAAAATTAAATGAAATATTTGTTCAATTTCTTATCTAGCTTGAATTACTATGTAATTTTTTTGGAACTTTAATTTGGTTAACTGATTAGTGTGTATATGCTGCTCAACTCAGAGGGTTTGAGTATAGGGTGTTCAAACCCGGACGAGAGGGAGTATAACTCATTAGATTTTCTACAGTTCTACTATATATTTTGAAAGGGAGTCACAATATTCATTATACTGCGGACACGGTTGGACTATATAGTAACACACTTTTTCTTGACCTTACCAACTAAACGTGTTAAACTTAAATCATTGTGTATTACATAGTTTCTATGTTTCAATTTCTTCGTTTCTTTAAAATGAAATTCATAATTTAAAATTAAGGTTATAGTACGTTGACATACGCAAATTATACCATGCTTCTGGGAGCACAAAAAGCACGGCGATCATTCTCACAATAGAGAAATAGGGACCACATTTATATAGATTTAAAATTATTTCAAGTGCGGTCCCTACTCCTCTATTTTAAGAAGAACCATGACCATGCTTCTTATGCTCTCGAGAACATGCATGGTATAAGCACTCGTTGACGTATATACTATCTTTTTATCTCTATTATAACCTCTCAGTTGTATCATATCTTTAAAAAGATTTCCTCACATGAGTAGTTTATCGAGTTTTATTTTTGATTAGAAAATGAGAGAGATTCTAAATTTTCAACAACTAATACTAGGACTTCAAGAGCACAAAGATGCAGGACTTTAATTATTTGAGAATATTCAGTTTGCTTCACGTATCTAACTTGTCATTTTTAAGCACAAAATCACAAACACTAAAGAAGGGAAAATAAATAACTAAAACTTATTTGGGCACCCCCTATACATTTGGTGTAGATTATTCCTTTTATGTACATTTCCCAACTCACCAAATTTCCCTTGCTTTTTGTACCTTTAGACCATCAACACATGAGTTGGAAATGTAAAATCAAACTTGTGAATCCAATGCAAAGGTGAGGATTGGCTCTCCAGATTAAATTTCACAGTTTCTCAATTTTATTTCTCAGACGTTATGTCGTGTCTTCGTTTGAGATAGAGATGAGACTTTCAATTCAACTAAAAGGTAAAGACTAAGTGTCTGTTTGGCCTAATTAACCGAAATTTGTTTCTATTTTACATAATCGGTTTCTATAAAACGTTGAAAAATTAATGAGTGTTTGGTTCAACATATTATAGAAGCACTTCATTTGTTTTTATTGTTTTTTTTTTTTTTTTGCCAATTAAAAATATCTCACAAATTGATTGTTTTTAGAGAAATAGAAACAGAAACACCAATTTGGTGCTTATGTTTTTTATGGTAAATATTAAAGTAAGAACTTTTATTAAATAGTATTTAACTTCTAAAAAAAAACTCTATGTTTGGGCAGGTTTATAGTTTTAGGAACTAAAAACACTTTGAAAAGTTAGGCAAAACCCATACTATCTTTTAAAAAAAATGTGAAACACCGTAATTATACTAGAATAATTCATAGCGAAAAATATGAATTACGATCCCCTGAAATTGAAAAATAACTCTACACGGTAGAGTTTACTTTAAAAAAAAAAAATTAACTCTACCATGTGCATTTATATCTTATTTTCATAACTACATTTTCAGTCATATTTTCCGTTTATATAAACTCTACCAACTCTATGAAAAAAAGTAACTTCAGGGGATTTGAATCCGAAAATTAATATTTTTTTTTTTTAAATGGTAAGCGTATAAGAGGGTAAGAGTTAGGTGATCCTTCTCGCCAGAAAATCAGCCACCTTATCTGCGTTGATAATATTAAGAAACAAAGGATCTGTAATCTCTAAGGCCGGAACACCATCCTGGAAATTAAGGATATCGTGTCCTGTTGCAGCCAAGAAGTCAGCAACTCTATTTGCCTCCCGGTAGACGTGCTTCAAAGACCACGACTCGAAATGATGCAGCATATCCCTGATGTCCTTAACAATGAAATCGTTAGACCAGTGAGATCTAGCTGCTCCAAGAATTGCATCAATAATCGTTTTATTGTCGCCCTCGATTTCCACCTTCTTTACACCAAGGTTCATGGTCATGTTGATGCTCGCCCGTAGCGCCTGAGCTTCCGCAAGAAGGACTGAGCAACTTCCCAGATTTAGGGCCCTACCATTAAGCAGATACCCGCCGGGATCCCTTGTAACAACCCTAAAATTTCGCTTAAACAAACTTGAAAATAATTTAGAATTGTTACGCCGCAATTGACTACCGAGTCAATTGTTAGGCTAAGAATTCAGATACAATAAATCAAATGAGAACCACAGCGGAAGTCTTAAAATTGTCGAACTACAATTCTCAAAACTTTGATCCAAAAATACAACAATAAATGAAAAGAAACTCTTTTGAAATCCCCAACATGCACGACTTCTTAAGCAAGCATCCACATCATCAAGACCTGTCAACTATGCTATCGAAGAATGACATAGGCCCCAGAATAAGGTAGGGACAAACCGAGAAAAGAACGTCAGCACAGGCTGAGTAAGAATATTAAGCATAAGAATAACAAATAAGATACGCTCCTCAAGGCGCGTAGCTAACAAGAACAGATTGACGATATAAATAAGGAAAATCAATAACAGTAGAACGAAATATCAAAGAAGCATCGTCGCTCGATACATATATAAATCTGTACATAGTACAAGCCAATAAATTAAGATTATTTAATCATACGTTTCGGCCAGGGTCCTATTCCAAAACCACCACACTATCAAACTTAGTTCGAGCTAGAGTTGTAAGTATAGCCCCTAATAATCACGAGTGTGCACACCCCTCGCAAGATATGCCAGTAGGACGAGATCCCATCTAGGAGGAAGACTATTAGGAAGTCGGTAGCTAATCCGACCTACAAAGTACCTTGATCAGAGGTAAATAAAACGATGGTCGGTCAGGCCGCATCATCGTACTCTAGGTGGTATCGACTCATTTTCTTATGATTCAATCCAAATGTTAATACATTATTTGAAAGTATATTATTTGATAATTTCAATTTGAATGATCTTAAACTAATTAAGATACTAGAAGCGAAGCACGAAAACAAACGACGCAACAATGAACCACTCGGCCGAGAGCCGAGAGGCCGAATGGCCGAGGGTCAAGCACAAGGCAGCCGAGGGCTGCTTGTGAAGCAACAAGGCCGAAAGGCCAAATCCAAGAATCAAGTGCAAGGGAAAAATATGCTCATAAGATTAATTAGGCATGAGTGAAGCGATAAACAAGATGAACGTATAAAATGAATATAGGAGAAATGAACAAAATGTGAATATGAGCCAAACAAGTAGATTGATTAGTCGAGAGGATCGTGATCATTGTTCTTACCTTACTTACGCTAGTGTGAGGGAGAGTCAAGCTAGAATGGTAGTTCCTCGAACACACACCCTAAATACAAATAGCAAACATCGAATCACTCAACCATTCCACCAATCGATTCTTGTACTACATTTGATTAGTAATGAAACACACTTACATACACTTCCACACATGATCGAAACACTGAATCACAAAATAGGGGCAACTCCACAATAAGCCCTTAAACGTTACGTTTCAACCCCCAAATGATCTTTAAATAATACCAAATTCGCAAAACACCCTCCCAGGTATACCAACAACAATAATCCACCACTAAATCATTAAAACAACCACATAACCATCCAAAATAGCCAATAATCAGATCTGGACAGAATATAATTTCATCAATCAAACCATCATAAAACATTCCCAAACTTAAACCATGATTTACCCAACTCATGACAAACATCCCCTCCAAATTTTATACAATTCCACCCATAAAATCATCCTTAAACACACATGAACCCTAATTATAAAAACCCTAAATTAGAAATCAACATTCCATGCATCAAAACTATAATTAAGATAAATAGGATTAATCAAAGTCATTTCCACAACCAAAATCATGTTTAAATTACAATCAACATGAATTTACACAAGCCCTAATCATAAATTTGTGAGCAAGGGGCGAAAACTTACTACTCTTGATACAAAATCAAGAGGGGAAGGAAGGCAGGGCTGCAGTGGTGGTGTGGTTGGGCTGCAAGGGAGGGTGCACGGCTCTCCTTCTTCGTTTCTCTTCCCTTCTCTTTTTCTTTTTCTTTTCTTTCTCCTGCTTCTCTGCGACGTGAGTTTGATGAGGGAAGGGTTTGGGGTTTTGTTTTATTTATTGTAGAAATAGGATGAGAGTTTAGTAAGGGTATTTTGGTAATTTTGCAAAACAGTTGCCCAATTAGGAAAACGCCCCAAAAAGGAAGGTATGCCCTAATTTCCAAAAATAGAATTTAATATCCTCAAAATGAATTTCTCCCGACATCCTAGACAATTCAAAAGACCCAAAAATGTGGGGTGTTACATCCCTTAAGAGAAAACCACCACTCGCCTTATGATCACGAACCGAGCCATCGAAGTTGATTTTGATGAAGCCTGCTGCAGGGGGGACTCAGAAAAATAGTATTGTCACACTATAATTTCATCATTTTTACCCACATATTTTGAGTCGTACTATAGAGTCATATGAACCTTTGGATACAACAACAAACGATCTAAAGTTCTAGAATTCGTAATCAAAGTTGTTATTATGTTTATTATTATCATTCAGAATTTATTCACTACTCCCTTCGTCCCAATTTAAACACTACTCCACGCCTTTTTTTCTGTCAAAATATTCAAACTTTAAACGCAAAAAGCTCATAATGAATTATAATACTGCACTAAAGCTTTTACATACAATTGTTTCGAATGTTCCACAAAAGTAAATTTTTTTCCAACATATATGTACATGTAAAACTAATGGTTGACATGACTCCTCGAATCTAAAAAAAAACTCAAATGGAGCGCCTGAGTTGGTACATAAGGGATATTAAAAGAAAAAAAAAAAACATGTAAATAAGATACTACACAACTCACAACTCATAAATTATAATATGGTCTTTGAGTTACTCTTAGGTTATGTTTGGTATACACAATAAGCTGACTTATTTGGCCAAATTAGGTTATTGCGAATTGTTCCGTCGTTCCTGCTGTTCAAGGACAAGCGGGCAACAAAGGGAATTCTTTGACCGGCAGGTGCGAATTGGCAGCTCTTAAACTAGCTCTGGCGAGTTGACTTCTTTCTCCCTCTTTCTTTTGTTGCAGGCTGGGTAGCTCCTAAATAAAAGTACGTTTGCTTTTAGTAAGTTTAATGTGGCGTGGTGCCAAAAGTGTTTACCAATCGCATAACAATGAATTCTTGTGTGTAGCTCGTGGGGCCGCAAGCAGAACGTAGGTGCTTTAGGTGTGTGTTGACCATGCACTCTCGATTTGACTAGTTTATAAACTCTTTGGCCAAATAAGTCGTTTTCACAATACCACTAGCTTAAATAATGAACTAACTTTTTTTTATAAGTTACCCCATATAACTTATTAAAATTTAAGTTACTTAACATAAATTTATTACTACTTTACCCTAATTGATTTCCTAAAACAAAACAAGATTAAAAATAATAGTGCACTTTTATGTAATTTTAGAGGGTGAGGATCCTCTAGAGTTTGAATTTGGTAGAATTGGTAGAGTTTACCAAAACAAGTAATAAGACAAAATAAAAAGAATTTTGAGGGTCACAAATAAATTGTTAAAAAATTTCTTCTTGCCTTTTTAGGCAAACTTTACCAAATAAAATTGATTTGCAACTGTAGAGGATCCCAACACAATTTTATAATGTTAGCTACTATATCAGGTACTATTGTCAAACACTCTGATTTCTATTAGCTAAAAACTCTCAGCTACTATTGCAATTATTATTTCAGCTTTCAGCTACCATTTCAGCATTCAGGTACTATTTCAGCGTTCAGCTATTTTTCAGCTAGTTTACGAAATACTAACCAAACATACCGTAGAACGACGCCATAGGAGTATTATATACGTATGACAATGCTGCATCATCACCACTTTTCTTTACTTCTTGTCTGCCATCAAAGGGCTAAGCGACTCTCGAAAGCCGAGTCAATTAAAGAGGGATTCTCGCCCACCAAAAAGGTGGTATGGGCGGAGAAAGCGGCAAGAAGTGAAGTGGTCGTATGGTTCTCCTGAAATAATTTTGGGAGCCAGTATACGGTAAAAAGCACAATTTCACTTAATCATAGTAAAAAGAGATTTAATGTCATTTTTTTGATGTGCTTCCGTCCATTGAAAACAATGCCCTCACCGAAAAAGGGTTCAGGGTTAGGTTTGTTTCCCGCGATGTTGAAAAATGCCAACCCTAAATCCTTTTTCGACAACCCTAAACTGTTTCCTCTTTTAATCACAACTCTAAAGAGTTCAATAGCTGAATTTTAGGGTGTCTATAGAGTCCGACGATAAAGCCGCCAGCAAGAGGGCCGGGGTTGCGCTTAATTTTTCCGTAAAAGTAATTGTTGTTAGAAGGGACCGTGCGTGGTCGTGCATGGTGATTTTGTTGGTTGTGATTGGAAAGGAGAGGTCGGAATTAAAAGTGTGATAATTTTATTAGGGAGTAACATTAAAGTTTTGATGGAAATTGCTATCATTAATCACTCTTATACAGAATGTTTGGTAAAGAGGAAATGGATGAAAAGAAAGGAAACAGATTTTACAACTTTCCTACGTTTAAAAGATACATGAGAAGGAAAAGAATGGAAGCGGAAGGAAATGTCCTTCACTAAACATTATTTCATTCCCCACCCAAAACGAGCGGAATTGGACGGAAAGTCAATGTACAACATAAAACAATGGCTTCATTTCCAATTCCTTCAAAATTTTAATTAGTGTACCAAACAAAGGAAACCGTAGTCCATTTCCTTTATCTTATTTTACTTTTCGTCCCATTCTCTTTTTTCCGTTCAATTTCTCTATACCAAACAAGCTAATAGAAAGATTCTACTAAAAAGTTAAATCCCGCTGATCTGTCAGAATTTTTGAGAATACCAACTTTATTTTAGTTCAATTCAATGAAATTAGTGAAGTATACGCAAATCGATATTGTTCCCAAATCCAAGAATTGAAAAGAAAAAGTTTTACCTACTTTGGTCAATGTGACATACCTTGAAAGCGCCTTCCGTCCTTTATTCCCCAAAACCAATCTTTAACTCGTTTTTTAACTTTGAAAAATAAAAGGTGGCTTTAACAACATCCGTCCATATTACACTAATCAAAATGTTTAATGCACACACCTTTCACGACTGTTGCTAATAAATTATGCACATCTTCATTTTCAACCTTTATTTATTGCACCACACCATTCATTCCATTTTACTCCATTCATTCATTCATTAATTTCACCACTACACCGTCCGGCCGCTTTCTCTTCCCCAATCACTCGATCACATCACTTCCCATCTTTTAAACACACCCTTTTCCTATTAGAATTTATAACACGAGGCTCTAACTTTTCGTACACTTACTTTCGCCATTTATCTATCTGTCTTTCTATCTCTATATAAGTATATCATACTCTCGCATTTCATCATATATTTCATCACAACCCACTTACTACTTACTACACAACTTTATAGAGCAAATTTTCCCTACATTCATTCATTCACTATATTGCGCATTCACTACTTTGGTACCACACCCATTTCAATATTTCATCATATATCATCTTTCTCCTATTTTTACCAAATTACAAATTAAATCCGGAGAAAAAGTGTTAATAATGGCACTTGTTTCTAATTCTTGTACATCTTTAGCGTACCAAACTCCATCTCCTTGGCGAACCCGCCGTCCCGGGGGCCAGCGGGTATTCGCCACGGTTACGATACCGCCAATGACGGAATCGGTCGAGTCGCGAAATTTACCCTTAAAGAAAATCCCGGGTGATCGCGGCCTGCCTATTATCGGTCCAATATGCGACCGACAAGACTATTTTTACAACCAAGGGAAAGATGAGTTTTTCAAATCAAGAATACAGAAGTACAAGTCAACTGTTTTCAGGGTCAACATGCCACCTGGCCCGATGATATCCTCTGACTCTAACGTCGTCGTTTTGCTTGACGGGAAGAGCTTTCCCACCCTGTTTGACAACTCTAAAGTTGAGAAGAAGGACCTTTTTACTGGGACCTACATGCCTTCTCTCGAACTCACTGGCGGCTACCGGGTTCTCTCTTACCTCGACCCTTCCGAGCCGAGTCACGAGAAGCTCAAGAGGCTCATGTTCAAGCTTCTCACCACCACTCGCCACCGAGTCCTCCCCGAGTTCCAGTCTAGTTTCTCCGAGTTGTTTGATGAGTTGGAGAACGAGTTGGCTACCAATGGGAAAGCCAAATTCAACGAGGCCAGTGATCAAGCCGCCTTTAACTTTCTCGCACGTGCTTGGTACGGTGCTGACCCGTCCGAGTCAGAACTCGGACGCGCTGCACCCGGGATCATATCCAAGTGGGTCTTATTCCAACTCGGTCCGCTGCTCACCCTCGGGCTCCCCAAATGTATTGAGGAGCTCACCATTCATAGTCTTCGTCTCCCTTTTAATTTGATTAAAAAGGACTACCAGAAGCTGTACAATTTCTTTTACCAAAACTCTTCTGAGCTTCTCGAGGAAGCCGCCCAGCTTGGCATATCTAGGGACGAAGCATGTCACAACTTGTTGTTCGCCACGTGCTTTAACTCCTTCGGTGGGATGAAAATATTCTTCCCTAATATGATTAAACAAATCGGCCGAGCCGGGGTGAAATTACATCGCCGGTTGGCCGAGGAAATTCGGTCCACGGTCCGGTCCAATGGAGGAAAGGTAACTATGGGTGGTATGGAGCAAATGGAACTCATGAAGTCTGTGGTTTACGAGTCGCTTCGTATTGAACCGCCGGTTAGCTCGCAATACGGTCGGGCCAAGAAGGATCTAATTGTTGAGAGTCACGACGCAGCGTTTCAAGTCAAGAAGGGTGAGATGATGTATGGGTTTCAGCCGTTTGCTAGTCGGGACCCGAGGATTTTCGAGCGGGCCGAGGAATTTGTTCCGGACCGGTTCATTGGTGAGGAAGGGGAGAAGCTGCTTCAACATGTGTTGTGGTCTAATGGACCGGAGAATGAGAACCCAACTGTTCATAACAAACAATGTGCTGGCAAGGATTTTGTTGTGTTGGTTTCCAGGTTGTTGTTGGTTGAATTGTTTTTGAGGTACGATTCGTTTGAGATCGATGTGGGACACTCGCCTTTGGGAGCTAAAGTCACCGTAACTTCATTAAAACGGGCTACATTTTAGTTAGACCGTAGTTTTATTTAATTTAGGTAAGGACCGGTCCGATTAGTAAGAGAGTAAATAATGTTTTGGTTGAGTAGGGTCATTCTTTAGTAAAGTGGGGATGTTGTCAGATAATGTGTTTGGCTCGTCTGGCTTCTGTAGTAAGTACATACGTATGGTTGAGTATCATGAGATTTAACATGATCTAGAATAATCTTTTTAATCATATGGATTAAATTAAGAGTGGTTGTTTCTTGTACTCTTTGTTTATATTCTCAAAACTCAACGGGAGGATAGCCCTGAAAATTCTATAAAATTTTGGAGGAGAATCGAGATTTGATTGCTGCAATCTAGATTTTAAACCATTTTTATTCGTCTCATGTTGACAGTATCAATGGTACTGTACTGCTGTCCTAGTGTGGTAGGAAGTTTGTCCGTCTATGCTAAACCTTTTTCTATTTTTTATTTTTTCAGTTCACTTGATCAGATTAGCGATAAGCACTGATTCTAATATATAATGTGGTCCCTTGGTTGCTTAAGAAGTTCATTAAAACCAGTAATTTTGAAAATTTTACATCTCTATGCTAATGTTTGACATAAAGTGTCGTAGACTTAGTTATATAAAGCATTCTCCGATAGTATGACATTATCTGATCTATGATTCTTTACGAAGCATATCATCATTGCTTGGTATCCCCAACCATAGTATAGCAATGAGTTTCACCAAACCAATCATTGTGATTGGCAATATTGGGCCAATCACGGATTGGTGGACAAATCCCTACCACTCATTTACATCTCCCAAATCCTAAGGCCAAAAACTTTTCCCCACCTACCCTTATTCAGTCCCCTCTCTCTCCTCTCCATCCTAGCCACCACACTTCCACCATCAAACTCCTCCACACAACCCGGAAAAAGGGCTTAGAGTCCCACTTTCCGGCCATTTTAGAATACCTCACCCCAAAGGGGTTGACCCCACCCATTCAAATACCCCATCTTCATAGGGTGTCTTTTTGTCTTCTCCGGCGAAGCCGGAGATGGGACGCCGGCGGGAAGGTTGTCGACGGACGTGGGGGCTGGGTTGGGTAGGGTTCTGGTGGTTGTTCGCGTGGTTGCGGCTGTTGCGCGGTGGACTGTTTTGGGTTTGCTGGAAAATTGACTATTTTACCCCTGTGATCGAGTCTGTACACCCAATCACTGTGATTGATTTGTCAGCACTCGTATAGCAATAATGTTCCATTGAATAATTGAGGCACAAACATATACTCCTAAGGGCAATAGCAATGGAAGAACCCGTTATTGAGTTCTTTGTATGTCACGTCATTTTTTCACCAACCCCAAAATATTAGAAGCGGGTATCACAATAGAAGAACTTCATACAAGTTTTTTTTACGAAGTTGGAACATTAATCAATCAATAAAAAGACTGGGGCAAGGGGACACGTGGGGACAAAGTGAGGTTGGCCCACTATTTTTTTCTTCTGTTTCAAACACAAATGGAGGCAGTGAGAGGGACGCGCTAAATTTCTTGAAACGTGCATGTTACGCGGCTGTTTTCCTGCCTTTAACTTTTCAATGCCATATTTGACGAACTCGGTTTGAAATGTCGAACTCAGTTCGTTTACGAACTGCAAAAACTGCCTTCGCAATGGTCGAACTGCATTTTCACAGTTTTTAATTGACGAACTCAACACGACAAACCATCATTGCGTTTGCTCTAACAATAATGGATCAAAAACCATACTCCATCCGAATTTTCACGTAGCATAACAAACAACTGTTCATAACAAATAATTGTGCATTTTACCTCCAATTTACATACCATGATGTTGAGGCACTTCATCCGAATTTTCACGTAGCATAACAACATGATATCAATTCAACAAATTTCCTTGCGCAAATTGGACTAACCTTGGCGTCCCCACAAAACGAGAGTTTGAAAAAGAGTCCTATCACAAGGGTGTATAGAGGGCAACTAAATTCTTCAAAAATGATAGATCATCAAATCCTAAGAATGATACATTATCCCACTTTAAAACGCTACTCATATAGTTCGTCCATTTCCTCAAGGGTTTATCTTGTATTCCTTATTCCTCTACGAGACTGTCAATGCTAGAATTTTGAGACAAAAGTCTAGATTGATGCATGGTTAGGACTATAAGTAAATGACACAATGATTTTATATTTCAACATGCCCGCTCACGCAAAGACACATTTAGGCTTTAAGCGTGAGTAATATACTTGCCCACAAATAAGAGCACCCAAAATGGTTTTGTACTCCTGAAACGCCTCCTCACGCAAATGGCCACTTCTGATTGAAGCGTGGGTGATATATTGGCCCACATTCAAAAACTTAGGGACTGTTTGGTATCGTTTTCTGTTTTCAATTTCTGTTTTTTTGAAAACCAAAGTCCTGTTTTTGAAAACCAGAAAAAGTGGTTTTCAGTTTTCATTTTCTGTATGACTACTATAGAAACATACAGTTTAAATTAATTTTTGCAACTTATTTAACAAAAAAATTTACGCAAAAAAACAAAAAACTGAAAACGGCAGTGATACCAAACGGGCCCTTAAACTGAACTCATTTCATTGAGACTCCGACATGATAAACGAGGAGCGCTACCCGGATTCGAACTTGAGACTGCAGTATCGCTAAGACTCTAATACTACATTAAATAACCAAGTTAAGTAAAAGTCTAAATTGATGGTTGTGACATCCACGAGGCCACAATGGTTATATCTTCAACATAAATTGAATGGGTTAGAAATGGAACTTTGTCACTAAATTACATGATTGTCCTCGGGGAGTAAGAGTTTTCATTAGTGGTCATACTTGAGCCCAAAGCAACAAAAACCAATAAATCTCGGGGCAATAGATCTACAAAGTCCCGTTTAAGAGAAGACTAGTTTACTACCTGGGTCATGCCCGAAAAACTTTAATTTTACCATTTTACTACCTACCATTTTATCTATAATTATCATAAAAGATAAGAGTACTATTTGTTAAGTTTTTCGAAAAAGTACAAAAGTTGTATAAGTAATAGAGTTATGGCAAGTGAAAATTAAAATGGCAATAATTGAATTTGAAGATAATAAGATTTTTTTTATTGTACTTTTTAACTAAGATGCCACGTGACATGAGAGATGGTCAGCCGGTGAACATGTTCATTGATTAAAACACATTTTTTTATTATATAACTAGTTTAATACCCGGGCTACGCCCAGAATAATTTTACCATTTTAGTTTCTGGTAAACGAATAATTTTAATATGTAATTATGTATGTTTATCTATTAAAGTTTCACTTATAATATAATGATATGATCGATACCAACGTAAGGTCTAATTCACCACTACTTTCATATGTTAATGTCACTTCTACTAAGTCTTCTCACAAATTGTATTAATTTTTTTTTTTTTGTAATAACTCTGATCTTTTGAAACATTATATAATTTATAATGATATCCATTAATTGTCAAAAGAATGTCATTGTGATTATCTCTAAACTTTCATATATATGTCACTGATGTAATTCCCGCGAAATTTTGACAAAATAAGCTACATTTATGTTTTATTGGGTCTGAATAAAACTAAGGAAAATTTTCATTTTGGGTACCCAAGGTTTGGACAAATTCCACTTTAGGTACCATAGGTATGAGTAATTCCACTTTGGGTACCCAAGGTTTGAAGATTTTTTCACTTTGGGTACCTCAATAACCAAAAATAATTTTTTTATCAATTCTTTTTATTTCAAAAAAAATATTATTGAATCTTGGTCATTTTTTTTAAATATGATCATTTTGTTGATAAAACAAAGACTAATTTAAGGCTCTAAGCTAATTTTTGTAAATTCTATATCTCTTTTTATTGAACATACATTTTCATAAGAATTACAAGTGCAATATTTACAAATTATGCGGTTTATTTCTTTGGTAGCATAACAATAATATACACTCCATATATTTACATTTGTACTAACAAAAAATTTATTGAACGACATTCCTTTTTTTATTTTTTGAAATTTATGTTTATGCTCTAGCTAATTGTAATTTTTTATAGTAATTTAATTGCACAGAAAAGTAGATATTACATTTTTTTTTTTTTAGTTTTTTACCATGTTTTGATTTAATAAAGTCATTAGTTTAGTCATTCATAAATTTAAATAAGTAAAATAACTAATTTACTACAAATAAATACATAAATTTAGCTAGAGGTACCTAAAGTGGAGCAACGTTTTAACCTTGGGTACCCAAAGTGGAATTACTCAAACCTTGGGGTACCCAAAGTGGAATTACTCAAACCTTGGGTACCCAAAATGGAATTTGTCCAAACCTTGGGTATCCAAAATGAAAATTTTCCTAAAACTAAACATAGAATTTCTCCAACGAAATATAAATGTGAACCACGAGAATTTTTTTAATTCTCCTTACCCATTGATGAAAAATTGTCAATATTCTCACCAATTTCTAATGCGATTTTGTAGTGATTCCATGCATTTTTTTTGGTCATGGTTGTGATTCCCCCTAAAATGTCACTATTGTGAAACCATTAATGCGCTACCTGTGCTACGCCCAATACAACTTTACCATTTTATATTCTTATGAACAAATCATCTACTAATAAAAAATTGAACTTTAATGTAGATAGTGTGATTCTCACAAATGTAGTTATGATCACCCCATTTTCATAAGTTAATGTAACTTTTACAGAACTCTTTTCACACATTGTAGTAATTTTCTTTACGTCCAAATTGTAGTTATGTTGGTAATGACTCTTTTATAATTATCTCTTATTGTTATGTCTAAACTTTCATAAACTTATTGTTATAGTTTTTCAATTTTTGATGAAATAAATTGATATGTTATATTCAGTTAACTGAATAGAAAAATAATAAAATGTCTCCTATGAATTATAAATTTGATGAAATGTTTTGGATGTATACTTGAGCTAATTTCTAATCAAATACTATGGTGATTTTAGGGGATTTTCATGAGTTATGGTTGTGATTCTCCATAAAATGTTACTATTGTGACAACCCCCCCCCCCCCCCAATTATTTGAATTTCCCCATAGATTTTGATGAAGAATTGTGGGAATTAAGACCAATTTTTAATGAGATATTGTAGAGATTTACGGTCGATTTTCATAAGTTATGATTATGATTGCCCCAAGATATTATTATTGTGACCATTTCCGAGACATTGTTTGAATTCCACCCGAGACTTTAATTTGATGAAAAATTGAGAGGTTTACGCTAATTTTGATTTAGATATTGTAGTGATTCTCGGCAAATTTTCATGAATTATGAACCTTATGGTTGTGATTCTTCCTATAAAATGTTATCATTGTGACCCTCCCTTAGATATTTTCATGAGTTATAATTGTGATTCCTCCTATATGTTTCTACTGTGAGTTATGACTCTCGAGATATTGTTTGAGTTCTCCTTGGATTTTGATGAAAATCAAAGAGACTTGTGCTAATTTGTTATACTCGATGAATCATCATGAATTATGGTGTGGTTTCCTATAAAATGTTGTTATTGTAACCTCCGAGATACAATCTTTTTTAAATTTTGCCTTACATTTTTTGCTAAAAAGTTGTCAAAATATCTAGATACAATATTGCTAAATTTCCCCCAAGCTATAGGATCTTGTTTAAATTTCGCCTTACATCATCTTTGGATTGATTCATATACGGCTATAATATGATGAGCATGATAAATTTTTACGATACCTATATAAGTATGGGTTTGGCCTAAATTTTCAAAGTGTTTTTGGTCTTTAAAACTATAAATTTGGCCAACCCTAGAGTTTTTGAGAAGTTATAATTATTTAATCAAAGTGTAACACCCCGACTCATCGTCTGAGTCGGAAGTAGTTACCTATGGCAGCTTGCCAGGCTATGTGCTGACCCCACAGACCAACACGGGTCCTTTCGGCGCATTTTAACCTCACTCATGCTCACCGTGGGAACTTTCCAGGAGGTCACCCATCTTGAAATTACTCTCAGTCAAGCACGCTTAACTGTGGAGTTCTTATCATATGGGCTTCCTGAAAATAAAGTCGACTTTATTGGTATGAGTAGCACTATCAACCCTTTTAAGCACCTCATATGAGCCCTTAATCTTTTAAGAATTTCATCTGAAATCTGGGGTATTACACAAAGCCTTTACTTAAATAATGACCCTACCTCTCAAAGAAAAAGAAAAAAACATTATTGACCCTAAAAAACAAAATAACCAAATTAGTGTTTCTATTTCTATTTCTCTAAAATATTCTACTTGGGAGATATTTTTAAATTGACAAAAAAAAGAAAAAGATTAGATTACAATAATTAATGAAGTGCTTTTGTAGTATGTTGAACCAAACACACTATTTTTTTGAAAAACATTTTTGTAAAGAACCTAATTATGAAAAATAGAAAGAGATTTAGAAAATTTTGGACAAACAGACCCTAACTAAAGTTTCTATAAGTCAGTAATAGAAACTTGCCAATACTTTATAATTTTAATTTTTGGATCTCTGTCAACTTTTAGATATGGAAAATAGTGTGCCACATGGCATGGGAGATGGATTAACTGAACTTGGTGAACATGGTCGTTGGCTCAAACACAACTTTTAATATATAATATAATATAATATAATATATAACATAAAAATTGATATCGGTCTTTGATGGGAAGTATCCTCATACGGAGGGAGAGCCTATATAATTTGGGCTAAAATTAGTGGTGATCCATTTAGATTATACAAAGTATGTCCTCGCACGTATGAGTACAATTGCCAAAACTGATTCACACCGGAAAACTCGAATTTGACCCAAATCTAATCTGAATTGAACCTGAAATCCGAAAGGACCCTTCCTGAACACGAAAATGACCCAATACTATTTGAGCCGTTATTGACCCGACCCAAACAAACCCGAACTGAAATGAGCAAGACCCGAATAATCAGTCAATTAAATAAAGGAAAAATTTCCAATGTACCCCTAAGGTTTCCGAGTTTTTCTGGTATACCCCTCTGGTTTTCGGGTTTCTATGCGTGCCCCTGAGATTTGCAAAATCACGTTTTTGAGATTTTTCACTTACGGCGTCTAACACCGAGTGAGTTTATTCGACATATTTTAAAGAGAATTAACCCTTAACCAAATTAAAAACAAAAAGAAACGAATAAAATTAAAAACAAAAATTAATCAATGAAAAATACAAATCCCAAACCCGACTACCACCCATAACCCTCCCCAACCCCGATTACCACCCATGACCAGCCACCACCAGCACCACCCACCCTCATCCATGGCGCCGATCACATCGGCCATGCGGACGGCCGACGACGAGCTTACTCTACCCCCTCCGCGACACGGCCACAATCTATTCACCCACCTCTATATATTCTCCTTCTTTTTCCCTCTCCTTATTTTTCTCAGTTGAAGGGGCAGCGACACAAGGTCAGGGGCGGCTGACAACGACGATGGGACGGTGAGGCTGTTGGAGGGTGTCCGGGCAAGGATGCTGGGCGGGGAAGGAGTAAAAGGGATGAAGGAGGTAGAGAGAAAAAGAGGCGTGGATAATGGAGGAGTGGGGGTCGTGGGTGTGGTGGGGGCATGGGGTCGCCGGTGGGAGGGGATTTTGATGGTGGTGGTGTCGGTATGCCTCATGGTGGTTGGTCCTGGTGGCTGCCTTGGGGAAGGTGGTGTACAGTGGTGTACGGTGGTGGGGACTGAGGAGGAGAAGGGTGGGTGGGGAGAGAAGAGAGAAAAAAAAAGTGAGTTTTTTTGTTTTTGTTTTAATTGATGTAATTAAGGGTTAAATTCATAAAATACGTAAAATTTACTAACGGTGTTAAAACGCCGTCAGTGAAAAAGCCCAAAACACGTGATTTTGCAAACCTCAGGGGTATTATGGGAAACTCATAAACGTGAGGGGTATACCTGAAAATATCGGAAACCTTAGGGGTACATTGGAAATTCTCCTTTAAATAAATCAATTGAACAAAAATGACTTGGTTTCGCTGTATACCTACATCACATCTTCAAATATTGAAATTACCGATAAAATTTCAATTTACGATAATAAGAAATAAAATTTTAAGAGATGACATTAATATGATTCGATTTGAACATTTTGAAATGGCCCCATTTTGATTTGACCCGACCTGAATTCGACCCAAAATTTCACCCATATTTGATACACGTGAAATAGACCCGACCCAAATCGAACCGAAATTGAACTGAAAAATATGACCTAAAAGGTGACCTGTCTCGGATCCGATACGAATGACCCGTTTGCTAGACCATGAGTGTGTTATAGCAAGTGGGTGAAAGTTACCACTTTACCCTTACTATTTGCTCTTTCTTCAAAAACATTTGGTAAATCTTGGGTTGGTTAAATTAAAGAAGTGACTAGAAATGTAAAAGAAAATAAAGGGAAAGAAAAAGAGTTGAGGAGAGGAGAGAAAACCCCGTAGGCTGCAGCCTATAGGTCTTGAAACACCCCCAACAAGCTGAGATCTACGGACATGATCAAGCAACCAAACAAATTCGTTTTGCCACCAAATTTCGAAAGGTTGTTCCTACATCCTCAAGGTTCCTCTTTACCGCTCAAATTGTCAAACCAAGCTTTTAATAGCAGCTCACCGGTAACAATTTTTCTTATTTTTCAACCTCTTATGTGAGATTGCGGAGATTTGTTGTGTATGCCTCTAGTTTACATTGGAGGAACTTAGTGGTCTACCCATTGAATATTGATTGACTAGTGCTAGGGTATCGTACCATCATTCGATACAATTGGTGGGTTTTCAACTGCATATATCTTGTGTCTCCTTCCCTTGTGATTATCTTGCGTGTCATGCTTGCAAGTCCGATCCAACCTGATTCGTTGACCAAAAATTTGATTACAAGATTCGAAATTTGGATCAGCCAAATCCGACTAGACCTGATTCGATGATGACCCGACCTCCCGTGACTCGACAATGACCCGACTCCTAATGCCAAAAATTAAACTGACTCATAAATGACCATTAGTAACTAAAACCGATTGGACCCGACTCGAAACATACCTGATCCGACACAAATCTTCATCTACAGAACCGACGCAAACCCGACCAACCCGAAGGATCATCAGACCCGGTATGATTCCACCTAATATGAACCGACCTGACATAACCCAACTCTGTTCGTTTGCACTACTACGGGTACTTAAACCACCTACATAACTATAATAATAAGTTCAACTTTAATTCAACTCAAACTAAACTTGTAATATTAATTCATAGTACAACACTACGACGCTTAAGTAGGCATAAGATCAATCATGTCTTCTTTATTATGATAAGTAGGGTTATTACCCCCGATTTGCGTTTGACCACCACCATTGCTCGATTCACATTCACCGGCACCACTCAATTCAGGGTAATGTATGCCATGTGTGCGTATTAAGTGTCAAGATTGAGTGGCGGTTCCGCCACCCATTTTCCATCTAAATTCCCAAGTAATATTGTTAACTTTGCATACTCGACAAACAAGTTTGAAGTGTTTTGGTTCATCTTTGACGGACAATTTGTCAAAGTGCAATCAAACATAACTTGTCATTTTTCGATTACTTTTGTTTAAGAAAATATGTTATATGGTTTTTGTTGTAAGAATATAAGTTAAATATATTGTAGTTATAGTTACTATTTACTAAAATTATGCTTAGAAGAAATGTACAATTAGAGAGAGAGAGAGAGAGAGAGAGAGAGAGAGAGAGAGAGAGAGAGAGAGAGAGAGAGTATAATTGTGTGAATATTGGAGTTGAATATAATAGGTATTTATAGGAATTTGAACGGGGGAAATTTAATAAAAAATATATAAAAAAAAAAAACAAAACAAAAAAGTAGGCGACTAGTTTTTCAAAAACTAGCCATTCTCTAGGGCGGGCTAGGGTAGTGCTAGGGGCAGGTTAGGATAGTGCTAGTGTTAGGCGGGCTTGAGGTGGGTTAGACCAGGGTTAGTGCTGGAAAAATCAAACACTAGCACTAGCACTACCAAACCCTGGCTAGGCAGTGCCGGGCCGAACCTTGACCAGGGCCGGGGCAGTGTGGGCCCGGGCTCTTAGTGCGCAATGGCCACCTCTAGTTGTGATATATTGTTGGTTGATCTTATCTATTTGGTTGTTAGTGTTGGTTTCCCATCGAGCAACACAAATATGGTAAGGGTAGTTTGTTGCTTTCACTTGTAATTGTGCTCATTTTCTCAACGGTCTTGGCCTTTGGGTATTTTAGACGCATTAAACGGGCTCGACGGGCCGATTATAAGTTTGCGTAATTTTAAATTGGTGTAGAATGAGTATTATTGGTGAGTTGGATGAAAGAGAAAACAAAAGACAATAAAACTCTGAACTAAAATACCAACTTTTTCGATTTTATTAATAGCCCCAGCATATTGTTGGGCCAGCTGAGGATATAGCATGAGGAGGGAACTCAAGCTTTCATTGGTTGTAATTCACAAGTGGTGTAATTAATGTTACAAGTAAATGATTTTTTTTTTTTTTTTTTGTTGAATAACCAATAAAAGTTTGAGTGTTCCTTGTCACTCTCCCAAAGAGAGTGACCATAACATCCCTCTAGCACGAGAGACCCTAGCTTGGATAGACAAAGAGTCATCTCAACTGAAAGTTTAACGCACTAACTAGTCTAGTTAAAGGTTCAAAACTACTTAAGCTAAGGAGCAAAAACTATTGAAGCTAAGGAGCGGCGAAGGGGTCATCAACCCATTTCTGGGTAGGTTGAACAGTGACCTTCTTAAGGGTGGTGTTAGCAGTAGTAGAGACAGGTGAGCTAAACAGAGCTTGAACTGCATTCTTCACCTTGTTCACTCTTCTGCGGTGTCGAATTCGCCTTACGATCATCTCTCGATTCACCTTCTGTGTAGGATCAAGTGGCTTCAAGTATAAATGACTAGTGATATTGTTGGTTGTAACATCTCTTTCTTCTTCTGATACGTCTTCAACGTCAACATCAAGAGTAATAAGCTCAACCTTGCTCTTCTCCTGTTTAGAATTCATTTTGTGTATAAAATTCGTGGTGTGTTTAGTGAAGAGATTAAGGGTGGCTAGAATAGGCTTTATAAAAAGGAGATCAAGTACACAGTTTTTTGCGTAAAAAATTCATTAGTTTTGGAATTGGCCGGTGGAATTTGATTCTGTTTGTTGATCTTTTTAGGCGCCATCTTGTATTCTTGTTTGTGATACACTGATACTAATATACAATTCAGTAAGCTAGGTGCCCTTGCATTAGTTCGTGTATCTGGTTTTCCCAGCATAATTTGTGGGAATCTTCCATCTATTTAATTAAACACAAATTCTTATCGAGAGAGCATTGTATTGTGTTACAAAGTAATTTTTTTACATTATTTGTAACCATGATAATACTTTTAGTGATTATTTTAATTTACTATAACAAATCACATTATTTATGATTTTGGAAGATCAAATTATATAAAATTAGCTAAAATTTATAAAGTAACTCATTTGCAAATCTTAGATTAAGTGTCAAGGGTGTTTAACTAAATCAATTACCAAAAGTAGTATAACGGTCACTAATTATATAAACAGGGTCACGATATAAATAACATAATTGGACTCTCAATAAATTATTGAAAGACGGTCTCCCACAAGACCTACTGTTAATTAAATTCTTTACTTTTCATGATCATTTTAATTTTTGTATGGTGCTCTGTGCGCTTCTTTGGGTTATGGTTTCCTCCCGTTCTCTTTCTTTTCGTTAGGAGAATTAGAGTTAGGTGTCGTTGCTCTGCTACAACGCATTCAGCGGTATTTCAGGACGCATGACATTGGTGCGTAGGCTACGACACATATTTTCCCTCGTATTAGTTTTTCTATAGCCAAGGGTGTGGGGGCCCACATTGTTTCGCGGCTGCCAACCAATTTCTTGTAATTTATTATATATATAAACGAAGTTTTTTGGTGGTCATTCAATCCGTCTAGATAGAGACTTTCGAATTTTTTTAGAGCTTTGTAATCTTTTAATTTTACAAATTTAGGTAAAGGATATATAACTAATTATAAATTATAAGATGAAACTCTACGTTTTGGGAAAAAAATAAGATGATACTATACGTTTTGGGAAATAATATATTGATACTATACGTTTTGGGAAAAGATAGTGCATAAACATAAAAATAGAAAAAACTTACCATGAGATTATACGTGCATGTTTTCTATAATCATTTCTAGACAAGACTTAAGGAATTTATGCCAACTTGGGATATAAAAATATGCAATATTCTTGACCATGAGCAAAAATGTGAAAAATGCCTCTTTTATATATCGTACATGAGCAATAATCTTGACCATTGCTACTCGGCCTTCTTACATTGCTTTTATTAGATTCTTCATATTTTAATTACTAATATCTTTCTTTGATTATTTCGCAGGAGGAGAATTCCACTCGAACACCTATTTATATTGCTACTGTTCTTCGTGATTGAGCATTTGAGCTGCCACTCTATTGTCCCCTTCCACGAAGAAATATCGCGCGACAATACGTGTTGCACTCGGAAGTGAGATGAAGACGCATAAGATATGAAGTTGATGGAGGAGTTTGTGTGGGCGGTTTTTTAGGTTGTTTTGGTATGTATTTCTCAGATAAGTCCAACCTGTATAACTTATTGAATTGATGTTAAGAGATTATGGGAATATTGGTATGTATGTATATTATGGGGTCGATAATATGATCATAAAATAAGTAATTAAATTATATTTACCTCTCAACTAAGTAGGTATTATTCAGCAATAATCAAGCATATAGAGGTTGTTTAAATTCTAAAATTACTAGAAATTTTCATTTGTGAAAAGAGTTATTTGAACCGTGCAATGCACGGGCTTAAAACTAGTTTATAATTAATTATCAATAATATGTTTTACTGTAATAAAACTACACTTTGCGAAAAGAAAACTTCTCTCTCCTTATTTTTCCTACTAATTAAATCAGATTTGTTACAACATATGACAATGCATTGATTTATCTCTAATGATTTAATGATATAGCCAACGTTTTAAAAAAAAATTCCCTTTACCAAACAAACCCTATGTTCTCTCAAGTGTATGCTGATACGCACATATAATGATGCACGACCAAGCCACTTAATTTTCAGATAATTTTGGAACGATTTTCTCAAACTGGATAACTGAATTATTGGTGGAATTTGGGATTAATGATGTTTTTGAGGATATGGGAATTAATTTTAAAGAAACTTGTGAATTGATTCGAAAACGCAACCCAGAAATTGGGTTTTGCCCGATAACGAAAAACAGAGCAGAAAAACAGAGTTAACACAGGTATGGACTTGAATGAATGTCGAGCCTCTCGACTTTCACTCAAAAACTGGAAAATTGCACTTGGGATAACCTCACCCTTAAACAATCTTCACTCTGGATTAACCCTCTTCCTCTGAGATAAAACTCACTCACAGAAATCAGGTTGATAATGCTTCGCGCATCAGAGAACGAGAATCCCTCTCCCTCAGGTTTCTTCTTATATTTGACGTGTGTTTTTTATTACAGGAGGAGAGCTACTTATAACCTTGAAAGGTCAGGCTATTTACAAAATATCTACCCAAAATAATCTAGAAAATCGCATAAAGAAATCTTTATGCTAGCCTATGTCGGCTGTTAGCTCTGATGAGAGCTTTTCCTCTGCCCTAAGTTTCCTTTTCTTTTCCTATCAACATGCTGCTCACAAAAACAGGCCATGTGCAGTATGACTTCTTAATCTAGTCTATTTACATTAGGACATTGCAAATATGTAATCACCTCCACTAAGCATCGGTTTTGTCGTGGTCGTGTTATGCTGAAGTAAGGCAGGTGAGTACTACGCTACTTCCAATTCCGAACTTAATCTGGCTTCCTCCTTGATTAAGCATTAATACTTGGTGTTCGGCTTGATTAAGGTCGTCATCGATTTCTCCATCACTATGCTACGCATCATATAATATTGGAGATGATGCTTTTCTCTTTTCCTTCTTAAAATGGAAAGGCCTAATACATGCAATTTCAATCATATCTTAGAATGCAAAGATAGTCCACCGTATAAAGAGTTACGGACGATATAACTCTCTACTTTTTGAAACGGCCTTACTTTACTACTTTTGATCCTTTGATTGATCAAATTCTTTGTCGGGATTTTTTTTTTCAAAAGTACAAAACCTGATTCAACACTTAAAATATCTGCAAACGAAGAAGTCAGGGTATAGTATACGACCTTTTACAAACTCGTTCTTTAAAATTATGTAATATCGCTTAATTCAAACTGATACGAGAAAAATTGTATTGACGCCATAAGCGATTCAACTTATTTACAGTGCTTTCAAATCAGATTTAGATTTATCTAAATTAAATCCAATCAGATCAGTTTCATTCAAATCAAATCAAATCAGATCAGAATTATCCAAATAACAATCAATGAATGTAGTCCACTTCTAGTTATTTATCGGTTTAAATGCAGTTAATTTATCAATATATTCATTTCAGATTAAATCAAATCAAATCAAATCATATTAGTCTTATTCAAATCAATTCAAAAAAATACATTTCAATCACATAGAGCCTAAAAAGACTACTCCAACCTAAGCAAGAGAAATTCACCCCTACTTTTAAGCATGTTGAAAATAGCAAGTGTACCCACAATTATCTTATCCTGAACAATGATAACTAATTCTTTTTTTTTTTTTTTTTTTTTTTTTGGTTAGTTGGTTACAAATTACAATGATAAAGTTCTTTGCATGAGCATGAACTACTTTAGCAACACCTTGATTATTATTCCTTGTGCAACTAAAGACACGAAAGATTGTTAACGATAAAAAGCAGATAAAAAACGTGATACATCATTCATGTCTGCACTTGACCATTTCTTAAAGGTTTCATATAGTTTTGTTGTTAGTGACAGGGGCGCTAATAACGTGTTCGATAAAACTCGTGAGATGTTAAATATTTAAATAACCGGAACCGGATATTTGTTCGTTAGCCTTGGGTTCGATGGATCAAAGGGTTCAAACGAGCCAAACGAATCAGATTAAAAAATTGGATGACGTGATAAGTATTAGTAATAAAAAATATTGCTTGAAATATTTAAATAAATACGGAAAAGGGTTCAGACGGTCAAACCGGGTTGAATCGGCCAGTTCTCTCTGTCCTAACACCGGTTCCTGGAATTTAACAGCTTCTTTAGGCCGGTTTGACCACACCAGGTTTTGCATGTCGTTCGGACCGGACGATTGTCCGCTTTCCGGTTGAATGGTCCGGTCCGGTTTGTAAAACACTATTAGTATTATAATGTAACCCCTCCATGGCTCCATCCATAATTGTTTAAATACTCCATTTGTTTCGTCGCGGTTTTTGGGATTCTACATTGACCGTTACCTTTAACATGTATTTAAATGTTTTTTATAGAAAAACATTACCTTTTGTTATGTATCTTTTTTTATAACAAATTTAATTATTTTGTGATATAATATAATTTATTATATGATAGTTTTTCAACTTTGATCCAAAAAAAAAAAAACAAAAAAAAACCAGATGGAGTATTTAAACATGAAGGAGAAGTAAATGAAGTTATTAGAAATTGAGAAACACTTGAGGTATGTAGTATAACTAATTTATTGGCTCGTGTAAAATTGGTTATAACTCTATGAATTTGGTTTTAACTCTATTTTATTACTCAAAATGAACGTAAAATATTAGGTTTTGTCAAAAACTTAACAGACCAGATGTGACCCGTTGTTCAAGGTTGACAGGCCATTGTTTTCCTGATCAAGTTCTGGCCATAGATAATTTGAACCCGTTTTAACCAGTATTCTTTAAGGTTAAACTTGGCGTGACCCGTTGTCCTAATTTTTCTATAATTAAGACGAAAAGAAACCCAAAAATGAAATGAATAATTCAAAATTAATATAATATTTCAAAATTAAAGTGATAACGGTGGTCTGGAAAAAAAAAACGCGAAACTTGAGGTATGCTTAAAAGAATCTAGAGTGAATAATTTGTGTTTGGGATCAAGCTAAGTGTAAACGCATGGTCCTGAGTTCTTGACGTGGCAACCGAAGTTGTAAACTAACGCCAAGATCACTTATGTAATTATAAGGTTGTATCTTGAACAACTGTATGACCCTACCCGTTGACCCGTATTTTGAGTTAAAATGAAACAAACCCAAGATGTGTTGAAAGATACAAAAGTATCATAGAATTTAAAAAACTAAGTTTAGCCTCTTTTAAAAGAAAACAAAATTCATCGAAAGATCTTCATATGGTAATACATTTAAGATCTCACTAACATATCTCTTTGTAACATAATAAAATATTTAATCCACATCAACATATCGTGCACGTATAACGCATTTAGTGAGTTCCTTAAATTAAGGCTCGCTAGCGTGGATTATTTCTGGCTATTTATTTTATATAATAAACCAATCAAGTATCATTTCCAAAATTATGTCCTAAAATATACTTTGGAAAATATTGCAAAACTCAATTTCTAATATGTTGCACCTATATATATTACTTCCTAAATCATCTCCAAAAGTAAAATGATTTCATATTATTTAGAAAATCTCGTCCAAAGTTGTTTTCGAAATTATCTCCTAAAACCTCAAATCCTTTATATATAACTGTGTTAATTAATGTATCAGAAAAACTCAATTGTCTTGGTGGTTGAAATGTTAAAATGGTAAGTCTTAGGTTACAGGTTCAAGCCTTCATAAACTCATTTTTTATGTCATTAAACACATGCAATAATGAGGTGGCGATGACATGAGCAATGAAATCATTAAATGAGTGCTGATATGATTGATGGATAGTGTAATTGAAGGCTGCTGAGGTGGCTATTGGTTAAATTAATGAGTGTTGATGTGATTGATGGTGTGGATAGTGTAATTGAAGGCTAATTGGGTGGCTATTGGTGAAATTAATATATTGATTGATATAGAGTTTCTAGAATGTTCCATTCTCATTTAATTATTTTTTACTTACCATATTATGTACAATTCACAATAAATATTTTGTTCACTTACCATACATATGATTTAAACATAATTTTTTAATAAATAATATGGAAAATATGGACATTTTAGAATGTTCTAATCATTATGGGACCTCGAAAAAAGTCTATTTTTAGTAATACATACTAGTTTAAAACCCGTGCGTTGCACGGTTATATTAAAATATTATATATTATATACGCACCATCCATTACAGAAATTATTATGTTATAGCTAAACAAATTTTAATTTAAGGTCATAACTATATTGTAGATTTTATATTCTCATTTTCAATATTATAGGTATAGTTGTATCCTTCTATCAATAGATAGAATATATTTATGATTCGAATATTATATTTTTTAAAACTATACATAAACCTTTCAAAACTCTTGAAGAACTCCATTTGCGTTGTGGGATTTTCCCCATTTCCAGACGCATTCAATACAAAAAAAAAAATAGTTAAATTTCTAAGAAGATTACAGTACGGTGGCTAACCTAATAATTACGGCTGATAGTAATAATTTTAGTGTAAAGAGACCTACTCATACAAATTAATTTTTTCCATTAAGGAATAAATCACCTAATTAAATTCAGTTATTTTATAATTAATTTAGATCATTTGACATCTGAAATGTGCAAATCAGATCATACAAAATCATATAACTTCATACTAGATCATACATAATCTAAATAACCAAGACATAATCAATTTTCATGCAAATAACCTCAAGCTAAGGTTCCCTGATTAATTACAATTCTTTTTTATTTAATTTGGATCAATTGACATCTGAAATATTCATATCAGGTCAATTAATTTCTCATTTAATCAAATATCGTCATCAGATCATACAAAATCAAAAGACCAAGACATAATCAATTTTCATGCAAATGATCTCAAGTTAAGGTGGGTTGATCTTCTCTTGATTTAACCATTTTTAGAACAATTTTTTTTTAACTGTAGTATATCAAGATGCATTGAATTAAAATGCAAATGATGACAATCATTGGAAAATTTTCAAAAAAAAAAAAAAAAATATGCAAAAAAAAAAAAAAAAAAATATGACAATGATGATGACAATATATTTTATATATATATAACATTTTCTATTCAAAAATATGTTTCAATATTATTTTTGGAGGTGAGACTAAAAAATGAACAAAAAAAATACATGTAAATAGAAAGTCAAAAATTACAAAACTATAATATTATGAAAGTAGATACCAACCAAATGAGTATAACTTTAAGTATAAAAGTCTGATATATTTTTTTTTTTTTTTTTTGCTAAATCAACAACCAATACGTTATCTCGCAAAATGAAATCGTCATACATTTTAGAGAGGACTCAAAGGAGGGAATATATGTTTTTATGGTTACAATAATCTCAAATTTGGAATTTAATCTTTCCTTAACCCATAAGAAAATTCTTTTGCATTATCTTAGCATTTCATAATTACCATATACTTGCATATAAGGAGTTACTATCTTCCCTTACTTATAAAGAAATTTTTTTATTTAAAAATAGAATTTTTATTCAACAAAAACTTTACAAGATTTCATTAACTCTATATGGATAAATAGGTTATAGTTAGATGTAAGATCACATTCATTCAAAAATATAAAAATACCTTTAATCGAGGTTGTGGTCAATTGTTTATACATAGAAAAAAAAAAAACATACAACAACAACAACCACCAAACCTTATTCCCAAAATGATTTAGGGTCGGCTAACATGAATCATCATCTAGTAACCGTCTTGTGTACGCCATAAAATTTCAAAAACGTTGTGAACCATTTAGGAAAAAAAAAAAACATAAATTAGGGAAAAAAACTGACTTATAAAATAACGCATAGTTTGGAGGAACATAATTGACTTATCTCCAACAAAAAATTAATTCTTATGTTTACCAAAATGTAGATAATGTCGTCATATTTTTTTCAAACGTATTAAAATATTAGTTTGACTTATGCAATATTATCTTACTATAACTCATAAAAGAAAACTTTTATACGGAGTATTGATTCATCTTTTCAAAATTACCATAAATCTACACATGGTAACTACATATTCATAAGTAATAAATAAATGAATTCTTATATGATTACCACAAACTTACATATGTTAACTACATTTTTATAACACTTAATTAATTCTTTATCCACCTTAAGCCCTCCTATTCAATAGAGTTGACTTATAATTATTGTCACTATTGAGAAATTCATTTCAATAAGTTAAACGACTACCCATTTATTGTAGGGCGACTTATAGTTATTAGTATTAGTATCTCATATTTAAAGGTCATCATTTGGTGCTTATATGTACCAAAATGTAGGAAATTTCATATTAGACTTTTGACTTATGGAATATTATCTTACCATAACATATAAATTAATTTCGTGTTTATGAAAATGTCATATCTCCATGGTTACCATAAGCTTATTTTCATGATTACCATAAATTTATGTATGGTATACTACATTTTCATAATTAAAATATTAAGTATGTGCATGATTACCGTAAGTTTATTCCAATTTAATAATATAGCTTCATACCAGATCATACCAGATCTAAATAACCAAGACATAGTCAATTGTCATGCAAATAACCTCAAGCTAAGGTTCTCTAAGTAATTACGATTCTTCTAAATTAACTTATTAGATTAATTGACATCTGGAATGTTTATCTCAGATCAAATAACTTCTCATTTAATCAAATAACTTCATCAGATCATCGGAACCTAAATGACCAAGACATAATCAATTTTCATGTAAATAACCTCAAGCTAAGGCGGGTTGATGTTTTCTTGATTTTACAATTTTTACAACAAAATGTTTTTAATTGTAGTCTATCAAGATGCATTGATGTAAAATGCAATTAGAAATGCAAATGATGACAATTATAGAAAAATTTCAAAAAATAATAATATGCAAAAAAAAAAAAAAAAAACTATGACAATGATGATGACAATATAATTTATATTTATAACATTCTCTATTCAAAAATATGTTTCAATATCATTTTTGGAGGTTAGACATTATAATGAAAAAATACATTATAATAGAAAGCCAAAAATACAAACTATAATATTATGAAAGTAGATACCAACCAAATGAGTATAACTTTGAGTATATAGATCTGTTTTTTTTTTTTTTTTTTGCAAGTAATTAGTAGTCGCTTTATCCATCCACAAAGGGGAAAAAAGAGAGCAAAAAAAACTTTCAAAATTAAACCACTAAATAGGATCAACCCCTAGTGATTCAAGTTATCTACAATTTCCTCGTGATGACAATTTTTGGCCAAAGCAAGAACTCTAACACTAAATCCAAATTTAAGCGTACTAATTATATAATCTACATCATGGTGGTTATCAGCAAACAATCAAGAATTCCGCTCTAACGAGATCATATACATAGACTGTTGCCAATAAGCTACAAGCTCTCCATTTTGCAGCCCAATGCCTTGCCTGGAATTATTTCTCCTTGAATGCCATTGAAGTTCCCTTCTTAGGCTCCATGCAGGCTTACGAGTATTCATCTATCTTGAGATTTCTCTCCAAATATTCCTTGAGAATTCACAGGCAAAAAACAGGTGGGCATGAGTTTCTGCAGCTTTTTGACACAAACAATATCTGTTAACAAGGCACATCCCTCTACTGCAAATGTTGTCCACTGTAAGAAGCTTGTCTTGAGCAGCTAAGATGCCAATAAAGGCATGCTTAGGCATCACCACTGAACTCCAGATTACCTTGTTTTCATTCCTTCTTCTATATTTCTGTCTAAAGTGGTCACATGCTTTAGAAACACTCAATTTGTCACCTAGTTCCCAGCTTTCCAAGATTTCCTTTGCAGCTTCACTCGAGCCTGTATTATCAACAATGGCATCTCTTACTAGCAAAATACTCTTCAATGGGGTAATGCTGCTTGTTTGTCACTTCTCCAAATGCTACTATTCTTGTAGGCATATTCATTGATCCATGATTTCCAAATGTTATTGTGCTGTCCCTGGATAATCCAAATCCATTTTGCAATTAGAGCTTTATTCCAGGCAAGGACTTCTTTAATGCTTTGACCACCTTTAAATCTGGGAGCACATACATGCACTACTCCAACTCTTGAATAGCATTTTCCTCTGCCCCTCTTTGACATTCCACAGAAAATCCTTGCATAATCTATTAAGATGCTTTAAAACACCTTTTGGTATAAGAAGGGTACCACACCAATAGTTTTCCAACCCAAAAAAGCATTGAGTTAATCAACTGAACTTTACTAGCATAGGATAGGAGAGCAGTAGACCAATGTGTAAGATGATTTTTGACCTTCAGAATCAGCTAGTTGAACATGCTAGCTCTTGTAACACCCCATAACTTTTGGCACCATTAATTATTTAGGGTGTTGCATTTTTTGGGTTATTTAAGAATTAGTTGCTATTTTGGGAATTTTCTACTTTAGGCCGAGTTTCCTAATTGGGTTGACTATCACTCCATCACTCTACTACCACTACTAAAATATAAAAACAAAAACAAACCTACCCCAATCCCTATTGTACGCGTAGAACGCAGAGAAGAAGAAAAAGAGAAGAGAAGAAGAGGAGAGAAGAGCAGCGCGTACACCACCACGCACCACCGTCACGACCGCCCGCCGCTACCATCACAACCGTCGTCGCCACCCTCACTCCCTATACTTCTCTCTTGATTTTATATCAAGAGTAGTAAGAACCCTAAACCCCTTTTTCATAAATCAAGTTAGATTTTTATGATTTCATGTTTAATTAGTGTTTAAGGCATGAATTGGATGTAGAAACTATAATCTTATGTTTTATTCATTGTTATTTTGGCGTTTGATTTATGAAATTATGAGGTTTCAATTTAGGGCTTTGTAATTAGGGTTTATATATGTTTGATGGTGATTTTATGATCGGAATTGCATGAAATTTGGAGGGATGACTTACAATGAAATGGGTGACATGTATTAATAATTTGGGGATGTTTTATAATGATTTAAGTAAGTTAGAAACCTTCTGTCCAGATCTGGTTTTGGTCTATTTTGGGTGTTATTATGGGTATTTTGACCTTTATATGATGGGAAAGTATTGTTAGTATGATTGTGGAGTCGTTGTGCAAGTTTGGCGCGAATCGAAGTTGATTAGGTTGTCTTATGATCTTGTTTTAGTAGGAGGTTGTCATGTTGAGTGTTGTTGGGATGTGTGGTATAAGGACTAATAATCATGGTATGGTTAATTGGGAACGATTACCTTGTGATTCGTAGTAATCCATTTATACTTGTTACTTTTAGGTGGTGACTTTGAGGAAATGCCATTCGCGGACTTTTGATACCTTGCTAGCTCTGTTGAGTGTTTGAAGGTAAGAACGTTGATCATCCCAAGTTTGAGCATGACCCTAATGTCTTCCTCTTGAATTTTCACTAATCATTCTTATTGATTCATTGGTTTTCTAACCATTATCGTTTCACATTCCATCGCTTATGATACATATATTGCTTCTTGACTTTGTTGTCTACTAACATTGATTTTTATATCATGTTATGTTCCGGCTACGGCCGTTTATAAATTGAAAGAGTGCAAGCACAAAATAATGCGCATAAGACCGTTATGATAATTTCAATAAGTTTATAATTACGGACCCATCTAGAGGGACGGATTTTGCGCCGTCACCATGTCCTAAGGACATGTTTTTATTAACCTCCTCGTCCGAGCTAATCACAATTATCCCAAGGTTGTTAGTCTCATCATCATCATTCTCTGATTCACTCATAGGGTGCTCCATAGGCTCCTCTTCTTGCTCTTCCTCAGGACTGATTGGTTGCTATTCATCCTTACTACTACCCTCATAGTAGTTGTAGTCTCCTTGGGCATACATATTGTTTCCCATAGCGGCCCCTTCATTAACTTATTTATTTCTATTTGCTCGAACTACTTACTCAGCATGTGCTGACGTTCTTTCTCTTTGGGTTTGCCCCTACCCTATTTTAGGGTCTGTGTCATTGTTGTAATGACGTGGTTGAAAGGTCTTGAAGGTGAATGCTTGTCTACTTGGATGTCATTGCATGGCATGGGATTCTAGAATAAATTCGTCAAACATTTGGGTTTTTATAAACGATTGTATTTCATTTCATTTGGTTTGTTTTTGGACTGTAATCTTAGCTACTAGTCTTCCGATGACACTTGTTATTTCTTTTTAGAAGTTTGATTTAATAAGTCTTGTCGTTGCCTTGGTAGGCAGCGGCGGCATAACAATCCTTTGTTTTCTTACTTTTATGTTGTCGAAAATTTAGGGTTGTTACATCTCTCAACTTTAAGGAATTCAAGGGGATTCCTAGGTACCCGAAGGGTAATTCTCCTTCTTTGAATTTAAAAATGGTGAGAATTTGGGATTTCACCACTTCATGAACCCCTGCAAAGTAGATTTTTGTCTTTGTAGGGTTAGCATACAAACCAAAGGCTTGAGCAACATTGTCAAGAGTGCTGTTAACTGCTTGAACTAAAGGGACATCTCTTCTGGTGAAAAATATCAAGTCATCTGCAAATACAAGGTGAGTGAGTTTAATTCTTGAGCATTTCGGGTGCATAGAGAAGCCTTTGAAACTAGAGAGGTTTTTGAGCTGCCTTGAGAGCATTTCCATGCTAAGAACAAAGAGATAGGGAGAGATAGGGTCTCCCTGCCTCATCCCACACTCACCTTTGAAGAAGCCTCGACTTGGGCCATCAATCTTCAAAGAAAACCAAGCACTGGTTACACAGGTGGTTATTTAGTCAATGAGGGGGGGAGGGGGGAGGAATTTAGAGTATGAAGCATTTGGCTGATGAGTTCCCAACTTAAAGAATCAAATGCTTTTCTAATATCCACCTTCATCAGACACCTTGGAAAGGAGTTTTTTTGCCCATATCCTTTAACAAGAGCCTGAGAAAGGGCTATGTTGTCAAAAATGTTTCGACCTTTGGTATATGCTGCTTGTTCACTACCAATGAGACCAGGTAGGACATTTTGGAGCCTATTAGCAACAATTTTGCTCATGGTTTTGTATATGGTATCGCAGCAGGATATAGATCTGTAGTCAATAATTGAGGCAGCATTCTGCTTCTTTGGAATGAGAGTGATAATGGTCGAATTGATCTGCTTCATCATCTTCTTGGACTTAAAGAAATTAAGTACAACCCTAAAAAAATACTCTTCCACTTCATGCCATGAGCTTTTGAAAAAGGCAGTTGAAAAGCCATCAGGATCTGAGCTTTTGTTTGAATCAATACTGAACAGGGCATTTTTAATTTCCTCTCTTTTAATGTCAGGTTTTAATGTCTTTTGATGAGACTCGGAGACACAACAATCCCTGTAATTATTAGGATTTATCTGACTTACAGATTTTTTCGTACAAAGAAGGCTTTTGTAGTAATTGATAAAAGCCTTAGCAACTCCTTCTTGGGATGTGTGGGTTTCACCGTTAATGTCTAAAATAGCACGAATAGTGCTTCTGTGAGCTCTTTCTGCAATTCTGCTGTGAAAATAACGACTGCTGCAGTCAGCTTCCTTCATATGAGTAATCTTAGCTCTTTGGCTTAGAATTTGCAATTCTGTCTTTTTAACTTTGCAGTAGGCTTCCTTTAAATCATTTCCTTTGCTTATCAACTCTTGATTTTATGGATCTTAGAGTTTCTGAGCTTGACAGCTATCCAGTACATTTCCTGACCCTTTCTCCAATGTTGGAAAAGCAATTTTATTCAGACTTTTCAGTTTTCCCTTCACATTTTTTAGTTTGGTAATCAGTCTAAACATTGGTGTTCCATAAACTGTTTTTTCCCAAGCTTCTTCCACTATCCCATGGTATTGAGGATGCTCTGTCCATCAATTTCGGAACTTGAATTGCTTTTGAATCCTGATGGGATTAATGACTTTGACCAAACTTGGGGTATTATCAGATATCCCAAAGGAAGAATTGCAGCATTTGAGTCAGTAAATTAGCAAAACTAGTCATTATAGATCAGAGTTCTGTCAAGTCTTGACCAAACTCTATCACTCTCGTCCTGATTATTAGTCCAAGTGTAGTCACCACCTTGCTATTCATTTCCACTAAATGGCAGTTTGAAATGAAGTCATTAAAATCAGCAGTTTCATTGTTGGTGACTTCATGGTTACTAATTCTTTCCCCATGCTCTCTGATAGTGTTAAGATCTCCCATAATGATCCAGCTCCTATTCATAGTAGTCTGAATTTGCTTTAACTTATCCTAGAGATCAACTATTTGCTGTCTATCATTGCTTGCATAGACTGTAGTAATCTATACTATAGTTGGAGTTTAAATGTGAACCACTTTGTTGTGAATATATTGAGCATGCAATGACTTTGCACAACATCTACAATACGTTTATCAGGTTTCCACATTTGCCAAACGCGCCCATTATAGTGATGACTATAATTGCACACTACAGAACTCTCTGAATTATTTGCCATTATTGCACGAGCATTATGCTCCTTTATTTTGGTTTCTAGAACTCCTAACATATAAATATTATGCTGCAACATAAGGATCTCACATTCCAAGTGCAGATGATCATTTAGAGGGAATGTCAGGTGATCCTTTTCATCTTCTTGAACCTTATTTGCAGATTCTGTAGCTCGGAAGATGCCTCCCAAGTTAGCATTTGACATACCTGCTTCTTGCTGGGACGATGTTGTCATTTTGCCCTCCTTTTACTTTTGTTGCAACTCTCCTGTTCTGAGATTTACTCAGAACAATCTTGAATCCCATATCATCTGTGATTTCAGGAGGTGGTGGGGGAGTTAACATATTGTGCAAAGGCGAATCTGGTTCAATAGGATTCTTCTCCATATTCACTGCAATTGGAGCTACAAATACAGTTGCAGGTGGACTTGAAGTTTCTAAAGCATTTGCAGGCTGCTGCATTGGCTGGCATACTTCCTTTTCCATTACATCCTAGCAAGCTTGTTTCCATATTAGTAGAGATACCATCTTTTACAAGTTTCTGTACTCGATGATATATTCTCCTAACCCTTGGTTGCTCAATTTTCTTAGCATCTTTGCAGCTGCACTCTAGATGGCCCAATTTTTTTACAACATTGACAATAGTAGGGTACCCTTTCATACTTAACTTTCTGTTCAATCTCCCCATGGAAGGAGTATTAATGGTTATGTGGTCTAGAAGCTTTTCAGAAACTTCAATTTCTACCATTACCCTTACAAACCCCAGTCTCTCATGATATGTAGTGGTGTGGTCCACAGGGAGGCTTCCCTAGCTTGCTGGACATCTTGCTGAGGACATGACTTCACCATAGAAAATGGTCAAGTTCTGGGAAAAGAACCCAAACTGGCACCACAGTCAGTGTATCCAATTCCAGGCCAAAGGATGGTGTCCATTGTTTGAGAGTCAGAGTGTTGCCCTTAACATTCCAAGCTCCACCTCTCATAATCTCATCAATATATACCATCCTGCTCTGTGAACCTTAAAATGAACCAGCCGTTCTTGTAGTACCGTTCTTGTAGTGCTTAACAACTGGTTTTTCAACATGATTCCATGCTTTGTCCACAAAATTTTGCATTAGTTTAGGGTATCTTACAGAACATATCCCCAATAAAGTGAATTTTCAAGCTGCAAGTTCAGTAGCACAGTCCTCCATTATAGTAATCTCTTCAGATGATAGGGCAACCCACAGAAGTATAGATTCATACCAATTATGTTTTTGGTAATTGCATTTTTCCAGGAATTGTTAAATTTCTGTGTATTAAGGTTATTTTCCCCCAAAATAGAATCCGTACAACCTATATTTCCATTATTTTGTATTTCAGTAGAGATTGTACCTTCAGTTTTGCCCAATTTGATTCTGATTCCCTGAGCTAAGCAATTCTCCGATATGATTTTACGAAGCCGTCGGACCTGCGTCTGACACATGTTGATTACCATTTCTGGGTTCTTCACCATTTCCAGAGTTATTAATCTCATCTGGTAGCTCTTCCTCTTCTGATTCTTATGGTATGGTTTTCTTCTTCCTTCCTCTCGGCATGATCCAAGCAAAAAGAGATCAAATTATTGGTGGGAGTGGCTTGTGCAGCAAGTTCTATCGCTTCATGGAGAGTTTTTACGGTGTACTAGGTCTTTTAATGATGATATCCAATTATTAACCAATAAAAAAACTATTTTTTATTATCTTACCATTTTATAATTATCATATATTTGCATATATATATGGAATTACTATCTTCCTTTACTTATACATAGACTTTTTTTATTCACAAATGGAGTTTTTATTCGGTAGAAAATGTAATAAGAATTCATTAACTGTAGACACATAAATAGCTTATAATTAGATGTTGATAAGATCAGATTCACTCAAAAATATAAAAGCTGCTTTTATTCGTAGCTTGTGCTCAATTGTTTATACATAGAAAATAAAAGAACAAACTTACAGAACAACACATAGTTTAGAGAAACACAATTGACTTATACTCCTTATTAGTATTGGAAAATTACTAAATAATTTGAATTGCTATCCACCTAGGTTAGATAAGTGACTATCATTATTAGCATCACTATCTCTAATTCGAAGTTTATCATTAAAAAAAAAGGTAAACATTTGGTGCTTATATATACCAAAATGTAGAAAAGGTCATATTAGTCTTTGGACTTATGTAACATTATTTTACCATAACATATAAAATAATTTCATGATTATGAAAATGTCATATTTTCATGATTACCATAAGCTTATTTTTATGATTACCATAAGTTTATGTATGGTATACTACATTTCCATAACTAATATATTAATTTTGTACATGATTACCATAAACTCAAATATGGAAAAACAACAATTTCATAACATAAATTACTTGTTCACCAGAAGTTCTAAGAAAATTCGAAGGGCCCTAGACCTCTTCAAGGCCTACGAAAAAAGGTTCGTTTATAAATATAGTAGTTTACTACCTGGGCTACGCCCGAAATAAATTTTATCATTTTATTTTTTTTGTTAATTTTTTTTTCAATAATTATGTTTATTTATAAAAGTTTCATTTTCGATGATGTGATTCCAGTCCAAATAAGTATAATAAGCGAAGTACATAACAATGCAGATGAAAATCAATTGATAGTAAATATTATTATTTTTATAAATGTCTTTTTTTTTTTTAGGAATTTAGACAGTTTTTTGATATGGAAACATTACTCATGTATCATTGTGGATGGAAAGTCCATTTACACTCGTTACCATAAAAGACGTTTTAAATGATTTTTCTAATTGGACTTCAAAGAATTATGCCACGTGACATGGCAGATGGAAACTTTTAATATATAGTATAAGATATACCCCCTCCGGTCCAGATTAACTTTTAAATCTATTTGCTAAATGAATCATTAAGAATTATTTATTTGCTTTCCTTTAAAGGTGCGCAAAAGGTAGCGGGAAGTTTAATCTGGACCGGAGGGAGTAATGATTAGATTGCTTCAAAAATATAAACTAAATAAAAATAGTGAAGCTGAGCTCGTGGTTGCTGTTTGATAATCAACTGAGCCAAAAGTCTAGACTGATGGTTAGAGCACCCACAATGGTCTTATACTTCAACATGCCCCCTCATGCAAAAGCCCGCTTGGGCTTGAAGAGTGGGTAATTCACTGGCCCACAAACACAACACTTAATTTGAGCTCTTTTTATTAAGGCTCCAACACAACAAAGGAGGGGGCTACCAGGATTCGAACTCGCAATCTCAGAATCACTGAGGCTCTGATACCATGTTAGATAACTAACTGAGCCAAAAGTCTAGGTTTTTCAGTTAGAGCACCCACAATGTTCTTATACTTCAACATAATAGAGGATATATTGGGGAAATATATATGGAATAATATTATGAGATATTATTATGGTTAAGTGTAACAACCCTAAATTCTCGCAATAATAAATAAGGAAATATTACAGAATTGTTACGCCGCAGTTGACTACCGAGTCAACTGCTAGGCTTGAAATTCAAATACAACTTAATAAATCCAAACAAACGAAAAGACGACAGCGGAAGATTTAGAATGTCGAACTACAGTTCTCAAAACTGAAATTTAAATTACAAAACCAAATTAAGTCCATGTCCAAATAACTTTTATGAAAAGTCCCCAGCATGCAAGTGAGTCCCTCTATCATGCATCCATATCATCAAGACCTGTCAACTATGCCATCGAAGAATGACATAGGCCCCAGAACATGGTAGGGAACGAACCAGAAAACAGAACGTCAGCACAGGCTGAGTAAGAAACATAAAGCAGAGAAACAAAGATACGCGCCTTGAGGCGCGTAGCTAACAAATAATAAGCATTGGATATAGTAATGAATACAGAGTACCATCAGGACACGGCAGTGCGATAGTCACGTATCGCTGACGAGACAAACGGTCTTGCCAATCATACACGGCTGGGCTCCTACCCCGCAGCCACCACAGTCTCGAACCGGCGCGAGCTAGAGTACATTTAAACGATTCCTAAAGACTTAAAATGTGCACACCCCTCGCTAGAGATCCAGTAGGATGCGTACCTCTAGGAGGAAAGCCTAATAGGCAGTCGGTAGCTACTCCGACCGAAACAGTACCTTGATCAGAGGTATAAACAGTGATCGGTCCGTGCCGCATCACATTCACTCTAGGTGGTAATCATATCGTTCTTTTCTTTCACCCGTTTTATATTCGTTATTTGATGGTACGTTATTTGATAATACGATTTATAAACGGCCGAGGCCGGAATACCAATAAGCCAAAATGAGTCAATTCAAGCATTACGAAACAGAAACTCCAATGATCCACTCGGCCAAGAGGAAGCAGGGCCGAGAGGCAGAGAAGTATGGCTAGAGTAACCCATACGAATAAATCACGAAATCAAAGGCGCAGAGCACGAGATCAAGCAAAAGGGCACAAAACGATGGATATGAATAGAAAGGCCAACAGAGGAGCAACATGTGTTAGGCAAGCGATGGACCAACGTTCTTACCTTACTCTGAGCGAAACACTAAACTGCTGCAAGGCTAAAACAGAATCTCCTCAAACACACCCCCTAATCACAAAATAACAAGATTGAATTACCACACGATCACCATCACAAACCCAACACAAAAACAATCAACTAACTACAACAAGGTCACAAAAATCATGAATTCGACAACCAATCCTTCCAACAATCACACCAAATTAATATCACATCCTTCCCATCTTACTAATTACACAATTTCATCAATTAATCATCAAAATAACAACAACAACACCCAAATAACCCAAAATTCAGAACCGACAGTAGGTTCGTTCCTCACTCAAATCCTCATCAAACGCTCCCAAAAAAAAACATAATACCATAGTATCCCCAATTCATAACAAATAACTCCACCAAAATCAAACAATTCCATAACAAAATCGAGCACAATTAATAAGAACCCTAATTCGAAAATCCCCAATTCGAAAATCCACAAACCATAAGCCACAATTACCATAAACACGATTGGAACTCTAAAACAACAAATTAAACAATCTAATCGTGCTCTAATCACTAATTGAACACCAAACTCGAAAATCCCAATTTAATCGATTAAGAAAAAGAAAAGGATTAAGAACTTACTACTCTCGATTGAACCAAGAGAAAGAGAGGACGGTAGGGGAAAAAGGCGAGGGTGGCTGCGCGGTGGCGAAGGCGGTGGCTCGGCGTGGTTCGCGGGGAAGGGTCGCGCGCCTCTGTTCTTCTCTCCTTCTTTTTTTTCTTTTCTCTTCTTTCTCTGCTGCGCCGCGTGAGGATGAGTGTTGAGTGTTTTTTTTTTTTCTTTTTGTGTTTTGTTTTTATATTAAGGTGAGGAAGGGTTTAGTAAGGGCAAATTGGTAATTTCACCTATTAGTTACCCAATTAGGAAATCGATTCCAAATAGGAAAGTGACTCTAAAATTTCCAAAAATCGAAACTCGTAACTCCTAAAATGAATTTCTCCCGACGACTTTAATAATTTAATCCCAAAAATATGGGGTGTTACATTAAGAATATTAATATGTGTGTACGCAATTTAACTATTTAGGAATATGTTACATTCCTTTAGGATTTTT